>CM043116.1:10466571-11679479 GCA_023701765.1 Hylyphantes graminicola
GGTTTAAATTGGGTCTTACTCCCTAAAAACATTTAATTATTTGAAAATAACCAATACAGTAATATAGTAACACAGTACTAAACTAGTACTAACATTTCGAAACTGAAAATTCTACATTCTGTATGTATTTATTTCTCTATTTAATAAAGATTTTTAATGTTGCTCTAGGCTCTAAATACCATCATTAGGGTTAGAGTGTCTTTAAAAGGCGCAAATGCTTCGACCGTCTGAATTACACGATTAATAATATCACAGCAATTATCGTCAAACAATGAAAATAAAAAATATACACCAACTTATAATTTTGCGATTTTACAATGCATAATATAACTAATATTTTTCTTAAATTATTGGGGGGGCTCTGCCCCCCTAAACGAATTTTTGAGGGGGCTCGGGCCCCCTCAAGCCCTATGGAGTCGGCGCCAATGCATGTCCCTGAAGGGTTGGTTGGTTTGACACATATTTTCAGGCTTGTGTGCTTGGTCGCAAGGACCCGCTTATACAGTGGTGGAAATTGATTTATGAACTGACAGTTTTTTAACAGTATTTCTTTATTAAATGCATTTTTATCGATTTAAATTTTATATACTATACAGGCTTTGCATTATAAATTATACACGCAGATAAAATTTTATATAAATTCGTAAACAATTTATTTTTTTGATATTTTAGTTTTAGCATAGGGAAATTGATTTATGAACTTTTGCATTCAATCTCAATTAATAATTGCTAAAACTAATTTTGTCGCTAATGCTTACTTGATTTTGTTTTTCATAGACAACACAAAACCTTGGGTCAAGTTTTGGTCAAGCAATTTGCAGTTTTTAATGTTAAGTCCTTCTATTCCATAACTGATGCACACTTCATTAAAAACATACTCCATTTGAGTAAATTATTCAAACCAATTGATCTCGGACATTATTCTTGGGGTTTAAGTCATGGCTATTGGCAGAATGATCGAAATGAACAACACTTAGTTCATTTAACCAGTCTTCCATTTCGTTTGAAATGTGGATACTTGCATTATCATGCATAAAAATTTAATCAAAAGCATAGTTTTGCCATGCAAAAATTAATTTATAGAATTTTCTAGAACTAATCTGCAATAAAGTGATGTTTGTCAGCCCTTCAGAAATATAACCTTGTTTCTTCAATCATAAGATATCGGTGCCAAAACAATCAAACTTCCACCACTAACATTTCTGCTGAAGGCAGATCTTGCTTATTTCCGAAGATCCTTTCAATAACATTTTAAACCATCACGTCCATCCAAATTGAACTTTTTTTCATCAGCAAATGTCACTTTTTTCCCGTTTCTCTCCCTCCACCCCCACCCAATCAATTTTCATGTAGTTACGACTATATTTTAATAGCCTGTTCTTATGGTGAAGAGTAAGCTTTGGACCAGCCTTCATTTTGGAACATTTCAAGTTCGACGACGATATCAATATTTGTCCTACTCTTCTGGGAGTTACAGGAAGTGGTTGTTCAAAACAAATTCGCCCTGTAATGCACAAATGGTAACTTTCTGGGATACAAGTCCAATAATCCTGCTTTTGTCCCTCGTCCCACGAGGGTTACACCTTTTTTAATGGTGGTTTTTGCCGAAGTCAAAATGATTCTTCAAATATTTATGAATTATATTTATTGATCTTTTAATTAATATGCTAATTTCTCTTACAGATTAGGCATAATATTATATAAGGGTCATTTTTTACCTTTTTGGCTTCAGGCAGTCCCGCAAGCTTTCCTAGTTATAGTAAAATGGGAATAAAACAGATAAATTTCAACAAATTTGGCCTTAATATTATTTATAAGCACTGATAGTAAGCTCTTCTGAAGTTCAAATGAAGAACTAGTTAAAATATTTGGTACCTGGGTTCAAAATAAATTTGAGTTCATAAATCAATTTCCATCATTTGACATGCTTAAAAACTAAAATTAGATATATTTTTTATTTAATATCATTTTTTGAAAAAATTATGTGTGAAATTCCTCTATTGTGCTCTGAATATCCAACACACAAAATTTGAATTGTTAGCACTTAATAGAAAGCGTTATCTGGTGAAAAGAATGTTAGTTCATAAATCAATTTCCACCACTGTAAGCCATCGTCAAGTAGGACAACACAAGACGCACACATACACTAATGACAGATGCTGCCATCTGTCGCCACCTCCACAATTTAGACATGTCCCTGAAGGATTCCCTGAAGGGGAGCTGTGCATGCAGCTAGGTAATTCATTGAAAATTTTCAGTTGCCTAATTGTAGTCTCCAAACGGAGCTTTAACGCATCCAGTATGATTCATAATATCCAGCCGTGGTCAAGGCACGCATTCATATTTCACCGCCCCGTACGACGCAAAACCAATACTTTTCGGTTTGGTTAGATGGGATTTGCGTCATACTAGAGTTGCATAAGGTATTGCAAGGTATTTTTTTAGGTCAGGTTAGGTCTGAATTATCATCGCACTATAGCTACACGAGGGCTAATGCTTTTATTTATTTATCTATTTAGGAGAACCGAAGTTTGTGTTTCCTTGGTTATATATGGGGAAATAGTTGATACGGTTAGTGTTTTTTTTTAATTTGATTGATTTATATGTTTTTTAATTAATAGATGACTGGAATAGCCACGTCAATAGTGACGTCACAGTTGTATCAAAGTTTGCCCTACAAACCACCCTACAGCTTTTTAGAATAGAAGGCACAAAATCTCATTTAGAATTTTTAACCCCATATTGCAAGGCTTCTATTAAATTATAGGCACGTTTACATGAGCCATCAAATCCATGGATTGAAGAGCATACTCAGCAATTTTTCCCTCTTGGGGATTTTCTCCCAGGCAGAACCGGAATTGCAGGGTTCATTGAGGGTTTTGCAAACCCTCCAATGAAGGAGAGTTTGATGTTTAACACCCTGGATTTGGCCACCGACTATATCATTTGGGTTAGAAATCCTGCTCGACCTCTTTTTAACCTAATGGGGATTTTGGCATTCCATGAATTCGATGGCTCATGTGAACGCGCCTTAAATATTTCATATTAGGTTATTGAAAGTAAAAATGCAAAAAGGAAGGAAAGGAAAAAACACACACAGTTTGTATTCTTATAACATTTATTATGTACAAAAAAACAAACAGGGTGCCGAGACTAGAATGCACTCACAGAGAGAGAGGAAGGGTACCCACTGGGTAGGATTATACACTAAAAACTGCATTTTTAATAACATACAAGAATTAAAACAGTGCATTTCTTATAAACTTGCTTAGGTAACGAAACGTAAGCTGGAATACAGTTTATAGGTTACAAGATACCGTTGTTCACGAACTCCGCAGGAAACCTGAATGATGTAGTTCGAAAATACTAAACGATAGCTAATCCGAAGTACTAATTTAAAGCTAAGCATCTTACAATCAAAATAAATTGACTTTGAATCTTTATCTTCGTAATTAATAACACTCCTTGCCTTAACCTAAGTTGGGTAAATAGAAATATGCTATGGAGAAGATCCTTCCGCGGATGTAAAGAGTTCCATAAATAATTTGTGAATCCATCCAGAAAACATGTTTAAAACATTGATTTCGTTTAAGGTCTAACAGATTTGAATATTATTTGAGAAAAATTGTCAATTTTATCGGAATGAAAAGTGTAATTCGGTTAAATGTGTTTAGATCATTTTGTGTGTAAATATTACCTTACAAGAATTTCCAACTAATGGACCAAACGCGCTTTTCCCTTTGCCTTTTTACTCCTTGTTTTTACCCTAGTTAGGCTGGCACGGAGCGTAGTTCATAGATTCAAAATAGTACACGTTAGCTATCCGATTTACCGTTATATTAACATCCGAAGTATTAATTAAACGTTTAACTTTGGACAATCAAAGGAGTGTTGCTATTGATAATTAAATCCTTTTCTTCGTAATTAGTCTTGCTTTATATTGAACACTCTAGTTTGAGGTTAACATATAAATCAAAGTATTCAGTATAGTGGAATAGATTACGGATTAGCAAGCGTGAACTATAGTGCGCAGATTTTTTTTACATATTGCATTATTTTATAAGAGCTATCAACGTTTCATTTACAAAGTAGCCACAGCATAAGTGAATCATATAATTAAAAAAATTATTTATAATTGTATAAGCTTTAAATTTAACAATAAATAATTTTTGTTCACCTATCAGATAGTAATTTTTTCAATTGTATAGTAATAGTTGATATGGAACAAAAATATCGTTCGTTTAAAAATCTTCAAAGAATTCTAGTCCTTAAAGAATTCTAAAAAGTTTTACAATTGTGAAGTTCTTTGTAAAACTTTTATTAAAACATTTCCTTTGAGTCCATATACTAGTTATATTTTTATTCGAAACTCATCGTATAAGAATATTCGTTCGATAAAACTGCCCAAAGTTCATTATTACGATTGATTTTCCCATTTCATTCAATTCGTAGCTGATAACGAATTCCGATTTCCTTCGAAATATCATTCTATTATAAATATTATTAAATTAATGAGAGAGGAATTCGCGCATTTCTAACATCATTGAATCAATTCAAATGTCGTCTATCATGCTCTTATTAACACTCAAATTTCTAACTTATTTCCCTTAATATTTGGTTGAGTACCTAATATAAGTTAGAAGGTAGGAATGAATTATGGCATTCTTACCATAACTTTAGTCGGTAAATTATTCTTTCAAAGCATTGAGAACTTACATTTTTCTAAAGCTCTTGCGCATTTTTTCAGTGGCCTAAAATATAAAAGCCAAAATATTTTCTTTACTTTTGTGTGTAACTTCTACCGCTTTGAGTATAAAAAGCTTTATTTGAAAGGAAAATGAATAACCTGGTATTTTATTTACCTCATGTGATTAAAATTAGATAAAAAAAACGTAAATTGAATACGTTTCTATATAAGGTATTACAGTGCCAAATTCATTTCGTCAAAAAAACAAAAACGTAGTTTTGAACTAAAGATTCGACGTCAAATCCATAGCATATCCCATTTTACACTTTATTCTAATGAATCTTCAAAAATAAATCAAAAATTCGTATCGTATATCACGTTATTCAGTTGTGCTCACACAGGGCCTCGCATAATTCTAAAGGTTGCCCGGATGCGAGTTGTCAAGCTTTAAGGTTCCAGAACTAAACTTTCAGGTATTATATTTACCTCATGTGATTAAAATCAGATAAAAAAAACGTAAATTGAATACGTTGCTATACAAGGTATTACAGTGCCAAATTCATTTCGTCAAAAAAACTGAAACTTAGCTTTGAACTATGATTCGACGTCAAATCCATAGCATGTATCCCATCTTACACTTTATTCTGATGAATCTTCAAAAATAAATCAAAAATTCGTATCTTATAACACGTTATCCGGTTGTGTTCACACAGGGCCTCGCATAATTCTAAAGGCTGCCCGGATGCGAGTTGTCAAGCTTTAAGGTTTCAGAACTAAACTTTCAGGTTTCCTGCGAAGAAGTGACTCTACCCAAGGAGAAGAGAAGAAGGTTGAGATATTTGGCGCAATTTTTGGTGAAGCCACTTAGAAATCGTAAAAAGTAGGCCCAAAATAAACCGCACTTGAACCAACATTCAAAAAGGAAATTTGTAAAATTCTTTACTACGAATTAAAATACAATAATTTTTTAGCAATTTTTAAATAAAAAAATATTTCATTAACACCGTTAAATTGAAACCCCAAAAACTTAAAATTTAGCATTTGAAGATTGCAGGTCTAGTATATGAAATCTTCAAAAATGTAACACATTAAATGTTCGTATTTTACTAAATTACGATATGAATTCAATGTATTACTGTATGATACATACAATACATTTTATTATAAAAAAATAAATGCAAAAATATATTTAAAGGTATTTTTGAAGTGCAAGAAAACATACAATTATCGTCAATCGTAAATAAAATATCGCCAAATTATTCGCCAAGCGATTGCCGGGGGTACTATCAAAAGGATAAATGGCTTCATATAGCAATCTATTTCAGACATATAAAACATTTCAACCTTCCTCCCACCTCCGTTGGACTCCACTCTAAAACAAGTCCACAAAAGACATCGGGTTCAGAGAGTGAGAGATTATCTAGAATGTTCTTTCGTTGTTCTTTTTTTTCAGTCGTAGAAAAATAACCATGGCGGATCGAGTTCCGTGTATTAGAGTCATTCAATACCGACTTACGAGTAGAGTCACGACAACCTTCAGTGTTGGCGAACGCTTCATTTACAGCCAGATCAGTGGCTTCTAGACCAACAGCAATCCACCTTTGCGTTCACTAAGTTGGAAAGAACTTCGTGAACGCTTAAGACCTTGGTGAACGCTTCACTTCTAGCCATATCAGTGGCTTCTACGCCAACAGCAATGCACCTTTGCGTTCCCTGAGCTAGAAAGAACTTCGTGAACGCTAAAGACCTTGTTTCAACAAGCTAAAAAGACCTTGGTGAACGCTTCACTTCTAGCCATATCAGTGGCTTCTAGGCCAACAGCGATCCCCCTTGCTTTCATCAAGCTTTAAAAAAAAAACTTCGTGAACGCAAAAGATCTTGGTGAACCGCCTAGGTTGTCGCGACTCTTGTTATCAATATCTCGTGACTCTATTTCTTTTCCGAGTAGGGCTGAGTAGGGTGCTTTTTGGAGCACAGATGAGAGGATCTCTTCACGACAGGATCAAAGAGGGAGCCGAAGAGTGGTGTTGGAGAGTGTTCCATGGCACAAATTATGTACACGTCACCGGGTGCTGTCTCTTCATCATTGCTTGCCCGTCAAGATGTTCACGAACTCTGAAAAAGAAAGAAGAGCTTAAGTATTGATTATGATAACATATAATACGATCTTTAAACACGTATTCCCTGGAAAATAGGAGGCTGGGTGATTTAATTCAGTTATTCAAGTACATAAAACAGGGAGATATGGCCGGCTTAGGTTTTACTTTCAATAGCCGGCCTAGAGGACATGATCGGAAATTGAATAAACCGTGCTTTAGATGGGAGGTAAGAAAACATTATTTTTACAATAGAGTTGTCAATGAGTGGACTGCTTTGCCAGATTATGTTGTGCATTCGAAGAGAGTAGAAGATTTTAAGAAGAATGTTGATAGACATGATAAACTGGTGAAGTATTAGATTTATTTTGGACCAACCTTGCTGGGCCTCTGGCCTGCTGTTGGTCGATAATTTTTGTATTTGCATTTTGTAAAGTGAGTCTATTCCCGTTCAGGTTGGTTTTGGATCACGATGCCGACCTCTTCGTGTAACTTATTTAAATTAAAGGCATACAAAGTTCGAACAAGAGCATGGTACTACACATCAGATGGTTTATGAAAATTCAGGAAGTGAGCGATTAATGAATTACCATCGTAGTTGACGAGTTAGTCCCCATTGAGGTCAGCTTTCTTGATCATGTTACCGACCTCTTATAACTCATACCTATATATTCATATAACTCATCCGACTAATTCATAGTTATATGAATACATACACTCTTAAAACGAACGAGAGATTTTAACTTAGTCTGAGTTAATTTCACTCCTCCAGTCTGGAAAACGCACTTCTCCAAAAGGAGTGGATACTTTGTGTGTTAAATCTCCGACAGGATCACTCCAAACGAGTGATTTTAACTCAGTCTCAGTTAATATTCACTCCTTTCCAGTGTCGAAAATGCACTTCTCCAACTGGAGTGGATTTCATTCTTTTGTTTTAAGAGTGTAGCTTCTAAAACTGTAGCGTAGTTGCCGGCCAAATAAATCGATAAGCGTTTGTTTGGGCTTAATATAGAAGCGATCAATAGCTTCAGTTGGCAAACCTGTTCTTGTATTGGTTTTAGACTTGGCAACATTTCTGTCGTATTTTTATCTCCACCTCGGGGCCGGTTTTGTTTGCCTCACCCTGTATATGACAAATCTTAGCTCTAAAGTTTACTAATAATATCACATAGCAATTAAGCACAAAAGTGAGACTATTATACTGCCGTAGTTGACGAGCCCGTCCCCGTCGAAGTCGGCTTTTGTAAGAGGTCGGCAACATGATCCAAAGTAGAAACAAGTACTAACAAATATGATACGCTGCAAATAAGAATGTAATAAGGATGAAGCATTACCGTCGTAGTTGACGAGTCCGTCGCCGTCGAGGTCGGCCTCTTTAATCATATCATCGACCTCGTCGTCGGTGAGCTTCTCTCCGAGGTTCGTCATGACTGCGCGCAGTTCGGGGGCCGAGATGAACCCGTCTCCGTTCTTGTCGAACACGCGGAACGCCTCCTTCAGCTCCTTCTCGCTGTCGCGCTCCTTCATCTTGTTGCTCATCATGAAGCAGAACTCGTTGAATTCGATGGTGCCGTTGCCTACATTTAGGCGGAAAAAAAGAGATAAGTTTCAAAAAACTACAAAGATATATAGTTGCAAAACTACAAAATTTTTACCAAATCACCAATAAACGTACTTCACCCTGACTAACATCTTAGTTACTTATGCTTTGGAAAATGCAAGTTTCACAAATAGACCCTTTAAATGAAATATACAGGGTGGTTATGAAATAACGCTCGCTATTCGGAGTGGTATGTAGTTTGAATGAATAATCCAAATGCAACGAACTTTGAGACACTTACTAATCAAGAAAGGGGGAAAAGAATGGAATCATACAAAAAGATAGAATCCTAAAAAATAATCATAAAAAAATCATAAAAAACAAACTCGTCTCTTGACCAGGATTCTAAACTACGAGGCGACGTCAATTACGGCCAATTTCGGCCTACACAGCTAGTTACGCCTCGTAATTTAGAACCCTGGTCAAGAGACAAGTTTCTTTTTTTCGAAAAAAAATGGAATCATAAAACAGAAACTCGCCTCTTAACCAAGGTTCTAAATTACGAGGCATAGCCAATTTTGGCTAATTACGGCCAACACATCCAATTACGCCTCGTAATTTAGAACCCTGGTCAAGTGACGGGTTTGTTTTTTATGATTCCATTCTTTTCCCCCCTTCTTGATTAGTAAGTGTCTCAAAGTTTTTTTTGCATTTGGATTATTCATTAAAGCTACAGACCACTCCGAATAGCGAGCGTTATTTTATAACCACCCGGTATATGCATTGTAAATAAAAATCTATAAAATTAGATTCATACTGTGGTTACACTTTATATCAAAAGTTGTAAGGTTAGTTTTACAGCAACTATATATTTTTAAAAGCTAAATGAGCATAGTTCCCATTACTGGTTTAGATAAGTGGCATCTACAGTCAAAATATTGAGTGGACTTTTGCTCCTTCAAAATTCACATGTTTTGTGTATTGTGTCTGTCACTGTATTTCAAAGAAAACCTCAAATGACGATTCTACAACTGTTTAAAGTGAGAAAATTTTTTATTTTCATCTCATATTAGGGAGAGAAGGCAAATAATTATTATTGATTTGATTATAGACCATTAAGTTAAAAATGTGCTGACAAATTGCCAAAAAAGATAATTTAGCTTTCCCATTAATGGATAGATCCTGTTATTATTTACGGTGCATTTCTACTCTTATTTCATATGATTAAGTTCCATTTGTGCTGATATTCCGAGAACTACGCGCCATTTGAAAGTGAGCCAATCGCAATAAATGCCAAATTTATAATGGAATAGCTAAGTGGTCAATTTCGCTTAGTGTAAATTTTTACTGCAGTTGTAGAACAATGCTTAATCATAGAGACATTTATTATTTATATTTTCATAAAAGAAAATAAAATGTTAAGGGGGAATGGGCGTGCAGGACCGGGGGTCTCCAAACTCAAGTGCCTCAATGTTAATCCAATGGAAAAAAATTATTTTCGCTGCCACATTTCTCCGGCTGTATTGAATATTTTTACAAGCGGATTTTTTTTATGTGATAAATGTAGCTGACTTACAGGTCTCTATCTTCCCACTTTTTGAAATTGCTTCGAATATATTGTGTAAAATAATTTATTGAATATTAAAAAAAAATATTCGTACTAATTTCAAAAAGTGGGAAGATAGAGACCTGTAAGTCAGCTACATTTATCACATAAAAAAATCCGCTTGTAAAAATATTCAATACAGCCGGAGAAATGTGGCAGCGAAAATAATTTTTTCCCATTGGATTAACATTGAGGCACTTGAGTTTGGAGACCCCCGGTCCTGCACGCCCATTCCCCCTTAAGGTAAAACTCATTTCTAAATGTTTCTATAAGGTTTTATTATTACTTTGCATAAAAAATGTATTATGATATCTGCTATGTAATGCATTCTCTGGATTAGCTTCATGTTGATTTCACTGCAAAGTGCTTTCTCAGAAAAACTAGTGGAGTGAAACACAACACGATTTTCAATTACCACTCAATAATTCAAGACATTTAAAAGATATAACATATAAAGTAATTTCAATAAATTTAGTTTATTTTGAATTATCGTCGCACTAGAGCTACACGAAGGCTACTGACGAAGGGTGTCATATTTAAGAACCACAGCCAAGTGACGAACTGACACCCGAGTAGGCACCCAACGCAACCGTTAAGGGTGACATTGTACTCAGCGTTAGGACTTTGAAGGATATTTAACGTGCACTCTCTGCACACGGAATTATTATTCGGACATTTTTGGCTGCATGGGCTGTTTATAGGTCGGCAGTTATTTTGGCGATGCCCGGACCCGAACCTTGGACCTCCCGCATGCTAGACGAATTCCTAACCGACAGGGCTCCCCAGCCCTTCAATAAATTTAAAACAAAAAGAGTTCTATGGCAGCTACCGTTTGAGCAACCGAAACATTGTTAAAAATCTCATTGTGATATCCTATAAGTAAAATCGTATATGAAATGTAAAGGCTGTATCCCTTTTCGTTTATCAGCAATACCTCTAAAGTCAAAAAGAGCTTTTATGGCAGATACCTTTTGCGCACGTACACTCTTAAAACAAACACTCCCAATTTAACTCAGTCTGAGTGGATTTCACTCCTCCAGACTGGAAAATGCACTTCTCCTTTTGGAGTGGATCCTTTGTGTGTTAAACCTCCAACAGGATCACTCCAAACGAGTGATTTTAACTCAGTCTGAGAAAATATGCATGCCTTTAGGGTGTCGAAAATGCACTTCTCCAACTGGAGTGGATTTCACTCTTTAGTTTTAAGAGTGTACAACTTTCTTTTCGAAAACCTTAGTATGACACTCGACAGGCACTGAAAACTGTAGCAAATTTTCAGTCCCTAGCTCTTTTAGTTCGAGCTGTAGAGCAGAGACGAACAGACGAACCAATGTTCAAAACCAACTATTTTAGAATCACGACCTTATAAAACATGCAGAAAATAAAAATATCCATTTCGGACTTCCGACCCAATAGCAAAACTTTCGTTACCTTATATTTCATCTTGGGTTATTAAAAATAAGAAATTACATTGTAATTTAAAGTTTTCAAGCCTTTACATCAGCACATCAGCTTATTCAACATTAAGAACTTATTAAAAGAATTTATTACAAAAACTAAATGCTTCAGAGTCTAACAAAGTTAAGAATAGAAACTTTCAATGCATATTTCTTTAATTAAGCGTCTGTTGCAAAATTAGCTACTAAAAATCTAGACGATAGCTTTATCATTTGTACCATAAGTATAAATCCTTAATAGCTTTTCTTAAATGAATCTCGACAACAGTTGCCAAGAATTTTTCATTTTTCATCACTCTATGACTGTTCGTTTCTTCTGCTAACTTAACGTGTGCAAAAGATTGATATGTCTGGCATATTACTCCTTAGAGAATTAACAAAAACAATCAGGATTTGAAACACATTTGGCAGTATCTCTAAAAAGTGTAAATTTAACAATGTGTTCTCTCAATGCAGTTATGAAGATTGACAAGAAAATTTGCCACGCAAAAATGTTTTCTACCTAAGTTTGTCGAAATGAAAACAAGTACACTCTTAAAACAAAAGAGTGAAATCCACTCCAGTAGGAGAAGTGCATTTTCGACACCAGAAAGGAGTGAATATTAACTCAGACTGAGTTAAAATCACTCGTTTGGAGTGATTCTGTCGGAGGTTTAACACACAAAGGATCCACTCCTTTCTTGGAAGTGCATTTTCAAGACTGGAGGAGTGAAAATGAACTCAGACTGAGTTAAAATCGCTCCTTTGTTTTTAAGAGTGTAAGATAAATGGTTACCATAGTACTAAAGAATCTTTTTAGCAAAAACAAATTAAGTTAAGCTAAAAATGAATTTTAAAAAGTTAAAATTAAGAAATTAAATTTTCAGTTAAAAGTTCAGCTAATTTACTTATGTCTTATAGAGAATTAAAAATAACTAAAGGCTATTGCATGCATTTTTGTTAATTCAAATGCAAATTTTTTTGATTAATTCCTTTAGTATCTTGTATCTTGTATCTTTTTAAGAAGCACATAAAAGACATTTTTTTTAACATTTAGCTATTTAAATAAAGGAAAAACGAATAAAATGCTTCCTTATATGTACTATAAAAAACATAATATTCGATATTCATAGCTTTGAAGGTTTCAATAAATTTTCTACTGCTTACAATTTGAGGATATCGCATACACTTTTACAGACTTCTATATGCAGTGTATAAAATATGGCGTCTGCGACCCCTTTTAGTCTAATATGAATTTCAATGTTATAAAGATAAAAGAAAAGACTTTTTAGTGCCAATATTTTTGCGTCAATTTTCTTTATTACATAAATGTGAAGCATGTTATGAATATATATGATACTAGATCACATACGGGTTTTGCATTTGCATCGTATTATGATTTCTTTTAACGATATAAAGAATTTCAATTCGGTTTTCAAGGACCTTTTATTGTTATAAAAAAGTTAAATGAAGCAAAGATTTATCCATATTTTTTGTCGATTTTCTTTATTGTATAAATATGAAGTATGTTATGGATATACGGGACACTAGATTATACAGGTCTCTATTTGCGTCGTAGTATGAATTCTTTTAACAAAAAAAATTGAGACTGCTTTCAAAGATCTTTTATTGTTATTTAATTGAAGCAAACAAAATGTTCGACAATACGTGCACAGAAAAAGAAATATTTACACAAAAGGGAATATTTGTTTCGAATTCCTTTGGAGCACTATATTCTTTGAATAGGCTCATTTCAAGGTTAAAAATAACATGACTAGAGTTAATATAATAGTTTAATAATGAGTAAATAGTTAGTAGATTTTGTTATTGATGTTGGCCATTCGTAGCTTAAAAGTTAAAGTTAAGTTTGTGAATCTATTGCAAATTACTCTGATTTGGATAAAGTAAAAAATATTTATAATATATTAAATCGTAAAAAATTAGTATTACTTTTAAAAAATACTAATTAAATATTCAAGTAATGTAGATTGATAATATTATCGTACTTTTCTGCCAGGTTCAATTATCTTGGATTTAAATTAATTGCTAACTTGAAGAACCTCAAACAATCTTAAGTTTAAGATTTTGTTGGAAACTTTTGTTACGTTTAAGTTAATTTTAATAGGGCGAAATAGGCGATTCTAATATTTGCAACGGAAAAAAAGTGTTGAAGAATTCCCAAAACTTACACAGTAGGGCAACTAAATTTGTCCATAAAATATGAACTTCCTAAAAGAAATCAAAAGCTTGTTAAAAAACACGCAATTAAACATTTTCACACTTGATCGAGTTAAAAAATTTCAACTTGCTATCGGAGACATCTTTACCAAGCACTTAAAACTTTTTCAGTCGTGAGCATGGACGAAAAAATAACTTCTATTTTTCACTCTATCTCTCTCTGTTACTAAAATATATACAAACAAACTTTATAAAAAAACACTTTTAGCTTTTAAAACATTAAACTCACAGTGACAATTTACCAACAATCTATCCAAATAACGCTGCATCCCAAAACAGATAGCTCATCAAACATCCAATGAGTTCTTGGAATTCAATAAATTTTCATTTCCAGCCAATTCCTGCAAACCGACTTCAAGTATTCCAACTAACTCTAAACAAATAAAAAAAAATCGAATCTGAGATACCTTATTTCAAAATCCCCCTCCTCTTTCAATCGTAAAAAAAGGATCAAAGTTAAAAAAGTTGAAGTTAAAAAGGTAAAAAAAAAATGGCTGCTGGCATTCCAAATGACCATGTTCGCTTCCAGTGAAATTGATGGTTCTTCGTTCCGTCATCAATAGTTCCATCGCGAATAACTTACCACCCGTGTTCTACTCTTTCCTTTTCTAGTCCATTAGCAGTCGAAAAATATCCCCCACCCCATCCCACTTCTGTCCGGGACAAGTAATAGCAGATAAAAGAATTGTTAGAATGTTCTTTCGTACTTGTTCCTAGAAATTTAAAGAAACCGTATATTCTTGAATTTAAAGGGAAACAAGATATGTATAATATTACACGACTTTTACAATTACCCTTTAATGATTAAAACACAAAATTTTTAAAGTAGTTTCAACAATTACTATGAAATCAAAAAAAGTTATCATATAACTATTATCTGCGGTAGAAACCTTATTATGACGCTCGGCAAATATTAGGGACTCATGTACCAAATCATGTCTATTATCAAATATATATACCAAAGTATATCTTCATTTTCCAGCAATACTTTTAAAACCCTAGAGTTCCATGGAGCTACAATTCGCTCATGCACATACTTTGCGAAAACCTTATTGTGACGCCCGACATGCACTAGAAACTGGTGCAACAAATTTGAAGTCCGTTGCTCTTTTAGTTCAAACTGTAGAGTGGTTTGAGGCAGACAGACGGACCAATAGTCAAAAACC
This sequence comes from Hylyphantes graminicola, assembly GCA_023701765.1. Classification (NCBI taxonomy): domain Eukaryota; kingdom Metazoa; phylum Arthropoda; class Arachnida; order Araneae; family Linyphiidae; genus Hylyphantes; species Hylyphantes graminicola. Next base: position 10,481,341 of record CM043116.1, read on the forward strand.
ACTGTTCCGAATCAGCACAACTGAACTTAACCTCTGGAAGGAGCATCTCTTGAAAAGGTGATGAAGCAATTTGGGGTCACTTGGCGACAGCTTTAGGGAGAATATGTGGCGAGCGATTAGGCTTGTGTGCCGACATTATCCAATACAAACTGTTAAGTCAAGTGTCAATTGTGACAGGCGAATTCATGCCAAATGTGGCACATTGTCTCCCTAAAGCTGCGGCCTATAGTGACCCAAAAATAGGCTTCACCAGCTGGGATGCTCCCTTTCATGTTATGCTCCTTCCAGAGTTTTAGTTCAGTTCAGTGTCCAGCGATCTCCAAAATGTGAAGAGTATACAAAACTGCATTTCAGATTTCCGACCCTGTTCGCAATTCCTTCCTTACCTTATATTTCATATTAGGTGGAAGGAAGTGAAAATCTATTCCGCTGACATTCTCATAAGTTATTCATTGCTTGTTTCGAACATCGTACCGACGTATGTTTAATCTGTCTCGAATGTTGAAGTCTTTTCAATCTGTTTTGAATGTCCACAAACTATTTATCTATTTGGAACATCACCGTATTTTTGATTGCTTTGAAAAATGACGTATGTTAACGCTTAACTTGTTTTGAACTTTGGTGTAAGTTTTATTTTCGGTGTAAATTCATGATTTTTCTGTCCTTAGGTATTAAATTTTTTTTAGAAAAACCCGTTCTTTATAGTCTTTAAACAGTAATACCCCGGTGTAGGTGTAACAAATACAAATAAAAAAAATTGCAGACCAACAATTGGCTGAAGGCCCAAAGAAGACGGACAAAAAGTATGAAAGTTGGATCTCTGAGGTCATAGGTTTCTAACTAAAAAGGAATTTTTAAGATCGGACGGATAGAACCGATTTTGGAAAGGGGGTACGGACGGACAGACGGACATCAACTGCATGTCAATATCTACTTTTCATTTTTTTTTAATTCTTTCGAATTAAAAAAGAAAAAAATAAGCTAAAAGCGGTCATTAACAGTTTCCTATATACAAGGTATTAAAACCACATTATTAAACAACAACACTTCTCCAAAATACACACACAAACCATATCTCTCGAATACTGAAATATGAACACGACTTAAAAGAACAAGCAAAGAGCAACCATCTTCGGAACATTCGGAATTTATATCTCCCTTCCACAAACATCAACGACTTGTTAAATGCCACTGAAAATGGCGATAAAAACTGACAACCCCGCAAATTAATGAAAGCGAGTCAAAAATGAAGTCGAGAGCGGATTTCTAGTGACATTTTTATCTCTCCCTTTCAGCCGCCATTTTAACAAATTGTTTTCGTCTGTTGGCGATTCTTCATCATCTCCCAGGTATTGGCTCCCGGGCCCGAAACTTTGCTTTTGTGCAAGTTTTTCGTTGTGGAGAGCTTTTCTTGTAAGACAAATGCGGATTGTTTGTCATTTGTCGACTTTGTTTGCCAGCCCGAGGGGCATTAAAAAAAACGTCATTTTTTGTTGTCGCTGAAGAACTTTTGATACCAGAAATATTCTTTTATAGACAGATATGCTTGGGTTTTTGCCAGGATACGGGTATTTTTTGCTCCCGCGTATGCAAAAGTTGGCTTTCTGTTTACTTGTGATAATAATGGCGGGTAAGATGATAGAAAATTCTAAAAGAGGAATATTTACTTTTTTCGTTTGATGTATTCGATTTTCTTTGCTTCATGGCGTCATAATGTTTTTCTTTTGGAGAAATAGATTGTTTCCATGCCACAAAAAACCCGATTCCCTTGTTATTTACCAAAAACTTTTCAAGTTCCCTAAACCATAAACTTTTGGTAGTTATGTCTAGATTATTCGAGAATTTCGTTTATTCGAAATTCTTTATACTTCAGGATTATAAGTTGGAATATTGTATGATGCACACATATCTTTTTAGTTTTGAGAGATTTGTTAATCAAATTTAATTATTTTAACGATAAATCACTTGAACTTAATTCATCCATTAAAAATTTCAAAATATGTTTGAAATGTAACGCAGTTTTGCATATAAAGCATTTGAATGAAATTATTTAAAAAGGTGTAGAACTAAATATAATAAATTGTGTAACTTCAAGTTACTACAAATGACAAACTGTTAACATTTTTTTTATTAAGTAGTTTAAATTTAGCTAATTTTTTGGTAACTCAACGATAAAATTGCACATACATAAAGAAACGCTTAAAAGAAAAATAAAGTAAGTATTAATTACCTGATCTTAGCTTACTTTTCAGACCAATAAATTATAGGTCTTGGTTTAAATATTTAAAAGTGTCATGTTTAACATTACCTGGGATTTGTTCAGCATAATTATAATGAATCTCATGTCACTTTAAACTGGGTCTTATTTTTATGAGTTTCAAGTTCATTGTTAACTATGAAAACTTTAAATAACTTCGTCGTAATTAAAAGCTGCTTTAATGAGTAACTAACTTCTTAATTTTTCGGTATTTATTCTAATATCTTATAACTCCAAAGTAATAAATTGCTAATGTAAGTAATTCTTTGTTAATAAAGTAAACAATTGGCAAGTTTTGGTGTGACATGTGTATGTTTTGGTTAGGTTAGGTTAGGTTTGAAATATCGTCGCACTAGAGCTACACGAGGGCTATTGGCGACGGGCGTCGTATTTTAGAACCACAGTCAGGTGACGAGCCGGCATCTGAATAGGCAACCAACGCAACCGTTAAGGGCGACATCGTACGCAGCGTTGGGACTTTGAAGGTTATTTAACGTGCACTCCCTTACACGGGGTATTATTCGTCGGACATTTTGGCTGCACGGGCCGTTTATAGGTCGGCAGTTATTTTGGCGATGCCCGGACCCGAACCTGGGACCTTACGCATACTAAGCGAGTGCTTAACCGACTGGGCTAAATAGCCCCCTGTGTATGTTTTGGTAGTTTATCATAAAATTTATTTTGCATTTTAAGCTTTCTTGATTATAAAAGCAGTTATTATTTTGAAAGATTCTTGATTACTTTGACTTAAATAGCTGCAGATGCATATATTTGCCTATTTTTAAAAGAGTTTCACTATAATCAACTTAGTGTAGCTCTAGTGCAGCGATAATTCAAAACTAACCTAATCTATAATTTACTTATGTATACATAAGTAGAAGACTGGAATATCAATACTTCGTTGAAATGAACGTTTTCTCTTTCGCGCATCGTTAATTTATTTAATTTATTTTTTTCGATAATTTTTTGATGAAAAAACTTTTATTACATTGTTTTAAAATGAGATTTTTTATTTACGAAACAAAAACGGTACAAATCTTAATCTCCACTTTCTCTAAAAAGCATTTTTCCCATTATAAATATTCACCTCAATAATAAAAGGTCTTATACAGCGTTATTAAGTTGTACAGAGTTGCCCTTTTCCCACTAAGATACAGAAATACAATTAAAAATAGAACGATATAAGCAATTGATGGGGAAATAATTACACCAATTTAAGACAGTAAAAAAATATCCACTTACAAACAACAATTTAAAAAATACAGTAATTCAGCTTTATCAAAAGTATATCTTAATAACTTGATTTCCAAATGAGCATTTTTGTAATTAGTTTACATTTCACTTGCTTTGTGACTCGCCAAGTAAATTAAAAATGGCCAATTAAAAAACTAAGTGCCGCGTAAATCCTTGCACAGAATTGCCAATTAAACATTTTATATTGAAACTCCAAATTATAAATAACCGAAAGTAAATAAAATTTAGAAAAAGGATTTTTTTGTGTGCTGAGTTTGTGGCTACTTTTAATTAAATAATGCTTGAATGAATGTCTTCGTTTTATTTATGTTCGTAAAAAATGCAAGGGGAACTTTTGGAGAGGTTAAAATTACAGTTGCGCCTTAAATGGCTGTAAAATGAGAACTAATTGACCGAATTATGTTAAACTTAATTGAATTTAACAAAATTCTGTTTGGATTTTTCGAAAATCTGTAATATACTTGACGCATGACCTATAGAATGGCTATTTTATTTTCTCTGGAGAAAAGAGTTTTAATAGGGTCTTCTTATCCCTAACAATTATTATTTTTTAAATATTTAGTGCCTTGTTTTTAATTTAGGAACTTGATAAATAAATTTAATGCGTCAAATTAAAAATAAAAAAAATAGTTAGAATCTTCAAAAACGTCGTGTCGTACACATACTAAATTTTAGGAGTTTATTCCTTTTGTAACGAAGGCGTCATTTAAGAAAAAAAAAAGCAAATTTCTAAATAGGAATAGCATTGCTCATTGCAAGCATAGGCTTTATGGCTATTTTAAACTTGAAAGAAATTTTAGCGCGGACAATAACTACGAAAAGTTCGAAAACGAGCGTAAGTTTAATATGCAAGATTGGACCATACTGCAAGTGTTTTATAAAATCTTCCATTGCAAATTATTTCATTTTTAATACTTTATCATATTTAGGCAGTATTGGGAAATTTTTAATTTATAAAAAAATGTAAATGCAGTATAGACGCCACAAGTCTGTTTCTTTCTCCTTCTTTGGCTACACTCCGTACCACCCTAAATTGGTAAAAACAAAGAGTAAAAAGGCAGAAGGAAACGCGCGGTTGGTCCGTCAGTTGGAAACTGTTGTAAGGTAATATTTACATAAAAGATAATCTGAATAAAATTTTAACCAGAATACACTTTTTATTCTGATAAAATTGCCAAATTGTCTCAAATAATATCGAAATATGTTAGACCTTAAACGAAATTAATATTTTAAACATGTTTTCTGGTTGGATTCACAAATAGTTTACGGAACTCTTTACATGCGCGGAAGGATCTTCTCCATAGCATATTTCTATTTACTCAACTTAGGTTGACAAGGAGTGTAGGTATGGTACAAACATCTAAGGAAGTCCAGGAATTAATTGTTAGCTATGCTCCAGAGGGATGGGACATATTTGTTACAATGTACCATGACTAGAACGGAGATTACTATTCCAGCTCTGCACATTATGCATTTTCACAGTGGTCTGCAGGGAGTACAGCTATGATATAATGGCCGATCTGTTCATACGTAGGGTTTAAGGTGTATGAAATACGAAGAGGAATGTGTGCCCTATTTTAGCATTTTCGTTTGGTAGGCAATGTAACGCCACAAGGCGAGACCGGCCATTATATCATAGCTGTTCCTTGTTCAGTATTACGTTTTTTTTTTATTTGTCGTATGCTTTGTGAATTTAAGTATACTAAAGAAGAAAGCTTCTTCGAATCGCGGTCAGGCATGGATGTTTGTGACCGTCAATAAATGTTGTTATTTGTCTATGTTTTTGTGTTGTCCTTTCTTTGTGCGTCTCTTGTGCTTATAAAAACTCTTTCCGTGTCTGTCCCACTTGACGAAAGCTTATAAGCGGTTCTCTGAACAAGCACACAAGCTGGAATATATATGTATCATACCATACCATAGCATTAAGAGGATAAATATACTTTTTAGAGAACCGCCAAATGTGTTTCAAATCTTGATTGTTTTTTTTAATTCTCCAAGAAGTAATATGCCAGACATATCAATCTTTTTCACTCTTTAACAGCAGAAGAGAAGAACACACATAGGAGCGATGAAAAATGAAAAACTCTTGGCAACTCTTGGTGAGATTCATTTAAGAAAAACTATTAAGGATTTATTCTTATGATACCAATGATAATGCTATCGTCTAGATTTTTAGTAGCTAATTTTGCAACAGATGCTTAAGTAAAGAAATATACATTGAAAGTCTCTATTCTTAACTTTGTTAGACTCTGAAGCATTTAGTTTTTGTATGAAACTTCTTTTAATAAGTTCTGAAAGTTGAATATGCTAATGTAAATGCTTGAAAAATTTAAATTAAAAGATAGTTTATTATTTTTTATTACCCAAGATGAAATATAGGCAAAAAGAAGTATTGCTTTTGGTTCGAAAGTCCGAAATAGATATTTTTATTTTCTCCATGTTTTCTGAAATAGTAGAGGTTTTGAACATTACTTCGTCTGGTCCGTCTGAAACCACTTTACAGCTCGAAATGAAAATTTGCTACAGTGTTCAGCAAATGTCGGACGCCATAATAAGGTTTTTTTAAGATAAGAAAAATTGTACATGTCAAAAGGGTATCTGCCATAAAAGCTATTTTTGATTTTAAAGGTATTACTGATAAACGAAAAGAGATACAGCCTGGATGACACAACTTGACATCCAAAATATTTTGATTGTGGAACAGTCCACTTCGAAAAAAAAAGGCAAGGAAGGTTTTGGTTTTAGGCAAGAGTTATTATCTTTGGCGATTCATTGCTTTTATGGGCACATGTTTCTTTAAGGTTTAAAAACAATCCAATTGAAGGGTATATTGACAACAACAATACTCTATCGCCGGTAACCGATGTGCAGTTCTAGCGTGGTACATTATTTACAATCGAATCCCCTCTTCTCGCCAAACGCTTTGGGTTGGCAACCCTTTTTCCTTCGGCCTAAAACCTTAAGGGGTCATAGGAGTCTTAAAAATGTGTAAAGAAGGTACTACAAAGCATAGTTTGATCTTTCATGTAATTTTTGAACTACTCAATATATAAGTATAATTTTTTGATATGTAATTCTATAAGATTTATTTATTATAAGACAAATTTTAAAATGTATGAAACTTTAGCCTAAACTAAACTAAATGATAACAAACATAAAACTATTTGAACACATTGGGATTAGGCTTGCGCGCCAAATTGTGAGGTCAAAATTGAAGACATGACCAAGAAAATGACTTTATATTGTACAAATATGTACAAACAAAGACTTATACCTAAATTATGAACTCAATTTTAAATTGAAATTATTTTTTTAAAAAATTCACATCAAAATTTTAAATATTTTATTAATTTTTTTAGAAAAAAATTCTTAAAATAATTTCTAATAAAAATTGAGCTGAGAATTTAGGTATAAGTCTTTGTTTGTACATATTTGTACAATATGAAGTCATTTTCTTGGTCATGACTTCAATTTTGACCTCAAAATTTGGCGCGCAAGCCTAATCTCAATGTGTTCAAATAGTTTTATGTTTGTTATCACATATTTTAGTTTTGGCTAAAGTTTCATAAATTTTAAAATTTGTTTTATAAAAAAATAAATCTTATAGAATTACGTATGAAAAAATTATACTTATATATTAAGTAGTTAAAAAATGACATGATAGATCAAACTATGCTTTGTAGTACCTTCTTTGCACATTTTTAAGACTCCTATGACCCCTTAATTCAAAGTGGAATCTTCCACAATCAAAATATTTGGGATGTCAAGTTGTGGCAGCCAGACTATACAGCTTTTACATTTCATATACGAGTTTCCTGTGTCTATCTGACGTAATAACGAGATTTTTTTTATGAAATCGCGCACCTGGCATAGAATTTTCTATTGTTTTCAAGTTTACCAAATTACTCTTTGGAGTTTAAATATTTACCCTCTAAAATATCTATATTGAGTGGTAAATTGAAAGTCATCCAGTGTTTCACCCCCAATTTTTTTTCTTTCTAGAAAATGCACTTAGCCTTGAAATCAACATTATAACAAGTTAGACAAACCGTGTCATGGTAGTTATCATAACAATCATGGGTAACATAACACATCTACTATGCTAAGTAACAATAATAATAATAACTTATAGAAACACTTAGAAATGAGTGTTTTGGCTTAACATTTTCTTTATTAAAAGATTAATAATAAATGTTCTATAATCTTAGTAAAAATTTACACTATGCGAAATTGACCACTTAGATATTCCGTTATAAATTTGGCATTTATTGCGATTGGCTCACTTTCAAATGGTTAAGTAGTTATCGAAATATCAACACAAATGAAACTTAATCATATGAAATAATGGTAGAATACACTGTAAATAATACGAAATATACGTCAATGGATAAGCTAAATTATCTTTTTGGCCATTTGTCAGTGCATTTTAAACTTAATGGCCTATATATAAATCCATAATTATATTGGCCTTCTCTACTATACGATGAAAATAAAAACTTTGTCCTATGTTAAATCATAGTAGAAGCAGAAGCGTCACTTGATGGTATCTTTGAAGAAGATTGACAGACACAATACAAAAACATGTGAATTTTAAAAACAGCAAAAAATGTAACTCAATATCTTGACTCTAGATGGCACTGATATTAACCTATAATGGGGAACGATGTTCATTTAGCTTTTAAAAATATCTTTTTGCTGTAAAACTAACATTACAATACTTTGATATAATGTGTAACCACAGTATGGATCTAATTTTATAGATTTTTATTTACAGTGCATATATTTGGATCTAATTTTATAGATTTTTATTTACAGTGCATATATTTCATTTACACCCCTTGTACATTTGCCTTTTGTATCCCTTGCCTTTTAAGCTCCTCAATTGAATTCAACCCGGCAGTACTCGCACGGGGTCTATCAGATACCACGCACATTCTTGTTTCGTATAACCCGACTTCTCACTTTTTAAAATTCACAGTAAAAAAAATCTGTAGTATTACTAGAAAATCTCTAGGAAACTCAGGTGCCATGAACTTTTCTAGTAACCTTACTACATTAAACTTAGTAAGTAACACATACATTTCCTTAGTAACCAAACTAAGAAAACTGTAGTAGATTTACAGATGCTTTGCTTGTACGTTTACTAAGAAACTTGCAGTAGCTTTACATGGGATTTTCTTGTATATTTACTAAGAAACTATAAGAAGTTTCAAAAATTTCAAACCAGAGGGCACCATGTATCTCCGGATCCGCGCGCTTGTATTGCAACGAGGAACTGCGCGGAACTTCGCTGCCATCGGGACTTGCTGTACATTTGCGTGTAAATAAAGAGGTTAAACTCTTGATCGTTAAAGAAATTTTATGTTATTGATTAAGAAATTTTACTATTGATTTTTTTGCTTCTTATTGTTGCGATTATCGATTCGTCATAATTTTCCGATGAAACGTACATTGATTGAATTTTTACCTTTGACTGATATCGAATCAATGACTGTTAATAGAATTTCAGTCACCGATTGCTGATTTTGTCTCGCGCACTTTCAAATTACAGATACGATCACTGGTGAGTTTTCGCTAAATCCGATGACCGATCGAACAAATTTCGAAAAACAATGCTGCTAGGAAAACGACGCATCTCTAGAAAAGATAGGCAGGGGGCGCTGTAAGGCGTTACATCAATTTACTTAGTATTTTACTACAGCAGTTTGTTTAGTAAACCTACTATAAGAGATTGGTTACAGGTGATTTTCTAGTAAATGGTGTGATACCTGTAAAGTTACTTAGTAATTGCAAGTAAATTCAGGCCAAATTTTTTACAGTGTTGGTCAAACCCTTAAGTAGCTGCTTTCAAAGTCAGAGTAGCTTTAAGTAGCTGCCGGTTAATAAGGGTATAAGATAGAACTATAGGGGAAAATGACAAATAATTTTTTTAAAAAAAATACCGTAGTAACAGCTTAAAAAGTACATATTTTTTAAAGAAATATATATATTTTTTATGATTTTTTACAATTTCAAATACATAACAAATGTAAAAATTTGTTGTAATCAAATCAAAGAAATTTCTAATCGAGACGCTTTACTTACCAAGTTACGGATGGCTAAAATCACGATCAAAGTCTATTAAACATTATTTACTCATAATTAAACTATTATATTAACTCTAGTTAAGTTACTTTAAACCTTGAAACACGCTTATTGAAAGACTATAGTGCTCCAAAAGAATTCGAAACAAAATGTTCCCTTTTGTGTAAATATTTCTTTTCTGTGCATGAATCGTCGAACATTTTTGTTTGCTTCAACGACAAAATAACCATAAAGGATCTTTGAAAACAGGCTCCAATTATTTTTTGTTAAAAGAATTCATATTACGACGAAAATAGAAACCCGCATGATCTAGTGTCCCATATATTCATAACATACTTCACATTTATACAGGGAGGTGCAAATAAAAGTGACCCTCTCGTAGAGATAGGAATGCATTGAGAAGATTGGCGAGAAAATCTATTGAAACCGTCTGAAAGCCGTCAAGTTGTATTCATAAACTATTCAAGTGTTCAATAGCCTTACTTCACACCTTCATAAACAAACGTTGTTTAGGTAACTTCCAGTCATATTGTTTACTTTAAGCACTTATAGATCAAAACTTACTTTTTCAATGTTTATGTACCTTTTTTTCAAAATCTACTGTAAGTATCAGCCGGAAATTTTTTATGCGTATTTAAGAAGTTGGTTTGTAAAATCGCTGGAAGGATTTAACTATAAGTATCTTACTTCTTTTCTTTTGAATCTTTAGGTAAAAGAAATATGTAGTTTCATTTAAAAAATTATAATTTAAAAACCAAACAAAAATTTAGAAAATGTCTCCAGTCAAGTATAGTTGAACATCCATTAAATAAAAAGAAAACATTTCAAGTAAAAGTATCAAATAGATTTTGAGAAAAAGACAATTTTAACATGGGCTTCAATGGAGGACTCCAGTCCCCCTTAATTTTAATCTGTTCCACCTAACGCAATTTTCGAAATATATACAATAAACTATTCAAGAAAGCGATTACATAAAAAAAAAGAACAATCCCTTTATCGCCACCTCACTATTTGAAATACTTTGTTTAAAATTACATTATAACTTTACAGTCACCAACTTTAGAACTCTGTAATTAATAAACAAGTATGTTAAAACAACGAACTATTTAATAACTACAATTAGAACAATCGCTTCAATTTATTAGGTATCATTAAATTCTTCTAAAACAGAACTGCCGCCATCTTGGTTTGGAAATGGTTGCTTTCCCTTACTTGTAATTGAACTCAACTGAAACCAATAATCGCAAACATCGTATTTAAATGAGTGCAAATGGTTTTCGTTATTTTCGTTAACGAATTTCACGCCTCTTAAAATGGATTTATTGGTTATTTTGTTCATTTACTCGATAAACTTTTTTCGGAAACATTATTTCTAAATTTGTTGCAAATTATGTGGTATTTTGCTGATGAATTGTTTTTAAAATATCGTTTTCTGATCAATTGTGTTTAAGGAAAACAGTTGGGAAACGAATAACGACTTAATTATGTCGTTTAAATAATGACGTGAACAAAATATTTCAGTTATTTGATATTATTTCTTTGGTTATAACTAATAGTATTCATTATAATTGACTAAATAATTGATAATTCAATGTTTAACGTTTTTTAGTTTCCATCTAATTAGACGCCATTCTGATCAGCAAGTAATCAAAAGTATTTCTTCTAAAATTGTCCTTTTGACATCAAAACGAAGTTATCAATTTGCCATTTATGCGGTAAAATATAAACGTCTCATTTAATTTGTTCAAAATATGTTATTTTGACGAGGTTTCATAACTGAGGTTTAATGCGACAGAATTCAGTGTCAATTTTGATGTCTTAAGAATTGCATTGACAGTCCATTAAAAATATTAAACAGTGCTGGTTATATTATGCCAAAAATTTCTTTAATTATTACTTATTTTTACTAAGGTTGACATTTCTTTAAAAAATTGGTTTTACCTTCTAAATTCAAGAGTAAAACAACAGTTAGAATAAGTACAGAGCTGAATGGTTTTAACACTTAAAAAGAATGGCGTAGCACCCTGTAGAGGTTGTTTTTCCTCGAGCATTGTTCAAAGGCAGAAAAGCTTAGATCGCATTTCATGGGGGAAAACGGACAATTTCGCTTGTTGAGTTGAATAAAGACAATAAAACAACTTATGTTTAATACGGCCGGGAATATGTCTAGCGGGCGGATTTTATATTATCATAGTTATAAGAGGATAATAGTTATAAGTTCCTTTAACTATCACCATAGCTATAAGACTCGTAATTTATAGCAGCGCTTAACTGGCAAGTTAGATACCGGGCGTTTAAACGGAACTCAAATAACGTCAGATTTTTACAACGGGAAACTTGATTACCAGACTATTGGACCCACGTTTACTCATTATATTTTTATTTATCATAGCATAATTCCATTGATAAAAAAGTGTTAGAATAATTTAAAAGCAAGGTTTTTAGTCCCATGAAGAAAATCAAAATCGAACATTTCAATTATCGAGGCAAAAGCAGGGTTGCCACACTATTTGCTAAACAATCAAGGACTATTTTAAGGACTTTTCAAGGGATATAATTCTCCATTTTCAAGGACTTTGTATTTTTTTTTTAAAAAATTTTTTTTCAACCTAAATTCCACGATAGTTTTTTAAAAAAAAAATTAATTTAGAAAACAAATAAGAGATCTCCCCCTTAACTTTCAAATGAATTATACGTGTTATAAAATAACCCGTAAGGAGTACACGGAAAATGTAACGAAAATTTTCTAAACTTCGTTGACCAATAAAAGTAATAACAAAAAAAAAAAAAGTACTGAGTTACAATTACGGTTACTTTCTGGAAAATCTAACAGCATTACTTGAAATTTACCGGGAAAAAAACTAACTGTAACAAGTAACACGTTACTTCGATCCATGGAAAAAGCAGTAACTTCCCAAGATAAATATCCATCTGGCCCTAACAATTAAGGACTTTTCAGGGATTGATAATATTTTTCGAGCACTTTTAAGACTTTGAAAATCTGTTTTTGTTTTCAAGACACTTTTTCAAGGTTTTCAAAGGACCGTGGCAACCCTGAAAAAAGACCTTGCTTCAAGAAGGGGGAAAAAAAGTTATGTAGGATGAAGCACAATTTTTTAAGCCACAAACACATAATGTTCAGACCAGAGACCACCCCATGCCAAATGTGGTCAAACATGTCTGCCCTACTGTCGATTTGACATTGGGTTTGTCGATGTTGAAAGGCTGGCTAATGGTGTAGGGCCGGACGAGATGATTTCCGGTTGATTGGGAATGGGCGGTTTTCCAGCCGACCCTTATGTGCGGGAAGAGCGACCTATCTTCTATGTCAAACTCATTAGGCCAGATATGTCACTTTTCCACGCATAATTTTATATGCGGATTCCTGGCATTATAGACAGACCGATTCTGTCCCGTACACGGACAAGTGACTCGCTCTGTAAATGAGTACTTCATTAAAGAAATGAGTTCATTATTCCACGCAGTCTGTTGGCATGCGTTTTATAGACAAACCCTAGTACGAGTTTAATGCGAAAAAAATGGTAATACTTCCATGCTATCTCCTTAGAAGAGAAAGTTCTTTATTCTCACGTGTATTTTCTGCCATTGAGCTTAGTTTCCTATATAGGACGAACCCTTGCCCAGACTAACGCGAAAAAATGGACGCTTCTTACCATGCTAGCTCATTCTGACTTACTGCCTTTTCCCGAGAATAATGCAGCACGTGGTGTTCGTCCATTATAAGCAGCCACTTACGACAGTCATGATCTGCGAAGACATCCCATGAATACTAATTCGACTGAACTGTACCCAAAGAGCAAGGGACGTCAGAAAGTGATGTTGTTGGACGTCAAGTATTTCGTGGTCTTCGTCAAGAGTGTGATCTGAAAACTCGGCTTTTTATAAGTGCTGTTACTGTTGTAACACCTAGCGCAAACAACCACGGCTAACTTCAATAACAAGGCCAGAGAAGCTTTCCCAAACATGAGAGCAGACGGAATTTTTGACGTCACTGTTGCGAGTGCTGAAGTTCGAGAAACTTGTTCAGACGTATTCGGAACCCTAAAATGTGGTCAGCCTGAACGAGTGGTTCCAAACAGGTTTTCGAGACAGGTTATCTTCATCTTCGGAACAACGTCACTCGGAACTATGACGTCAAAATTTCCCATCCCGAGCGTGTTTGGGAGAGCTTCTTTGGCCTTAGTAGTTGAGTAGGTCGTGAAACAACCCAACTCATGAGAAATATCACTTTTTTTCTCCAATGGGGCTGCAATATTGGTGGTCAAGCCTTTTGCAGACTCGGCATATTCCCCAGAATTGAGAGACATTTTTTTATGGCACCATATAGGCGACTGTCGCTACCAATTTCGTTGCACAGATTCAAATGAATATGAGCTCTCTGTGGATGTCAAAGTAGGCAGTAGATTATTAATTTTTTTTTTTTTTTTTTTTATTTTTTTTGTTTTTTTTTTTGCTATTTTTTGTTTTTTTACTTTTTTTTTTGTTTTTTTTTGTTTATTAATTTTGTACTTGTTTTTTTTTTATTTATTTTTTTTTATTTTTTTTTTTTTTTATTTTATTTTTTTTTTTTTTTTTATTTTTTTTTTATATTATTTTATTGGGCCTAGAGAAACCCCAAACCCGAATAAGGACCCTCCTGGGATCTTGTACATGACACATAATCAATATAACATGCACGACCCAAGATTTTTCCCCAGAAAAGTTATGTTGTTTTTTACGTAAAAATATATTCGTCGTCTTCGTCAAGAGTGTGATCTGAAAACTCGCGCTTTTTATAAGTGCAGTTTATTGTTTGTAAAACCCAACGCAATACAATATAAAAACACTCATTCACTGCCAGTTTCAACATTCACTGCAACTCATATAAAAATGTCACTAGAGCAGTTTCAATAACCATTTTCCGGGCTCTTTAAACCCTTCCCTTTTTTTAAACGTTATTCCCTCCTTTGGAAAAAGCCTCTGCAATTGGTATATATGACTCTAAAGGTTTCAGAAAGTAATTATAAAATCCGGGTATTGCCTAGATTAAGGGGGATTGGGGTAGCGGCTTTTCCCGGGGTCTTCCAAAGCAAAGTGCATTATGTGTGTTCTAATCCAATGGAGAAAAAAAAATACTGTCTCGCTCTGCCACATTTCTATCTCCGGCTGTATTGAATATTTTTACAAACAGATTGGTTATGTGATAAAATTTGATATTGTATTGACTTACAGTTCCATCAAAAGGCACACTTTTCGTGAAATCGGTTCGAATATCTTTTCAAAAAATTTCAATAAAATGATTTTACAAAAAGTATATCAAGCACTTTTAAAAAAATGGGGGGGATTTATAGATACCTGTGACTATTTATCTACATTCATTATTAAAAAAAAAAATGTAAAAATATTTAATACAGCTGGGAGGAGAAATGAGCACTATTCCACCATTGGATCAACACGAGTTCACTTGACTTTGGAGACCCCATCATACCAGGCGGCCATTCGATCCCCCCCTAAACCTGGGAGAGGTGTCAGGTCTGCATATATATACATTTTATATTGTGTATACACTCGATACTATTCTATTTTTTCATTGAACTTAATAGTTAGTGAGAACGGTCGCTATCCCCCCGCACCATGCGATCACACTTAAAACGTTAACGCATGTGGCGGGGGTTATTAGTTTTAGCGACCGTTCTCTATTTTAGTTTCAATAGTAATAGAATATGCAGACGACAACTCTCCAATTTAATGTAAAACAGTAATGGGCAAAGACTGACAACGCTCCAGATTTCAGCACTTAAACAATGTTATAGAGGAATAAAACAACTTTTACGGAATTAGGAACCCCCCCCCCCCCCGTATAGTAAGAAACCAATCAAGGTATGACTGAATATTAACTATCACATAACCTAATCATTCAAAAACTACAAACTAGATCAAACCGTATATTGCGTTGTTTGATACAGTTGTCAATAATACATGCAAATACATTCAGAACAAATATAACGCTAAAAAGTATGTTTTGCAAAGAAATTTTAAAAATATTATTATTTAATAGTTATTGTGAGACAACACCTTTTAAGCGCAAAAATTTAAAATTATGCTGTTTTTCAATGCAAATTATGCCATTAAAATTAACTAACTAAAACATTTTTTTCGTTTTGAGAAAAAAAATTTAATTAAATATTTTTTAAGGACTCTAATGTCATATTGACCGTCGTTCAACTTCATTTTTCACAGAAATAAATGGCTGAAACCTGCAATCAAGGCTGGGAAAACCTGATTATTGTATGAATTATCTTCTATCGGACCAGGTCAATTGGAACAAAATATACTTGTAATTGCTATGTGGGAAGGTTTTTTAAAAAAAAAATGTCCCCAAATGGGAGACCAGGGGTCCGCAAAGGTTAAAAGTCTATATAGTAAAAAAAAACAGAACAACATTCATTATCAAACAACCCAAACAAAAGCCTACTCTACTCTTTCATAAAACGCTCGTAGCCCTCAACAACAATCTTTTACCCTTAGGCAGCTAGGACACACTCAAATACAGACCCTCCCAAGTTACAACGAAAAAAAAGCCCCGGAGCTATTCTTCAAATAAACCAAACACAAAACAAAATCCTTTTCTCATTTTTAACAAGATTCACATAAAGAGATACTTTTTTCTTTAATAACGAAAAAGTCCCCCATAATTTGCCATATTCCTTCCGAGACACCAAACGTTTTACTTTTGGGTGTGAAATAAGGTCTCGTCAAACATTAATAATAGCAGAGGAGGCCTCTTTTAAATTGCTTTCGGGATTAGACATACGGATTCAAAGAAACATGGAGGGGGGGTAGATAGGAAATTAATCTTGTTCTCTTTATATAGAGGTGGCATTTATCTATTCTTTAGAGGAACAGGCTTAGTAACCAGTCTTACGTTAAGGGCCATATTTTCTTGCCAAACCGTTGTAAATCTTAAATAATAAAAAGGAAAGGGAGTCTGCTGTGTCGTCTGTCAGTGTTTATGTCTGTGGATTGCAAAGGACCTACTTAGACGCTCTAAAAAATTCCGACATATTTAATATAATTCCTTTTAAATACCTACGTGTGCACCTGAGGCTAGAGAGTTTCATATTTCACTATTGTGATTTTTAATTAATATTAATAAGTTTAAAAAAAACGTCATCCACGTATGATTGTGGGGTGCGGACCATAACAGGCTTGAAAATTACTTGTCCGGGCCTAAACGGGGCTTGACGCCATCCACCATTAGTTTAGATGAGATATGCGCTCAGCCCTAGGGCTGCTTCAGCCTCTATTAGTTTGATTGAGATAGCGCGTCCCCTAGGCTGCTTCATCTCTCTAGTAGTGTTTCTCTTTTAGGTGCGCATTGCGCCAACCCGAATTTAATTTGTTTTTAATTTTTGAGGTAATTTCACAGTAAGTATGCCTCTAAAAGAAGCCATGCGCAGTTAAACGGTTTTCCCAGTAAGCGGAACCATAACTGCTATAAGTAAACCAAACTAAACAAACAAAATATTGACTGACTGTTTGAAGAATATAAATGTGAATGAGATCAAAGTCGCCAACGAACAAGGCGGCCCCTGTATGTTAGTCATACTTTGAAGAATTTGAGCTTTGTAACTATAGACCCATCACATAACTATGCAGCATTTTTGATCAGTTGTGCATCTTTGGTTTCCAGATGAACCTTTAATTAATCATATTTTTTATTGTGGATTTAAAAAAGGAGACGTCATCCAGAATGACATAACAGGGTCGGGCCGAAACGGGTGGCTTGACGCCATCTCCATTAGTTTGATTGAGATATGCGCTCGCCTAGGGTGCTTCATCCTCTATTAGTTTGATTGCTTCATCCTCTAGTAGTGTTGCTCTTTTAGTGTGCGCGTGTGAGGTATTTTCACAAGGTAAGTAATGCGAAGTTTAATGGGGAAACCATACTGCTAGTAAGTAACCAAAACTAAAACAAACAAATAAAAAAATATAAATAAGATCATCAATCGCCAAAACAAGGCGGCCCTGTATGTTAGTATACTTTGAAGAATTTGAGCTTTGTAACTATTAACCGTCAATAATTAGCGAAGCAATATCATCTTCCAATCAAGAAAACATTAAATGCTCTAACTAAGAATTGTCTGACTACGTTATCTTAAAACTATCACATTTGTTTTTAGTAGCTAATTATATGTTCAGTAGATTCCAAATATATAGCAAAGATTTTTTTGTCTCTTGTTGAAACGCGGGACATATAAGTTTTTCTACTTGGGTAGGAAAACGTACTAAAATATCAGACAGTTAAAACTTCCCAATGACGTAATTTGGAATTTTAGTACAATTTGCACGAGGATTTCTTTTAAACAACCTATAGATAATTTGTTCTTGATTCAGGTGACGTAGATCATTGCAGTTTTCATTCCTGAATTTCATTGGTGGGTTGGTAGACATATATATTCAGACTTGTGTCCTTGGTCAGAGACACGCTTATAAATCTTCGTCAAGTAAGACAGCCACAAAACACACACACATAAGTTGATCCATCTAATTTTTAGAGACAGAGGCCAACTAGATTATCCCCAGACTCGAACTCGCAACCTTAGGGATGCCAGTCCAAGGACCTTACCGATCTAGCTATCCTGTGGATCCAAGCACATTCCTGTGAAATTCTCGTTGTCACTCAAGACGGGAACCGTGCCCATTATAGAAACAGGAGAAAAACTTTCTGTCGTTATTTCCAAAAAGCATGGTCATGTCTCTCTCCGTTTATTGAGTTTTTGTGCTCTGCTGCTTAGTCTCTTATTTCCTATTTGAACGTTCTTATTTGCGCAGGCCAATCGCTTTTTCCGTTATCGTTTTTTTATATTCATTTAAGTCTTCCTTTTGGCAACACGCCTTATGTCTTCTCTTTCCATTCATCGTTTGGCCCGGAACGAGATTAATGATGCCACCGGAGAGAAGCGAATATTTTGGGGGGAAATATACGATAGGAGATAAATTGGAATGTGGTGGGGAATTTCAGGGACAACAAATAGATTATTCTTTTTTAGAGAGAGGATGATGATAAAATGTCGGATTTTTCTGGCTCTGAAGGGATTTTGCGGGCTGACATTGGCTTTTATACATATTTTTAATGAGGGAATTTAGCATATTCGGTATTTTTCATTATAAGACATCCGGGTAAGTTTCTAGTTATTTTCATAAAGAAAATTTTCTTTTAATCTTGCATGAAAAGTTAAATTAAGCTGTTTTGTTTTACAAACACATATGCTACAGATATTTCGATTGCCTTTACTTTGCATCGATAGTTTAATTACCCTTAAGAAATATTTTTTTTCCATTTTATACAACTCTTTTCTAGCTAGCTTGGTTTCAATTCTTTTTAAAACTCGAATTGGTAGCATTTAATTTTAAGGTTTCTTAACATACGTGTAGTTTTATTTGAATGGACTTTCCCGTGCTGAAATTGGCTGCTATAAAGCCGATATTGTCAATAGCAGAGTTAGTTGAGTTATTATTTGTTGAGTTGTCTAACAAGTAGTCAAAGCTTATATGCTCTTGTGTTTGGTTTGGGTGAATTTACTATATTTTGAAAACGAAAAAAAAAGTGTCAAATTCATTAAAAAATTAAAGGGAATACGTTAATTTGGAAAATAATCGCATAGTATACTCATTTTAAGAAATTCTCAGGGTTTTCGCCGTATACCCTCCAATAGCATCTAGGCTCCTGCATCTAGGCTTTTAACGGCGTCATGTTGCCTTGTTATAAAATTACTAGGCATTTATTAGGACCTTTACGGTTAATATGGATACCAGAAATAGACGACCGAAATAATTAGCATACCATAGATTACAATTCAACTTAACTAGCAAAATCATTGAACGTGCATACGCGAGAAATGAAATGCCAATTTCAATAGAATTTATGGCATTATATTCCCGAGAATTCGATCCCGTGAATCATTTAAGTCAACAATTAATCCGTTTTAACGATCCCTGGGAAAGGCGTGGAATTCGTAAACGGAAATAACTAGGACATATTCGAAAATTCCACGTTTATTAAACTCAGTTCATCCAAATAAGGCGGTTCAACATTTTGAATAAAATATTAGGAAATTGGGTAAATGTTAAGATAAGAATATAAATAATTCAGAGAAATATTGTTGATTGTTGTCGTTATAGTTTTTGATTATTAGTTGTAATATAATGTAATCGATTCCGGCTGCCTATTTCTAGCCTCATTTTGGAGCTTTAACACAGCCAATTATTTAGTTATAACGAGCTTGCTTTGGAGGTTAATTTTTGCAACTCCTTGTTTATGTTAATCCATATCTTGTTATAATATTCTTATGCAGATGAAAGTTTTTGCAAAATTATAGAACTTAATAAATCGGCATTATTAGATTTTGTTGATTGTTTATTTTGCAATTTTTTGCAGAAGCAATATCATATTTATGTGTCCTTTTATTATTTTTAATATTGGCCTTGGCCATTAAATCCCTAAAATGTGATATTTGGTGCTTTGAAAACCAATTTGTGTAAATTAATTGAAATGTGTTTCCGACTTTTATTTTTATTTTGCCAATTAAAAATGTAAAAAGAAATAACTATGTTTAGGAAAAAACTTCTAAGACTATATGAGTTTTTCATTTTACATTAGGCAAACCTATTTATAATTTGTTTTTATTTTCTGGTTGAGGCTGCCTTTTTTTGGAGGAACAGAAGTTATTTTTTTTAAACTAAACGAATATTCCATAGAATTGGGGATTATACAGGCGGTTCTTGCTACTAATTTTGAAGCCTCAGTTTCTAATTTTGATTTACTGATTAATGGAAATAAAGCTTTAATTGGTGATTTGTGTCAATGTGATTTCAAATAATTGGAGTGGGCGGAGCTTATCATGTTATACCACCAATCACGGACACCAGCAATTAAATTACTGAAGTACAAGAATGAACAACACTCTTAAAACAAACGAGCGTTTTAACTCAGTCTGAATTAATTTTCACTCCTCCCCTGAAAAAAACGCACCTCCTATCCCTATAGTGGTGGATTTATTTTTTATCTGACCACTGACATCATCACTCCACAGTTTTTTACTTTCAACTGAGTCTGAGTTAATATTCTTTCCTTTGAAAAAATGCTCTCATTCGAAGTAGATTAGATTTTTTTTTTTTGTTTTTGTTTTTGTACGTCATCTGAAACATGCCAATACAGTGCGACAACTCCTACTTTCACAACATTTCAGATGATTTATATTACATTCCGTATGAATTTAATAGGATAAGAACAAAATCGATCAGTTTGAAACAAAAAAAGACGAAGAACTGGAGCAGAAGTGAAAAATTCACCAAGCGATCCATAAAAGAAAATTCAAATATTATGAACACTTCGTCATCCTTCAAGTGCCCATTGAAGAGTCACATGGTTGAAAAATAATTTATTTCTTGAATAGCTGGGATCGATTTTTATGTAAATCAACGTGACTTCACTTCAGTTGAGAAGTGACTCGAAAGAATAGATGAATTTTAATTTAGTGAGTGGGGGACGAGAACAATTGAAGAGCTTAGTGGAAGAACGTGCTAAGTGACAAAGAGATGAAAACGAAAGAGTTTTTAGTTTGGAATTATATCTGTTCAAAACGGAACTTTTAAATGGTTACAAATATACTCAACTTAAATTTTGTGACAGAGGGGAACTTGTGTTGTATTTTAACGAGTGAATAAACAAAGAGTTCTGTAGTAGGGTAGAGGAGAGACTCGTACTGAGCTGCCATCGCCATCCATGGCTCACTGCGGAGCCCTAATACAGTGCCAAAAGTGGTAGTAAATTTATAATTTTGATACTGAGAAAGCAAGTACACACAGGGCAAAGGAGAGAATCGTGCCCGCACTCGTTACAGCGCACGGACTGCTAGTGTTATGGCCTGTGATCCAAACCACTCGGCCGTCAGGCCCCATATGCCACCCTATATTGTCTCCGTGTTGGTCAATTGTGCGGTTGGAAAGTTCAGTCTCTACCCTACTATAGAACTCTTTGGGAATAACATGTTCATTGAAGCCAAAATCGCAATTTTTTCAAAAATGTCACATAGCACGTTCTTCCACTAAGCTCTTCGATTTAATATGAGACTGAGATTATTTTTGCTTCTTTTTAATTAACTTTTTGTTGGAAGTCGTTGAAGGTATTTTTTTTTTGTTTCGTGTCGGAGAAGAATTATTCGTTAGCAGAATTTCATTTACAAAGAGATTTTGTTTTGGAAGTTTATTTTTCTTTATTTTTTAAAGTAGCGGACCTTCTTCAATGACGCTTCTTTATAACGTAAAGGATGAAAATGACGGACCTTTGATGCGAAGGTTTTGGACGATGACAGCAGACAGAATTGGTTCAACAAAACTTGTGAACAGAAAACTTCTATTAGCTTGAAGTCATTTGGGATGACGAGTTTTGGTATAAAAATTCATTATGAATTCAGTAACATTCATATGGACACATATTTTCAGGTTTGTGTGCTTGGTCAAAAACCCGTTTATAAGCCTTCGCCAAGCAAGACAGACACAACACACATAAGTGACAGATGCTGACATCTATCGCTACCTCCTCAATGTACCTGAAGGAGAGGGAAATAGTCTCCAGGGACCTGTGACTGTGAGACACTGCGCCATGACCACCCACAGGACTTTCGGACCCACAGATATAGCGAGCACGTATTCCACAAATACTCGGTGGGTCTTCAGTTTTAACGGGACTCGATCGTGGAACCTTCCGATCCCGAGATCTTAACCACATTAGGCTCCTTATCACAAGAATCCTTAACTGGGATTCAATAATTCAATAAACCAGTTTCATCCAGAAGCAGTAGAAGGGGAACACACATGGGGAAGGAATGACCTATACTAGTACCCTGTAGAAGTTGTTTTCCCTCGAGCATTGTTTAAATGTCGGAAAGCTTAGATTACACTGTATGGGGGGAAAAGTAACTTTTTTTTAGTTGAGTAAGAGAGGTAAGATGATGAACAACTTTAGTTGTCGAATTCTACTCGCTGTAAGACTCGAAATTTAGAACAAGACTTAAATGACGGGGTAGATTAGGTTTTGAATTAGCGTCGCACTAGAGCTACACGAGGGCTATTGGGGACGGGCGTCGTATTTCTAGAACCACAGTCAGGTGACGAGCCAACACCTGAATAGGCACCCAACCCAACCGTTAAGGGCGACATCGTATGCCGTGTTATGACTTTGAAGGATATTTAACGTGCACTCCCTTACATGGGGTATTATTCGTCGGACATTCCGAGAACAAGGCCTAAACCACTAGGCTATCCACGGCCCCCAAAGAATTGCTACAACAAAACTTGGGTACAGAAAACTTATATAAGCTTGAAATCAAAGTTCCGGGATAAAAATTCATTATTAATTCAGTAACATTATGAATAAGTACTTTTTTTTTTAATTTATTATACAAGCTATTTTGGCAAGCCCCTTACCCCCCCCCCCTCCTTTTTTGGCAAGCTTGTATACAACTTTTTATACAAGTACTTTTTAAAATTTATGCACAAGTTTGCCAAAAGAGAATTTGTAAATTTTTGTACGAAATTTTGAACGCTGCGAAAGGGGTCTTACTAACTACTAATCAGTTTGAGGATGTTTAAAGTTTCTAGAGTGGCTAAGTCTATAGGCTGAACACCTTCACTATAAAAATTCAGTAAATTATAAAGAAGAAACCATTTACAGGAAAATGTAGTTATTTCCTTCAAACAGTTTTTTTTTGGTAGAGCATACTGTTTAAAGTAAAAACAGTTTTACCGGTCGTTAGCCACGTAAGAGTACTAGACTGCAACACAACAAGCATTTTAACTTACTGAACAAGGGGGTGGGGAGCCCAGTCGGTTAAGCATTCGCCTAGCAAGTGGGAGATCCCAGTTTTGGGTCTGGGCATCGAAAAAATAACTGCTGACCTACAAACGACCCGTGCAGTCAAAAATGTCGGACGAATAATACCCCGTGTGGAGGGAGTGCACGTTAAATATCCTTCAAAGTAACAACGCTGCGTACGATGTCGCCCTTAAACTTGCGTTGGGGGCCTACTCAGGTATCGGCTCGTCACTTGATTGTGGTTCTAAAATACGACGCCCATCGTCAATAGCCTTCGTGTAGCTCTAGTGCGACGATATTTCAAAATAAACCTAAATCTGGCACACCAGCCGAAGTTTTTTTTGTTGTTGTAAAAACAACATATTTTTTTCTGATATCGATATCGTTATATAATATCGATATGATACCTGATATGATATCGTTATATAATATCGATATGATACCTGACATGATATCGTTATATTATATCGATATGATACCTGATATGATGTCGTTATATAATATCGATATGATACCTGATATGATCTAGTTATATAATATCGATATGATACCTGATATGATATCGTTATATAATATCGATATGATACCTGATATGATATCGTTATATAATATCGATATGATACCTGATATGATATTGATATTTGACAGCACCTACTGCACCCGTGGAACTTGATAAAAACTCTAAGTGAAACTATTGACAGAAAAGAAATTTTAAAAAAATGTTTAGAGCAAAAAGTGTTTTCGGAATATTTCTTTCTCAAGTGTATATGAAAAATGGCTCAACATCCAATACGGCAAACCAAAACTTTTTTTTTACAAAAAAATAAATAAATGAAAAATGTTTCTGTCTTAAACGGGAGTCTGATTTTCCGACGTGAAAAATCAATCTTCGAAGTACATTTTCCCGTTTTTATTTCAATTCCGCCACTTCAGATACGTATTCACTTATCCTTCAAGGAATAAAAATTCGATTCCATTCGTGTTCCAATCATTCATTCGAGACGTGAAAAAGCCAATACCTTCCTTCAACCATTTATCAAGTTTATAAACAGGATTCAACAGATATAAGTTCTACTAACGTAGAAAGAGTTGTGTCGATCTTCGAGGTACAGCAACCTAAGTTTATTAGTTTGGTGTTAGCACAACGGATGAATATTTAAGTCTAGGACATTAACACTTTCAAGTCCAAACTTTTTGTCATTTATTTTAAAAACCTAAAGTGAAATAGGCCACGGCCAACTTCAATAACAAGGCAAAAGAAGCTTTTCCAAAATTGAGCTTAGACGGACATTTTGACGTCACTGTTCCGACTGCCAAACTAGTTCGGACGCATTCTGAACCTTAAAATGTAGTCAGCCGTGAACGGGTGGTTCCGAACAGGTTTCGAGAGAGGTTGTCTTCATCTTCGGAACAGCGTCACTCGGAACTATGACGTCAAAATGTCCGTCCCCTATCGTGTTTGGGAGAGCTTCTTTGGCCATAGTAGTTGAGTTGGACATGAATAGACTCATTATGCATCCATAATGAAGTGGTGAAAAGCATGGATAAATCATATTTTTAAAAATAAATTTAGGATGAGTCCAAGTAGCATCATTGGTAATTAAGTATCAGCGCAGGTAGAAGGTAAATAATGTCATTTGAAGTCATTGGAAGTTAATGCAAATAGCATTTTGAGTATGAAGTCATTTCTTTAAAAAATTTCAGTTTATAAAATGAACTGAAAGGTCATTGAATAAATCAAAAAAATAATAATTTTTTTCCCCTTTTTGATAAAAAAAACCCCGATATGTTAAGAGCCATTCCTGCAACAATTTGTCTTAGATATATGAAATGACTTATATTATAGCAAATTTAATCTACTTGAATAAAAAAGGTAATGAAAATAAATTTCCAAATCCGCAAGCTTGAATAGTTAGCAAAAGTTCAATACTAGTTGGGAAAAATTCACTGGCCAATATTTTGTTAGCACAGATTCCTGAAATTTGCAAATCAGAATTTGCTTCACAGATATCCAGAACCTAGACTAAAGTCCAAAGTTCATAAATCAGCAATACTCCACTTAATATAAGTTAATTCCTTATTTTTTGTACGCATCACCCGGACTTATACCTACATTGAATAAAAATTCGATCGGTGTCCCAATCATTCCCTCGGGACGTAGAAAAAAAGAAAATACCTTCCCTCAGCCATTTATCTAGTTTACGTTTACACCGATCTATTGATCTGTCAAAGAGATCGTATCGGGCCTTCACACTTTGATGGATTTAATGGCCAGTGGCTTTCGCTAATCCGTCTTTTGATTCAATGGGACCGTTTAACACGTCGCGTTTCTAACACGAGTGTGTTGGAAACCATAGCGAAAATGTTACCATATACTAATATTTTTGTTCTCTCAAATGGGGCTGCAACTTTGGCGGTCAAGCCTTTGCAGACTCGGCATATACCCCAGAACTGAGAGCCATTTTTTGTGGCACCATCTAGGCGACTCTCGCTTCTCGCTACCAATTAATTTTGCCAAAATAACCCAAGCCAAATGGGCCCTCCAGGGATCTTTTACATGCCACATAATTAGGCTAGTGGATCTTTTACATGCCACATAATTAGGCTAGTGGATCTTTTACATGCCACATGACATGCGTGCCTAAGATTTTTCCATCCAGAAAATCCGACGACTCAGCCATTGCTCAACCCCGCGATCTTGGGCTTATGAGGCGAACACGTTTCAGCCACTCAGCCGCTTATACTAATAATAATGAACCATATAAATGGGCAAATATTTGCACGATTCTTGCAAATATGTATACTGCTAATACTTATTTACAAGATTTATGTAAACTGTCTTCTTAACTATTGAATGTCTTTTAGCCCTCGTGTAGCTCTAGTGCGACGATAATTCAAACCAAACCAAACCAAATTGAATGTCTTTTGATTGTTTGAAAAACCAGACAGTTGGTAGTGTGTCACAATGGTCGGGGTATAACCTGGTCGTTGTATAACCAGGTTGGTAGATTATTGGACTTAGATTGCCTTAGGTTGTGAGTTAGGTTGCGAGTTCGAACTCTGTACCGAAGACTCGCTTTTAACGCTAAATTAGTCATTAGTGAAAATAAGTGAAAATGTGTTAAAATAATCGCAGTGTTCCAGCTATCACTTTAGTTAGAACAGATAATCTTGGGTTGCAAATCAGGATTTGGCCTCACAGAGCTCCAAAATCTTAGCTCAGAGATCAAAAATCCGTAATATTCTATATACAGAAGATCATGCCACATGAAATATGAAATAGAGACTAAAATAAGGCCAATAGTAGGATTGGGTTTTAAACATGATACTAAAAAGAAATGATATAAATAATGAATCACATTCGTGTTAATAACGAATGTATGATGGATTCAAAAGGAGGCAGAGACTAACACACAAAAAAATATGATTGGCTGAAAGCTGTCACGAGCTAGTCGACAAAAAGGTGGACAGTTTTGACAAAGGCGGTTTCGAAATAGAATTTTACTATCGAGTTATTTTAATTCATATTTGACTTTTAAATAGGTTTCATAAAAAACAAGTATAAACAAAATAAGTTTTTAAACCTAAGAAACACTAAATAGATTACCAAAAAAGGAATCATCGTGGTATTGAATTTTAAGCGAACATAATATTAAAAAGAAGCCCTATAAATTATGAATTGCATTTGTTTTAATAAGGAATACGTGATGAGTTCGAAAGAAGGCAGTGGCCGACAAAAATGATTGGAGGAACGATGTCACGTGTTAGTCGACAAAGAGGTGGACATTTCTGTCAAAAGTGGGAGACTGATTCGGGAATTCGGAATTTAATTATAGAGTTGCGTTTTAGATGATACTGCCTTTTTTAAATTCAATTCACAAAGTATTTTAACTCCTAACTAACCTTGACTAACGTTTAAATAGGTTTTACAAAACACAAGTACAGGGTGAGGCAAATAGCCCCGGTCTAGAGATAGGAATACGCTGAAATGCTTGGCGAGAAAAACTCTTGAAGCAGCCTAAAACCTGTTTATGCACTGGTTGGATCAGATTAGCTTCACATTAGAGATACTCATAGACAAGTGGCGAGTTCAGATCTTAGTTCGTATTGTATGAAGCATTCGTATTATATGCAAATTTGTGTCTAGCAATCAATTTAGAACGTTTTGTATTTACAAAAACAAAAGGTCCGATTCTTTAGGTTAAATAACGACCGAAATTATCACAAGTGGAAACTTTTTTTATCAGCTCTACAAACCTTGTTTACATTTCATTTCAACTAGCTTCTCAAACCATAGCTTAGTTGCCGGCGAATAATTCGCCAAGCGTTTGTTTGGGCTTAATACGGAAGCGATCAATAGCCTCAGTTAGCAAACCTGTTTTTGTATTGGTTTTTGACTTGTCAATATTTCTGTCGTATTCTTACCTTTACGTTGGGGCCACTTTTATTTGCCTCACCCTGTATAAACAAAACATTTTTTTTTGTAAATCCAAGAATACCAAATAGAGATTCAAATAAGAACAATTATGGGATTGAATTTTAATCAAACACGATACTAAAAAGAAAACCTATAAATTATTAACCTCATTCGCGCGCGCGTGTTAATGATGAATCGTCGCGTGAATGTATGATGAATTTGAAAGAAGGCAGTGACGGGCAAAAAAAAAAAAAAATGATTGGCGGAACGATGTCACGAGCTAGTCGAGAAAAGGGAAGACAGTTCTGAGACAAAGGTGGAAGAGTGTTTCGGGAATTCGGAATTTTATTATAGAGTTGCTTTTTAGATGCTACTGTCTTTTTTTTATAATTTATATTCACAAAGTACTTTAATTCCTAACCGACCTTGACTAACGATGAAAATAGGTGTTACAAAACACAAGTATAAACAAAACAATTTTGTAAATCCAAGAATACCAAATAGAGATGTAAATAGGAACTAAATAGGAATGAGAACAATTATGGGATTGAATTTTAATCAAACATGATATTAAAAAGGAACCCTATAAAGAGCTGTAGGCCGTCCTGTGGTCAGAGTCTCGATCTCCGGATCGGAAGGTCCCGCGATCGAGTCCTGGTCGCTGAAAACCCGCCGAGTATAGGCGGAGTACGTGCTCGTTAAATCTGTTGGGTCCGAAAGTCCTGTGGGCGGTCATTGCACAGTTTCCCACGGGTACAGGTTCCTGGAGACTATTTCCCTCCCCTTCAGGGACTTGTCTAAATTGTGGAGGTGGCGTGCGATAGATGGCATCAGTCACGTATGTGTGTGCGTTGTGTCTGTCTTACTTGACGAAGGCTTATAAGCTGGTCTCTGACGAAGAACACAAGCCTAAAAATATATGTATACCAACCAAACCTTATAAATTATTAACCCCATTCGTGTTAATGATGAACCATCGCGTGAATGTATGATGAATTTGATAGAAGGCAGTGACCGTTAAAAAACGATTGGCGGAACGATGTCACGAGTTAGTCGACAAAAGGGAGGACAGTTCTGTCAAAGGCGGGAAACTGTTTCGGGAATTCGGAATTTTATTATCGAGTTTCCTGCACTTTTCTACTTTTGCGAGCAATAATAAAGGTTTGTTTCTTAAGCTGCGGAAAGTAGATAAGGTTTTATGTTGTACTTGTTTGGAGTCATTCTCGTATGAAATGTTTATTCTCTGGACAATTATTGACGTGATTTGAAATCAATATGATCGGAAATAGAAAGAGAAATACTTTTGTTAAGGTGATTGTAATAACTTTTGCTCTTGACTTCTATTGTGTTAGTTTTATTTTATTACATGACTTATTATCTTCATGAGGATTAAGTAAAAAGAAATTAAGGAAGATTTAGTTTAAGAGTCGTATTAATGGTAATTTGTTATAACTTTTTTTTGCATATGATATCAAGCTGCAAAAACCACTTGGAAATGGAAAGAAATTATGAATACTAAGCCATTGAGTGTATATTGACTAAAGTGGGGAAGTAAACCTATCTTATAACAAAGTCTTAACTTCTGATTGGTCAGTCAGTGAGCGCTGGACATTCCTCGTCATTTTTGATTGCATTCCGTCCCCTGCTATAGTCAACTGCAGACGACCAATCTATCATTTACCAAGGTCTAGCAGCTAAATTAAAAACACTAAATTTTATCTGTTTCCCTGTCGACTTATTTGACATACATGAAGAGTACACAGGAAAAACCGATTGATTTTGCAGAGAAGTTTCCATAGCAGTCCACTTTGGCGATGATAGCGAGTGATCGCCTATACTTGTGTTAGGAAACCAGTTCCTACCACAGAGTTCATAGTTAGAGTTATTGAGTGGAAGATCACGTGACCTCCAATGCTAATGAGGAGACGCGCAAGGAGCTCCCAGAAGAGCCCCAATGAAGTCAGTGTTGTAAGTCACGTGATATGCCACGCTAATTCTTTAACTACTATTTCTGTGGTTCCTAGCTACCAAGATTCAGGCGATTGGCGATCCCAACACTTGGACCAAGCGAAGAAGGAAGAGAGAAACCGGTTTTCTGTCGCCAAGCAGACAGTTGCGGGCGTCCGCCTAATAAATCAATCGGTTATTCCCGTGTACTCTTCAAATATGTGTAAGATTTTTCTTAAGAGTGAAGATGTTTAACAGATAAATGTCTACCAGGGTTAGTTAATAATTTTGAAAATACTTATTTTGAGAGAGAAAATATATTTAAAAAAGAAGGAGAGTCTCCTCTTACCATCTTGATCCACGAGCTTGATCATGTTGACCAACTCTGCCTCGGTGGGCCTCTGCCCGAGAGACCTCATCACGATCCCTAGTTCAGCGGCCTCGATGGAACCGTCGCCGTTATGATCGAACAGCCCGAAAGCTTCCTTGAACTCTGCAAGTGGAAAAAGACAAGAATACGTGAATACATCATCATACTACACTGCTGTAATGACATTCAGGGTTTCCACACATTTTGGTAAAAAAAATCAAGGACTATTTAAGGACTTTTCAAGGATATATTTCTCAAGGATTTTCAAGGACTGTATATTCGAACATGTTACACCTAAATTTCACGACGTTTTAAAAAAATCCTTTAGAAAACGACCAAGCTCTCTAACTTTCAAATGAACTAAATATGTGTTATAAAACAACAATTTGTTATTAAAAAATCATCCTTAAAAAACACTTGCTATGCCTTCTTGGATTATACAAATAATGAATCAAAAAATAAAATAGCATAACAACTGATACAACTTGAGAAGGTGTTTTTAATAAAACCAAAATCAACATTTGCAACACTTCAAGGTAAATTTGTCAGTCCCAAAAATTAAGGACTTTTCAAGGCTGATAATGTTTTTCAAGCACTTTCAAAACCTTGAAAATCAATATTTTTTTTCAAGCACTTTACAAGGTTTTCAAGGACCGTGGCAACCCTGGACATTAAATATTTACTATGAATAACTGATAACATATTTTCAATATGTAATCTATTTTGAAAGCAAATAAAATATTTCCTAATCAAATAAATATTTATCTTAGTTACTGTGCTTTAATATTTAGTAAATAATCTATTTTTTTAACAATGTATAGTCTCTTTAACCCTCTAATGCATGATTTTTTTAATCCATAAATATATATTTCATTCTTTGATGGACATACATTAGGGTACAAATATATTTTTTAAATATATGCACTCGAACTAAATTATTACAAAAGTGTATTAAATAATTAGCATTGTAAATGATACAGGAAATTTGGGGAAATTAGGTCCTTTATGATTGTAAACAACAAAAAAACATATTTTTCTTCAATAGTTAACATTTTCATTCTAAAGCATCAATACATATCTTTCCATAGATGACAAATTTCTAAATTTACCGAGCATCAACAACACTGTTTTAAAGTCATAATATACAGGGCGGTTATAAAATAACACTCACTATTCAGAGTGGTCTGTAGCTTGAATGAATAATCCAAATGCATCAAACATTGAGACACTTACTAATCAAGAAGGGGGGGAAAGAATGGAATCATAAAAAAGATATAATCATAAAAAATAATCATAAAAAAGAATAATCATAAGAACAAACTCGTCTCTTTACCAGGGTTCTAAATACGAGGCATAGTCAATTATGGCCAATTTCGGCCAACACAGCCAATTAAACCTCGTAATTTGGAGCCTTGGTCAAAAGACGAGTATATTTTTTATGGTTCCATTCTTTTTTCCCCTTCTTGATTAGTAAGTATCTCAAAGTTCGTTGCATTTGGATTATTCATTGAAGCTACAGACCACTCCGAATAGCGAGCGTTATTTTATAACCACCCTGTAGATAAAACGTTGACAAATGGCAACATAATGAAATAGAGGGTTAAAAGCTTTACACATCAATTAACATATTGTAGTAACTCGGAAATACAAAAATAGAATAAGTAAGTCTAAAATAGTATACCAATCGGTTACTGTCATACACTAAATACTTTGAGCTATTTCCAAATCCTATTACATACAGTTCCATACTGTATTTAACTCAATTATTCTATTTTTAGAAATGATTTCAGAGGTGGGGGAAAATGGTGGTAGGGGGTAAAATGAGGGTATTTCAAAAAATATAAATTTTTCAACTGTACATTTAAATTTTTTTAGACTTTTTTTTCGAAATATTATTTTTAGATGGTCTCTTATTACTTTTATTTTGTTTTTAGAATCTTTCAACACCATTAATTCATTGAAATTCTTGTTCTTAAGCTAATTTTGATTCAGCTGTTAAAAATCACTCTTAAAAACTTCTTTCTATTTATTTTATAAATCATGCTGTGCTCTTAAGCCTTGTTACATGCAATAGCCACATTTTCTAAGAGTATTTCTGTAAAATTAGCGAAGAAAAATTCGAATTTTTTAATTTTTTATATTTTTTTTAATGTCGGTGGGTAAAGTGGTGGTATGGTTAGGCTTAGCTATGCATGCAAGATATAATGGAGTTTTGGGTCGTGGAATGAACTTAAATTAGATTATATTGGAGGATATTTTTAAAAAACCATTTTAGTGTTATTAAAATATACAGCATTATTAAAAAACTTATTTTATGAGATTTGTTCAAGTTTAACTTAATATATTTAGTTTACCAATGCATCTTTAAGAATAGCCCAGAAGCAATTAGCAATTATTTGCAATTAGTTATTCGCAATTATTTTACTAAATGATACAAACTATAATGTAAAATACTTAACCAAATCAAGGATGGAAACTAATATAATTTCCAGAAAAATACGATGCAGATTATTTTGTTATGTTTGGTACAATATGTAAAGTTTTACAGAGCCTCAATTTAATAGCAGAGGACAATACTCTCTTGCTTAAATATTCTATTATTCTGCTATTATTATTCTCTCTAAGTAAGTTTTTCTGAAATAAAAGTGTAGAGGAATATTGGACATGAGTTTGCTTCAATTAGTTCTTTATATTAATGATTTTTGATTTAATCATATCGTTAAATTTGGGCTACCCCCATTTTCCCCCACCCTGGGGGAAAATGAGGGTATAAAACTAAGTTCCCTGAATTGCCAGATATTGAAGCATGTGGTGGAAAAAAATTATATATTCGAAATCTAAACAGTTCAAATGTATGTTATATACAAAAAAAATCTATGAAAAATAGTTAAAAAGTAGGTGTTTAATGAGATGATTTTAAAAAAGCTCGATTTTACCCTCATTTTCCCCCCACCCCCCCCCCCCCCTATTAGTTAGGGTACAAAAATTATTACGAAAAGCAGAAATTATCAGTGCTTTGAAATCCCATAGGAACCTCTTTGGCGGAAAAGAGAAGGTTTATTTTAAGAATATTTGAAGTTGTTTTTATCATTAATGTTTCTACACTCTCAGAAATAACACTCATTTTTGACGATTCATGAATCCTCAAGCCTCATTTCGTTAATTTTGAGGATTGTTTCGTCAAACTATCACGTGACTTTTGAGTAAACGCGATCGTGATTTGACGATTCTGTACCTTTATTTTGAGGAAACAGAATCTCATTGTTGTTCTCACATGCTCAAAAATGACGAAATATTTCTTTAGATTAGACGACATTCAAATCCTCATACAAATGACGATTCAACTTTCCTCACTTTGAGGAAACGAAAACTCGAAGCATTTGCCAGTAAACGAATCGCCAAAATTAAGGAAAATTTCGTCATTTTGAGCATTCATTTTTTAGAGTGTAAGCATTTATTTGAAAATAAATTGTTTGTTTCTTTCAAATTCAAATTTGGCGGTGATTTAAAAAATAATTATTCGAATTATAAAACTAACTTTATAAACTAGGCGTTGCACGGGTGTATCCTTAATAATGGTGAATTTATTGATTAAATTGATAAAGTATAACTATTGCATTAGTTATTATCAAAAGAGAAGTAAGCTGAATATTTCTTTTTGGAAATAACTACTGTTATAGCTATATTTTATCGTTTTAAATCAATAAATTTAAAGCATTCTTATGCATAAAAGTTTTGCGACTATACTTATAAATTTTGAAATGGAAAATACTATTTAAATCGTACATGCAATTTTTTAAAAGATAAGATTCTTTAGAATTCAAAGACATATAGTTTAAAATCAACTTAAAAGAATATAATCTTGGTATAAAAAGCATATTTTATGAATAACAGTATTCTTACAAATTAGTTCAAAAATATACCAGATATTATACCTTCTTAGAAAAAGTAAGGTAATTCTTTTATTTTTCTTTACAACTTGACAGAACGTAAATAATTACTATAATTAAACTTTAACTCCTGTGGAAGGTTGAACAAAGTAAATACACATCTTTAGCATCATTAAAACAAAGCAAAACACTCCAACACTCTCCTAATGACCACATTTTCATTCGAGTAACAGAAACTAAGATTTTTTTTCCACCAAGGGACTAGGTACTTATTGCATCAATAAATTGAAAGGTTACAAAAGTGTGCTAACAATAGATATTTTTTGCAGTTTTTTACTTTCAGTTACTTGATTGAAATAAAAAGGAATGGATAAAAAACGAAAGGGAAATTTTGAGTTTTCTACACATTTTGTAAGGTGCTGTTTCCTAAAAAATAGTTTTTGAACATTGGTCCGTTTGTCTGAACCCACCCTGAAGATCAAACTAAAAAAATATACAGAGTAATATCCGTTCACGAGTTCCCCGTAATTGTCGGATATCAATATAAGATTTTTGAGAAACTTGTGCATGTGGGCAAAGAGTATCTACCATAGAAACTTTTAGGTTAAAAAGTTATTGAAATTATCTTATAAGGTATGCAATTATTAGTAAAAGTGGGAGATTATTGAGTAGCAACTGAGAGTTTTGGAGTTGCTACCCAATAAAGTATTTACGACAAATTAACGTGCGCAGTTTTTGTGTTTTTGTTACACTCCTCTAGTGTTTTAGAAAAACTAACTTTTGTACTTCAGATTTTACAGACAAAAAAGATAAAAACAAACAGAATTAAAGTAGCTGTATAAAGTAGCAAAATAATCAAAGTTTGAAATTGGCTTATCGATAATAGGGGCTGAGGAGCCCAGTTGGTAAGGCATTCTCCTAGCATGCGGAAGGTCCCAGGTTCAGGTCCGGGCATCGCCAAAATAACTGTCGACCTATGAAACGGCCATTGCATCCAGTGCACGCTAAATATCCTTCAAAGTCCCACTCTGCGTACGATGCTACCCTTTACTGTTGCGTAGGGTGCCTACTCAGGTGTCGGCTCGTAACTTGACTATGGTTATAAAATACGAGGCCAGTCACCAATAGCCCTCGTGTAGCTCTAGTGCGGCGATAATTCAAACTTAACTAAATTGAAGTGCTTAGTGGAAAAACGTAAGGCGGCATCTAAAAAAAGGACATTTTTGTGTCAATGTGAACATATTATTCCCTCCTTTAAACAAAACAAGTTCCATCAGCGTACGATGTCGCTCGAAGTTCCGTTGGGTGCCCCGCTCAGGTGTCGACCTCGTCACTAGACCAGGCTTCTAAATTACGAGGCGTTATTGGCTGTGTTAATGCTCCTAATGGAGGCTAGAAATAGGCAGCCGGAAACTATTACACTACACTATAACAAGTTCCCCCTTTTCATAAACTCAAAGTTAAAAAAAAATTGTGTACCTTTTGTAAGTATTGTTTTTGAAGTGCAAACTAAAAACCTTAAAAGCTCATTTTCTTGGTTTCACCTTTTTGTTACAAAGCACGTTCTTTCACTAAGCTTTTCAATTATGGTTAGAAGAAGATAAGGTGATTTTACGATAAAGGGAAATGTTTAGGATAAATAACCATCCTAAAACAATGTTTACTTAAAATACGTTTTTTTTTCACTATCTCTTATTCTCTTTGTACCCTTTGAGGAATAAGCAAATTGGCTGAAGTGCAAGCTTGTTTTCACTGCCAAGGCATTTAAATTTAAAAAAAATTAAAACTATATTTTTAAGTAAATGGTTATAAATGGTTAGGTTATTTTGAATTATCGTAGCACTAGAGCTACACGAGGGATATTGACGACGGGCGTCGTAATTTAGAACCACAGTCAGGTGACGGGTTATAAATGTCTTCTCCAAGCTTTCAATTTGAAAATTCGACAAAATTATTAAAGTTAAGCATTAAAAAGAATGTTGCTGGATAACCTGGCAGTCAGAAGTAGTATTTGTCTTAAGTGGTCTGTTTTAACAAGTTTTTGAATGACATATTAAAAGGCCAGGAATGAGTATATAGATATGTTGTTTTGACATACCCAATAAGCAGAAGCTATTGAATTACATTCTTTGGATAATGTCTCAAAATTGATGTTACTATGTTTAAAGTTTTTTTTATCACATTGAACTAATTTTAGGACTTTGAATTTATGTAATTAATTGATAATTAAATTATGTTCCCTTCATATATTTCAGACCAAAAACACATGGCAGGCCTTTTGATAATCTGTGATGTAACAATATATACTGAAAAATTAAAATTATTATTACTAAATCAAACATTTAATATTAATTTACAACTGACTAAACCTCTTACAGTACAGATAAAGAGACAGACAAAAAATATATATTAAATCAGTTGAAACGGATGTTTAGAAGGACTATGGAAAGACTGACGGATGGACAAAAATCCCCGAGTTTCAATAACTAACTTTATTGTTTTAGATTTCTTATATTTAACCCTCTAATGCATGAATTTTTTTTTTGCCCGAAAAAATATGACTAGAAAACTACTAAATATACTTCGAAATAACCCTCTTTAACTATGATTAGTTTTTCAAAGCAATTTATTTGTATTTAGTGTACTAATATTATTATACTTTGAATACTGCCAAAAACGTAATTTCACAACAGTTAATAACCTCACTCTTTAATTTTGAATACACTTTTACTACTGTCATCTATGAGGATTATTATTAACTAAAACTTCAAAATGGAATATAATAGATGAAAAAAAAACTCACATTTGTCGAGAGGGAGTTCTACTTTAATAGAATAAAGTGGATTATGTTACTTTTTGCCAAACGGCAACAGTATGCATTAGAGGGTTAAACAGAAGTATGCTAAAACATTTAGATTTTACTTTAAGCCCAATATAAATTTTCATGTAACCGAAAAAAAATGCAATGCATTATTTTCACAAAATATTTTGATAAAAAAAGTAATCAAAAAGAAAACGAGCCGCCTTGAGAGATCCCCAATATAGCGTCTAGCCATTCTATTAATCTTCTTAAAGCACACGCGCATTATGTGGAAATTGATATATAACAAAAACTTCATATAACCACTGTCTGGCCAAGAAAAACTCATCAGGAAGATTTGTGTTAGCCGTCGTGTAGCGGTCTAATAATAGAAGCCAACAGAAGATAATGTCTTCAAGTACTTGAGTTTGCTTATGGCACGTTTTTATCAATGAAAAGGGATGTAAAGAGGTTATATTGTTTATGAGGTAATTGTGATGACGTCGTCTCTTAAAAAGACTAGGGAAAGGTAAAATATTGAAGCACAAAGAGCAGCACGAAGGCAATTGGTGGTAGACATAATTTAAAATCATAATAAAAGGTTAGGTAATGTTTGAATTATCGTCACACTAGACAACACGAGGGTTATTTTAGAACCACAGTCAAGTGACGAGCCGACACCTGAATAGGAACCCAACGCAACCGTTAAGAGTGACATCGTACGCAGCGTTAGGACTTTGAAGGATGTTTAACGTGCACTCCCTTACACGGAGTATTATTCGTCGGACATTTTTGGCTGCATGGGTCAGCAGGTATTTCGGCGATGCACGGACCCGAACCTGGGACCTTTCGCATGCTAAGCGAGTGCCTAACCGATTGAGCTCACCAGCCCCAATCATAATAAAAGACGATCACCCACTGCAACTTTTTAGGAGCAATATTCTAAGCAGCATCAGGACTTCGGAGTATATTTAAGGTGCCCTCTCGCTACACGATTCGATGGACTTTTTAGCTACACTGGTATTTTATAGGTATACAATTATTATGGCAATGTTCGCACACGAAACCTGGGACTTTCGCATGCAAGGCTAGCACCTTACTGACAGGGTTCCACACCCCCCCCCCCTCCCCCTCCCCTTAAAAAAACTAGATGAAATGAGTGGTGTACACTCCGCGTGCCAACCTTACTTGGGTAAAAACAAATAGTAAAAAGGCAGGGGGAAAAGCGCGATTGGCCCGTTAGCTGGAAACTCTTGTAAGGTAATATTTACACAAAAATGATCTTAATATAATTAAACTAAAATACACTTTTCATTCTGATAAAATTGCCAAATTTTTTCAAATAATATTCAAATCTGTTAGACCTTAAATGAAATTAACGTTTTAAAAATGTTTTCTGGATGGATTCACAAATAATTTGCTGAACTCTTTACGTCCGCGGAAGGATCTTCTCCATAGCATATTTCTATTTACCCAACTTAGGTTGACAAGGAGGGAGTTGCAAAACTTACAATCTAAAAAGTTTTAACTAAGGTATAGGGGCCGGCCCCATCATTGGCAACTTCTTCGTCCAATTGAACTTCGATTATCAAACGCTTCCAAAAAACGGGCCGGACTCTATATCTTTAAAACACTTTGGAGAATTCCAGTTTTAAAACAACGCCCTTCAAACTAAATTTCGCAGAATCTGTTTTTATGTTGGAATACGAAAATATGTTGGTTTTTAATTTAATATAACCAGGTGTATGGGACAAAAAGAATCATATTAAATAAAAAAAGATATTTTTACTCATCTAGATTTAACAAAATACTGTAGTATATAAGCCGAAGGAATTTAGTTTTCACCTTGGAGTACATTTGCGTTGCAATATATTCAGCAACACTACATACCCTAAATCGCAGTCAAACACCCCAGATTATACCGCGACTGACTATCCTCATAATACGGTCTGAGTCACACGTATTCGAAGATATCCCAAACTATCAGTAGTAAACAGAAGCTAATTCTCATGTATGAATTCACCGTAGTAAATATCTATTGCGCTCATGATAATATAAGTTTCAGTATGCGTGTAATTGAAAACAGTTACTATCTAGATTGCCAGGATTTTGGTAGCTTTTAAGACATAAAATATTAAATTAAAATATTATTAAAACCTTAGCGATTACTACAGGATATGTTGGCCCAATTTATTTGGTTATAATGCACCGTGACTTCATTATAATATAACTTTTTACATGGTCTACCATGCTATTTATACAATGTAGTTATTAACATGTTTATATTACCCTTTCAGTCCCAATGAAAATTTGGCATCATTTTAGAAATTTTTTTCCGATTGCGTATGGCCATTTATGTTATCAAACAGCACATCACCTCGATTTTTCAAACTTTTTTCTATTAGAAAATATTTTTTATTAATCCCAATAGATGTCAGACTATAATTTTTTTAAAATTATGATCAGAAACATGAAGATGCCAAATGGCATCACTGGGACTGAAAGGGTTTAATAAAATTATAAACATGTCCTGAACATATGTAACATAAGCTATGCATTATTCATACAATTATCAAATTAGCATTTTATTCCAATTTAAAATATTAATGCAAATTGTGTTTTGATAAACTGTATAAGGAAAATATGAATATCATGCTATACAGGGTGGCCCAAAATTAGCCTAACAGTTAATGTTGCACCATTGATAATAATTTTGGGTTATTTAGAACAGGTATTTGGCATAGTCGTGCTAAGTTTTGTTGGTTGGCTAAAATAAAGTCGTGCTACAGCGTATCTAGGCCAAAGAGTAGCAATTCGTGGACTTCGATTGGTTTATTTTCGATATCTTCGGTTTATTAGACCTTACCGACCAGGCTATACACCAGGAAGGAATGCATCAATGTCGAAGGTAGACGAATTGAGCACCTTCAGGATTAAGAATGTAAATAATATGTGTCCAAATATATGTATGTAAATAGAGCTGTCACTTTTGAGTGGTTCTTAATTACGATGCCTGTCGCCAATAACTCTCCCATAGCTCTAATACTACGATAATTCAACCAAACTAAACTTAACCTGTATTAAAATAACTATTTCGGTATAAATAACTGTGTATACCTAACTAACTGTTAGGCTACGTTTTGGCCATCCTGTATATTAATGTTTCGGCAAAGGTACTCGTTGAAATTAAATACCATGTCTGACAAGACTTACGATCTATGATACAAATCGCTCTTGGGAGCAAGTGTTAGACATCTCATTATACAGAATGGTTATAATTAAGTTGTACTTTAAAATTACTGTAAAATGAAAACTAATTCTCAAAAAGATGTTAATTTGACTAAAAATTGACTGGAAAAGTGAGATTTTTTTTACTTGAAGGTCAATGAAGCAATTTAAGGAGGCACACAACTTATGGATATAATTATTCAGTATCAATGATCAGATAGGTATAGATGAAATTTCTCAAATTGTTTTAGATGCTGAATGTAATGTCGCAGCCATGTTAGATAACCAATCTAATCAAATAATTTTAGCACTATTGTTTTATCCTGTATACTATTTTCTCCAAACGCAATATTATTAAATACATTGGTTGATAAAATGTTATGACAATCAACTTATTATAAAACACCTCGAAATATTAATTAAAGCATAATAGCTAATTTTTAATATAATAATATAAATAAGTATGTAAAGACTAGGTTGCATATTAAAAGGAAAATCACGGGGTACCGTTAGAAATTATTAAATTAAGCAAAATTAAAATATTAATTTGGACTGACAAAAGTTCAATGCTTTAGGAAAACCAGCGCCGTACACTCTTAAATCAGAAGAGTGAAATCCATTCCAATAGGAGAAGTGCATTTCCGACACTGGAAAGGAGCGAAAATTAAATCCTAAATCACTCGTAATCGCCCTAAATCACTCCTAATCGCCTTAAAATCGCTCGTTTGCTGTTAAGATTGTTGGAGGCTTAACAAAACATAAGAGTGATGTCCACGCCTATAGGGGAGGTGCATTTTCGACACCGAAAGGAGTGAAAATTAACTCAGACTGAGTAAAAATCACTCGTTTGTTTTAAGAGAGTAAAATTTGGTGAGCGTTGGCAATCTCATTTTTATTTCTCTGTTTAATTATTTTTTGTGTCGAATTTCGCATTGCGTCAATCGTCAATGTCGTCAACTTTCGAACCAATCCTCACATTCCATCAACTTCAAAATAGCAATCTTCATTACAACCACCTTGTAACAATTTTTGATGTGCGTGTCTTTTTTTCCCCAACTATTATTGCCAACATGCAAATGATCAATGTTGGGTACTAAAAAGAAAATGCTAGCACGCAAAACACGTGTAAAACACGAAAATACTTTTCGGGCATTCGAAATGGGAGCCTTAATCGACATGGGAAAGGTATGGAGGCTAAAAAAAAGATGTTATGCCAGAAATGAATGCATAAAATGGTTCACCAAATGAAGACGTGATTGCTTGCGTTGTGCACCCTTACTTGGCGCATGATTTGGAACTACGTCGGAGTAATAAAAATTAATAAAAAAGATCCACAAAGGAAACATAGGTTTCACAAGCTTTGAATGAGATCTTGTACAGCAACCTACAATTTCCAAAACAGTCGTTACTATAAGATTAAATATCCGATTTTTAAGGAATACGTATACAATTGAACTTTTTTTTCTAATATTGCATTTAAAAGTCCAACTTTTTTCTATTTGATATAATTCATAAGTGTATGAGGGTACGTGGAAAAGTATTTTTAAAAAATTAAAACGTTCCTCAATTAGCATTTTATACATTAATTAAAATGTTTTTAAACACTCATAACTCAAGAACTAATTAACTTAGACCTATAAAATTACCATGCAAATTAATCACCAATTCATTCTGAAGAGCGTAAACCTTAGGTCAGGTTTGTGGCTCTTTGAGTTTTTGATTTATAACTTTTTATAATTAAATTAGTAACATTAGAAAAAAATTAATTTGACATGCAATATAAAATTAATTTTAAAACCAAACCTTCTTTTTTGAGGTTCACGCCTTTTCGTTAAAAGCATCACTTTTGCCAAGAATATTGATTTGAAAACGTTTTTTTGCACGAAA
Source organism: Hylyphantes graminicola (assembly GCA_023701765.1). Classification (NCBI taxonomy): domain Eukaryota; kingdom Metazoa; phylum Arthropoda; class Arachnida; order Araneae; family Linyphiidae; genus Hylyphantes; species Hylyphantes graminicola. The sequence continues at coordinate 10,523,354 of CM043116.1, forward strand.
TTATTAAAATATTATTTTTTTGCATTTTATTAACACAGAGAGGAGACTTCAGTCTGGAAAGAAAACCGGCTACCCTCCTATTCCCCTCAAATATTTAAATTATACATTTTGCATCACTCCCGCCACAGGATAAGCAATATGGCTTTGCTTTGGGTGTATAAAATTTACTTGGCGACTTTCCGACGACTTCACTTTTTTTTCTCGCCAAACATCTCCATATCTTATATAACCTCAATTGTGAAAAATATTTTTTTATGCATTCCATTGGGCGTTTTATAAATGGCGTGTGAAAGTGCGTTTCAGCGTGCCTTTTATTCCTCGATAACTTATCGCAAAATGTGCGCGATCGCGAATAAAATTGTATCTCGCATCGCGGAAGGAAAAGTGACGCATCGGCAAAAAGTGAGACCATTTTGCAAGTTTTAAGTTTCTATTGTGGCACAATTGTCGTTTTAGGTGACGTAGTTCCCTTCCATATTTCATCCCTGCTTTTCCTTCGATCGGTGCTCCAAATCACACCGTGTTCCCACGTGATATTGATTCGCTTATGGACTTGCTTCACACGGGATCTATCAACAGCTACGCGGTCTTGTTTTCATTTTTCTCCATTTTTTCCTTAATTATTGTGGCAAATTGTCGTTTTATGTGACGTAGTTCCTTTCCATATTTCATTCTTGCTTTTCCTTCGATCGGTGCTCCAATTCACACCGTGTTCCTATACGTGAGGATTCACGTGGGATCTGTCAATAGCTACGCGGTCTTCTTTTCATTTTTCTCGAATTACTTTTGCTTTGGTATTCCAAATTGAGTTTTCTAAGAATTGAGTCTGATTCCAAAAATGCGGTTTTTGAAACCACCCTTCAGCTCGAAATAAAATAGTTACGGACTTTAAATTTTGTACTCCAGTTCCGGGAATCATTTTGAAGAGAATATTTTACCGGCTTTCGTGGGGTAGATTAGTTCTACCGCGATTTAGGATGTTCCGGCCGAAATTGAATAGATGTTCCCGCTAGTAAGAGTTGAGTTATAGCTATGTATGTTGTGTAAGTTATATGCTGACAATATGGAAGGATGTATGTTCGTTTTAATGTTTGTTCTGGGATTTAAAAAAAATGGATGTTCCAGGAAATCATAAACTCAACTATTATTTTTTACTTTGAACTACCTAACACTGAAATATATATTAAAAAAAAGAAAGTATTACGTTGGGGCCGAAATTCTGAAATAGATATTTTGTGTTTTTTACACGTTTTAAACCGTAACCGTGTCGTTTTTTAAACAGAGAAATTTTGAATATTGGACCGTCTGTCTAAAAAAACCCCACACTCGAAAGATCGACGGACCTTAAGTTTTGTATGCCAGTTCCAGGATGTCAGAATAAGGTTCTCGGGAAACACGGAACTTTTTTGGTTTTAAAAAAAGGCGTTGTTTAAATTGGAAAAGAGCTACAAATACGTGAGATCAGAGCACCAATTAGAACACAGATCGAAGGAGGGACAAAAATGAAAGCTTTAAGAAATTAAATCACCTGAAACAATCCAGTTAAAATAATCTATCTAACCAGAGACCGCAATTTTTTTAAATTCTTTAAAACTGAAAACTAGATTATATTCCACCATCCATTTCATCTCATTTCCGATAACAACAACAACACGAAACGAGCTGAGTTGAGATGACAATCGCCTACTGCCAAGCGAACAATACTATTAACTCTTTTATGAGCTACGATTAATGACGTCATTACGGGGTAAGATTGAGAATTCCGAAACACATCCATTTTCCCGCCTTTTCTGTTCGAACACAATGGTATCAGATCGAAAGTTGGATCTGGAATCGCTTTGTGGCGAATATTTCACCGGACTTCGTGGGGTAGATTAGTTCTACCACGATTTGGGATGTTCCGGCCGAAATTGAATAGATGTCCGCGCCATTAAAAGTTGTGTTATCGCTATATATGTAGTTGTGTAGGTTGTTTTATGCTGATAATACGCAAGGATGTACATTCTTTTTAATGTTTGCATAAGGTTTTATCGAAATTAACGTCTTCAAGGAAGTTAAAGACCTAATTTTACTTTTTATTTGGGTATACTAAATGCGAAATATTAAAAAATGGAAATATTCCTATGGGGTTTTCAAGTTTCCGAAAGAATAATAATGGAAATGGTGAATTAAAATTAAATTCTTTCATAGCCTAGATTGGTGAATCAATGTCGTGTGGTAACAGAGGACCAATCGAAGGAAATTCAAAAAATGTAAGCTGAAATGAATTACGTCACCTGGAACAATTGCATCAATCCATCAAATCGAAAATTATAAAATGTGTAATTTCACAATTCCTTAAAATTAAAAATTTCGCTTTGTGACGAATATTTTACCCGACTTCGTGGGGTAGATTAGTTCTACCACGATTTGGGATGTTCAGGCCGAAATTGAATTGATGCCCGCGCCTTTAAAAGTTGTTTTATCGCTATATGTGTAGTTGTGTAGGTTGTTTTATGCTGATAATAAGCAAGCGGATGTTCGCTCTTTTTAATGTTTGCATAATGTTTTACCATAATGAATGACTTGAAGAAGTTAAAAATTTAATTTTACTTTTTATTTGGATCTACCCAAATTGAAATATTAGAAAATGGAAGTATTGCGAGGGGTTTACAATTTTCCGAAAGAAGAATAGGGGAGAGGAGGGAGGATTGGGACGGTGGGAGGGGTGGGACAGCCGAAATTATGGCAAAATACATTACCTAATTATATTTCCAGTCTCACCACCAGATAGCACATGTATAGCTTCATGTTGTTACCTATTTCTAGTTTATCCCGATTCAACTTTCAGTTAACATTTGGAAAAAGTTTATTTTCACACCACGAGAGAAAGATTTTAATCTATTTTTAGTTTTATTTCTTTGCTCATGTAAATTCTAAAACTAACATAATATAGTGTAATAGTACTCATAAAGATACAATGTATGCTTATCAGCAATTTAGTTAAGCATAAAGTCAACATGGTTTATGTGAGAAGTTATTTTTTAGAAGCATTATGTAGAGGGAGGAATGGGACGCACTGAAAGAGGGAGGACTGGGACACGTCCATTCCTCCTCCTTCCAGTCCCTTCTTCCTTCCTACTGTCCATACAGCCATTTCCCAAAGCGGAACCTAGGAATCCATTGAATAAAAGTAAAGGGGGAAAAAAGACGAACAAAAATATTAACAGATATCCCTGAGAAGAAGGAAATTGAAGAAGCAGAAGCTGACAGACTAGGAAAAAAAAGGTGCCAACTAAAATATGTATGTGCAAGCCCAAAATTTAAGATTTCAAAAGAAAATTACCGTTCAAAGATATGAATCCAGTGATAGCGAAGGGTCATTATTTTTATTACATGACAGTTCAGATGATGACATGGAAATAACACAAGAGATTGACTGGATAAATTACAAGCCTAACATAGGCAAATATGATTTTGTGCTTGTCAAATTCCTTACCAAACGGTCAATTGTTTTCTACGTTGCAATGGTGGAGAGTATTGACAATGCTGAAAGTTACAATGTAAAATTTTTGAGAAAGGACACAAACGGAAATTTTAATTTTCTCAACAGGATGACTATATTATAATTAAAAAAAAAACGATATTATCATGAAATTGCTGCCACCATAATTAATTGGTGGGACTAGTAGAGCGCAGTCTTGCTTTTCTTTTCATGTTAACCTTTCTCATTATGATATTCGATAATTTTTCTTTAATTTTCAAATGTGTCCCATCCCTCCCATACTCATGTCCCACTCCTCCCTCCCAAGAGGGAGGAATGGGACAAAATTCTTGAAATTTGAATTTCTCAACAGTAATAAAATTGTTCAACATTTAAATGTTGTGTATTTTTTAAAAATAATTTAAAACATGCAAGTTTATTTTTTAACCATTTGCATCTATAAATAAGCAAGGTAAAATGAATAAAAAAAATATTTAAGTGAAAATGTCCCAATCCTCCCTCCTCTCCCCTAATGGAAATGGTGAACTAAAATAAAAATAAAAAATCTTAGCCTTGATTGGTGAATCAATGTCATGTGGAAACATAGCATTAATCCAAGGAAGTTCAAAAAATTAAAGCTGGAAAGAACTACGTCACCTGGAACAATTGCATCAATCTATCATATCGGAAACCACAAAATGTGTCGTTTAACAATTCTTTAAAAGTGAAAGTTATCGCTTTGCGACGAATATTTCACCGGACTTTGTGGGGTTGATTGTTCTACCTCAATTTCGGATGGTCCGGCCGAATTTGAATTGATGTCCGCGACATTAAGTGTTGTGTTATCGCTATATATGTGTGGTAGTGTAGGTTATTATACGTTGATGATCCGTAAGAATGTAGGTTCTTTTTAATGTTTGTTCTGGAATTTAAATAATTAAAGAAGTTTTAAATTTCACTTTGAAATACACCTGTAATGAAAGGCTTAAAACTGATATTTGGAGCTTCTTCTATCGGACCAGGTCGATTTCGGAACAATTAATAACACTTTAATAACTTGTGGGGAGGTTTTAAAAAATGTCCCCAAATGGGGACGCCAGGTCGCAAGAGGTTAAATTTTGTGTTATCGCTATGGACGTAGTTATGTAAGTTATTCTTATGCTAATAACATGGAAGGATGTAGATTCTTTTTAATGTTTGTTCTGGGATTTCAATAATATGAATGTTTTAAGGAGTTAAAAACTGAAGTTTTACTTTTCACTTTGAACTACGCAATATGAAATATAAGAAAGCTGACGTATTGCGATGGGGTTTTCAAGATTCTGAAACGGAGACGCTATGTTCTCTAAACGTTTCTGAGTGAGCTGATTCTGTAACATTTTTGAACCCACCCTACAGCTCGAACTAAGAGAGTTACGGACCTCAAATTTTGTACACCAGTTCCAGGACTTCAAAATAAATTTCTTAAGAAAATCACGCATGCTCAAATGGTAGCTGCCATAGAATAGTTTAGATTTTATAAGTACTTGTACAATTTGAAAGAAGCTACACACTTTAAATTTAATTCACTAGTAATTGTCGGAATTAATGCATAGGATCCCTAAAAAAAATGGCACTTATTAAAATTATTCTAATTAAAAAGAGCGCTACGCAAAAGAAGTGTCAAACTTCATAATTGGGTGTTTCATGAATCCCAAATAATTTAATAATTGCATTAGCATAAATATCACAAAGTTTTAAAAATAAATTGTCTTCGCCCTAATGAGTTAAAATAGTATCTAATTAAATTACTCGGTAGCATAACATATTCATATTTTTTGCTGTATGCTAAATTATTAGAAGTAAATAGCTTCTGATTTTCATGTCACAAAAAAAAATCTTTATCGACTATTACAGATGCTGTCAAAATTTTCCTAATATCTAATTTAATCAACGAATACAAAATGAACTCAATTAAAAATGAAGATTATTAAAATTGAATACTCTTATCAACACTTCTGCGAACTGTTTTCTTAGTTCTATACAGAATGTGTTCAAGAAAAATTAACGTGGGAAAAATTCAGTTCCTGCATTAATTTACATAAATAAACAAAATATCAAGTAAACGTTTGCCAGAGAAAAAATTATTAATGTAGAGGAAATAAATTTTCATTATGGGTTACCTTAAATAAAACTAAATATTTAACCCATTATGCTATTTAAAATTTAGATAGAAATATAATAGGTTCTATATACAATGCAGTGTTATCTACGAACCAATATATTTTTTTTACTAAAACACAAACTTGTAAGAATTAAATCCCTTAATTTAATTTGGAAAATGAAATTTTCTCTTTAGAGAGAATACTGGCTTTTATATTTGTTAAGTAATAATAAAATGAAAAAAAAAACGAATTCAATTTTTTGACAACGTTTTTCTGACTCACAAAAAAATGTTTATTCATTTTCAATCGCAAGGGGAAAAAACCTTATTTTTCATCTGCAATTAAAAACAATAAACTTTTTATTATTCCTTTTTATGTTATTATTATTTTCCACCAGCTATTAAAAAACTTTATAAATAAAACCGGTTTACCTAAATAATTTTATAACTGCTATGAAAGCTACATTTAACAACAAAAATATTAGCTGAAATATGGCTCAAGCTTTAACTTACATGATTCGTGCATTGAAAGTTAAAATTGATGCAAAAAAAAGTTTCGCAAGTGCATATCTTAAATAAACCCCTTAAAATGAATGAACACACAAGGAAATGCTTTCAACAAGTGTTCAGAAAATAATAACTAAAACATTTCATAAAAACGCAAATTTGTTTTAAAGTTCAACAACCTTTTAGCGTCAATTAACTGATAAACATTGAAAGGCAATTTTGTCTCCTAAAATCGATGTAAGATGAGTTTGTTATTAAAGAACTTTAGATAATCCATGGAAAAAATGTTCTTTTTAGAAAAATAATTGTTAAGTGAATTTTGCTTTTTAGCATAACAATGGTGATTAGATCTCCATCTTATTATATGAAAGTTTGTTTAAGAAATATTTTTGGATAAAAAGATTTGTGGAATTTAAATCTTCAATTTAAAGTAGATTAAGGAAGAAAAAAAGTAATATTGGGAAATGGAACATTAAATCGTGTTGATAATTAAACTATGATTCAGCAGAAATATTAAGATAAGCATTATTGGATGCGTTTAATATTTTCCGATTTTTCCTAAATTCCAAATATGAGCCATTAGAAAAATTGTATGTTTTTAAAATTATTACAATGAAATAAGGAAAGACGAGATAATAGCAGACAAAAGGGATGGTAAGAGACCAAAAAATATTATTAAAATTCTATAGTATTATTTTAAATAAATAATAAGTATTTTGTGTTGATTGGATTAAATGGAATCCTGATTTCTCGTTTAACTTAATTTTTCTAAAATTTAAAGGGGACCAGACACCTAAATACATTCTAACATTGCATTTCAATGCTTTAAGTGTTTCTTAAAATATGAAATCTTAGCTTTACAACAATATCGTACATTAACAATTTGGAGTACTGAAAACATTTTTAGGATATTTTTATGTTATTTAGGCTGAATCCCCTCATGTCTCATGGGTAAGAAACCACTACTGTTTACATTAAACGCTTATATATCAAATATTACTTTTTTTCAATTTTCGGGAACCTTTTTCGCAGAATCTACCATAAGTGTCAGCCTGAAATTTTGCATAAGCATTTAAAACGCTAGTTTTTAAAAACCGCTGGAGGGATTTGAGTATAACTATCTTACTTTTTTTTATTTTTAATATTAGTATTTTTTTAATGAAAAAATATGTAGTATCACTTAAAAATTTATAATTTTAAAACTAGATTTTTATAAAAAGCCACCATTAAATTATAGTTAAACATCCCTTGAATAACCTAGAAAATTTTTTATTAAAAATATCAAATAGATCCCGAGAAAAGGTACATAAAAAAGGTCTTTTTAACATGGGATTCAATAGAGAACCTGGCCCCCCTTAAATTTTAATCAAGTCCTTTTCTCCAATTACTGCACACGGGTATAAAGAGACCAGGTCTGTAACTTTCTACATATAGTAACGTAAAATCAGCAAATAAAATAAATAACAGGTCAGAAATTGCAATAATAAATCCCAAACATCTACCTACAAAGAAATTTTTTAAAAAAGTTTAGTCAAAGTTACGACATTAAAGGGAAGTTCAAACCGAACAATTTTTTTTCCGTTATATAAACATATTAAAAATGAGTTATAAACTTGTGAATAAGTGTATTGATGAAGCGGATAAAATTGAAATTTAAAAACAGTACATGTTTGAATTGAAATTTAAGAACAGTACAAAAATGTACATGTTTTTAAAGTGGTTTAAGTACAGTTAAACCCACTAATTAATTATCCAAAATTAATATGCAGTACCCTTCTCTTCTTCGCTCAAGCTGAAATTCTCCAAAATATATTTCAGACAACTAAAATATTTATTATTATTATTAAGAAAATTTACGTTTAAAATTCTATTCATCTTTCTTACTGACACCATTATTAAGCTATTAAAATTAAAATAATTAACTTTTTCAAAAATTGAATCGAATTCGAAAACTTTATAGAATATATTTTTTTTTATGATTTAGGGAAAAAAAATTATTATCAGATTAACTAAATTTTATAAATAAAATATTTTTTTTTAATTTAAAAATTACGTTAGAAGTATTAGAACAACAATACCAACGTACGTAGATAAAATAATCTTCGAATAAATAAATCATAAGTGTTAACGTTTTCCTCTATGAAACAAGGAGAAAGTATTTTACTTTAACTTTACACAACTGCCTTTTGGAAAACAAACACTTGGAAACAATCTTATGTTTTTTTTTCAACAGATGACAAACAGGAAAGACAAATATGTTTTGAAGTAAAAAAAAATATCATGAAGTGTTGTTATCTGACAACAAACACTTTACGAAACCGAAAGGCATTTTCAACGGTTTAACTGAGACCGTTAACTGGTACCCCCACTCCCTCCCCCTTCCCTGCACATTTACTCGGAAAAGAAATTTCACCGGCAAATGCTGAAAAGGGTTACCATTTTTTAAGTTTCGAGAATGGGAGAGTTTAAATTCGAAAAGTAAAAACAAATAGAGCTGATTTTGCAAAAAGAATAAAAAACAGTTTAAAATTCCTTAGTCCCTTTTGGCTCAACAATGACTGGTTTACCATTTCGTTTTAGTGATAGTAACTTTTCAAGGAGTTTGAACTATACACTCGTTGCTTCATAGTCTACAGTGTGTGTTGTGACTGTCTTACTTGACGAAGGTTTATAAGCGGGTCTCTGACCTAGCACACAAGCCTGAAAATATATGTTTAACCAACCAACACCAGTGAAAATTACTCAGACTGAGTTAAAATCGCTCGTTCGTTTTAAGTGTGTAGAGTCTACACACTTAAAACGAACGAGCGATTTTAACTCAGTCTGAGTAATTTTCACTGGTGTTGGTTGGTTAAACATATATTTTCAGGCTTGTGTGCTTGGTCAGAGACCCGCTTATAAACCTTCGTCAAGAATGACACACACAACACATACACATACGTGACAGATGCTGCCATCTATCGCACGCCACCTCCACAATTTAGACTTGTCCCTGAAGGGATATAGTCTCCAGGGACCTGTACCCGTACGAAACGGCGCAATAACCGCCCACAGGACTTTCGGACCCAACAGATTTAACATGCACGTACTCCGCATATACTCGACAAACACACACATCCATGCCTTTTTGGGATTCGAACCCGAACCCAGAAGCTCCAAAGGCTAGCTCCCTAACCGTTAAGCCACCGGGTCGGCAGAATTGTGTTAAAGGTGCACGCACTTCAAAAAGCATCCTAGTTTCACAAATATATATTGAAACAAATCAAAACAAGACTACAAAGTTTTTTCTATACGAAACAAGAGGCACTCTAGTTACCAAATTCACAGCAAAAGCATCATTAAGCAAAATCATACTATAAATGTTTAGATTCAATAAAATTTTAAAATTTAAACGAGATTATAAAATTCTGTATTGTTGGAAAACTGACATTTTCAGATGGGTTTAATCCATATCTTTCCAATTGGTTACAGCGCACATTTATTTTGTGAAAAATTGATTAAAACTCACCAAACCTGCGATTTCACGCCAAATGAGACATTCGTCTCCTGAAATTCTGTTTCAGATAAGAACACAGGAAATGAAATCGGGGAAAAGAGTGGAATGGGGGGAGGTTGGGCTAAAGTGGGTGGAAACCTGGCAATTTGCATTTTTTTCCTATTTCGCATTCTAGAGCCCGGAAACTAACATTCCGATTTCATGGCATTCCACAGAAAATGTGCAGCATATGTTGGAAAAGAAAACCTAAACAAACTAATGGCACCAGCTAGTCATAATTGCTACCCTAAAGATAGTACTTAAATATTTTTAAAAATGAGCTAAGCAGATTTTTTTAAGTAAGAAAAAAAACTTTATTCAATATAAGCTAACTTTTTTATATTTTTTTTTATTTGTGACGAGTTTCGTCCGAGTACTCATCTCTAGCCAGACTTTTCATAATTAATGTATCAGTTAATTTTTTTTGGAGGTGTGAAAATAATTAAGATTTATTTCTGTAGTTATTTTTTATATATTTTTTGGCAGCCTGGCTCGGCAAAGTGATATGAGATTCTCAGGAAGAGAAAAAAAATGTAATTAGTTTTAAATTAACTTAATCTTAAGTAATTTTTTTATGAATAATTATTTTTTCTAATGTGTTCATTAATGCCCACTAAGAGGAATAATGTCATTTTTTAGGTTGATAGTGAAACCTACAGAAGCTTAATACTAACTAGTCCTAATACACCAAGCAAGTAGAGTGACCAGACGTACTGTATTTCGCAGTACAGTTTGTTTTTCAACTATCTAGCTATAAGCATTTGCAAATAGTATCGGTTTACTTTCGTCAAACAGGAAAAACGTAACTAAAATATGATTTTTAAAAAATCTAATGATGATTTCATAGTTGTAAAGTCAATCATTGAAACCAATCTGGTCAGGTCAGAAAGCAATTTTGTGCTTATTCATGTGCTCTCGAAGTAGCATTCCTACCGAAAAGTAATGAATGATCTTGGCCATACCATCAAGGTAGTTAGGACTATGTGTTCGCTAATAGAGCCAATATCCAATAATGGCACAAATTACACGATGTTGTGTTTAGGACTCCGTATCTCCAGAATAGAATCGGAACTGGTCTCGTCCGAAACGATCCCGCAAATAGAGTTTAAATAAGTAATTTTAATTATGTGTCATAGATTATTCTACGAAAATCGACATAACCACTAAGTACGTTAATATTCTTGACAACCTTTTCAAGCTAGAAGAAAATCTTGAACGTGCACATTTTTATCGTCAGTTCAAATGATTTGCAACATTTCGTTTACAAAAATTAAATACATTTCTTTTCTAAAATAGAATACGATTTAAACGCAAATTTTTAAACGATATTGTTAATAAATCATATTTTTCAACTGAGTCATTTTTGCTCACGGTGGCCATAATACTTGGAGATATTAGAAAACCAGTTTTGAACAAAATGTATCATCAATGTTTGTTTTTTAACTTTTCATATTGAAGACGGTTGACTAAGAAGACAAGCCTAAATGAATGTGGGAAAATCAAGACATAGAACGCCATTTAACAATCGATAATATCAAATAAATTATAAATGACAAATTTAAAATAAATATTTGATTAAAATAACAGTTTTACATTTGTTATTGATTTAAAAAAAAAGTTAAAGTTGTAAGAGTAGGGAAGTTTATAATTTTATGGAGTAAACATTAATTTGATGCGTTCGTTTCAAATAAAAAAGTTAAGGTTTTATTGCTAGCAACTTTATGTGGAGTAATTTTGCTTGAAATTTAAGCTGTCAAAACAAACTCATGATGAGATTGTCGTACATTGAGTTTATCCAGATTTATCAAAATTATTTAGCTCTATAAATAATCTAAACATACAAAAAACTGAAAGATTTATTCAAACAAAAACATTTTTCAACTACATTTATCTCATGAATCTGTTATAAATGTTTCCGTCAGGACAATATATATTTTTAAAAGTCGTGATATACAGCCACATTTCTTAATAAAATTCCTAATTATTCATCACAAATGTTAAAAGTCATCACCGAATCTTACTCGAGATTATAATCATCTTTTCACATACTTTAAACATAAGTAAACAAAAGAATTAAGCTTAATATGCGACTAACTACCTGCGATTTATTAAAACTTTGCAAACTCACGGTAATAAATCTTAAGCACTGGTTTTTATAACTTTGAATAAGATTTCCGCGAAAGAAAACGTCTTATAAGAATTTACTAAATGTAAAATAGGGGCCAAGTCCATTAGAAATTTTTCCTTTTACGGATCTTCCTTCTACTATTTTTGTAAAAGCGGAAGCATGTAGAGAAATTTTCTAGTGAGGTTGACATTTTTCCGTTTAGTGATTCAAATACAAGTATAAAATTTGTTTTTCTGAAATTAATTGAGGAGAATTAGTGGAAGAACGTGCTAAGTGACAAAAAGGTGAAAACGAGAAAATAGGCTTTAAAGTTTTAGTTTACACATTCGTTAAAAACGGCTCTTACATACAGTAAAATATTTTCTGAACTTGCACTCTTAAAACAAAAGAGTGAAATCCACTCATATAGGATAAGTGCATTTTCGACACTGGAAAGGAGTGAAATTAACTCAGACTGAGTTAAAATCACTCGTTTGGAGTGATCCTGCCGGAGTTTTAACTAAACAAAAGAGTGAAATCCACTCCATTAGGATAAGTGCATTTTCGACAGAGAAAAGAGTGAAAATTAACTCAGACTGAGCTAAATTCACTCGTTTGTTTTAGGAGTGTAAAGTTTATGCAAGGAGGAATCTTGTTATCTTTATAAATAAGGGGCTAACGAGTTTATTGACACTAAATTTTAAACTTTTTTCAAAAATATCACTTAGCACGTTCTTCCACTAAACTCTTCAACTCCAAAAAGAGGTAGATACAGACAGTAAAAAAAAAGTTCCACGTCCACATTGAAAACTGTCCTTTTGTTACTTTGATCTTTTGTCGGTAAATTACTGGCGCGTTGCCACCGCACGGATAAAAACTTTCTGCAAAGTTACTTTCTGAAATAATGGCAATTAGCATCCCAGTATATTCACTTTTTACGTTACGTCACAAACTAACGAAAAAAGAAAGGCAAGAAATATTTTTTAGTTCGTCCCTAATTTCGTCTTCATTTATTGGAGAAGAGTGCTAATTCTAAAAGAGAAAATTGATTTATAAATTTAATTAGTTGGACCCTCATTAGAGTGTGAGAAGCTCGAAACTAAACAAGTTTATCGCAATATTGATTGATTAATAACGTAATCAGATGAAAAGTTATATTTTATTTTTTGTTGGATAAGGCGAAATGAATAATATAGAATATCATTTTGAATATAAATGGGTTTTATTTGTGGTAAGTTAGAATTTCCTTTAAAAATGTAGAAAATGTCACCTTCTGTTAAAGTTTTACGCTATAGTTTGTAAGATACAGAGACTAAAAAAAAGTTCCTCGTCAGCATTGATAACTGTCCTTCTGACTTCATTCACTGGATAAAAGTATTATTTCTAAAAGAAAATGGATTTATAAATTTAATTAGTCGGGCCCAAGAGTTGAGAAGCTCTAAACAAAGAGGGACTGTCAGTCCCACAGAGCTAATGTATTAGTTTTGGAATCACAACTTCCGCAGAAGTATTGCTTTGCCATGTTAGCCCATTTTACTCAGATATGGGAATCAACATAACGTTGAAATGAAACAAATTTGAACACAAAATGGCATCTAGTTATATAATTACATATTTTTGAAGTTTTAAAATGCCAAAAATATAAAGCAGAGGGCGACACTATTTTCAAACTTTATCAAATAATAAATTACCGGATGTTATTTTCATTTCAATTTCATTTTAAATGTATGTTATGATGATTCTCATACACTTGGTGAAAATGGTATAACATGGTAAAAAAGTTCTTTTGCAAAAGTTGTGATTTCAAAAGTAATGCATTATACCCTTTCCATTTTGAATCCAAGCTTCGAAAAGACTTCCTCCCCCATCCACGAGTGCGGTTCTCTTGGAAACGGCGTGATTTATAGCTGTTTCGGTTTTTCACCCACCCCAGTTGAGTTTGACTATTCGGATTGTTAAAAGTGTAACTGATCATGATCAAAAATACAAATTTTCAGTGAGATCTAGCATGTATATTGATTTTATGGTGAGTACTTTTTCTTAGAGTCTAGATTACTTATCTTATCTATCTCTCTTGATCTTACTTCTAGATTTAAAGCATAACAAAATCAAAGCAAAATATAAAGTGAGCAATTGCTAATAATTTGGAATTGTTATAATCGGGTTTTCATTATAACAATATTTTTGCTCAGAAACAACTAAAACATATGAAATATTTTATTCGAAGATTGGAATTTTTTTTTTGTGAGCCAGTAAAGACAATAATAAGCCCAGTTTCCTCTTAAATGAATTGAAGAGTGTCGAGAAAACTTTCAATTTCCAATGTTCACACAGAATCCGAGACTTTAGCAATCATAATCGTAAAGATTACCCATGGACATGCGAGATTACATAAAACAAATGTGGTTAACCTCGACAACAGAACCTCAAACGAGGTACGATTCGAAAAGCGATGCTCCCCTTCGTTTCCCGGAAAACCAAGCGATGGGATGGGGGAAGGAAGTCTTTTCGAAGCTTGGATTCAAAATGGAAAGGGAATAGCTCTGTGGGACTGACAGTCCCTCTTCAAGTCAGTTTCGAAGTTTTGAAACGAAAAGGAATCAATATTTATGGATAAATTAAGAATTTAGAAACCAAATACAATTAGCTAATGAGCAATATTTCCAACACGAAATTTACTTCAAGAAAAACTAATACCCGGGGTAATAAAACATAATGATGTTGAAGTTTAAGTTTGAAAAGAAATTAATGAGAGATGTAAATGCCTCAGAAATCAAAACATATTTTAAAAAATAAACTAAATATTAATAATTTTTTATTTTTTATGTGCCTTAGGGTATCCAAAAAATCCGTCATTAGTCTCAAAACAGGATAATTGAATTTTAAATTTAAAAAAAAATCAGAGAATCGAATAAAATAAATAATTGTATCACAACCAATGAAAACTCAAAATAAGATTCTGTTAAAGTGAAATGAGTCTAATATAAAGTATGTTGCAGCTTAAAATATCTTATTTGAATAAGTAAATGTAAAAAAAAAAGGATTAAGGCACAGTGGCTTAGTGGTAGTGCATTGCATTGCCATGCCACAGGTCCGGGGGTCAAATCCAGGATTGGGCGAGGTTGAACCATCCTTTCTTCTCTTATGTGAGTTGATAAAATGGGAACGAATCATGCTTGGGAACTAAACACTGGGGGTTCCGCGTGAAGCTTGCCACTTTACCGGGACATATGCCAAGCACCCCTGAGCCCTAGGTCACGAAGGCTGAAATGGGCACGGCAAGCCTTGGCCGACTAATGGGCTGTTGGGCCGATAAGCTTTTTTTTTAAAAGAATAAAGTAAATCGACGAATTTCCCACTATGTTTCTTTCTTTTGACAATTTAGTGAAATAAGAAGTGTATACGTATATATACCTTTCGCACATGTAAAAAGTTAGGTTTGAATTGTTGTCACACTAGAGCTACATGAGGGCTAATGGCGACGGGCGTCGTATTTAGAACCACAGTCAAGTGGCGAGATGACACCTGAATAGACACCCAACACAACCGTTAAGGGCGACATCGTACGCAGCGTTAGGACTTTGAAGGATATTTAACGTGCACTACCTTACGTATCGGACATTTTTGGCTGCACGGGCGGTTTATAGGTCTGCAGTTATCTGGCGATGCCCAGACCCGAACCTGGGACCTTTCGTATTCTAGGCGAGTGCCTAACCGACTGGGCTCCCCAGCCCCTATTCAAAAAGTGGAATTATTATAGCCCTGTAAGCCAACTCCATTAATAATATTAAATAATTATATAAAAATATTTAATACAGCTGGAGTAATTTGGCTCTAAAGATATTTTTCCATCGGATTAGCACGGAAAAAAATACTTCTCTTTGGAGATCCGGCTATCGTTGCCATTTCCTCACGGTCTCTAAACACAAGTGCCTCAATGTTAATCTAAAGGGAAAAAACTGTTTTCTCTGCCACATTTCTCCGGCTGTATTGAATATTTTTACAAATGGTTTTTTATGTGATATATGTAGATAACTTACAGGTCTCTATAATCCCACTTTTTAAAATTGCTTCGAATATTTTGTAAAAATATTTATTGGAAACTAAAAAATATATATATTCGAATCTATTTAAAAAAAAGTGGGATTGACGGGACCTGTAAGTCAGCTTCAATTATTAAATAAAAAAAGCCGTTTGTAAAATATTCAATACAGCCGGAGAAATGTATCAGAGAAAATATTTTTTTTCTCTACAGACACTTTGCTTTGGAGACCCGAGATCCAGCGCACCTATTCCCCCTCTTAAATCACTGTACTTCACAAATATTTCACACCAAAATCCCTGAAGAAAATTCCTATTCGATAAATACAGTGCATTAGCGTCCCAATACTTTTTTTTCTAAAAAAAGTAAAAATTCCCAAATGTTTTCCTTGAAATCCTAGGAAAACTACCTCAGACAACGGCCTCTCGAATAATTAGGGCTGATTTCTCGAGTTGTGGCGTATCGGCTTCTCGTTAGGGTTCATTAAAAAAGTTTTTAGTGGAAGAAGAATTTTCCAGTGGAAGGACTAATAGAAAAGCTTATGCATCGTGTCAGGACGTATTTGGTTTACTTGTATTTTTAATATTATTTAAGTTCGTAAGTAAAGGGCCATAAGTAATTTTTAAAGAATTCTCCTGAAATTTTCTAAACAAAACTGCAATGCAAACTATATTGATTTTTAAAATAGGCATATCAAAATTATAATATTAATTTTAAAGAGCCTTAATATATAATTTTTAGGCTTTAGTATATCTATTTACCCAGAGTATTAAAGAGCAGATACTAAAAAAACATTTCAAAAGAATTCTTGCATTATGTGTCTTTAAAAAATGTTTTGCCTGACTATGCCTTTTTGTGAGCAAATGATAATTATCATTTATTCCCAATAAAATTTGTGCATAGTTCCAACACAACTTGTACTAACAGAGGAAAACAAAAGAAAATGGTATTGAAAGTGACCAATTTTTTTATTGTAGTCAGCATAAATGTTTTCTATGTATTACTGGTTAAATGTGCAGTAAATTTTTCTAAAGGTTGGCAGAAAAACACTTATTCCCTCTTTAAAATTACTTAACTATGCAAACATTTCACTCCGAAATACCTAGTACACATTCCCATTCGATAAATACAGTGCATTATCGTCCCTATTCTATTTTTTTAAAGTCCAATTCCCTGAAATTCCCAAATGTTTTCTTGGAAACCATGAAAAACACTCTTAGACTAACAACGGCCGCTCGAATAATTAGGGGTGATTTCTCGAGTTGTGGCGTATCGGCTTTTCGTTAGGGTTCATTAAAAAAGTTTTTAGTGGAAGAAGAATTTTCCAGTGGAAGGACTAATGGAAAAGCTTATGAATCGTGTCCAGTTTGATGTGGTTCCAGAAGGTTGAAGGAGTTATGATGTAGATAGGTATCATTGGCGTTGTTGAAGGAACATGTAATTTGTTTGTAGTTCTATTTTTGATAAAATTTAACTTTCTTAAGCATAGGGCAATTTAATAAAAAAAAGTTTGTCACTGTTAGTTAAAAGTTATAATTAAGGTGCCTCATTTTAAATTACGCAAATCCCAAAATATTTTTGTTAAAAGAATTTAAAAAACCTCTCGAATAATTAGGGTGATTTCTCGAGTTGTGGCGTATCGGCTTTTCGTTAGGGTTCATTAAAAAAATTTTAGTGGAAGAAGAATCTTCCAGTGGAAGAACTAAGGAAAAGCTTATGAATCGTATCCAGTGTGGTGTGGTTCCAGAAGGTTGACGGAGTTTCGTAGCTATGTATTGAACACAGATATCATAGTTAAAGTATTAGATCGGCAGATCACGTGACCTGCAATGCTAACAAAGGGACGCGCATAGAGACTAAAATTGGAAGGTTATGGGGCCAGTGCTGCCACCACTTTAAGGAAAAAAAGTGCTACGAAAAAATAAAAATTAATTTTAAAATTACAAAAAAATATCATAAATATACTAGCTTCAATTTGTAATTTGTTTAGTGACTTTAAAAAAACGGGAAACGCTTTTCTAGTATTTTTAGAATATTTGTTCGTAATTTTAGAACTAAATGGTATTTTTCGTAGTATTTTTCTCCTTAATGTGGTGGCAACACTGGCCCCATACCCTACAATTTTAGTCTCCATGCGCAGTTAGCATTGGAGGTCACGTGATCTGCCAATGTAATACTTTAACTATAATATCTAATGTATTGAAGGAGTTTCTTGAAGGACCATGTAGATTAACTTAAAAGAACTCTATATTTATTTTATATTACTAACTACTGCCAATATATATGATACATCTGGGCGGTATCAATATCGATAAAGTAAATTTTCTTCGATACGCAACATCGATTAAACTAGCACTTGTCATTTTTTATCGATATGAGTTGGCCAGGATAGCTACATTTTGTTAAAAACTGAAACAAAAATGGTAGACCTAATGAAATGAAGTTCAAGCTTTACTGGTTTTGAGATGTCAATTTGTTCATTTATTATTGAAAATTAGTCTATTAGTTTCAAGTGAGACGCATTGCTTCCTACTGCGTCCAATTCGATAATTGAAGAGCTTAGTGGAAGAACGTGTTAAGTAACAAAAAGGTGAAAAGAAGAAAAGGATCTTTTAAGTTCTTCATTTGCACTTCGATCCGTTCAAAAAGGTACTTGCAAACGATAAAAATACGTTTCGGGAACAACATGGTTTTGACAAAATTTTATTGGCGAGAGTCAGGTCAGCGATCAAAGGCGAAGCCCGCAACATCAGTTAAATTATTTTTATACACCTATCTATAAAAAAAAATTAGAAAACATGACCAAGCGTGAAATAAAAGCGAGGTCAAAATTTAAGTAGATTTTTTTTGAATCCCCAAAAAAAATCTTTAAAAGTGAATTTCTTTTTAATTTGTAAAGAATAAAAGTTACATTATAATTCCAAAAAATTATCCAATTAATTATAAAGCTATAAAGTTTCATATTTCTTGTTATATCAGACTCAGTTTTGATCATTAAAATTCTTCGTAAAGAAGCATGATGTGATACGCTTACAAAAAATTACGCAATTTTTCCAACCAATTCAAGTTGTTACAAAAACAGCTAACTTCTAAAACTGAACAAACTGTGATGAATATTTTGATTTTTTGTGGCGGGTAATTAATGAATGGGCTTGTAATCCCTGTTTTTAGAGCAATAAAAATAATTCAAATATATGAGGTAAGTTGAGCTTCATCAATTGTCATTAGCATTACTGAATGGTAGATTTACTTATTTAAAAAAAAAAATGAATGAAAAATATCTATTGAGATTCATATGATTTTTTTAAATAGGATTCGTAAAAGAGGATGTAAAAAATGATTAATGATATTCATAAGACTCCCTGATTTTTCTATCACAATGTTTTAAATGTCGTTTTTGGGAAATTAATCCTAATTTGTAATAATAAAAAGGTATAAAACGTTTTAAAATATTTTAAAAGACAATGACACCATTGTTATTAATTAGCACTTGAAAAAACTCCAAAAAGTAATCTCCAAACTCTTTCGAGTTCGATGACATATTACAATATTAATCGTAGTAGAAGCCAAAAACCTGACTCATACATTCTAAAAATGTGATAACTCCATAAAATATATTGGTATGTTTATTAATGAGATTGATATGAGACTCACTGGTTTTTCTATCACGATGTTTTAAATGTCCTTTTCGGAAATTAATCCTACTTTGTAGTAATAAAAGGTATCAATTCATTCAATATTAATCGCGGTAAAAGCTAAAATGCTGACTCCATATTACATTCACACAACATTCTAAAAATATGTGACAACTGATTCCTGCAAACTATATATTGGTAGGTACAAACGGAAAAGATTACTAATGGAATTCATAAGACGCGTTTTCACTAGATTTTAGTTTATAGTCACTATTATTTAGTTTTAGTTTATAGTCACTATTATTTAGTTTTAGTTTATAGTCACTATTATTTAGTTTTAGTTTATATCACTATATTTTAGATGTTTTAGGAGATGAATCTTATTTGTTATACTAAAAAATACTATACATTGTAATGACGTGCCTTTATTGTAGATAATTATTTTTTGTAATAACCGATTTTTGGGTGAATCGAAGTGAATGAAAGAATATGTGTAAAAAATTAGTGCTCGCCTTGGCGAGAGACTACGTTTTAATTGTCTTGTTCTTTTTGGTGTTGCCCTAAAATAAAATGTCTCGTCCTAAAGAGAGTTTTCTTCAATGCAAATAGTACAACATTAAAAAATAATTTCATGGATACTAAACTAATCATCATTAATTACCACTTAAAAATATCCTAAAAATAAATCCCTCAACTCTTTCGAGTTCGACGACATTACACTACCAATCGTGGTAGAAGCCAAAAATCTGACTCGCACATTCCAAAAAATGACGAATGATTAAGGCGAATAAAACAGTTACTCTAAAACAAAGTCACGAACTAAAAGGCTATCAGTTGGAAATGGAACAAAAAAGAAACAAAGAATCATCATTAGCGGGCACATTTCCGAAAGTGAATAAATTATGAACTGTTTCATTCCTACCTGGCTAAAAAAAAAAAAAAAAGGTCAAGAAGTCGCCATTTTTATAGCAAATTCCAATTTGACGAAATGGACGTGATGATAGAGTTTGGTGAAGGAATTGCGGGGTAGTCACTTTCTAGATTTTTCAAGATACTTGTTTGGGGCTGGGAAGCCCAGTCGGTGAGTTAATCGCCCAGCATGCGAATGGTCCCAGGTTCGGGTCCGGGCATCACCAAAATAACTGCCGACCTATAAACGGCCCGTGCAGCCAAAAATGTCAAACGAATAATACCCAGTGTAAGGGAGTGCATGTTAAACATCCTTCAAAGTCCTAGCGCTGCGTACGATGTCGCCCTTAACGGTTGCGTTGGGTGCCTATTCAGGTGTTGGCTCGTCACCTGACTGTGGCTCTAAAATACGACGCCCGTCGCCAATAGTCCTCGTGTTGCTCTAGTGCTACGATAATTCAAACCTAACCTAACTTAAAACAAAGTCACGAACTAAAAAGCTATCAGTTGGAAATGGAACAAAAAAAGAAACAAGGAATCCTCATTAGCGGGCACATTTCCGAAAGTGAATAAATTATGAACTGTTTTAATCCTACCTGACAAAAAAAAAAGGTCGGGAAGTCACCATTTTTGTAGTAAATTCCAATTTGACGAAATTGACGTGATGCTAGGGTTCAGTAAAAGAATTATAGGTCTGTCAGTTTCTCGATATTTTTTAATTCTAAATACTTTAGGGGTTCGAAAATATTCATTTAATCCCAATAAATTAACCGCACTTAAAAAAATATTTTCTCTTATTCTTTATATTATGTCTTAATCATTATGATAAAAGTATCTTTTTCTTAAATCGACAAAAGTTTAAACTATGTTAAAAATGATTTTCAGAAGTTTTAATGAGGTATTCTTAAAATGAAAAATAACGTTTAAATAAAATTCGACTTATGCTATAGTTGAAGGTTTATAAAAAAAGCCTGCAACTCATTATTTACAACTAGTTTTGAACTTCCTCGTATTTTTCTGCAATTTCTTTGATTTTTAGATTACTGTCAAAAATTTGTTTTTTACTTAATTTTAAAAACAGAAGTACCCAATAAATTGTTTTTTTCTGACAAACATTGAATAAAATAATTCTTACGAAAAAATGAATTTTTTTAGTCAATTTTTAGGTATCAAGAATATAATTTTGAATTTTAATTTAAGCTTTAATAATTTAGAATTTGAAAATATTTATGTATCACACTACATTTATACATGATTCATTATTTTCTAAAATTTAATTAGAGCTATTCAGTTTTCTAATTATTGTTTGTAATGCAAACTTATTGTTCTTCCATTATTGTTTTAAAAATATGTGTTCATAATTTCTTCCTTAAAAAATTCGAATGATAAAAGCTTTAAAATAAGATTTTAAAAACGATCAAAAAGTTTCTAAAGCAATATTTTAGTGGTTACAACAAGATGAAAGGCAGTTTTCGAGCTACCACAAAAGAAAACGAAAAATCGTCGTCACTAATAACTTAATCATCACCTCCCTTGGAAAAATCTTTTTTAAAAATCAGAAAAGCAATTTATGTACTTCAGAGCTAGAATGGTACACATTTTAAAAAGTTATGAGGAAACCCAACTCACTGCCCGTGGGAATGTGATGCTTGTGTCACGTTAACCTTCTAATGCATACTGTTGCCGTTTGGCAACAAGTAACATAATTAACTTTATTCTATTAAAATAGAGCTCCCTCTCGACAAATCCGTGTTTTTTTTTTCATCTATTTCATTCCATTTTGAAGTTTTAGTTAATAATAATCCTCATAGATTAGTGTAGTAAAAGTTTATTCAAAATTAAAGAGTGAGCTTATTAAATGTTGCGAAATTACGTTTTTGGCAGCATTCAAAGTGCAATAATATTAGTGCTTAATACAAATAAATTGTTTTGAAAAATTAACTATAGTTAAAGAGGGTTATTTTGAACTATATTTAGTAGTTTTCTAAGTCATTATTATCAAAAGTAAAATTTTGTAGTCAGCTTTTGTCACATGGAAAAATTTTAAAAACTGAAATTATTTAAATTTCAATGCAGTTAATTTTTTTTCAGTATTTTTCCCATAATGTATTAGTATTAAAGATACATATATATTTTTTCGATATGAAAAAAAAATCATGCATTAGATGGTTAACTAAATAGTGTGATGAAAAAGTTCTTAAGTTTAAAGCAATATATAGACAAATTTTAGAATTTCAAAGAAAATAATGTATCGAGTCTACACTCTTAAAACAAAAGGGTGAAATCCACTCATAAAAGAGAAATGCATTTTCGACACTGGAAAGGAGTGAAAATTAACTCATACTGAGTTAAAATCACTCGTTTGGAGCGATCCTGTCGGAGTGTTAACTAAACAAAAGAGTGAAATCCACTCCAATAGGATAAGTGCATTTTCGACACTGAAAAGAGTGAGAATTAACTCAGACTGAGTTAAATTCACTCGTTTGTTTTAAGAGAGCATATATGGCTGACAATCCCTCTCAATAGGAGTGATTATTATCAGTCATATAAAAGATTATCACAGACTCTCACGCAAACTTAAAATATGGCTATTTTAAAACATTTAAAATGCATTACATTCAACAAGCGTTCCAATTTCACATTCTAGAGCCAGGAAACTAACATTCCAATTTCATGGCATTCCACAGAAGATGTGCAGCATATGTAAGAAAGAAAACCAAAACATACTAATGGCACCAGCTAGTCATAATTGCTACCCTAAAGATAGTACTTAAATATTTTAAAAAACGAGCTAAGCAGATTTTTTTAAGTGAAAATAAAAAACTTTATTATATGTAAGCTAACTTTTTCTTTTATTTATGACGAGTTTCGTCAGAGTACTCATCTTTGAACAGACTTTTCATAATTATATCAGTAATTTTTTTCCTGAAGGTGGTGAAAATAATTAAAGGTTTATTTCTGTAGTTATTTTTTATATATTTTTTGTCAACCTGGCTCGGCAAAGTGATATGAGAATCTCAGGAATGAGAAAAAAATGTAATTAGTTTTAAATTAACTTAATCTTAAATAATTTTTTATGAATAATTATTTTTTCTAATGTGTTCATTAATGCCCACTAAGAGGAATAATGTCATTTTTTAGGTTGATAGTGGAACCTACAGAAGCTTAATATTAACTAGTCCTAATACACCAAGCAAGTAGAGTGACCAGAGACGTACTGTATTTCGCAGTACAGTTTGTTTTTCAACTATCTAGCTATAAGCATTTGCAAATAGTATCGGTTTACTTTTGTCAAACAGGAACAACGTAACTAAAATATGATTTTTAAAAATCTAATGATGATTTCATAGTTGTAAAGTTAATCATTGAAACCAATCTGGTCAGGCTACTCCCAAGGCAATTTTGGGCTTATTCATGTGCTCTCGAAGTAGCATTCCTACCGAAAAGTAATGAATGATCTTGGCCATACCATCAAGGTAGTGGGACTATGTGTACGCTAATAGAGCCAATATCCAATAATGGCACAACTTACACGATGTTGTGTTTAGGACTCCGTATCTCCAGAAAAGAATCGGAACTGGTCTTGTCCGAAACGATCCCGCAAATAGAGTTTAAATAAGTAATTTTAATTATGTGTAATAGATTATTCTACGAAAATGGACGTAACCATTCAGTACGTTAATATTCTTGATCATATTTTGAAGAGAAGAAAATCTTGAACGTGCACAATTTTATCGTCAGTTCACTGATGTGCAAATGATTTGCAACATTTCGTTTACAAAAATTTAAAAAAATTCTTTTCTAAAACAGAATACGATTTAAACGCAAATTTTTGGAACGATATTGCTAATAAATCATATTTTTTTACCGAGTCATTTTTGCTCACGGTGGCCATAATACTTGGAGCTGTTAGAAAACCAGTTTTTAAGGGGGTATGGGACACAAAATCTTCAAAAAAATCAAAAAAATTATTATTATCATAAAAAATAACACAAATATTTTAGAATAATTTAAAACAAAAATTTTATTTATATCTGCAGTAGAACGTGAGATGTGTAGTTTTTTATGTCATGACGTCTGTGTTGGCCAACCACGTTTATAATCTTTGCTTCCTCGTAATATTAGATAGGAATAACGTTATCGAATCCTTAGTTGGTCGGTCGGTTTGGAGTGCTTCAGTAAGGAAAGTGATAAACTTCAAAGCTGTTTTTCTCCTTGATCGTGTTTTCGATGATTTTTTGACTTTAAATTGATATAACTCAAAATCTACTGCCCATAGAGTGTCAAAATTTTTTACTCGTATTTTTCAAACATATATCTTTAATTTGTCTTTAAGGATTAGTTGTAAATAGTTTATTTTTTTATTTATTAATTTTAATAAAAAAAGTGAACCTGTGAAATTATTAAAAAAAACTTCAATAATTTTTTTAAAAAAAACTATGGCAAATATGAAAAATCGGTAAAGACAGTTTGTTAAATACATTTTTTTGTTTATAAAAATGCTAAATATTTGTTTGCCAATAAATAAGTTTTTGACTTATAACAAAAATAAGAGACATCACTTTTTGACACATTTTATTTTTTTAAAAAATAAATAATGATTATTTAAAACCTCTGACTATCTAAAAGTGTAAGTATATTTAGTATACATTTATTGAAAAAAAATTATATTGATATCTACAATATTAAAGAAAAAAGTTGAAAGTGTCCCATACCCCCTTAACAAAATATATTATCAATGTTTTTTTTAACTTTTAATATTGAAGACGGTTCACTAAGAAGACATGCCTAAATGAATGTGGGAAAATCAAGACATGGAACGCCATTTAACAATCGGTAATATCAAATAAATTAAAAATGACAAATTCAAAATAAATATTTGATTAAAATAACAGTTTTACATTTGTTATTGATTAAAAAAGTTAAAGTTGTAAGGGTAGGGAAGTTTATCATTTTATGGAGTAAACATTAATTTGATGCGTTCGTTTCAAATAAAAAAGTTAAGGTTTTATTGCTAGCAACTTTATGTGGAGTAATTTTGCTTGAAATTTAAGCTGTCAAAACAAACTCATGATGAGATTGTCGTACATTGAGTTTATCCACATTTATCAAAGTTATTTAGTTCTATAAATAATCTAAACATACAAAAAACTGAAAGATTTATTCAAACAAAAACATTTTTCCACTACATTTATCTCATGAATCTGTTATAAATGTTTCCGTCAGGACAATAAATATTTTTAAAAGTCGTGATATACAGCCACATTTCTTAATAAAATTCCTAATTATTCATCACAAATGTTAAAAGTCATCACCGAATCTTACTCGAGATTATAATCATCTTTTCACATACTTTAAACATAAGTAAACAAAAGAATTAAGCTTAATATGCGACTAACTACCTGCGATTTATTAAAACTTTGCAAACTCACGGTAATAAATCTTAAGCACTGGTTTTTATAACTTTGAGTAAGATTTCTGCGAAAGAAAACGTATTATAAGATTTTACTAAATGTAAAATAGGGGCCAAGTCCATTAGAAATTTTTCCTTTTACGGATCTTCCTTCTACTATTTTTGTAAAAGCGGAAGCATGTAGAGAAATTTTCTAGTGAGTTTGACATTTTTCCGTTTAGTGATTCAAATACAAGAATAAAATGTGTTTTTCTGAAATTAATTGAGGAGAATTAGTGGAAGAACGTGCTAAGTGACAAAAAGGTGAAAACGAGAAAATGAGCTTTAAAGTTTTAGTTTACACACAAATCCGTTAAAAAAGATTCTTACATATGGTAAAATTTATACTAAACTTAAAGTTTATGAAAAGTTGGAATCTTGTAAACTTTATAAAGGAGGGACTAACATGTTCAATCATTGACACAAAATGTCCAATTTTTTTTTCAAAAATGTCACTTAGCACGTTCTTCCACTAAACTTTTCAACTCCAAAAAGAGGTAGATACAGACAGTAAAAAAAAAGTTCCTCGTCCACATTGAAAACTGTCCTTTTGTTACTTTGATCTTTTGTCGGTAAATTACTGGCGCGTTGCCACCACACGGATAAAAACTTTCTCCAAAGTTACTTTCTGAAATGATGGCAATTAGCATCCCGGTATATTCACTTTTTACGTTACGTCACAAAATAACGTAAAAAGAAAGGCAAGGAATATTTTTTAGTTCGTCCCTAATTTCGTCTTCATTTATTGGAGAAGAGAAATTGATTTATAAATTTAATTAGTTGGGCCCTCGTTAGAGTTTGAGAAGCTCTAAACTAAACAAGTTTATCGCACTATTGATTGATTAATAACGTAACCAGATGAATAGTTATATTTTATTTTTTGTTGGATAAGGTGAAATGAATAATATTGAATATCATTTTGAATATTAATGGGTTTGATTTGTGGTAAGTTAGAATTTCCTTTAAAAATGAAGAAAATGTCACGTTATGTTAAACTTTTATGCTATAGTTTGTAAGATACAGAGACCAAAAAAAACGTTCCTCGTCAGCACTGTCCTTTTGACTTCATTCACTGGATAAAAGTATTATTTCTAAAAGAAAATATATTTATAAATTTAATTAGTCGAGCCCTCATTAGAGTTGAGAAGCTCTAAACTAAGAGGGACTGTCAGTCCCATAGAGCTAATGCATTAGTTTTGGAATCACAACTTTCGTAGAAGTATTGCTTTGCCATGTTAGCCCATTTTACTCAGGTATGGGAATCAACATAACATTGAAATGAAACAAATTTGAAACGAAAATATTATCTAGTTATTTAATTATATATATTTGAAGTTTTAAAATGCCAAAAATATACAGCAGAGGGCGAAACTATTTTCAAACTTAATCGAATAATAATTAAATAACCAGATGTTATTTTCATTTCAATTTTATTTCAAATTTATGTTATGATGATTCCCATATACTTGGTGAAAATGGAATAACATGGCAAAACAATTCTTTTGCAAAAATTGTTACTTCAAAACTTATGCATTAGCTCTATGGGACTGACAGTACCTCTTCAAGTCAGTTTTGAAGTTTTGAAACGAAAATGAATCAATATAGATGGATATATTAAAAAGTTAGAAACCAAATACAATTAGCTAATGAGCATTATTTTCCAACACGAAATTTCCTTCAAAAATACAAATACCTGGGGTAATAAAACATAATGATGGTGAAGATTAAGTTAGAAATGAAATTAATGATGTAAATGCCTCAGAAATCAAAACATATTTTAAAAAAATAATAAATAATATTTTTTATGTGCTTCAGGGTATCCAAAAAATCCGTCATTAGACTCAAAACAGGATAATTGAATTTTAAATTTAAAAAAAATCAACCAATTGAATGAAATAAATAAATGTATCACAACCAATGAAAACTCAAAATAAGATTCTGCTAAAGTGAAATGAGTCTAATGTTAAGTACAGGGTGATTATAAAATAACGCTCGCTATTTGGAGTGGTCTGTAGCTTGAATGAATAATTTAAATACATCAAACATTGAGTCACTTACTTTTCAAGATGGGGAGGGGGGGAGAATGGAATCATAAATACATAGAATCATCAAAAATAATCAACAACAGTAAATTACGCCTCGTAATTTAGAACCCTGGTCAAGAGACGAGTTTCTTTTTTCCGAAAAAGAATGGAATCATAAAAAAGACGTATCTTGACCAAGGTTCTAAATTACAAGGCGTAGCCAATTATGGCCAATCACTGACAACACAGCCAGTTACGCATTGTAATTTAGAACCCTGGTCAAGAGACGAGTTTGTTTTTTATGATTCCATTCTTTCCCCCCTTCTTGATTAGTAAGTGTCTCCATGTTTGTTGCCTTCGGATTATTCATTCAAGCTATAGACCTCTCCGAATAGCGAGCGTTATTTTATAACCACCCGGTATATTGTAGCTTAAAATCTTTCATATATGAATAAGTAACTGTAGAAAAAGAATAAGGCAAAGAGGCTTAGTGCTTCGCATTGCCATTGAATTCAAGAATTTGTAATTTTTGTGCGATTATCAGTATAAATGTATGTTAGTTTTTAACTGTAGCTCATATTTTAAAGTCCATGAACAGTTCTTGAATAAATAGTAATAAAAACAAACTATAACAGTTTGATGGAGTTTATTCTCAAAATTGAAAGTAGAGTAGCGTTTTAAAAAAGCTCGATATTTTGACCTTTTTTAAATAAATGGAATCATTGGGAAATATTAGTTTTGATTGCAAGAAAATGTTTATTTAGAGTTTAAATCATATAAAAAGTCGATTATTTTCAAGTTTATGTTATCATTTCTAGAAATATTTTTTGGGTACCGTATCTCCATAAGATATTT
The DNA here is from genome assembly GCA_023701765.1 of Hylyphantes graminicola. Lineage (NCBI taxonomy): Eukaryota > Metazoa > Arthropoda > Arachnida > Araneae > Linyphiidae > Hylyphantes > Hylyphantes graminicola. The sequence continues at coordinate 10,552,026 of CM043116.1, forward strand.
TTTCGATCGGATTAACACAGAAAAAAGATTTCGGTTTGGAGATCCGGCTATCGTTCCCATTCCCCCTTAAATCACTGTACTCCATAAATATTTCACACCAAAATCCCTGATGAAAATTCCTATTCGATAAATATAGTGCATTAGCGTCCCCAATTCTTTTTTTTTAAACAAAAAAATCAAATTCCCAAATGTTTTCCTTGAAATCCTAGGAAAAATACCTCAGACAACGGCCTCTCGAATAATTAGGGCTGATTTCTCGAGTTGTGGCGTATCGGCTTCTCGTTAGGGTTCATTAAAAAAGTTTTTAGTGGAAGAAGAATTTTGCAGTGGAAGGACTAAGTAAAAGCTTGTGAATGGTGTCAGGGAGCATTTGGTTTGCAGTACTATTTGTATTTTTAATATTATTTTAAGTTCTTAAGCACAGGGCCAATGACTTAATTTTTAAAGAATTCTCATGAAATTTAAAAAAAAAAACTACATTGATTTCTAAAATATGTAAAACAAAATTAGAAAAATATTACGAAAAAATTCTTACATTCTATGCCTTAAAAAATGTTTTGTCTGACTATGATTTTTTGTGGGCAAATTACAATTATCAGTTATTCCCAATAAAATTTGCTCATAGTTCCAACACAACTTGTAATAACAGAGGAAAACAAACGAAAATTGTATTGAAAGTGAGCAATTTTTTTTATTGTAGTCAGCACAAATATTTTCTGTGTAGGGGAGAGGAGGGAGGATTGGGACGGTGGGAGGGGTGGGACAGCTGAAATTATGGCAAAATAAATTACCTAATTTAATTTCCAGTCTCACCACCTTATAGCACATGTATAGTTCCTTGTTGTTACCTACTTCTAGTTTATTAATATTCAACTTTCAGTTCCAATTAGGAAAAAGTTTATTTTCACACCTCCAGAGAAAGTTTTTAATCTATGTTTAGTTTAATTTCTTTACTCATGTAATTTCTAAAACAAATACAATATAGTGGCACAGTACTCTTAAAGATACAATGTATGCTTATCAGCAGTTTAGTTAAGAAAAAAATCAGCATGGTTTATGTGAGAAGTTATTTTTTAGAAGCATTGCGTAGAGGGAGGAGTGGGACGCACTGAAAGAGGGAGGAGTGGGACGCACTGAAAGAGGGAGGAATGGGACATGCCCATTCCTCCTCCTTCCAGTCCAGTATTACTTCCTACTGTCCATACGGCCATTTCCTAAAGCGGAACCTAGGAATCCATTAAATAAAAGTAAAGGAAAGAAAAAAGGACGAGCAAGAATACTAACATATACCCCAGAGAAGAAGGAAATTGAAGAAGCAGAAGCTGCCAGACTTGGGGGAAAAAAGGTGCCAACTAAAACATGTATGTGCAAACCTAAAATTTAAAAATTCAAAAGAAAATTGTACCGTTTAAAGATATGAATCCAGTGATAGCGAAAAGTCATTATTTTCATTACATGACAGTTCAGATGAAGACATGGAAATAACACATGGATGAAGGACAAGCCCAACATAGGCAAATATGATTGTGTGCTTGTCAATTCCTCACCAAACAGTCAATTGCGTTTTCTATGTTGCAATTGTGGAGAGTATTGACAATGCTGAAAGTTACAATGCAAAATTTTTGAGAAAGAACACGAACAGAAATTTTAATTTTCCTCAACAGGATAAGACTATGGTACGATAGAAAAAAAAACCGATATTATCATGAAATTGCTGCCACCGCAATTGATTCGTGGGACGAGTAAAGCGCAGTCTTGCTTTTCTTTTCATGTTAACCTTTCTCATTATGATATTCGATAATTTTTCTTTAATTTTCAAATGTGTCCCATCCCTCCCATACTCATGTCCCACTCCTCCCACCCAAGAGGGAGGAATGGGACAAAATTCTTGTAATTTGAATTTCTCAACAGTAATAAAATTTTTCAACATTTAAATGGTGTGTATTTTTTAAAAACAATTTAAAACATATAAGTTTATTATTTAACCATTTGCATCGATAAATAAGCAGTGGATAATGAATTAAAAAATATTTATGTGAAAATGTCCCAATCCTCCCTCCTCTCCCCTATTGCCAGTTAAAGCAAAGTGAAAAATGTGTAGGACATTTCATAAAGATTTCAAGCAAAACACCTACTTTCTCATAAATTACTATACTACGCAAACATTTCACTCCGAAATACCTAGTACGCATTTCTATTCGATAAATACAGTGCATTATCATCCCAATTCTTTTTTTTAAAGTCCAATTCCCTCGAATTCCCAAATGTTTTTTTAGAAACTTTGAAAAGCACTCTTAGGCTAACAACGGCCTCTCGAATAATTAGGGCTGATTTCTCGAGTTGTGGCGTATCGGCTTCTCGTTAGGGTTCATTAAAAAAGTTTTTAGCAGAACGAAGAATTTTCCAGTGGAAGGACTAATGGAAAAGCTTATGAATCGTGTCCAGTTTGATGCGGTTCCAGAAGGTTGACGGAGCTATGTAGATATGTATCGAACATATGTATCATAGTTAAAGTATTAGATCGGTAGATCACGTGACCTCCAATGCCAACGAAGAGACATGCATGGAGACTAAAATTGGAAGGGTATGGGGCCAATGCTGCCACCCCTTTAAGGAAAAAAAGTGCCACCAAAAATAAAATTTAATTCTAAAATTACAAAAAAATATCATAAAAATACTAGCTTCAATTTGTAATCTGTTTAGTGACTTAAAAAAAAAACGGGAAAAGCTTTTCTAGTATTTTTAGAATATTTGTAATTTTAGAACTAAATGGTATTTTTCGTAGTATTTTTCTCCTTAATGTGGTGGCAACACTGGTCCCATACCCTACAATTTTAGTCTCCATGCGCAGTTAGCATTGGAGGTCACGTGATCTGCCAATATAATACTTTAACTATGATATCTAATGTATTGAAGTAGTTTCTTGCAGAGACCATGTAGATTAACTTAAAAGAGAACTCGATATTTATTTTATATTACTAACTACTGCCAATATGTGATATATCTTGGCGGTATCTACCATCAATAAAATATTTTTTTTCGATACGCAACATCGATTAAACTAGCACTTGTAATTTTTTTATCGATATGAATTGGCAAAGATAGCTACATTTTGTTAAAAATTGAAACAAAAATGGTGGACCAAATGGAATGGAGTTCAAGCTTTACTGGTTTTGAGTTATCACTTTGTTCATTTATTATTGAAAATTAGTCTATTAGTTTCAAGTGAGACGCATTGCTTCCTACTGCGTCCAATTCGATAATTGAAGAGCTTAGTGGAAGAACGTGTTAAGTAACAAAAAGGTGAAAAGAAGAAAAGGATCTTTTAAGTTCTTCATTTGCACTTATATCCGTTCAAAAAGGTACTTGCAAACGATAAAAATACGTTTCGGGAACAACATGGTTTTGACAAAATTTTATTGGCGAGTGTCAGCGATCAAAGGCGAAGCCCGCAACATCAGTTAAATTATTTTTATACACCTATCTATAAAAAAAATTTAAAAACATGACAAAGCATGAAACAAAAGCGAGGTCAAAATTTAAGTAGATTTTTTTTGAATCCCCCAAAAAATCTTTAAAAGTGAATTTCTTTTTAATTTGTAAAGAATAAAAGTTACATTATAATTCCAAAAAATTATCCAATTAATTATAAAGTTTCATATTTCTTGTTATATCAGACTCAGTTTTGATCATTAAAATTCTTCGTAAAGAAGCATGATGTGATACGCTTACAAAAAATTACGCAATTTTTCCAACCAATTTAAGTTGTTACAAAAACAGCTAACTAACTTCTAAAATTGAACAAACTGTGATGAATATTTTGATTTTTTGTGGCGGGTAATTAATGAATGGGCTTGTAATCCCTGTTTTTAGAGCAATAAAAATAATTCAAAATATATGAGGTAAGTTGAGATTCATCAATTGTCATTAGCATTACTGAATGGTAGATTTACTCATTTTAAAAAAAATGAATAAAAAATATCTTAGAGATTCATTGGATTTTTGTAATAGGATTTATAAAAGAGGATGTAAAAAATGATTAATGACATTCATAAGACTCCATGAGTTTTCCATCACAATGTTTTAAATGTCGTTTTTCGGAAATAAATCCTAATTTGTAATAATAAGAAAGTCTGAAATGTTTTTAAACATTTTAAAAGACAATGAAAGCATTGTCATTAATTAGCACTAAAAAAATTCCCAAAAAGTAATCTCTAAACTCCTTCTAGATCGATGACATTACAATATTAATCATGGTAAAAGGCAAAAAAATGCGACTCATACATGCTAAAAAAAATGTGAAAAATAATGTATATTGGTATGTTAAAGATTATTAGTGTGATTCATAGGTCAGCGTGTTATTCTATATCACTCTGTTTTGGGACATGAAGCTTATTTGTTATACAGAAAAAAAATTTATATCTAAAACGTTTTTGAATATGTTTAAAGATAAAAAAAAAATAATTGTCAGGATTTTAACATCACTAATCTCTTTAGAGGTCGGTGACATTGCAATATTAGTCGTGGTAAAAGGCAAAAAATGTGACTCATAAATTTTAAAAATGTGATGAATAATTTTGGTAAAATATTATTAGTGCGTAAAAGATTATTATTTGATTTCTCATAAAAACGTGCTTTTCTATCATAACATTTTAAATGCCGTTTTCGAAAATTAATCATAATTTGTAACAATAAAAAGATATGAAATACTTTCAAATAATTTTTAAATATAAAAAAAAACATTGTCATTAATTTTCACTCAAATTTTTTTTCAATTCTAATCTCTAAACTCTTTCGAGTTCAATGACATAGCCATAGTAATCGAGGTGAAAGCCATATATGAAACCCGGTGTTTTTTATAACGATGTTTTGAAGGCGAACGATGTTTTAAATTCTTATTCGTAATACTAAAATATCAAAAATATGTTAAATACTTTGCAAGAAAATGAAAGCATTGCCATTAATTACCATTAAAAAATTTCCAAAAAAATAAATCTCCCAACTCTTTCGAGTTCGACGACATTACACTACCTGCAATCGTGGTAGAAGCCAAAAATCTGACTAGCACATTCCAAAAATGACGAATGATTCCGGCGAATAAAACAGTTACTCTAAAACAAAGTCACGAACTAAAAAGCTATCAGTTGGAAATGGAACAAAAAAAAAGAAACGAAGAATCATCATTAGCGGGCACATTTCCGAGCGTGAATAAATTATGAACTGTTTCATTCCTACCTGACTAAAAAAAAAAGGTCGGGAAGTCGCCATTTTTGTAGTATATTAAAATTTGATGAAATGGACGTGATGATAGAGTTCGGTGAAGGAATTACGGAGTAGTCACTTTCTTGATTTTTCTAGATACTTGTTAGGGGCTGGGGAGCCCAGTCGGTGAGGTAATCGCCCAGCATGCGAATGGTCAAAGGTTCGGGTCCGCGCTTCGCCAAAATAACTGCCAACCTATAAACGGCCCGTGCAGCCAAAAATGTCCGACGAATTATCCAGTGCAAGGGAGTGCATGTTAAATATCCTTCAAATTCCTAACGCTGCGTACGATGTCGCCCTTAACGGTTGAGTTGGGTGCCTATTCAGGTGTCGGTTCTTCACTTGACATTTTTAATTCTAAATACTTTAGGGGTTCGAAAATATTCATTTAATCAAAATAAATTAACTGCACTTAAAAAAAATATTTTCTATTATTCTTTATATTTTGTCTTTATGATAAAAGTATATATTTTTTTAATCGACAAAAGTTTTAACTATGTTAAAAATGATTTTCAAAAGTTTTAATGAGGTATTCTAAAAATTAAAAATAACGGTTAAATAAAATTTTACTTGCGCCTAAAGTTGAAGGTTTAGAAAAAAAGCTTGCAACTCATTATTACAATTAGTTTTGAACTTCCTCATATTTTCTGTAATTTTTTTGATTTTTAGATTACTGTCAAGAATTTGTTTCTTACTTATTATTAAAAAGATCAATACCCAAGGAATTGTTTTTTTTTTCTGTCAAACATTAGGAAACGAATAAAATAATTCTTATGAACAATGAATTCTTTCAATTAATTTTAAGTTATCAAGAATAAAATTATGAATTTTAATTTAAGCTCCAATAATTAAGAATTTGGAAATATTTATGTATCACACTACGTTAATAAATAATTCAATGTATGTGATCCATTGTTTTCTAAAATTTAATTTGAGCTCTTAAATTTTCAAATTATTGTTTGTAATGCTCACTTATTGTTCCTCCATTATTTTTTCAATCCTTTCAGTCCCAGTGATGCCATTTGGCATCATCATGTTTCTGATCATAATTAAAAAATAATAGGGCTGACATCTGTCGGAATTAATGAAAAATATTTTCTAAAGAAAAAAGTTTAAAGAATCGACTGATGTGCTTTTTGATATCATAAATGGCTATAGAAGATCCGGAAAAAAAATTCTAAAATGATGATGCCAAATTGTCATTGGGACTGAAAGGGTTAAAACCATGTGTTCGTAATTTCTTCCTTTTTAAACAATATTCGATTGATAAAAACTTTACAATAAGATTATCCAAACGATCAAAAAGTTTCTAAAGCAATATTTTAGTTCAACAAAATGAAAGGCAGTTTTCGAGCCACCACAAAAGAAAACGAAAAATCGTCGTCACTAATAACTTAATCATCACCTCTCTTCGAAAAATATTTATAAAAAAACCAGAAAAGCAATTTATGAACCTCAGAGCTAGAATGGTACACCATTTAATAAGTTATGAGGAAACCTAACACACTGTCCGCAGGAAAGTGATGCTTGTGTCACGTTAACCCTCTGTTGCCGTTTGGCAACAAGTAACATAATCCACTTTATTTTATTAACCCTTTCAGTCCCAAAAATTTACTACACTACAGAAACATCTGATATTCACAAAATAAGCTTATTTTAGGTCAAATATAAGATTTCCATTTGAAAAAAAAAATCATTTAATTTTTTATATGGTTTTTGAAATAATGCCAAAATTTTTTAACTGTGGAAAACAACAAAATAAAAATATATATATTACCTAAAAACCCTTCGAGTTATATATTTTAAGGTATTTGACCATATTATCAAAAAAAATTAATAATTATTTTAACCGAAATAGTTTAAATAGTGTTTTAAATATGAGGAACTGAAGTGAACTTTTCAAAAATCAAATGAAACGCTTGTTAGCTATTTTCTGAATAAAAAAAATAGTAGTTCTGATTTCTATTGAGATTAGTGTAAAATATTATCGAATAGAACAGAGTGTGAAGAATCGAATAATGTGTGTTTGGTTGTAATAACGTCTATATTTGACCGACAATCCCTTTCAAAAGGAGTGATTATTATCAGTCACATAAAAGATTATCAAGACTCTCACGAAAACTTAAACTATGGCTATTTCAAAACATTTAAAATACATTACCTTCAAAAAGCGTTCCAATTTTAAAACTTTTAACTTGGTAGATTTATTTCATTTTCCCAGCGATAATTAATACTCTTTTTTTTCTTCTGTTTCGAAAAAGAAATAGTTACTTCTAATCTCTGCACGATGCCTAATTTTTGTAAGGTTTGAAGAGATTTTAGAAAAAGATCTTGTGCAGTTTGTTCCATATAACTCTGGATGATTTTGCCTTTCCAATTTAAGTCGCTGTCATTACTGTTTTCATACTTGTTGATAAATATCACGAATTTCATAGATAATACTTCGAAGATTCTATTTTAAAAATAATGCAGTACATCATGTACAGACCATCGCTCTTAATATCGAAAGTAGGTAGGGTAGGGGATAGGGTAGTTAACATTTATATTCCAGCTTGTGTGCTTGATCAGACACCCGCTTATAAGCAATCGTCAAATCAGACAGACACACTAAGAGTTTTACTGTAACAAAGTAACCCAGGGTGAAGGCGGGAATCGAACCCACACCCATTACAACGCGCTGACTGCTGGCCTGCGATGCTAACCACTCAGCCATCCGGGCCCATTATCGAAAGTAATCACGCTCCACATAGAAAAACTGACGCTTCACCCATGTCAACTCCATCTAACATGAGCCACTGTCCCACTAACACGAACAATGGGATACAACATCCCCCTGGTTCTGAGGTACCAAATTGTCAAATCAATAGATTTGGAGGAAAAGAGCAAAGAAAAATTGGACAACAGAATGATGATGATGAGATGAGGGAAGTGGAAGGAGGGGGGGGGGTTGATTCGAAGTTAGGAGATTAGTTAGGTCGTAGGGGGAAGAACAAAATGGTTATTTATGGCCCGTTCTTTCCCGCACCATAGTTAACCTTTGAGTTTGTAGAATGGAAAAGTTTTAAAGAAGTTCGAATGATAATATTGTTGGTGGGGGAGCAAAGACAATTAGGGTCTCAAATATTTAAGTTGAAACAGTGTTACAAGAAGAAAAGAGTATTCTGGGTCTTAGAAGTAAATTTTCTACATATTTGGTTTAGTATTTAGTAAGAAATTAATATTAGTAAGAAGCAAAGTTTTATTGCTTTAAAGTTTATAGTATTTTTTTTACATTGTTACCGAGTGAAATAGCTAAATATACGATAGTATTTATTTTTTAAGGAAGTTTTCACATGTACAAGCACACAAAGTATTCACAAATTTCGAAAAAATTAAACATTTTTCTAAGTTTCGAAATGACGTACACTTTGTCTGAAAATCTGAAAATGTAAGTTGTATTCTTTTCCAGAATGCGTTTATATTTCCTTTAAGCTTCAAAGTAGCATGTTTCGATAATAAAAATATATCAACATTTTTTAAAATAAATTTAGTTACATAAGAACATAATGCGCTTCAGTTAATTATTACAAATAAATAAACATTGTCATATATTAGCAACAATTACTTGCATTAAAACTTCAATTAACTTATTAGAATGCACGCAAAAAACTGTCTGGTACGTGCAAACGAAAATTAAGTTCTCCCAACCAAACTGTTCGGTTGCTATAGGACTGACAGGACTGTCTAGTTGCAGGAACCAATTACGTTTGGTTAGAAGCGTTCGGCTGGCGCAAACGACTAGTTCGATTGGGAGAACTACACTGATACCGCGCAGTTAAGTTCTCAAACAGAGTTTAGTTGTCTCAACCGAACTCATTGAGGCAGTCTGGTCCCGTTGACTAAACTCGTTCAATCGAACGAGTATAGTTATGGTAACTGAACTGGTAGGTTTGAAAGAAACTAACAGTTTGGCTGTGCCAATTAAACACCCTTCAACCGAACTTGGTTGAGTTGCAGGACCAGCATAATTTTTTGCGTGTGGAAATAGACCCCATTATCTAATTCAAACGGTATATTTTTCTTAAAATATTTTAAACTCAATGCTGTTGAACTTTTGTGAATATTGTATACTAAGCAAAGCAGAGTAAAACAGCAGTAACTAAGCGCTAAATGGGTAAGCTGATTCCCCCAAAACAAAGTGTCGAAACTTTCCCAGGTGATTTTCGCAAAATTTATCACTCTATCCTGTTTTCCCGAGTTGTCCAGAATCGATCCTGATTTGAACACGCCACACCCTTCGGCGGATATTAACTCAGGTGGTTAGGACAATGTCCGGTTCTACCCCCTTCTCAACTTTTTTTTTTGTGTAAGAAAACAGTTTCGCGAACTAAACGGAAAAGTGGCCTAATGATAAAGATACAGTTAATCAAGGAGAATTTTTGCTTTCAGACTAATATTTTTTATTTCAAAAGAATAAAAAAAAAATTAAAGGTATGGTATGGTACATATATATTCTAGCTTGTGTGCTTGTTCAGAGAACCGCTTATAAGCTTTCGTCAAGTGGGACAGACACAGAAAGAAAGATTTTTACAGTCACAAAGAAATGAATAACGCAAAGACAAATAACAACATTTATTAACGGTCACAAACATCCATGCCTGACCGGGATTCAAACCCTACCCCAGCAACTCCAAAGGTAGAGTCCTTGCTTGATTGCTTCACCGGGGCGGCAAAATTAAAGGTATATTGATGGAGTGAAGATTTTCGTCCATCCGTCTGGCTGTCCCTTTCAAATTCTGTTCTAACTGACGTAATTTTCACATTTACATTTTTGAGTAAATCTCTCTTTCCGTAATCCTCTTTCAACGACCATTTGACCGTCTTTATGACTTCTTGCAAGCTGGCTTCCCCATTTGGGGACATTTTTTGGTTTGGTTTGGTTTGGTTTGAATTATCGTCGCACTAGAGCTACACGAGGGCTATTGGCGACGGGCGTCGTATTTTAGAACCACAGTCAGGTGACGAGCCACACCTGAATAGGCACCCAACGCAACCGTTAAGGGCGACATCGTACGCAGCGTTAGGACTTTGAAGGATATTTAACGTGCAAACCCTTACACGGGGTATTATTCGTCGGACATTTTTGGCTGCACGGGCCGTTTATAGGTCGGCAGCTATTTTGGCGATGCCCGGACCCGAACCTGGGACCTTCCGCATGCTAAGCGAGTGCTTAACCGACTGGGCTCCCCAGCCCCCTTAGGGGACATTTTTTAAAACCTCCCCACTAACAATTATCAAGTTAATTAGTTCCAAAATCGACCTGGTCCGATGGAAGAAGATTCAAATATCAGTTTTCAGAATTTCATTACAGGTATCAGTCATTTATTTCTATAAAAATGAAGTTGAACGAGGGTCAATGCGATATTAGAGTTCTTAAAAAATATATTTAAAACGTTTTCCGAAAAATTTCAAATAGTTATTTTAGTAGTTAATTTTAAAGGCGTTTTGCATTAAAAACAATGTTAAAATAAACTATTAACTACGAATAAGTGATACGGCCTTTTGTTTTGCATTTATAGTACAATTTTTTTTTAGCGCTTAAGGCGTGTCTCTCAGTAACTATTAAACAAAATTTTTCTTAAAAATTACCTTGCAAAACATACTTTTCAGCATATATTTTTAAGAAAAGTATGTTTAGCTTAAGAATATACGTGTAGGATTTTGCTCGGGTCTAAAGAGGATAAAACCAATCACTGAAAAACATAATAAAATCAAGGAATAAAGCAGAAATTAATCGGTGATAGATTGCAAATACTTACTTTAAGTACTTTTAATTTAAAGTTATCAACTACGGTTTGTCAACTCTTTCGATGCGTCACTTTTCCGCGCACAATTCAGTTTCATTTCCAGTTTGCAAGCCCTCTTTGATGGTGTGATGAATATTATTATTTAATTTCCGACGCGTTCAAGTATAAGGCAGTAAATCTTCTATTTTTAAAGGGGTTATTTATCAGTGTCGATGGGTAGAAGACTTTCAATGAGTTTTAATGGATATCGAGCAGTCACACTCTCAAAAATGAATGCTCAAAAACGACGGAATTTTCCTTAATTTTGACGATTCCGTTTCTTGGAAAATGCTCCGAGTTTTCCTTTCCTCAAAGTGAGGAAATTTGAACCGTCATTTTTATGAGGATTTGAATGTCGTCTAATCTAAATAAATATTTCGTCATTTTTGAGCAGGTGAGTACTACAATTAGATTCAGTTTCCTCAAAATCAAGATACAGAATTGTCAAATCGCGATCGTAAAAGTGAGGATTCGCGCTTACTCAAAAGTCACGTGATAGTTTGACGAAACAATCCTCAAAATTAACGAAATGAGGCTTGAGGATTCATGAATCGTCAAAAATTAAAGTGTTATTTCTGAGAGTGCATGAACCGCCATAATATCAACCCTTTCAGTCCCAGTGAAGCCATTTGGCATCATCAGGTTTCTCATCACAATTTTTTTTTTAAATAATAATAGGGCTGAGATCTATTGGGATTAATAAATAATATTTTCTAATCGAAAAACGTTTGAAGAATCGAATGTGCTTTTTGATATCATAAATGGCTATAGACGATCAGAAAAAAAATTTCTAAATGAGGATGCCAAATTGTCACTGGGGCTGAAAGGGTTAAAAAAAGGTTAAAAGGAACTATTTTGGACAATTTATTGTTCTTGCCTATTAGGTTACACAAACTACAATGTGTCTACATTAGAATACTTTTACGTGAGTGTTTTCATACAATTTATGACTTAATGCTTAATTTCTTTCTGTAGTTATACCAGCTTTTCTCGCCACACTGCAACCTGAAAAATAACTTGTAGTGCAAAGGTTTTGTTTCGTTTAGTAAAAACTTATTTTATTCTTACAAATTTTACTCACCTATAGCCATTTGGTCCAAAACGATTAAATAATTACATGTTTTTCATTTTAAAAAAAATTATAAATTATCTTTCAGAACAGAGAATTATATTTCTTAAACTGTTTTTAATAGTGCCTGGTATTTTTTCAGATAAAAAACGAACATAAAAAAACATGAAACTAAAATATATTTTCATATCAAAATAAACGAAAAAAACCTAATACGGTAAAATCCAAGTGACTTTTAACAAACGACAGAGATTACTCAGGTAATTACAATAACTATTTTTTTTAACTATAAGTGATTTCTAATACTAAGTACCTGGTAGTTTAAAAAGGTTATTTCTTATACATTAAGAAAACACTTCAATGTTGATTACTTTTCAATGAAGGCGAGGCTACAAGATATATTTCCAGATTAGAGAACTGAGGCAAGAAAAAATGCTTGAAAAACGGCGTTTAAAATATCATTAAGAATAGTTCTTTAATACGATGCTTATTTTGTTTGTAGGATGTTATAATGTAAATGGTTAGAGTTTTTTTCCCCACTTTTACGTTAATGGATGCAAGGAAATTAGTATTTTGGCTTGTTTTCAGGAGATTCTAGTTTTTATTAAGAGAAAAATAGAGTTGGGTAAGAAATTAAAAAGCCGGAAAGGTAACACTTTTTCAATGATTATTCAACGGAATATAAAAAGTAATTTCTTCGTTAAGTTTTTAAGATTCCGATATTTCCGGAAAATCCGAACATTATCGGTTTTAATTTGATTAAATTTGAAGTACGCTAAGTATTACCGAAACGTCAGTTTGTCAAAAAACTTCGGCTTATATAATGTTTTGTCTTATGAGTGTGCGGAGAAAATAAGCCAAATAGTAAGGCAACAATTTAACATGATTCCATGAACAGCGAAAAGCTTTAGCTCTACTAAAAGAAAAGTTGACCTTACACTCTTGAAAATGAATGCTCAAAAACGACGAAATTTTCCTTAATTTTGACGATTGCGTTACTGGCAAATGCTCCGAGTTTTCGTTTCCTCAAAGTGAGAAAATTTGAATCGTCATTTTTATGAGGATTTGAATATCGTCAATCTAAAGAAATATTTCGTCATTTTTGAGCATGTGAGTACAACATTGAGATTCAGTTTCCTCAAAATCAAGATACAGAATCGTCAAATCACGATCGTAAAAATTAGGATTCGCGTTTACTCAAAGGTCACTTGATAGTTTGACGAAACAATCCTCAAAATTAACGAAATGAGGCTTGAGGATTCATGAATCGTCAAAAATGAAAAAGTGTTATTTCTGAGAGTGTAGAAAAAAGATCTGCACCTGGGATCAAAAGCAAGAGAATATGTTAATAACAAGGGAGCACAAAATTTTAAGAGCCATATTAGGACCTATCAGAGAAGGTGATGTTTGGAGAAGACGATACAATTTTGAAGTGGCTAGACTATTAGGTGAGAAATGCATTATTAACATCGTAAAAGCAAAGTGAATGTAATGGCTGGGACATATGGAAAGAATGGACTATAGCAGAAGGCACGAAGCAAGCTCTCAAGGGGCAATGTCAGGGAGAAAGAAGAAGAGAAAGACCTAAAAAAAGATGGATAGATGATGACGTGGAAAAAGATCTGAAGGAAAGATCTGAAAATTAAGGTTTAAGGCAGTCGAACTGACAGAAAAACAAAGACCAGAGAAAGGCCGACTTTGAAGTCGCATTATTAGGAGAGGCCATTGTCCAGCATGGACTGTAGTGCCATTGAGTTAGTTAAGTAAAAAAAATTACACCGCATTTCGCTTCAGTATAGTATTAAAATTTTGTATTGTTAAGAAGAAATGTAATTCGAGAAGGACCGAATATGAGAGAAATACAAATGGAGCGGTTGCCAAGGAAACGTGTCCATTTTCATGAAAGATAAAGCGATATAGCTTAGGATATAAAAAAATTACAATGCATGCAAAGTAAATTGTATTTACCATCCTTTAAAATGGCGAATTAAAAATGTTAATTACACAGAGAAATGCACCTACAAATCACTTTTCTAGCCACTCAAGACTGATTAGCTTAACATGTGCTCGATACCATGAATTTAGAACAACCTGCCAGCATCCAATTAGATCATTCACACATCTTCGAGTAAAATTTACGAACCGTCACTCCCGAATGTTTCAACTGTTTCAATCTAATTAATAATCCCGTTTCCGGAGAGTGTTCTTTCGCGCGTCAAATGGTACCGGATTCGTAATTGCAATCTTGGCTAATCTGGAATTAAGAGTCTGTGATATGTGGTGTAGCTTTGTGCGGCACTGATGTTGTTCGGACTTTGGATTCCACTGCGGGACGTTTGAAGATGTGTTAGGGCTGTAGTGAAACAAGCTACGCATAAAATTCTGTGCGGACTGGCCGGGTGGGGAGCCCAATTGATAAGGCACTTGCATTGCATGCGAAAGGTCCCAGGATCAGGGCCAGAAATTTCTTTAAAAAAACCTTGTATAACTGTGTCCTAGCAAGTAATGAACATGAACAGCATTCCTCCAAAATGCTTAAATGTCAACATCAACATAAGCTTAAGATTAACCATTTTTAATTCCAAATTTAACGTTTAAAACGTATGTTTCACTACTTATTATAATACGAACAGCTCCATTAGCAGATTCGTTGACTCGCTTAATCTATGGAAAATGCGTAATAGATCCTTTTCTAATCCTTTAGATATACCTACGAATTGAAAAACGGATTGATAGCAAAAAAATAAAAGAATCAACAACAAAATATTCAATATTTAACAAAAGCCACTCTTATAAAACGTGCCTTGAATTCTACAAAGAAACCCTTGATTCAGTTGAGCTCCAGATTCCCCATTTTGAAATTGATTACTAAGAGTGCTTCGTTGTTTGCAATTATCAAGGAATTGAAATAGGCTAGATTTTGAATTTATGATTAGAATCGTTAGTTGGTTAATTGTTAATCGTCTCTGCAGACTGCGGTTGAACTTTTATGGCTTCAGCGCTGCTGCTAATTGTTTGATGTTCCATTAAAGACATGCACGTACGAATTCAAAAGTTTTGGTCTGCATTCCAATTATTAGACTTCATATTATTGGTTTAAAATATTTATATAAAACTAGATGTTTTGGTGACATGTAAATGTCGTTAAAGCATCATGCTTAACATGTCTAAGGGGCTGTGGGGCGCCCTGTGGTCAGAGTCTCGATCTTCGGATCGGAAGGTCCCGCGATCGAGTCTTGGTCGCTGAAAACCCACCGAGTATATGCGGAGTACGTGCTCTTAAATCTGTTCTGTCCGAAAGTCCTGTGGGCGGTCATTTCGCAGTTTCCCACAGGTACAGGTTACTGGAGACTATTTCCTTCCCCTTTAGGGACATGTCTAAATTGTGGAGGTGGCGCGTGATAGATGGCAGCATCTGTCACGTATGTGATCCTTATGTGTGTCTGCGTGTGAGTGTGTGTTTTGTGTCTGTCTTACTTGGCGAAGGTTTATAAGTGGATCTCTGACCAAGCAAACAAGTCTAAAAATATATGTATACCAACCAACATGTCTAAGTTTCAAAAGTAACTGTCAGAAATTTAAATTTGTAGTGATGGCAGACATTGGAGTATCGGGACCAGTTTAGTGCAGGCAGAATAAGCTTATTAAATTTTGATTCAAAGGTTCAATAAAGATTATATTTTAAATATACACTAATTATGAGATATCGAGTTAAATCATTCAAACTAATTAAAAGTAGCACAGCAGGTAGGCTAATGTCTCAACTAAAAGTAGAAGAAGAGAAAAAATATTTGGCATGTGAATTTTAATTTTCTCAAATTTACAGTAAAAAATAACAACGTTTTTAATAATTATTTGTCATCGTCTATTCAAGCATCATCACTTTATTTGTATGAAAATAGATACTTTTTTTAATTGATATTTTATTCGCATCATATGCAATAACATGTTATAAAGAAAACTTATTTATGGAATGAAACTTTGAAATATATATATTTTAAATATATAAATAATAACGAAATAGTTCATTCCAAAATCTACCCATAAAAATCTATTTCAGTTCAGTTTCACTAATGTCTCAACTAAAAGTAGAAGCGTAATTCTTAGCTGCCCCATTAGTGATAGTTAGGCAGATGGCTAACATTAAACTAAGAGTACCTTCTTTAGATGGAAGATAGGATTATAAGCTATCTTTTACGAGATCCTTAAAATATTTTTAAGAATTATGCTTTAAAAGATTTAAGAGAAGGCCACTCTTATATTTTAAAAACGATATATGTATTAAAAAACTTCATATCTAAACTTGTAGCTTTAGTTTAGGTTAGTTTGAATTATCGTCGCACTAGAGCTACACGAGGGCCATTGGCGACGAGCGTCGCATTTTAGAGCGACAGTCACGTGACGAGCTGACACCTGAGCAGGCACTCAACGCAACCGTTAAGGGTGACATCTTACGCAGCGTTAGGACTTTGAAAGATATTTAACGTGCACTTCCTCTTCACGGGGTATTATTCGTCGGACATTTTTTGCGGGCTGTTTATAGGTCGGCAGTTATTTTGGCGATGCCCGGACCCGAACCAGGGACCTTTCGCATGCTAGGCGAATGCCTAACCGACTGGGCTCCCCAGCCTCCCATATTTATTACGGACTTCAAAATGAATATTATAATTTTTCAATACATATGATAAGAAAACAATATAATATACAGTTTTTTTGTTATTTTTAAATTGTGCATGGTTATAATAATCATTTTCTCTCGTGATCGTCAGTTGCGTTGGAACAACGAATTTGTGTTCGCATGTCATTAACACAATTCTTGTAATGAAACAACACAATATTATAATGTTGCCGTTTTTACATATAATACTTGGGATATTTGAACACAAGTTTTTTCCGAGTGAAGTTAAACAGAATTTACAGCAAACTTAATTGAAGGAGTGTGCTAAGAAAGTGCTAAAGAAAATAAAGAAAAAAATGTACTAATATATTTTCTCATTTTGAACATTTTAGTTAATTTAACAAAAAAAATATTTCGTTAATTACACCACTTTTCCGAGTTACGACGTCATATATCGTGCTCCCGATCTGTCTAATTACGAATCACGCTGTCGTTGCCAAAATGAAAAGATAATCTTAAATCAATAATTCTTTCATTGTTATTAACTCTCAATTACGGAAATAAAGACTCATTTGAAACTCATTGTTTCCTTAAGAAATGAAAATGCTTATTTCATTACGAGTCTTTTTGTTTCATTTGAAGCGGAAATCTTTAATTTGTTTTTAATAATTCTTGTTTATTCGTCAGATTTCCTTTTATTTAACAAAGGAAATTATTCCTTTATTCAAAAGGAAATTATTGCAATTATCTGAGTTCTTTATCAATTCTTATTCTTATCTTTGCAAAGATTTGTGTAGTTTTTTTAGTTCGAAACAATGTTTATCTTAGGATTAGTTTTAGTTAAGTTGTGATACAATGACTATCTCGAATTGCGATTTTTCCCATTATAAATTTTGTTATAGATAGGATCTTTATATCAGTATATTATTAGAAATTATTAATATAACACTAAATTAAAGGATTTTCTACTTCGAATTAAAAAAAAATACTAAGAGATGTCTTTGGAAAAATTACTGAAATTTTTAAATAAATAGGAATAGTTTAGAGTTATATAAATACATAGAAGGGAGTGTATGGTAAAATTGTATAATGAATTGCTTTTAATTGTTTTATTACTTATATTTAGTATGTAAAGTAAGTAAAGTTATTTTTTGATTTTTGTAAAAAAATGAATTTTAAAAGATTACAACGATGAAGGTAGACTCAGTTGTTTAAAACAAGAGATTCTAAAAGAACTAAAAGAACCTACATTCGTGTAACTTTAAAATTCAAAGATATATTTTTTTTGTAATACGGACTGATAGAAAAATAGATAGAAATAGATAAATCGGTCTCAAAATGTCATACTTTTCTAACAAAAAAATAATTTTTTAAACTCGGACGATAAGAACTTGAGCTGAAACATACCATCGACAGATGTTCGTCCGAACATACAGAAAAAAAACGTTAGGTTTTTGGTATCGTCATGCTTTTCAAATCTAAAAAAAAATGCCAGTTAGAACGGAAATTGAAAGGATGTGCAGATGGACAGACACACTCGGAAATCTCCAAGAGGTAAATACGAACATTCGATATTTTTTTATTCTTTTAATCGATTTCTCTTTCATTGATTTCTATTCAATGAAAATATCGCGTTTTCATTTCTATTCAAAACTTTTTTCGTTACATAATTGATAATCTGAATTGAAATACGTTCAAAATTTAGTTTTATTGATTTAATGCATCAATAAAAATAGTTTTGTATATTATTTAATTTCTTTTCGATAATAAATAATTAAAGTTTTTCTACAGTTTGCTTATATCAATTACACCCTATGAAATACTATAAATGCTTTTTTGCAAAACTACTGTTCATAATTCGATAAAATTCGAAGTAGTAGCTCAAAAAGTATAATGCGTACAGTACTTTTGCAAATCAAGTGCTGAAATAATAAAACCTGTTTCTAAGATTTTTTGTTCTATTATTTAAATGATTAAAATTTTACAAGAAATAAAATCCTAATCGATAGTTAAATTTAAATTTTAAAAATGACTTTGTGAACACCAATAACTACCACACGTACGATAAAAACTATAAGATTTAAACTTTTTTTGCGTAATTTAATTTGTTCTACATAAAATCTTCACCATCATGTTCTTCACCTGGCTAATATTATGTTTATTTTCATAAACCGAAAGCTCATTTTAGCATGGCCAATTTTACTACATCCCTTGCCAACATAAGTTGGGTAAATAGAAATATTCTATTTAGAAGATCCTTCCGCGCATGTAAAACGTTCCATAAAATATTTTTGAATCCATCCAGAAAACATATTTAAAATATTAATTTCGTTTAAGGTCTTACATATATGAATATTATTTGAAAACTTTTGGCAGATTTATTAGAATGAAAAAGTGTATTTTGGTTAAATTGTATTCAGATAAATTCTGTATGTAAATATTACCTTACAAGAGTTTCCAACTAACAGACCAATTGTGTTTTTCCCTCCGCCCTTTTATTCTGTGTTTTTACCCAAGTTAGGTTGGCACGGAGTGTAAAACCGTCGCCATGGTTTGAAAGAAAGTAAAATATAGATACGTCGATAATCATGAAAATTTCTAGAAATGTTTGGATAACTGAATAAAAATCCTTTCTGACTTTTATACTGAAAAATTTAACTAATTCATCCCATAAATTTAATTTTATTTTCTACACCATTTAAATAAATAGCTTTGTTGGTTTAAAAAGGTAATTGTTCGTATTTTTATGACTGAGTATGCCTAATATCTTTATACATTTGGGTGTGGCAAAACTTGAAATGTTCCTATTTAGTATTCAAAAAACGTTTCAGGTATAAAACGGCTGCGACATTACATAAGAAATGTAAAAGTTTGTGAAATACATATAAAACTTTTATGGTCAGAACTAAGTGATTTTTAAAGAGGAAAGAAAAAGTTTGTGACATTTTTAAATGTCACCCTTTTTGGAATTCTTGCAGCATTAGCAAAAAGTAATAAAAAAAGTTGCTGTTTTTTTATTTTTCATAAAAATAGTTCTTTTGCGTTTTACATTATACACCAAAAAATCTTTACGATTTGTTGTATTTTTTTAAATATCATTTCATATTCTACTGAAAGTTAACTTAAAAACTATTAAGTAGGTTTACTCTTTTCTTTATAGCTCCTGATTTCGAGATCGGGAAAAGAAGCCAATACCATTAAATATACGTTACATGTATTATTGCAGAACAACAATGCTAAAAAAGATAATAAGAGTTGACAATAATGGACAACATTTACGAAGCCTAGGAAGTCAATGAGTACAGGGTTTATCCTAACGAGTATGAGTGAAGAACCTGAAATACTGGCCTCTAGACTACCGAGGACCGGTCCGTTATCGGAAATTCTAGCCACTCGACTAACAAAGACGGGTCAAGATTGGGAAATACTGGCCTCTAGACTACCAAGGAGGGGTCCAATATCGGAAATTCTAGCCGCTCGACTAACAAATAAGGGTCAAGATTGGGAAATACTGGCCTCTAGACTACCGAGGACGGGTCCATTATCGGAAATTCTAGCCACTCGGCTCAGAAAGACGGGTCAAGATTGGGAAATACTGTCCTCTAGACTACCGAGGAATGAACAAGATTTTTAAATACTGGCCACTAGACTACCGAGGACGGGTCCATTATCGGAAATTCTAGCCACTCGACTAACAAAGAGGGGTCAAGATTGGGAAATACTGGCTTCTAGACTACCGAGGACGGGTTCATTATCGGAAATTCTAGCCTCTCGACTAACAAAGACGGGTCAAGATTGGGAAATACTCTCCTCTAGACTACCGAGGAATGGTCAAGATTTTTAAATACTGGCCACTAGACTACCGAGGACGGGTCAAGATTCGGATATACTGGTCATTATAGTATCGAGGATGTCCGAAAACAGTTTTTAGCGAGTTTGATGGAAAGTGCTTTGGAACCGAGGTGACAACTAATTGCAGCAGCAACAAAAAATATTTTACACTTGTTATTTTTTTACACTTGTTACTTTTTACACGTTATTTTTACACTTGTTACTTTTTACACGTTATTTTTACACTTGTTACTTTTTACACGTTATTTTTACACTTGTTATTTTATTTAATCTAATTATTTAATATTTTTATTGAATATGTTTATTAAGTATCTTTATTCGATATTTTTATTTAATGTTTTTGTTTATTCTTTTTTATTTTAAACTTCTTATTTCAATCTTTTAATTTATTCTTAGTTTCTTTAAATCTTTATAGTGTTTTTTGATACTTTTATAACATATTACGTTAATGTTTCTTTTTAATTAATATAAAATTGCTGCAGTCTCTGGTGCCGAGGTTTCCATTCAAATGTAACTATAACACATCGAGCATCTTCCTATGGGCGGCAAACAAAAAGTTGCGTGCAAATGCTAAAAAGAAATAAATCTATTGTTTTGAACTATTCGTTATGTTTAATTTTAAACAAAACTAACCTTAGTTTCAATTAGCTGTAGTTTGACAAATTATTTTAAGTCGCAAAACTCTAAATGAAACCTTCCAATAAGAAGCAAAGTTAGTAGCATCCTCTGTTTAAATAAGTTTCTGTTTAGTAAGTATTTTTTTTTTGTTAAAAAGGCCAGCCCCAAATTGTTTGGCCACCCAATGAAAAGCACACACACACACCAATCTTTCCTAGAAGCTCAAAAAAGAAATCGAAGAGAATACTCTATTTTCGAAGACTATTTAGAAAAAGAACAATCTTTAGGCGGAAATCACCCATTACTAACAGGGTTAAATCACATCAATGAAGAAAAACAGGACTTCCAAATAGAACCGTGAGAGACGAACATTTGTGATTCTATACTGAGAACAGTTATTCATTGTTCATATCTTTACTCGAAGTGCCTAACTCGAGTTTACTCGAACCTAAAAAGTTATATGGTAGCTACCCCTTGCGCAAATGCGATTCTCATAAAACCTTATAACGTGACCTTAAACTTATTCTAACACTTACTGTGAACTCTTGTATGAAATTTGAATTCATAACTCTTTCAGTTCGAGCTAAAGAGTGGTTTCAAACAGTCTGACAGATGTACCAATGTTCAAAATCCACTTTTTCCAAGAATCGGCATCCTCTAAAACGTGTACGAAATTTAAAATCTCCCATTTGAATTTTCAACACCACTGCAATACTTTGATTTCCTCATAGCTCATATTAGGTAATTAAAAGCAATAACTGGGCTGGGGAGCCCTTTCGCTTAAGCACTCGCTTAGCATGCGGAAAGCCACAGGTTCGGGTCCGGGCATCGCCAAAATAGCTGCCGAACTATAAGCCAAAAATGTCCGCCAAAATGCAGCCAAAAATGTCCGACGAATAATACCCCGTGTAAGAGAGTGCACGTTAAATATCTTTCAAAATCCTAACGCTGCGATGTCGCCCTTAACGGTTGCGTTGGGTGCCTATTCAGGTGTTGGCTCGTCACCTGACTGTGGTTCTAAAATACGACGCCCGTCACCAATAGCCCTCGTGTAGCTCTAGTGCGACGATAATTCAAACCTAACCTAAAAGTAATAACTAAAAAAAGTAACGTTAGTATGAAATCAATCTATCTTTCGAAATAAAGATATATTTAGGAGTTTACTTTAAAACTTTCTTTTATTCAAGTAAAAAAACATGACTACGTAGATTTAAAACACAATACTTAACAAAACCTGCTAGTATAAAACAACTAACTAATATTTCTCAATCATCCCAAAAATAGACCTCACCGACAGATAGAACATCCTTCATCCGGTCTATTACTTCATTCTATACACTTTTTTCTTTTCATCTATCCCTTTTCTTAAACGATTCCCTGACCCACCCCTCCCAACTTTTCTTGAAAACATAATCTTATCATATGACCAGAAGGAAATCTTTCTCCGAAAAAGATATCTTCCATCCCTTTCTTCTCCGGGTCTGTAAGATTACCGGATTTTTTTTTTTTTTATTCTGTCTTCTTTTGTGAGAAAGTTCTGATGCCTTTCATTTTTTGCCTACGTCAATCATTGACTTGGGGGAGAATATAGTGAGTATTAGCGTACCTTAAAGGTGACCAACATTCTTAATCAAGTCACGTGAGTTCGGTGGAATGATTTGTGAGTTTTCATTAAACTGATACACTGAAAAAATATGTTGTTAAATTTTACTCCAAACAACCGACATTGGCATGGCTGCCTTCAGTTTTATAGAGTTCTCTCAATCAAATTTAACCAGTAATGTTTTAATTCATAATTTGAAACACAAAATAGTTCTTATTTGCATAAAATATCATAAAATGCAACAGCCTAAGTAATAATATCGCACTAATTATAATGTCCAACGTTATATAGCAATAATTTGGTAGATTTGATATTAAAATATCCTAATTTCACTATAATTTGTGTCACTTAAATTGCGACATTTTAACTAAAAACAAACCCTTGCTTATTCCTTGTAAACAATCCAAGGTCTAAAAAACTGTACTCAGACAGCTTTAACTATGCTGCCACGAAAACGAGTGTATGCAAAAAATACACGGCCTACGTGAATTTGGTTTAAATGCCCCATATTGCTAACATTTGTTATTTTAAAAAGTTAGTTCAAAATATCAGCAATCATGACAAAACAATAAAAAAATCAAAAATATACTAAATAAATACTTGTTTTACTTGTTTAAATAAGTTCTATTGCGAAAGTAAATTAGAAACACCGATAAAGCAATATGTTTCAAACGATTTAAATAAAAATGTGGCCTCTAAAATTATTCGTTAATACGGTAAAAGAATAATATAATGTTTTCAAAAAAATTTCATTTCGTTTTCCGGTAATGGAGTTTGTTAAAACATGTTATGATAAATTATTTTTTATTATAAGAAGAAAGTAAATACAGTTTTTGCAACGTTATGCTACACATTTATATCATTATATTTATTTATAAAAGATATTAACATAAGAGGCCTTGTAACAGTATTTGATAGCATGATCTACATTCAAGGAGTAAATATTGGTTTGTTAGAGGTTTTTAACTCAATCAATATTCCTCCGTAATTTTCAACAACAATAGCATGTTTTTCAAGGTAACATTGTAAAGAAATACAAGGGTTACTATGTGAGGATTTTACATTGAAAGTGAGATAGCCAAGTTTTCAGGGCCCGGGTGGTCAAGTGGGATTGATCGCAGTCCATTACTCTAACAGTCTGCGCACTGTACGGGGTGCGGATTCGATTCCCGAGTTTGCCCTGCATACACTTTCTCTTTCTGTGCTAGTAAAAATTCTGTATTTCTGTCTTACTTGACGAATATTTATAAGGGGGTCTCTGATCAAGCACCACAAACCGGAAAATACATGCACCAATTTACCTGCCAAGTTTTCGCAATTTTTCGATAGCTTTTCAAGATACAGCTGCAGCGCAACGTTCATCATAACTACTTTTTTTATATCCTTAACTTGCTACGGGATAACGGTTGCGTTGGGTGCCTATTCAGGAGTTGGCTCGTCACCTGACTGTGGTTCTAAAATACGACTCACGTCGCCAATAGCCCTCGTGTAGCTCTAGTGCGACGATAATTCAAACCTAACCTAACTTGCTACGGGAACCCTTGACTCGATTTCTACTTTCACCAAAACTGAGTAACAAAATTTAATATTTTCGCGATTCCACTCTGACAGCGGTAACTGTGACACCTTACCGGTTACAGTGTCAGAAAAAGAGTTTTGCATTGGTCCGTTGGTAGCCTAGTGGTTAAGGTCTCGTCCTCAGAATCGGAAGGTCCCCCGATCGAGTCCCGATACCACTGAAGACCCGCCGAGTATGTGCTCGTAAAATCTGTGGGTACGAAAGTCCTGCGGGCGGTTATGGCGCATTTCCCCTCGTACACTCTTAAAAGGAACGAGCGATTTTAACTCAGTCTGATTGGTTTTCACTTCTCCAGTCTGGAAAATGCTCTTCTCCTTTTGGAGTGGATCCTTTGTGTGTTAAACCTCCGACAGGATCACTCCAAACGAGTGATTTTAACTCAGTCTGAGATAATATTCACTCCTTTCCAGTGTCGAAAATGCACTTCTCCAACTGCGGTGGAATTCACTCTTTTGTTTTAAGAGTGTATACAGTGTTATACACTTCTAGTTTGTAACAAAAAAATATCTATCGAATATATAAATTGCGAAATTACAAAAAAAACTTTTAAAAAAATTGGAACCAATTGAATCGGTGAGTGCAGAAACAACGGCAGTCAAAAATTTCAAATTTTTCAGGAGGCAGAAAAAAACGTAATAACTCCTCCTCTATTTCTGCACTCAACACTCAAACCAAACGTCCTGTATTTACGGAACTACTCAACGCACTAACGTAGTTTTTGCACCCAACATGCATCTTGCCTTTCTACGCTTATTTTCATTGAAAACGAGTTTTCGAATTTTTTGGACTGAAGTGGTTTCTGCACTCACCGATTCAATTGCAGCCGGCAATAAATCTCCAAACCTAGCATTCTTTCACGCCAAATCAAGGAATCGTTGTGGTTTTTCCCCAACTAGTCTTTTTGCTGTTAGGTTTGCAGGCTATCGCATTAATATCTTTGATATACATCTCTTTTTTTCTCATCATCTTATTTCTTTCTTTCGGGCAGAGGTGTTCATGTGCATCAGCATTGTGATTAGGGTGATATCGACTCGGGTAAATTGTGTAAGGGGCAAAGAATCGCGCAATGCGCGTTTCAGGATTGTGTGGGAATTAGAGGCACTCAATATGGGCTTGTGGTAATGCGTACAGAGTCACGACAACCAGTAGTTTGGGAGAGTTGGCGAAGGAGCTTAATATGACCGAACGAGACAATTTAGTACTTTAGTTCTAAGTACTTAGTTCTTCTACTACAATTACGATCCGCCATTCATTTATTACACTCCTTGCAAACATAAGTTGGATAAATAGAAATATGCTATGGAGAAGATCCTTCCGCGGATTTAAAGATATCCATAAATTATTTGTGAATCTATCCAGAAAACATGTTTAAAACATTAATTTCGTTTAAGGTACAATTCGTTAAGGTACAGTTTGTTTAAGGTTATTTTCGTTTAAGATAAGCATCAATATTATTTGAGAAAATTTGGCAATTTTATCAGAATGAAAAGTGTATTTTGGTTAAATTGTATTCAGATCATTTTGTATGTACATATTACCTTACAAGAGTGTCCAACTAACAGACCAATCGCTCTTTTCCCTCTGTCTTCTTACCCTTTGTTTTTACCCAAGTTAGGTTGGCACGGAGTGTAGAAATAATGAATAATATTCAGTATTATTAAAATCTTGATTTTGAGAAAAAGAAAACTTTTTGGGTGCCCTTGACTGCGATTAAGACAAAAAAGACCACGGGGCTCCAAAGGTTAATTCAATGTAAAAAATATTTTCTAATCAAATATTTTCATGATAAATGCAACTGACTTACAGGTCTCTATAACCAGGCTTTTCGAAATTGGTTCGAATATTTTGTGCACAATTATTTATTAAAAGATAAAATACTATTCGAAGCCACTTCAAAAAAGGGATTATAGGGACCTGTAAGTCAGCTACAGTTATTCAAAAAAGAATCTTTTTTTTTTTAAATTCAATAGATCCGGTGAAATGTGGCTAAGAAAATAATTTTTTCAACCATCTTAAAATAATCCGATGCCATGATTTTCTGACAAATAAGACTCGATCGATAACTATCAAATTCTTGCGACTGTAAGATTACGCAATCTATCTTGGCATTTGAGTAACTAACTAAATTAATCATAGCCTAACTAATATTATTGAATTAATGAATGATTGATCAAAAGCGTCAAACACAAATTATGGATTGCATGGAAGCATAAAAATTTACCGTTGCCATGGAAATAACATTTTTGATTAATCGATAATGTTTAACTATCATAACTTAATTAATATTAACTATTAAAAAGGACTCGGGCTGAAATTTCTAATCCTATACATTCTCATAATTCTGTATTCAAAAACAAAATACACCATAAAGTTACACTTTAACCTCCCACAATTGATCCTAATTGAATATCTTTTAAACGGTTCATGTTTTTTTAACTATGGCAATGGGTAGCTTTTTGTATCATTCGATGCAAAATTATACGTAGATAATTCTTTGAGCATAAAATATATTTGGGTGCCAAGCATGCTTGGGAACTAAACACTGGAGGTTCCGTGTGAAGCTGACCACCTTACCGGGACCTATGCCTAGCATCCCAGAGTCCAAGGTCCCGAAAGCTGAAATGGACACGGCAGGCCTTAGCCCAGTAATGGTCTGTTGTGCCGAAGAGTTAAGTTTATAAAAATATTTATAGTTGACGATTTTACGACAAACTTTAAAAAAATATATATATATTCCGAAAACTACGAATACAAAAATTTAAGTCAAAAGATTGAAGTAAAACGGATTAAATAGTACAAATAAATTGTTGAATGTATTACAATTTTGTTCTATTATTCAAAATAAACGTTATCCGACAATTGTGCAGACATAGACAAAATCGAAACCGATTTTTAATGCAAAAGTCAACTATAACCGCCCCATATTCTACGATTACAATTAATCAGATAACTGTATGATCATTAAACGCAGAGAGCATCTTTTGAGGATGCACTTTAACCCTTTGGCGAATACCGCACAAAGGGGATGGAAGAGGAATAATGATTCATTAGCCGTTATTCGGCGACTCGGAAAATGACACAAGGTGTTTTACTTTATCATGGAAATCCCCTTTGAAGTTGGCCGCGGAGGAAGGAAGTGAGGATGCGAAGTAAAAGAAATATATGTTGTTTTTTTCCGTGTTCTTGTTTGTACATGTTTTAGATCATCATCGCACTAGAACTACAAGAAGGATATGCACGGTCAAAGGAAAATATCTTATTATAACCTTCTATTACCTAACATAAATAAAATACAGTGGTGGTCAAAATTATAAGGACAACTGAAAATTGAACAGAACATTTTTATTTCTGAATTAAATGAAAATGTACTTAGACATAAAATACTTCTTTATGCTATAAATCATTAAACTCCATCCTGAGTCTCTTTTGGGTTTTTGCAAGAGGGGGTCGTGACTTCAGTTTTCCGTATCCAACCTGTTTAGCATTTTGTAAAACACGGCGAATGGTTCGAGCACTGTAGTTCAAGTCCAGGTCACGCTTTATTTCCGTCGATGTTTGCTTTTTAGAGCAAGCTCTACTTATAATTCGTCTTTTATCTCTCAAAGATACAAAGGCCCCATGCCTACCTGGGTGTTTTCGTTTTCCATAATTTCCAGGATTTTTCAAAAAATTATATATTACAGTCTTTGATCTATTCAATTTCAATGCTAATTTCACGTCCAGTAAGTCCAGAATTTTTATAAGCGATTATTTTTCCTTTTTCAAACACTGAAAGCTTCGTACCTAGTGGCATGGTTGAAGATAAGTGTAATGAAAATTTCAAACACTCGCAAAATCTTTATAACACGATGGAATGACGTGTACAAGCCGAAACTTTGCTAATTTTATGCTAATTTGTGCATTAAATTTACAGAAATACAATTGTCCTTATAATTTTGTCCAATTTCGCTGTATGTTAAATTTTATAACGCATTTTAAAATTATGAATTTAATGTATATTTGTAAAGAATCTTGTTTAAAATGCTTAATTTACCATTGGCTAACAGACATAAAATTTGCATAATTCAACCGTGATTTGTCGAAAAGATCTAGCTGTTTTTCCTTTGTCCTTATAATTTTGACCACCACTGTAGTCTAAGAGCTAGCAACGTTTTTGAGAGAGAATTTCAGGTTGGCCAGTCTTAAGATATGCTATCTCTCTCACTCTCCCGGACATCATACGGGCTATCTGGCTGGCGGTAGTGGTTGCGTTCATCAGTGCGCATCCTACTAATACAAGTAAAAAATTGATTTTTCAAATCATTTTAGGACGTTTTATTTTTTTTATTGTTATTTTTAGAGAACTTTTTGCAACATAAATCTATTTTTGCCAGACATTTTTATTGTTGTTTAAGCTGTGCCAGACGCTAATTTTGATTTTCAAAGCTCAAGTGTTGCCCAAATTACCAGCTCAGGTGTGAATTCGCCGATCATTGTAATTACGTCATCGTCATTCATTGCGCAATACCATGTGGC
The DNA here is from genome assembly GCA_023701765.1 of Hylyphantes graminicola. Classification (NCBI taxonomy): domain Eukaryota; kingdom Metazoa; phylum Arthropoda; class Arachnida; order Araneae; family Linyphiidae; genus Hylyphantes; species Hylyphantes graminicola. The sequence goes on from CM043116.1 coordinate 10,580,967, forward strand.
AATACTTGTAATGAGCTGATAATTTGGGCAACACTTGAGCTTTTAAAATCAAAATTAGCGTCTGGCACAGCTTAAACAACAATAAAAATGTCTGGCAATAATAGATTTATGTTGCAAAAAGTTCACTAAAAATAATAATAAAAAAATAAAACGTCCTAAAATGATTTGAAAAATCAATTTTTTACTTGGTATTAGTAGGATGCGCACTGAGGAACGCAACCACTACCGCCAGCCAGATAGCCCTTATGATGTCCGGGAGAGTGAGAGAGATAGCATATCTTAAAACTGGCCCACCTGAAATGCTTGTTTTTCCGACGTTGCTAGCTCTCGTACTATAAGGGAATTATAAAGTTTTGCGGTGTGGTTGGAAATTAGAAATGGAGATTGATTGTGTTTTCTACAAGTTTTGGACTGATTCTGAAAAAGTTGCTTATGGACATTGGTTCGTCTGCCATTCAGGGTTGGCATGGTTTTTACCACCCCTGGTAAATACCATGGTAAAAACAGGTATTTACCGACCCAGGAAAAATTAGGTTTTTCTCACTGGGACAAAACCTAATTATTGAAACAACATTTATTAATTACAAAATGTTATTTTATCGGATTTATTAAAATTATTTTAATTTCTTTTTTTAATAAATACTAACCTTGATCGTAACTTTTTTTAAAATTGACAAATCTTCTCTAATTAGTGTACATCTGTGATAATATAATAATCACATACTCTTGTTTATTATTTGAATATTCCCATCTGCGTAACAATGAATAATTATTAAAATATGCATGTGGTAAATATTCATTCAAATATTGTATAGGATTAATAATTATTGAGTTTTGTCTACTAAATTTAAAAATAAAATCAAACGACTTTACTGGTCTTTGGCGAACTGTAACAGAGCGACCAGAAGAAAAATACTAAGATGTAAACCAAAAATGAAAAAGTGGTGTTTACTTTTATGAAACGTTTCAATTAATTAAAAGGGATTTCCTACATAAGATATAAAGAAATGTATTTCCAGTTTATTTTTAGAAAGAAAGAGGTATTTCCCAATTTTTCCCGTTATTTACCAGTTTTCCCCACTGCGATGGGAAATATTTGTTTTGGACGGGAAAAACCCAACCCTGCTGCCATTCTGTCTGTATGAAACCATTCTAAAGCTTGAATTAAAAGAGCTACGAACTTCCAATTTGGTACACAATTTACCAGCACTTATCGGACGAAATAATAAGATTTTAGAGAATATAGCGAATGTTCAAATAAATATATAGAACTATAAAGGGCCGTAGAACTGGTTTTGTTTTAAAAGTATTGAAATTACCGTTTTTAACACCTTTAATGTGCTAATTTATTGAGTGATAACTGAAAGTCATGTGATGTCAACGATATACACTTTCAAAAATTGCTACCATAAAAAAGCTGTTCAATGAAATGTAACTCATTGCTTAAATTTTGTTGCCTTAACTTTTAGCTTGGCCATGCGATGGCTTTTGTAAATCTGTAACAGTAGTAGTGTAAATGGGCGTATCTGTATCACTGATTGATCAAAAGTGACCATTTCTGTATCAAATGTGTGTTTCTAAAAAACACGGTGTATTCTCAGGCCCCCCGTCAAAAAATGGATTGTCCCACTAGTATATATAGAATGAGAAAAACGTAAGTGCGTCAAAATGGAGAAGAAAACGCTTGCAATAGCGATTCTTGCGATCGTCTGTGTTGTGGAATTAATAGTGTTGTTGGTCCCAAACGGAGAATACGTGGATTTGACCAAGAGTAATTGTTCGGTGTCGGAAAATATCGGCCGACGAGTGTATTTTCATAAGTGCTTGAAAGAGAAAAGGCTGGTATACGATATTAGAAAGTTTTACTACAACGGCACGAACGATTTGAAACCAGAACTTCACGGAATTCAGCTTTTTAAGAATGAATTTATGAAACTCTGTCAACAATGTTGAAATTAAAATTTCCCAGTTCAATGATTTGTACAGGACCTTCTTCCAGCGGGAAAACGGAACTAGTGAGAAAATTGGTGAAAAGCAATGTCTACGAACGCCCCATCAAAAATGTGTGTTGGTGTTTTTCCGTTCCTCAAAAATGGATGGCCTCGGAACCCGGGATAAAGTTCGTCTGCGGATTACCACCTGAAGAAGAAAAGTTTGATTTAGTGGTGTTGGACGACTTACAATCAAAGTTAAACGAAGAAGTGGAACTCATGTTTAGGGTCACGTCCCATCATAAGAATTTCAGCGTAATACTGATCACGCAAAATCTGTTCCCCAAAGTGAAAGTTATGCGAGACGTCAGCCTGAATACGCACTACCTAGTATTGTTTCGCAACAATCGAGACGCCTCCCAAATGTCCTGTTTCGCGCGTCAAGCCTTTCCTCAAAAAAATAAATATTTCATGGACGCCTATAAAAAGGCGACACGCGAACCCTATAGTTATTTATTCGTAGACGTTCACCCGCTAACGTGTGATGAGCAGAGGTTGAGGGCTTCAATCTTTCCCGATGAAAATTGCATCAATTGGGTGTTTGTCCCGCTAGACCCAGATTAAAATTTATGCTATTTTTGCTTTGCTAACTAGCATGAAAGATGCTACTGCTAGCATAGGAAACTAGCATGATATGCTTCAAAATATTTGCTAGTTTAGCATGAAGCACTAGCATGAGATGGCCAAAATTCGAACACATTTTATGCTTGTTAGCATAAACAAAAAAGCAACACATGCTATTAACTGTTGCTTATTTAGCATAACTTTATATCATCACATGCTAAAAAATTATGCTAAATAAGCAAGAGATGCTACTGCTATCACAGGAAACTAGCCTGAGATGCTTAAAATGTTTGCTAGTTTAGCATGAAAAACTAGCATGAAATGATTAAAATTCGAACACAATTTATGCTTATTAGCATAAACAAAATAGCATCACATGATATTTTGTGTTGCTTATTTAGCATAACTTTATAGCATCACATGCTAAAAAATTATGCTAAATAAGCAACAAAAATAGCATGCTATGCTATTTTGCTAGCATGTGATGTTTGGTACACAACTTTGAAGTGGGATGGCGCCACCATTAGTCAGAACGGTATTATTGGTATATGTTGCTGATACTTCAAAGGCAAGCGCAGGACAGATCTCACGATCTCCCGGTCCACGAAGAAGGGCGTTAAACATCTCAGCCACGGGAGCTCATGCAGTGGAAGCGTATAATTTAAGTGGTCAAAAGGATGTTAAAGGAGTTTTTTTTTTTTTTTTGATGAAGAAATTTTAATTTTGCGTTGTATTTTTTCGCAGGTTTAAAATTCTTTTTAGATATTACTTTATTTAAGATGAATATTTTTTGGATATTACCTTTTATTAACTAAAATAGAAATGCGTCAAATTTCAAAGTAACATTTAGTAACTTACGTTTTAAAATTGTTCTATGATTTATAATATTTATTCAAAAATCTATTTTATTTAAAAAATGTTTTATGATTTATAATATTTATTCAAAAATCTATTTTATTTAAAAAATGTTTTATGATTTATAATATTTATTTAAAAATTATTTTCGAAGTAACTAAAATAAATCATTTATCACGCAGTTAAAATATTTAGCTTTGCTCGCAATTAAGAATGTGGATTACCAGTGTGAACTGGTATTTTTTTTCGAAATATAGTTTTCAAAATTATTTGACGCTATTTGTAGTTTCAATTTTTTCAGTTTTTTGAAGATTGCGATATCGATTCGCCATAATTTTCCGATGAAAGTTACGCAGATCCAATTCTCACCTTTGACCGTTATCGAATCGATGACTATTAGCAATAGAATTTCGTTCACCAATTGCCGATGTCTGTTGAACGTTCGAATTATGGATGCTATATCACCGGTGAGTTTTCATTAATTCCGATCAATGATCGGTCGAGCAAATTTCGAAAAACATTGCTACTAAGCTCAAATCCCCGTTACTTTATATAAAAAAAGCAAAAAATAGCTTGTCCTGGTAATTACCACAGCACACTTTTGAGAATTATGCAATGGTATTTAGCATCATATGCTAGTTTCATAGCATAAGATGCTTTTTCTGTATGGTAGTTGTATAGCATTTTATGCTAAATAGCATAAAAAAGCAAAAATAGCTTGTCAAGGTAACCACCTCAGTATGCTTTTGAGAAGCTTGCAGTGCTATTTAGCATTACATGCTAGTTTTATAGCATAAAATGCTTTTTATCTGTATGGTAGTTGTATAGCATTTTATGCAAATTAGCATAAACAAAGCAAAAAATAGCTTGTCATGTTAACTACCACATCATGCTTTTAAGACGCATGCAATGCTATTTCGCATCATATGCTAGTTTATAGCATAAGATGCTTTTTCTGTATGGTAGTTGTATAGCATTTTATGCTAGTTAGCATAAGAAAGCAAAAAATAGCTTGTCAAGGTAACCACCTCAGTATGCTTTTGAAAAGCTTGCAGTGCTATTTAGCATTATATGCTAGTTTTATAGCATAAGATGTTTTTTCATCTTTATGGTAGTTGTAAGCACTTTATGCTAGTTAGCAGAAAAAAGCAAAAAATAGCTTGCCATGGTAACTACCACAGCATGCTTTTGAGAAGCATGCAATGGTATTTAGTATCATATGCTAGTTTCATAGCATAAGATGCTTTTTCTGTATGGTAGTTGTATAGCACTTTATGCTAGTTAGCATATAAAAGCAAAAAGTAGCTTGTCATGTTAACTACCACATAATGCTTTTGAGAAGCATGCAATGCAATTTAGAACCATATGCTAGTTTCATAGCATGAAATGCTATTTTCTGTATGCTACTTCTATAAGCATGATATGCTAAGTAGCATAAGGAAGCATACTGTAGCAAAAACATAGCATAAACATAGCAAACATAGCAAAAAAAAGCATAATTTTTATGCTAGTACTAGCATAAATTTTGACTTGGGGAACCATGAAGCGGATCAAGAAACACGTGCACTTGTTGCATATACTTTCGAACGCCTCACCACAACAACGAAAAGCCATCTTGAACTCAACCAGTGCGGACCAGTTAAAATCCATTTGCGAAATTTGTAAAAATTTATTGCAGGGCAATATTCCGGGAGTAAAAGTACAAAAACTTGCACCCTATAAGAAAGTGATTCGTAAGTTAGCCGATAATAAAATAGGACTGTCGTCAAAGAGAAAAATTTTAAAGCAACAAACAGGCGGGTTTTTGTCAATGATTATCCCTTCCGTTTTAAAATTATTAACAGGCAATGTCTAGAAAAATGGCCATCGTGTCTCCGGACCTGGTTTCGGAATATTATCAAATAAATAAACCAGAGATTCGGTTAGAAGACAAAATTATCCAAGTGTTGCATCAAAATGAAATGCCGGATGATTTGCGAGGAAAACTACTCTCACAACTTATTCCAAAGTATCAGAAGAGTATGCAACCGATCCCAGCAAAAACTATTGAATTCCCAACTGAGTTATTCGACCCCAAGACCCCACAGGACGAGGTCCAAGAGAGTTCATTTGACAACCAAGATATATTTGTTCCGATAGTAGCGAAATTTGTGGGTCATTCGGTGCCAAAGGGCAAAAAGAAACATATTGTACCCATTTTGGAGAAACTGAAAAATAGTGGATACCAATTCAACGAGCAAAGTGAGCTGGAATTCAATGGAAAACCAGAACGTCGAAGCAACGCCATTGATTTGTTTGGTTATGTAATGAGAGACATGAGGAATCGAGAACCTCCTCCCCGAGGCTTTGATACTTTTCTGAGAGGACTGTTTGAAGCGAATGTACCACTACAGTGGATAGGGAATAAATATGTACGGGAACAACTGGAATTATCCAGTCTAGAACCTCTTCTATCACCTGCATCCCCAGATCAAGCTTCAACGCCCTATCATCCCAGTCTGGTGCGCAAGAAGATACAATGGCAGCCGTACGAATGAAAGAGGTGTATTTTGATCCGAAGAGCCCTGGTTCTTTCGGCGGTGTCCGGAATCTGGCTAGTGAAACAAAAGTGGATAAGGCAACAGCTCAAAAATGGCTTTCACAACAAGATGCCTACACACTCCACTTTCCTGTACGCCACAAGTACAAGCGCCGCAAGACGTTGGCCTACGGCGTGAACGAGCTGTGGCAGATGGACTTGGTTGACATGCAAAAATATGCCAAGAACAACCAGGGGATTCGATATATTTTGACCATAATAGATGTAATGTCTCGCTTCCTGAGAGCGGTCCCAGTGAAAAAGAAGACAGCAGAGGCAATTGTGAATGCCTTAAAGACGGTGCTGAAGCACGTTAAGCCTAAAATGATACAAACAGACGACGGAACAGAATTCTTTAATGCCAAGATGAAAAGCTTGCTAAAAAGACATGGCATTCATCATTACTCAACCAAGAGCGGGAAGAAAGTTGCTATTTTGGAACGGGCCCATCGGACACTGCGGGCACGCATGCATCGGTACTTTACGAAGACCAACAGCCACCGTTACACGAAGGTGCTACCAGATTTGGTGGACTCGTACAACAAGACGCCGCATAGTGCTCACGGAATGAAACCGGCTGACATCACTGTGAAGGACGAAGCCGAGCTCTATAAAAGATTGTACAACCAAACGCCGATCTCCAAATTCCGATTTAAAGTCGGAGATCTCGTCCGCATTTCGAAGGCTCAGAGACTATTTAGAAAAGGATATCTGGCAGGATGGACAGAAGAAGTGTTTAAAATAACTACTCGATATCCTACGACACCCCAAACTTATATTATCTCAGATTTGCGAGGAAGAGAAATCGACGGGAGGTTTTACGCACAAGAATTGCAAAAAATAGCGGAACCTGAATTTTGGGCCATTGAAAAAATTCTGAAGACCACAGGCGTAGGTCCATCAAGGCGAGTGTTAGTCAAGTGGGTAGGGTTTGACGATTCTTTCAACAGTTGGATACGACCAGGATGGATCCAGTAGACACCTTTAACGTTTTTTTACCGTCCAACGCTAGTATGGATTTGTTCACCCAAAACACCCCAGACAGTTTCAGAACAAAACTGGCTCAGCCGATATCCTTGCATGGAATGTACGAAGTAGCGTTGTCTGAAATATCAATGCCAGGTCGCTATTTCACCATTCAATCAGGTTATAATGATGAATACTTCATTGACGAAGAATATACCATCAATGAATCCACACTTCTTCCGGAGCTATATTTACACATCAGTGGGACTACAGATTTACCCAGCGGAATAACAACTGCGTTTAAAAAAGTATACAACTCCAGTCCACCCCTACTGTCAATGGTCAAAGATAAAAAAACACTTATTTTTAAACTTTTCCCGCCGTGGGGGCTAGAGATACCAATCGAAAGTAAGCAACTATTAAAAGCCATGGATCGCACGGATAGGTATTACGTGGAACCTCCTGATAAGCCAAAAGTTATGTACATCACTAGCAACTACAAGATGCCATCAGAAAACTTTGAAAATCAAATTATTAAGCTATGGGCTTCCAAGCCAATTGAAGAAAGTCGCTATGAAATAGTGTTAACACATCCAGGAAACACCAAAATAATCGACAACATCAACAAATTAATACAGGAAACAGCTGGAGAAAACCTGGTCACCTTTGAACCAGATCTTGAAGAAAAAGCCGTTACTATACACTTGAAAAACGACGTTCATGTGATGATGGAAAAGGCATTATGCCCTAAACTGATGGAAGCGTTAAACATTCAGACTAATTCGATTTTGATTGAGAAAGAAACGACTTTCCCTTTCACACTGGTGCGTAATCTGAGTGGTGAAAAATTTCACGTCATAACGCATAAGGTTTTTCAGAAGAGCCGAGCTAGAACAGAGCGGAGTGTGCGCAAGATTTTACCAGGAATGTACAGAAGCTCTGAAGATTTTTTCAAGAACATTACAAAAGTAAAAATAAAAGAACTCCCAGATGCCAAGGTAGAATTGATTGTACCAGAAAAAATGGCAATAACGTTTTGTGAAAAATTAACAGAAATGCTAGGTTTTGTAAAGTCCGCATTTACAAGTGGAAAATACATTTCAGATTACATACTCGAATTATCAGCGGGTATAACAGAAGTTTATGTGTACAGTGACATCATTGAACCATCTCTGCTGGGACATGCCTTGGCGCCTATTCTGAAAATCGTGCCCATTGCAAACGAGAAAGCAGACCAAATTGTGAAATATTTTTCAGTGCCGCTGTATTTCAAAGTGAAAAAACAACACATTGATACAATCAAAATTGAACTTCGTACGAGTCGTGGAACGCCTATACAGTTCATTAGCGGAAAAACCTCACTTGTTTTAAATTTTAGAAAGAGAAAACTATAAAATAAGATGTTTTCATGAAAGGCCAACATTTGCCAAAATGAAGGCCTTAGACACGAAACGGTGCATAGAGCACTACCAACGCGGAGGATATTTCGCTTCAGAGTATCCTATTCAGAGAGGATATGGCTTCTTTAGTGCTCTCCGCCGATTTGCCATACCACTCTTAAAAACAACGGGGCAGTATTTAGGCAAAAAGCTGCTCGCCACCGGGCAAGACGTTCTCCAGGATGTATCCGAAGGAAAACCTTTCAAACAAGCCGCAAGGGAGAGATTCCGGGAATCCGCCTCAGCCATAAAGGATGACGTTGTTCGAAAGTTGAGAGGCGGCCGATTGAATAAAAAGGCAAAGCGCAAAAGGAAAATCCACAATAAGCCTCGCAAGCGGAAGCGTGAAGACGTATTTTCTTGAAAAATGGAGAAGTGTTTTTGCACCAAATCGGAACTGAGTCTGTTCGACCAGGCTCCAGTTCAAATGGCAATTGATCGATCCTCGTTTGTGGAAATTCATCCAGTGGCCTCGATTTCAGACAACCCTACTATTGAATTTCTGATTCCGGGGTTAGGAGAATCTTACTATGACCTATCCCACTTATATTTAAAAGTTCAGGCCAAAATTGTGAAAGCAGACGGCACTGTGCCCGCTGCAGCAGAGAAATGTGCGCCAGTAAATTACTTATTAAATACAATGTTTAGTGAATGCCACGTCTCGTTAAACGACCGACAAATTTCTTCAGAAAATAATTATGCCTACAAAAGTATAATTCAAGCTTTGCTGTTCCATCCTGAGCGTGCCCAAAAGACTTTATTGACCGGGGCTTTATTCAAAAAATATACATCAGGATTTTATGAAGATCTAAGCCTAGAACCAGCCGGAAAAAATACCGGATTAAAAAGTCGATATAATGCGACGAAAGAGGGCAAAACCTTTGAGTTATACGGCTCGCTCCATATCGACTTGGGCACCCAGCCAAAATTGTTGGTGAACGGAGTGTCCATTCGCGTGAAATTGGAAAAGGCAAAATCTGCTTTTGCTTTGCTTGCCGCCGATGCTCAGTACCAACTGGCAATTGAAAACGCTTCGTTATTCATTCGGAGATGTGAAATTTCAGGTTCCATCCTCGTGGCGCACGAAAAAGCGCTGGAGTCGAGGCTAATTCAAATGCCCTTTACTCGAATTGAGCTAAAAACTTTTACCATTTCGCCTTCGCTGAAGAGTCATACGATTTCTAATGCCGTGAACGGGGCTCTTCCCACTCGTATAATAATGGCCTTATGTTCTAACACGGCCTATAACGGGGATTTCACAAAAAATCCATTTAAATTCCATCATTACCAACTGAATCACCTTTCGCTAACCGAAAACGGAAGTCAAATTCCATCGAGCGCTTTCAGCCCAGACTACTCCAAAAATTTCTACAGTCGCAATTACTTATCGATGTTCAAAGATCTCGGGCAACTGGACACTAATATTTCCTTTGACGAGTATAAAAATGGCTTGTGTTTTTACGTCTTCAATCTAACACAAGACTATTCGAGCGATGAAGGCCACGTCAACATCACGCGCACTGGGGACCTCTCGATACACCTAAAGTTCGACGAAGCACTAGCTGAAACACTCACTTTGTTGTGCTACATGGAAATGCAGGCCACCCTGGAAATTGATAAGTCAAGAAGCGTATTCACAGATTATTAATCATGAACACCACCGAACTGGAACGTATAGTACGTGCGGACAGACGAATGAAAATTGGTTTCGGGGGAGTACGAGCCGCGAACCAGCTCCCGCGAAACCGGAACCAATTCAACAGCTTCATCGTAAACACTCAGCCCTCCAGCAAATCGGGAGAACATTGGCAAGCTGTGTTTTTTGACCCCCGGAATCGCGCAAGCTTTTTCTGTTCATATGGGACTCGGCCAAGTGACGCAGTGAAAAAATTCATAATGCAAAATTCATCAAGTTGTGAATATAATTCATGGCGGCTACAGCATCGCCGTGCCACCAGCTGCGGACTTTACTGCCTCTACTTTCTCTGGCATAAATCGAGGGGACTACCCGTGACCCAACTACGATCCCGAAATCCGTGCACCAATGAGCGACTCATCCATCAATTTGCAAGGGAAAATTTCAAGTTATTAGCCAATCCTGGACAATATGGGAGTGTCAAGTATTGCTGATGCTCTATAAAAACCCTTGCAAGCCGCAGTACAGCAGCCACCATGTCGTCAAACGAAGCCCAATACGGTTATCTGTTGCTGGAGAGAGATTGTTTGAGCGAGTCCTTCTTGATAGCCGCCGTCTGCAGCAAGCTATTTAACAACATGTGGACTTGCATGAACGAAGCGACTGCTTCTCACAACCTCAGACCGAATCCGAACTTGACTAAAATTGCCTACTTCCAAGTGATGACGAATGGAGCCATAGTGAAGAGTCTGCATGCAACGTGCCGCCTGGAAGAAGCTGCCCAGCTACTGTAAAACAAGATGTAACATTTGATTTTCAAAATAAAAGTGGTTAAAAAAATTATCTTGTCTCATTTCGCCTCAGAAGTAATCAATTTGGGTACCAAGCATGCTCGGGAACTAAGACTATTAGAAAAAGGCTCATTTTTTTAGCCAAAAACTTGTTGAAGGGTTACCAAGCATGCTTGGCATAAATTAGTATCAATAAAATTACACAAAATGCTTTAAAATGGTTTATTTAAAAATAAATCACGCATACAATCCATCAAGGCAATTACATGAATACTCTCAAAAAACTCTGGAGTTAAAAACTGGACCATGCCGAGATGCTGGGTCACGAACGTATTGGCAAACAGTCTTAAATCCATCTTGGAGACACTTAAATTGAAGTATTTGTTCAGCGTGTCCTGTCTTGTCATGGTAACACAATCATGTCCAAGCTAGTTTCCATACTGCCGGATGCACCCGTCGCATTTGAAGACAGCACTGATCCCTTCACATAACATCTGTTCAAGGTTGTCACATAGCGATGAAGACAATACCATTTCACATTCTATCTTGTCGAGGTTGGGGTCAAAAGGCGACAGTTCGCGATTATCAATGTCCTTCTCGATTTCACAGGGTAAAGCATATTTCAGAATGAAGGTAATCACACAATGCGAAATAGTTTCGGTAATGTCTTTTAGTCTTCTCCACTGGTCCCCCGACAGCAAACAGATTCCCGGGATGAAAAGCCGGGAAAAGTCCGAATTCAGCACACATTTCTGCATGGAAATGCATTGACAATCATCCGTGTTCACCACAGCGAGAAACAGTTCGTTGTTCACTACGGAAAAAGCTTCATAAAAATCTGGTAGATCCACGAAATCCGTGTTGTTGATGGAGTCGCAGAGACTTATCCACATGGACGCTGGAAGAATCAATTCATTTGTGGTGGCTTCCAGTTGGTTTGCTGCAGTTTTCACATGCTCCGAAAAGATGACATCAACGTGCTCGTCACTAAGACACACCATGACAAACATTCCATTTCCGAGGTGAAAGCAATTTTTGGGTAAAATCGTAGCGAAATCAAATTTTTTCAAAAAATTAGAAATATCAGACCTCTTTAAAACTTCCATGACTGCCAACTCGAAAACTCAGAGCACCACTGAATTTAAGAAAAAAAGTATTTCAGGTCGTCTGAAAACCCGTGACCAATCAGAAATAGGCTATAAATAATCTCATGTCTCAACAAGATATAAATAACCCCCCCTAGATGGCGCCACGAGCTCTAATAGAATATGTTAATAAACGTTAATTTTCTAGTTGTATCCAAGTGCGCGTGGCTTAGTTGTTTAATGCACTACCAAGTAACTAAGCTTCGCTCACTTTTCGAGATCGCAGGTTCGATTCCTGTTTTAATGAACTATAAGTCTTATTTAAACAGTGTGTTATTCTATATGTACCCGCTCCAATACTATCAATTTTAAATATGTATACTAGATGGCGCCAGTTCTACAAAAAATATTTCATGTTTTAACAAGAGGTGGCCGATAATTCATGTCTCAACAAGACTATAAATAAACCAGCCTAGGCAGTCATAACGCAGTAATAATGGAACGCTACGGTTATATGCTTGAAACCCCCCACGGCCTAGTGTGCCCCCATGAAAAATTATTTTCAAATTTTGTGGATTGTGTGAAGCAAGCCATATCCCAAAAATGCGAACTTTCTTTTTTTAAGATTTTATCTACTTCGTCAGTGATTTCAGAATTCTACACAACAGACCGGGAGTATGGTTATATAATTCTCCATTTGATGCCGCCCTTTGAATATTTTTCCATCTCTACACATTCAATGCAATTTTTTACCAGTGTGTTGGACGCTATCTTGGAATGCAAGGGCATCTCATCGGAGGAAATCGACCACCCGTCATTCCGCTCGAAAAATGTATACATAAAAAAACTCAACCCCGAAGAGATTATCGGAGAATTGCACCTCTAACGAGACATATTTTATGGGTTTTTACGCGCCCGGCGCCACTTCAAGGACTCTCATCCCGCATGCGATTGCCCCCTGACTATTTCCAATGTCACGAGAAATAAGAGTCAATGGCTTTGGAATGTTCTAGAACTTTCCCAAGGTGAATTCCTCCCGTATATATACTGCCATTACTTTTTAACGTCATTACTTCTCTTGTGCCCTGTAGAGACAACTAGCGACTGATCCTGCCCTGCCATGTCTGGTAAGCATTTTACAAAGTTATTTCCAGTGAGGCGCTTAGATGAGGTATTTTTGTAACCCTCTATCTGTAGAAATATATTATTAAATTCTCATTTTAATCTTAAATAACTTTCCGCTTCCCTATGGATCTTGCTATCGATAAAACTAAGACAACTTATTTTTAAATGAGAAATTTTAAGTTAGAATTTATCGTGCTTTAACATATCGAAAATCTAAGACAAAGCAAGATCCATAGCGAAGTTAATATTCTTATTTAACTTGATTACCGAAGCTTAGTGAGACTTTTTGCGAGCAAGGTAAATTTCTAATTTAAAAATGCAGTGAAAATTAGTAGAGTATCGAAAATTTAAAACAAATTGTCTCGGATTATCGAATTCTTAAAGCGAGTTCAATTCTAAGTCCTCCCCTCCCTTCTCAGACAGAAAGACCTCCAAACCCGTGTCCTCCGACGAAGAGGAATTCGTTCCTCTTAAACGAAAGATGAAATCCTCGGCGGGGGTGAGCAAAAAGGGGAAACGCTCCTTACAAGTAGATCTCAACCTAGGTGAAGCCGCAGTACCCAGGGTAGCACTCCCTCCCTACTCCGTCTACCTGGGGTCCGACATCCTCCTAGAAGTCAAGCCCTTCAAGAAAGAGTACTACCTGGGCTTTTCGAAGAACGTCGACGGAGACGTTAAAAATCGTTTTAACGTAAATGTGAAGATGATAGGCACATTGAAGCGAGCCCTCGATGCAATAATTGATCACCTGGAAGCACACAATTTCGAAATTTAAGTGATTATGCACGCTGCCGTCCACCATGTTTAACTTCGAGCCCTTCCGATCAGCATTCCGAGGCTACCTCCGTAGTCTTCGGTGTAGCGTCAATTACTCGGACGTAGAGCGCCTACACACTGATATTAGAGAGGACATTTTCAATGTACTCAATACTGCTTTAGTCTTAAGATTACGTCTAGTTATTTGCCTATCAGTCGTCTTTTCAAAATTCATCGATCACGAAGAACTCACGCAGACTTTTTACTTCAATTCGAATACAGCGCGAATCCTCTCGCCTTACGAGATTTACCCCGCAGTAGATAGAGCCTTTGATGTTATTAAAAATGCCATAGAAAACTTCCTTCACAATGGGAGCAATTGGGTAGTAAAAAGCATTCAGTTTCTAGACCTCCACATCGGGAATTATGTGCCCATGGGGGCGGATGTGGCTCCATTTCGCTGCCGCCGCGTCTCAAAAACAAAAATGCCTTATTAAACATAAAATGTAATAACAATATGTGCTTTCTGTACTGCGTACTTGCCAAATTGTATCCAGTTGTTGCCAATTCCAATAGACCCTCGCGATATGATCCTTATCTGGCTAACCTAGAATACAGTTTTCTAAAATTCCCCGTAACTATTGATCAAATTGCGAAATTCGCGAAAAGAAACAAACTGCAAATAAATGTTTATGGATACGCGTCTGACATCTATCCCATATTTAAAAGTAAAAATGTTGGTAAAAAAATAAATTTGTTATTGTTTAAACAGCATTATTTTCTTATCCGAAATTTCAATCGCTTGTTAAAGTCAAAGAGTTCCCAATACCATTTTTGTGATAACTGTCTATGTGGCTTCAAAAGGAAGACCACCTTACTACACCACCGAGAATTTTGTGAGAAAAATGCCCCTCAAAAAATAACTATGCCGTCAAAAGAAAAAAGTCGAGTCCAATTTACGAATGTACATAAAATGCTGTATCACCCATTCGTTGTGTATTGCGATTTCGAGAGCATGCTCCTCCCCGTATCCAACGCCATGCAAAACCCGGCTAAATCATTTTCAACCCCCATTGAACAGCACGCCCCCTACACATATTTTCTGGTAGTCTTGGATATTAACGACACCATCATTTTTCAAAAATACTACCAAGGGTGGGACGTTATTAGAAACTTTCTCTCCGTCCTTAAAAAACTCACAAAGAAATTAATTGCCAAAATGCATGAGGTTGCACCCATGCAAGGGAAAATTCCGACTGACAATTCAGCGTGCCACATTTGCGAAGAACCCTTCCTTCCGACCGACGTAAAGGTTTTAGACCATTGCCACTTCACAAACACGGGAAATAACATCAGAGGGTTCAGCCATGTGAGTTGCAATTTAAATCTCCGAAAATCCTTTTTCCTCCCCATTTTTTTTCACAATCTACGGGGCTATGATTTACATTTTATTCTTAAAGAAGTCAACAGTAGCGTCGGAAAAAAAATAACCATCATTCCGGTAAACACGCAAAGATTTTCTGTATTCCAAATCGATGACATGAAATTCCTGGACAGTATGCAATTTTTAAATGCTTCCCTAGCGACCTTGGTAGAAACATTAGTGGCTTCCCAACACGACTTCCCCATCTTTAATTCGTTTTTCTCTCATTTAGAAAACCGCCATCTCCTAAAAAGAAAAAACAATTTTCCCTATTCGTATTTTTCGAGTGAAGCTGTGCTAAGTCACACAAAGTTCCCTCCAAAATCGGCTTTTTTTAATAAACTGTCAAATTCCGATATATCCCAAGGTGATTACGATCATGAACTTCTTATTTATAAAACTTTAAAATTGAAAAACTTTGGCGAATATTTAGAGCTGTATCAGCGTTTGGACGTCATTTTGCTAGCCGAAGTCTTTACCTCGTTTCGCCGCAAATCAATGGAATATTACCGCTTGGACCCCGTTCACTTTGTTTCGAGCCCGAATTTAAGTTGGGATGCTTGCCTTCGCATGACGAAGGCTGAAATTCAGCTATTCACAGACGTCAACATGTTCATTTGGCTGGAGGGCAGTCTCCGCGGAGGTTTAGTCACCATCGGCGACCGATTTGCCAAAGCTAACAATCCCTATCTTTCATCGTACGACCCGACAGTAGAAACCAGTTACATCATCGCGCTTGACGCCATCAATCTGTACGGTTATTGTTTACAGCGCCTACTACCCTACGACAATTTCAAATGGCTCACACGAGAGGAAATTGAGCGTTTTAACGTCTTTGACATTTCTCCTCTAGCAACAACTGGCTACTTTTTGGAAGTCACTTTAGAATACCCTGACGAATTGCACGATTTCCATAATGACCTACCCCTAGCAGTGGAGCACATGAAAGTGGAGAAGGACATGTTATCGCCCTATCAACTAAAATTATTAGAGAATGAGAACATAACTTTTACGAACGCTACACGAAAGTTAATTCCGAATTTCTACACAAAGCGCAACTACGTTACCCATTACTTAAACTTGCAGTACTACTTGGAACAGGGATTGGTTTTGAAAAAAATTCATAGAATCTTATCATTTTATCAAAAGGAGTATCTCAAGTCCTACATTTCTTTTAATAACGAAAAAAGGCAGCAAACCGACAATCGCTTTGAAAGAGATCTCTTTAAACTCATGAATAATGGGATTTTCGGGAAAAGTATCTCCAATACCAGAAAGCGAATAGACATGCAAGGGGTATTTACTGAAAAAGGCTGTAAAAATAAACTAGCTAGCCCGAGACTAGAATATTTCGAAAGTATCAATGAGGATTTCGCTGTATTCAAAATGAAACGAAAAACCCTTCATTTAAATTCTTGTATACAAGCTGGGTGGGCTTGCCTAGAATTTGCCAAGTTACACATGTACAAAATGTATTATTCCCACCTTAAGAAACATTATAAAGACCGTTGTTCCATCACCTACAGCGATACCGACTCATATTACATAAAAGTACAAACAGACGACGTTTACAAAGACATGCGTAAATATTTCTCAGACATCATGGACCTCAGTAATTTCCCCGCCGGGCATATAGCCTACAGTACCCACAATCAAGGCAGACTCGGTTGCCTGAAGAATGAATCATGCACCCCCATAAAACAAATCGTGGCCTTAAAATGTAAAGTTTATAGTATTGAGTACGAAGACACTGTGAAAAAAACCGCGAAAGGCATTAAAAAATCTATTTTAGATAGCTTGAATTTCGATGATTATAAAAATGTTTTGTTTCAGCAATTAAATTTAAAACACTCGCAAGTCACTATCAAATCCAAACAACATGCTTTAAACACTGTACTCGAAAACCGTAACTCTTTGAACTCTTTCTTTGACAAAAAATATATTTTGGACGACGGAGTACAATGTCTAAGTTTCGGACACTACATGATAAAAGACCTGTGACGCGCAGCGTGCATTTTTACACTGTGGTGGTGGTGTATTTACTTCAAACGCTGTTGATTTTCTGTGCCCATAAACGCCGTATACTGACAATTCTGTTTTGCACTGTTGACATGCTTAAGTGCAAATACAAAAATCTGTTCACAAGTCCAGTGCATTTTTAAAATTCATGTGAAATAATCCCACTGCAATGTGTCCACAGAATAAGCATGGACAATTTTCAGAAAATAGCAACAGTGTGTACTAACAACGGTGGCTGGTATATTATGCAAACAAAGAAAATGTATGCTACCAAAATGTATGCTAAAAATCTATAATGATTTTCAAATAGTGTATAACTTTTATAAAATATTGTGTGAATAAAACTACAGCGATTTTGAAAGCATTTCAATTTATGAGAAGTTAAAACTTGTACTATAAAAATATTTAGTTGTTTCAAAGTAAAAATTTAAGTAAGTTAAAAAATATTTTAAAAGTTAAAATTACTTAAATTAACTATGATAAAATTACAGTATGCTCTCAAAATCACTAACAGAAATTGTATACTGAAACATTTTCGAAAAAAATAATGTGTATGATTTTGTATTTTAAAAGTATTTCCATTTATAATTTTGTATAAAAAGTGTATTAAAATGAATAAAGCATTTTCTAAAAAATATGAAAGAATTTCAATTATTATCTTGTATTAAACATTTTTTGAAGGAATACTTTTAAATGTAATAAAATCTTGAAGAAAAAATTTTAGAAATCAAATTAAATTTAAAAGTAATACCAGTATTGTCTTATAATACTATTGATAATTATGTTAAAATTGTAACAAATGATAATTTTCTGACATGTGTTTTGGTTATCCCATTAAAGAATATTTTTTAAAAAGGAAAAGTGTATTTCTTTTAAGACTATTTTGATTTATAAAATTCATTTTAGAAAAATTATAAATGTAAAAATTCTAAAGTAAAGAATTAAATAAGTTTGTCATTTAAAAAGACTTAAACTTTCAATTATATTCTATATACTATTTGTTACTAAGGATGAAAAATTTCTTAAGAAACAGAATACCAGTATTGTCTTATAATACTATTGATAATTATGTTAAAATTGTAACAAAAGATAATTTTCTGACATGTATTTTGGTTATCCCATTAAAGAATATTTTTTAAAAAGGAAAAGTGTATTTCTTTTAAGACTATTTTGATTTATAAAATTCAGTTTCGAAAAGTCTGTGACATCTTTAAAAATATTATAAATGTAAAAATTCTAAAGTAAAGAATTAAATAAGTTTGTCATTTAAAAAGACTTAAACTTTCAATTATGTTCTATAATATTTGTTACTAAGGATGAAAAATTTCTAAAGAAAAACTATTGATTTAAGAAACAGAATACCAGTATTGTCTTATAATACTATTGATAATTATGTTAAAATTGTAACAAAAGATAATTTTCTGACATGTGTTTTGGTTATCTCATTAAAGAATATTTTTTAATAAGGAAAAGTGTATTTCTTTTAAGACTATTTTGATTTAGAAAATTCAGTTTAGAAAAGTCAGTGACATCTTTAAAAATATGATAAATGTAAAAATTCTAAAGTAAAGAATTAAATAAGTTTGTCATTTAAAAAGACTAAAACTTTCAATTAAATTCCATAACGTTTGATTATATCTAATTCTAAAAATAAAATAAAGAAAGAGAATACCATTCTTATGTGTCTTGCGGCGTAATCAACAACATTTTTGGAAAAATGACATAGTTCAAGGTAAATCAACTTCAAGAGAAGTACAGTAAGTAATAACAAAAAAAAAAACTTATTAGACTAACCTTTTTCTGCATCCACGAAGAATTTTTTTAACATTTTTGAAAATTCTCATGTGACTATTAATTCAAATATAAATAATAGTCAATATGAGAAAATTCGAAATGTAAGTTTCAATATAATCCTATTTATCGAGGGAACAAGCACACACACAAAATATACCTTGGTTTTAATGCTTTAACGCACTCGAAAGAGAACTCCGAAGTAACGAAAGTACAGTTGACCTCTGCCGAGGTTGACCCAACAACTTTTCTTTAAAACGTAGGTGAAATAGAACGCATCATTCGGATTAAAAACTTGACTTCGTGTCTGACACGTGCAAGCCGCATGTGCGAAAAAAACCCCCTTCGGCGGTCTTCCGAGGTCATTGAAAGAATTACTTTGAATTAAAACGTAGTTTGCTACAACAATATTCCTTTTTCAAATGAAACGATTTTGTAACTAAGGGATAAGAATTTTTCTCAACTGGTCTACAGAAGTACTTTTCGCCCTGAAGGTTGCTTACATAATTCCCAAACCAGATTCGTGAGCCTAGGAGGTGGCTGTTATGAATACCAAAAATCTTTGCATGTGATTGCCGACTGATATCTAGCTTTTAATCTCCATGAGCAAAAAAAAAAACGTCGACTTTTAGCTCTTATAATTGACGATATTTGTAGGGTGTTCTGAATTTTGCTTTTCAACAGTTGTTTGAGCAATCCGGTGTCATATGATAGTAAAAAAAGTTTTAGTGATGTAGTCCATTATAAAAATATTTTGTCAGAAATCAGCTATACAGAAGTAGTCACACATACTTTTTTTGACGGGGGGGCCTGAGAATACACCGTGTTTTTTAGAAACACGCATTTGATACAGAAATGGTCACTTTTGATCAATCAGTGATACAGATACGCCCATTTACACTACTACTTGTAACCATTGCCGAAAAGAACCTAAGTCCAAAACCATAACATGAATCATAAGCCCTTTTCCTTTGAAGCAATAGAAATCTTTCTCATCTTCAGTTTCCGAAAGTGCAGTTTACGTTTGAACGGGTCTATGGTAGTGAGACAATGGAGGACTTAATAAGTTGAAGATGCTACCGAGAGAGTAAACTATACATATACAGGTTGTAATGTGAGGCCATGCTGGCTGCTGTTATGCAGCCCAACAAATCACTTTGCGAAAGATTTGGCGGTACTATATGAATGAATAGCTGTTGCTTATGAGAAACATTATTTACTTAAAATAAAAATAGAAATTTAAAAAAAAATCAAAAATATACATACAGTTGCGCATGTGGCATTTTTTTTGTGCTTAAAATAATACATGCAATATTAGAAATATAATGCTTTAGTAGGTTTGAATTATCATCGCACTAAAGATAGACGAGAGCTATTGGCGACGGGATTCAAAATTTAGAATCACTGTCAAGTGACGACTTTAACTTTGTAACAATCGATTCTCTTTCTCGCTGTGGTAGAGTGAATTTGATTAAGCATTAAAAAACGAAAAAGAGTTTAAATAATTAAAAAAAAACAAATAATTTTTCAAAGTAGGTAAGCTTAAATTATCGTCGTACTTAATTTTCAAATTACAAAATCGGCTTAAATTACCCCTCCTAGACCTGTTAAGCTTCGTATTTTGAAAAATATAGCTTCATAAATAAAGCCTTCGGTACAAAAGAAATAAGCTCCTAATTAGTTGGAATCTGCCCCTCCAATTGTTTTGGCGAGGCTTTAAGACGTGAGTCATGCAAACAGAACTTCTTTCTTAATAGATAAATTAAAATTAAGCATTTTACGTAAAAATCACGGCCAAATCATAGAAGCATCGGTTTACTGGAGTGCAAAAAAATTATCAACTGGGCGATTTTTCAGCTGGCTTCACTCATATTCTCGCCAAGCGTCTCTTCATTATCTAATCTCCACGAGCGAGACAAAGTAACTCAGTTATATGAGGTCTTTCAAATTACAGTTAGTTAGAACCTTTTTAACTTTTGTCTGATGTTTGCGGTTGGAAACTTTTAATGCTTGAAGCCTCTGGGAGCCTTAAAAGCAATAACCTTAAAATAAAGTCTGTAACCAAAGATTAAAAGAATTTGATGTTGTTTGTTTTGCTACTTAAGAGTTATTATTGGAAGTGGTTTTGGTATTTTTTTGTAGGGGTTAGCAGGATTTTTTTAAGAAGTGAATTTGTTGAACAAAGTTGTAGCAAAGGGGTTGACATCGCATACACTTTTGGAAATTACCAGTTAATAAGAAGTTAGGGGTTTGTAGGATAACTCTTTATACGGGGATTCTTTTTTTTAACACATCAATTTGTTTTAAATAAGTTTAGCTCTTTTATTGATAAGCATTGTGACTACACACAATAATAAAAAACACCCAAAAATAATAATGATAAAAAAATAATGTAAAATTAAATAACTACAAAAGTCAATGTATGAATACATTATAAGCCTAATGTATAACTACTCACATAAAACTAGACTGTATGTCATGATAATTGTAATGGACATTTAAAAAATAAAAAGTCAAATATTAATAAAAAGTCTTTAAAATTTTGTACGAGCAATTATAACACTAGTATCAACTATTTAAACAAAGTAAGAAAACATCACGTATAAAAATTTATATTTGTTATAGCAAGTTTTAAAATACCTAACCATCAATATACATGAATTTATATGCGAAAACATACGACAGCATTTGAGAACTTAGAGTAAACTTCAAAGATGTATTATTCAAAAAAGTATTCTTAAAGAATAAAATTTTATTCAGAATGCACTTCGGGGTTTTTCAAAGGATACAATGTACATAACAGAGGCAGAAGTATCGCATTTCTATGAATTCTGGAAAGTTTGTTTATGTTGACACATCACACATCTATAGATATATTTTATTATGCTTTCTTTATCTATATAAAAGTAAGGTTGATTTTTGGTTAGGTACAATTGTTGTCACACGAGTGGGCCACTATCTTAAGTCGTAGATTAGAACCACCGTCAAGGGACGATTAGTCACCTGAGCAGGCACTCAACGCAATTTTTAGAAGCGGCATCGAACGCAGCATCTGAGCATATCTAAGGGGTGCACCCCTCTACAATATATTATTCGTCGACTTTTTAGCTACACATATCTTTTATAGGTCGACAGTTATTTTTTTTAGTGTAGTTAATTTAGTTTGAAATACACTAGAGCTACACAAGGGCTATTGGCGACGAGCGTCGTATTTTAGAACCACGGTTAAATGACGAGCCAACACCTGAGTAGGCACTCAACGCAACCGTTAAGGGAGACATCGTATACAGCGTTAGGACTTTGAAGGATATTTAACGTGCACTCTCTCTCTACACGGAGTATTTTTCGTCGGACATTTTCGGCTGTACGGGCCGTTTATAGGTCGGCGGTTATTCCGGACCCAAACCTGGGACCCTTCGCATGCTAGGCGAATGGCTAACCTACTGGGCTCCGCAGCCCTCCCTGAATTTTAGCTTATGTACAAACATGAGTTTTTATGCACACTACATTTCAGCTTCCATTTTTCAAAAGCAACCATTTAAAAGTTTAAAGTTTTTCGAAAAGGCACATAAAGTACAAAAATAAATTATATAATTTCCTCATTCAATGAAAAACAACTTAATCTCAAATGCAATATGAATATTATTTATCTATAAGCAAGTTAAATAATAATTCCTAGCTTTTTTGATAATGAGGTATGTTGTAAATTACTAACTTAAAGCCAAAATAAAAAAACAAATGTTTTTGACACTCTCGGTAATAGAGTGCTTATTGCTTTGAAGATGGGAAAAAAACTTCCACGCAATCTTTACGTTGTTTCTAACAAATTACAGTAATTATTGACTAATTAGTGATAAGTTACCAACTAAAAAGGTCACTTTAAAACGATCAAGCTTTTTTGTAAAATGTATATGTTGTTTGCTGTGTTAAGTAGATTTATTGGTCGAATCTATCAATTCTAAATGACCATTTTTTTTGCTTAGGGAATTTGGGTACATATTTGCTGAAGAAATCTTCCATGAATGTCTTGAATTGAAAGAGTTAGAAGACGTTTAAAACATATTAGTTATGAATTAAAAGAGGGCTGTAATCAGGATATGGTCTACGTATATAACTATAACGTATTGGTAACGTTAACGTATTGGTGTAAATATCGAAAAAGAAACGAAGTGCGATTAGTTAGCTGCAATTTCTTTTGGTCCCAAAATATAATACAAAATATCTATAAGGCCTAAAATCAAAACAATCTAGCTAAAACCAATCAAATCGACCATTGCTGAGAAACAGACTAACTAACAATTAACCATAGCAAATAGCATATTGGCTTATATGTAAGCTGATTTCACTGCATGAAAATAGAAGATTTTTTTTATTTTAATTTAAATTCTAGAATTTAATTTTCAATTATATTTCAGTAGCAGGTAATTATAAATGGTTCTTCTATAGTTTAAATTTTAAAGCAAAACTATAAAATTTATTAATGTTTAACTTTTTTGTGCTTTTCAAGAAAACCTTGTCAGTTGACGGGTTTATATGCCTATATTCTTTAAATCGTTAAAATAGTAAGTATTTTTGAAACGATTTTTTTTTTGTAGAACGGTTCCATAATACACTACTTGACTTGAGTTATAAGCAAATAAACCAACAAATGCTGAGAAAGTGTGAAACATATTAAATTTACAATGAAACTGAGAGTAAGGCTACAGAACCCTCTTTTGGTTCTCTAAACAAAAAAATATATCTGTATCAAAAGACCCATGTTTATTAAAAATACATTTAGTTTGTTCACGGAAACAGCTTTTCGACTGCTTTTCTTATGTTTATCCACGAGTTAGACATCCTCTAGACGAGTCTAAGAGAAAATCAGGCTGTCCAAACACATACCCCTATCAACCAAAACATCATTTTTACAAAAATATATGTCTGCCCCAGTAGAAAAAAAAGTTTTAATTCTTTCATCCGCAGTTGCCGTCTTCCGTGGTGAAAATTGACGAGTGACAATAAACTGTCTGTCTCTCCTTTTTCTGAAAGAAAAAATCAAATGTTGTTTCTCACCAGCTCTTTTAGGTTAGGTTAGGTTAGGTTAGGTTTGAATCATCGTCGCACTAGAGCTGCACGAGGGCTATTGGCGACGGGCGTCGTATTTCAGAACCACAGTCAAGTGACGAGCCGACGCCTGAATAGGCACCCAACGCAACCGTTAAAGGCGACATCGTACGCAGCGTTAGGACTTTGAAGGTTATTTAACGTGCACTCCCTTACACGGGGTATTATTCATCGGACATTTTTGGCTGCACGGGCCGTTTATAGGTCGGCAGTTATTTTGGCGATGCCCGGACCCGAACCTGGGACCTTTCGCATGCTAGGCGAGAGCCTAACCGACAGGGCTCCTCAGCTTTTTTAGCATCCACGTTGAGTTAATAAGGTGTAGTTGCTTCGAATGCCACTCGGAAACCGAGCCATTTCACACATCCATTCTCACTCACATAACAGAATTTTGTTAAATCAAATTACTGTCAAAAACCCATTTGTTTTGTCCAAAAAAAAACGTAATTTAAAACTTGGGGTGTGTAACTTTATACGACTTCCAGTTACAGTTCAATACAGTGGTGGAAATTGATTTATGAACTAACATTCTTTTCACCAGATATCGCTTTGTATTAAGTGCTAACAATTCAAATTTTGTGTGTTGGATATTCAGAGTATAATAAAGGATTTTCGCACATAATTTTTTTCAAAAAATGATATTAAGTAAAAATATATCTAATTTTAGTTTTTAAGCATGTCAAATGGTGGAAATTGATTTATGAACTCAAATTTATTTTGAACCCAGGTACCAAATATTTTTGCTAGTTCTTCATTTGAACTTCAGGGGAGCTTACTATCAGTGTTTATAAATAAGATTAAGGTCAAATTTGTTGAAATTTATCTGTTTTATTCCCATTTTGCTAAATAGGAAAGCTTGCGGGACTGCCTGAAGCTAAAAATTTAAAAAATGTTCTTTATATAATATTTTAACAAATCTTTAAGTGAAATTAGCATATTAATTAAACGATCAATAAATATAATTCATAAATATTTGAAGAATCATTCTGACTTTGGCAAAAACCATCATTAAAAAAGGTGTAACCCTCGTGAGATGAGGGACAAAAGCAGGATAATTGGACTTGTACCCCAAAAAGTTACCATTTGTGTCAGCTTTTTTGCATTACAGGGCGAATTTGTTATGAACAATCACTTCCTGTAACTCCCAGAAGATTAGGACAAAATTGATATCGTCGTCGAACTTGAAATGTTCCAAAATGAAGGCTGGTCCAAAGCTTACTCTTCACCATAAGAACAGGCTATTAAAATATAGTCGTAACTACATGAAAATGGATTGGGTGGGGGTGGAGGGAGAGAAATTTGAAAAAAGTGACATTTGCTGATGAAAAAAAGTTCAATTTGGATGGATGTGATGGTTTATAATGTTATTGAAAGGATCTTCGGAAATGACCAAGATCTGTCTTCAGCAGAAATGTTAGTGGTGGAAGTTTGATGGTTAGGGCATCGATATCTTATGATTGAATAAACAAGGTTATGTTTCTAAAGGGCTGACAAACATCACTTTAATGCAGGTAGTTTCTTTAATTCATTTTTGGATGGCAAAACTATGCATTTGATTAGATTTTTATGCATGATAATGCAAGTATCCACATTTCAAATGAAATTGAAGACTGGTTAAATGAACTAAGTGTTGTTCATTTAGATCATCCTGCCAATAGCCATGACTTAAACCCCAAGAATAATGTCTGAGATCAATTGGTTTGAATAATTTACTCAAATGGAGTATGATTCAAAGAAGTGTGCATCAGTTATGGAATAGAAGGACTTAATCATAAAAAACTGCAAATTTCTTGACCAAAACTCGACCCAAAGTTTTGTGTTGTCTATGAAAAACAAAATCAAGGAAGCATTAGCGACAAAAAATAGTTTTAGCAATTATTAAATGAGATTGAATGTAAAAGTTCATAAATCAATTTCCCTATGCTAAAACTAAAATATCAACAAAATAAATTGTTTACGAATTTATATAAAATTTTATTTACGCGTATTATTTATAATGCAAAGCCTGTAGAGTATATAAAATTTAAATCGATAAAAATGCATTTAATAAAGAAATACTGTTAAAAAACTGTCAGTCATAAATCAATTTCCACCACTGTAAATCGATACACACATCTAAAGATAATTGTCTACCTTATACGGTAAATGCACACAACAATTCAAGTTTTTTGACAGATACCCATTGAGCATTCGCTATTTTCTAAAAAAAAATGACTTCCAATAGGTATTAAAAAACTTGTATACGAAATTTGAAATGCATAACGTTTTGGTTCGAATGTAGAGTTAGTAGAGACAGGCAAAAAGACTGATGTTCAAAACCCCTTTTTCGCAATTGACACCCTAACAAACATGTAGAAAACACAAAATCTACATTTCGTATTGTCGATCTCGTAGCAATGCTTTCATTACCTTACCATTCACATTAGGTAATTGGAAGTAAAAATGTAGTAAATTTAAAATAGCTTTTTCTATTTTTCCAATAATCGTTAGTCCCCCCCTAAATTTACCAAGAAAAACGACGAAAAAGAACCTATAAAATAAATATTACTGCCTAAAAATGTAGCATAAACATTGGGCAACTGTTTTCAACAAGCAATACAAATATCGTAGTTCAGGACAAGGGAATAAAGTAGGGTCAAGTGGGGTAAGTGTGATTGGGGGTAAGTGTGATAAACAGCTCTTGTAACTTTGGAAATCATTCTAAAAATCTGAAAGTTTGCAATATATAACATTAGACCACTTATAATTAAACTAAAAAGAAATATTGACCTTATTTTTTGTTTAAAGAAAGTTTTGAGCTTTTGAATTTAAGTGCAACTGTCGTCTTTTTATGTGGGTCTTTCTATGTGGGGTAAGTGTGATAAAACAGCAATGGATTTTGAAATGCAAATTTTGCACACTTAAAATTGGAATTCAAACATATAATTTTTTTTCTACATATGTATGTTTCTTATAATAATTCACTACCAATTTTAGGATTTGGAATTTACTTGAAGCAGAGAACGAATTTTCTTAATGAAAAATGCAGAAACCCTATCACACTTACCCCACTTGACCCTACTGGGAAAACGCTGATAGCAACCAGAAATATTTTTAAGTAAGACGGAGAAGATAACTTTGAAGGTACTGTAAATCTAATACTACGGAAGCAGGTGTGTAAAAACCAAAACAATAATATCTTTAAACTGTTAACGCCCTTCTACATTTTTTACATGCTCATACATTATTAAGTAAGCTCGTATATGTCACTTTTTTGCTAGACACGTCATTACTTCTTATTGATTATATTGCAGTAAAGCGTAATATATCGCTTTAGATTCTTTCCTAGCGTTTCGGGGTTGTCAAACTAAAATGAATTATAAATAAGTACTTGCATTCAATTATGAATTTCGTTCATTTATTAATTTTATTAATTTCTTATATACCATTCCATATTAATTTCATTCAATTATTACTGATATCATTGAAACTTATTAATTTCATTCATTTACTAATTTCAGTCAATATTATTTATTTACATTATATAAATAACCGTCTGGTCTATATATTAAAGCAGTTTTCTCAGAATTGTACAGAATATATAACTTAAACAAAAGTTAATTTCAAGTAAAATTTAAAACAAATTATTTATGAACATATGCGTCAGAAGGTTAAACATAGAATTTATGAACTTGTATGTATTTTATCTTAGGAGTTCGGAGATTAAAACTACTTTTTTTGGACAAGGATATCCTCAAGGAGTAGGGAGAGAGACATTGCAAGTAAATTAAAAGAGTTTACCAAATTTATGCCTGGTACTTTATTTATCGTTAAACGAGAAAGTAATTTGCACCTCATATTACTATGACTTTTCTATAACGATGTCTATTATGCTCATTGAGTTTTTCAGCTCAAATATGGTGCGCGGTGATTATAAACATCCTTCAGTTTCTCTAAATAATATAAAATTGTAATTGTCGGACGCTTGAAAGCCACGTGACTTACACGGCTTCAGCCAATCAGAAACGCTTAAAGTAAGTGTGGTGGTGTGCTTGTTTTGTGCCGGGGCAGCTTCAGGTTGCATCCCGTGGCTTTGGTAGAGATCGTTGCTTAGCGCTAGAGCTACGTGATGCCCTGGAGCAGTCCCACGGAAGCTAGCTTATTTTTCAACTGTTGGCTTCGGTCTTGAGTTTCCGGACACGCATCTTAAAAACAGCCGAAGCCGATGCATCCCATTTTCGTCCTGCGCACTCTCCCCGCTGGTCGGGACCTTTTAACTAAAATATCTTAGTCTTGCATGTTTGTTTGCGGAGCAAACAAAGAGGAATTGCGTAGCAATTCGCGGGGTTGGCGAGCGATAGCGAGCAGGGGACTTAGCCACCTAGCAAGTAGAAAAAATATCGCTTTCCTTACTTTAGTTAAAACTGCCTTTCCATTAACGTTACATCATAATCCTGAATTTATTTATTAAATATCCAACAAACGACCAATCATTTTTAACCCCAAACCTATTTTTATATAAAAATCATTGTCCTTTAAAGCTCCACCAAACCCGATTTCTCCAGCAATTTAATAAAACCCCCATTTTATTAGACAGCAATTCTCATCAATACTAAAATATTAACCAATGATCGGGCTTCTAAAGTCGATCGGACGCGCCTTTCATAACTTATGGATTGCTCAACCAAGCAAAAAAAGGTTGCACCCATGCCTCAAAATAAAACTGCGCAACCATTTAGCTGGAACCGTGATCGAAATCGATATAATTACGTATTGTATTGGAAGCATAGAGTTAAAGGGAGATGCTACGAGGTAAAAAATAATATAAAAACAGGTTGTCCTAGTGAAGTCCTTGATCGCTTTGTAGTAAGCCCAAATAACGC
The DNA here is from genome assembly GCA_023701765.1 of Hylyphantes graminicola. Lineage (NCBI taxonomy): Eukaryota > Metazoa > Arthropoda > Arachnida > Araneae > Linyphiidae > Hylyphantes > Hylyphantes graminicola. The sequence goes on from CM043116.1 coordinate 10,609,954, forward strand.
TCTTGGCGAAGTATTTGGCGCTATTCCACTGTGTAGTTTGAGTGAGCTTACTGCATCGACTTGGCAATTTCTGGCTGTCTAATAAAAACTATAGTAACAACGCATTTTTTTGCCTGTGAGGGGAATTACTGCCACCATGTCATGTTAGTTTGAATTGTCATCGCACTAGAGCTACACGAGAGCTATTGACGACGAGGGTCGTATTTTAGAACCACAGTCAAGGGACGAAAGTACACCTTTGTAGGCTTCCAACGCAACCGATAAGGGCGATATCGTACACACATTTGGGAGTTTGAAGCACATTTAGCGTGCAATTGCCTCTATACAAGGGATTATTAGTCAGACATTTTCGGCTGCTCGGGCCGTTCATAAGTTGGCAGTTATTTTGACGATACCCGGACCCGAACCAAGGACATATCGCCATTTAAGACGAACGCCTTAACCGACTGGGCTCGCCAGCCTATATACCTTGGCTTACTACATCGACTTGGCGAATTCTGGCTCTCTAATAAAAACAGTAATGACAACGCATTTTTCTCATCTTTGAAAGTATAGCCCTCGTGTAGCTGTAGTGCTACAATAATTTCAAACTAAATTGACCTTTTAAGGGAATTACTACCATTTTGTGTAAATTGAGATGTCTTGCTACAGACTACAATTGCGCAAAAAGTCATTTCATTTTTAATCAGATATTTTTTTAATGAATAAAATGATGCTTTTTACATTGAACCGCCTACCCGGCAGCACAATGGTTAGGGAGCTAGCCTTTGGAGTTTCTGGGTTCGGGTTCGAATCCCGGTAAGACATGGATGTTTGTTGTTTGTCCGAGTATATGTGGAGTACGTGCTCGTTAAATCTGTTGAGTTCAAAAGTCCTGTCGGCGGTAATTGCGCAGTTTCCCACGGGTACAGGTCCCTGGAGACTATAATTTCCCTCCCCCTCAGGGACATGTCTAAATTGTGGAGGTGGCGCGTGGTAGATAGCATCTGTCACGTATGTGTGTTGTATCTGTCTTACTTGACGAAGGTTTATAAGCGGGTCTCTGACCAAGCACACAAGCCTGAAAATGTATGTCTACCAACCAACAGTGAACTAACATAGAGCAGTGGTTTGTTTTGGGCTTACTTGGCGACTTTTTAACGACTTCACTTTATTTTTCGCCAAACACCTACATCTTCCTCTTAACTCTATGATTGGAACTCCCGCGAGTCCTGTAAACCCAATAAATCAAACGCTCATCCCTCAATTTATGGCTAAAAAAGGGACTATAAAGAGAAGGGGAATGGATTCTGAAAGTACGAATTAGAAACATAGTACTTATGTGATAAAACGAGTCAGAACGGGTTTTTTTTCCTAGTAGAGAAGGTTTTTTTTTTTGTTTTTTTTTTTTGTTTTTTTTTTTTTGAGACCAAAAGGCTCAAATTTTTATTTGAGAGTCAAAACGTTAAATAGTATTTGAGAAATATAATACTGAAATTTAACAAAAGTTCAAATGAAAATAAAATTTTATAAACATTGTTTTTGGAAAAAAAAAGTTAAACAAAAACCATACAATTATTTTTTTAATTATGCAAAACAGAATTGAATCGGTGAGTGCAGAAACAACGTCAGTCACAAATTTCAAATTTTTCAGGAGGGAGAGAAAACGTAATGACTCCTCCTCTATTTCTGCACTCGACACTCAAAACAAACGTCCTGTATTTACGGAACTACTCAACAGACTAACGTAGTTTTTGCACCCAACACGCATCTTGCCTTTCTACGCTTATTTTCATTGAAAACGAGTTTTCGGATTTTGTTGACAAAGTGGTTTCTGCACTCACCTATTCAATTTTATTTTTAATTAATATTGAATGGCTAATGTTAGTTTCCTTTTTAATTTTACTTCATAATATAATTTTTTTAATAATTTATTTTTAGAAGAATTTAATGTGCTACTATTGCATATTTGACCTGAGCAAAGAGGAATTTTATAGCTTATAAACTAACAATATGTCTAGAGTTTAAAACTTTAAATCGGAAATTTTGTGGAGCATTTTAAACAAAAATAAATCATGCTCTTATCATTAAACTATAGCGAAAAAGGAAAACCGTCTATCATATAAGGAAATAGAGCAGGTAATGGATTATATATGCAGTAGAAAAACTTTAAACCCTTTTTGTATCAATCAATCTGTATATCTCTAGAGGAATGTCGGTTTGAATAACATTAGATTTATACACCTTTCCCATTTTGTACTATGGTATTGGCATGAACATTTAGGATACGGGTCTCTATATATTTGAAAATTTATTGAATATTAGTCCATTGCACTTTAGAATGAATTGGGGATAAATAAATACTAAATACTGCATGAAACTCTATTATTTATATTAGATGGGAATTTAGCTAGAGAAAGTTATGAGCAATTTTTGAAGCCGAAAAATTTACTTTGGTGAAAAAATACGAGAAATCATAGCAGCAAAATTGAATACAAATTAATATATAATACGCTATAATTAGAACAATATATATTTTGGCGCTCCCTGGAGCAATTAGCGCAGAATTCTCAATTATATTATAATCAATATTATTAAATATATTATTACCTACTTCACCTTCTTTTGAATCTTCCATGGTCTACGATTTGAAAAAATGCCAATGGTATAGGAAAGAAGTTTCTAAAGCTCTAATAATGTGAAATAATGATTCCAAAGATATATAAGCAATTATCAGAATTAATCTAATTAGTTATTGATTAATCAAGAGATAAACAACATTAGTGATATCAAAAGAACCGTTTATTAAGAAGTAGCTCAACGAACTCTTTTGAACCAATGTTAACTTATCGTATATAACAGGTTTCTTACGATAAGTTAACGGATGATTTTTTACGATAAGTTAACAGATGTTAACTTATCGTAACAATAACAGGTTTTCTATAGGGTAACAATCGTCGTCTCATTCACATTACATCACAAACATAAATATTAAGGTACAGCGATAGTGTATATATTACAATTTTTAACCCTTTCAGTCCCAATGACGCTATTTGACAGCATCACTATCGAATTTTTTCCGACTGTCTATAGCCCTTTATGATACCAAAAAAAACACATCATTCGATTCTTCAAACTTCTTCCCTATTAGAAAATATTTAACATTAAACCGAAAAGATGTCGGCACCATTACCAGCATGAAAAAATGGTGTTCAAATCGTGTGATCAAAATGGTGTGTCGGTACCATTTAAAATTCATTTTTGTGGCAAATAAAAAATGGCTCCACCATATTTTGAACTTTAAAATGTAATTAATTAATTAATATTTTTTTAATTAACGTGTGTTGCTAAAAAAAACTGAAAGTCAGGTGACGGGTTTATATGCTTGTATATATGGCAATATGGCAAGCATATACTCTGAACACAGACTTATTGAGCCGATAATTAATTGTTTAAAATAGAAAAATACTAAATACGCAGACAAGTTTTGCTATTTCATATTTAGAAGTCCTTGAACCCGACTTACACTATCATTTCCCTAAAAAATAGCCATATCTGATTTTAACTAATAAGAAAAAAACTAAAATACAAGATAACTTGTTTTTAATGTAGATAATATATCTATAAACAGTAGCCATATCTTGATTTATTAAATTTATCTCGTTTTTTTGGCAACACTGATTCCAAACGATATCAGAAACTGTCAACGCGTCATCATAGCCACTTTATTTTTTAGTGCAGTGCTTTCAATTATCACATGTGACAGAATCAAGTTCATATGACGTCTTAAAGACGTCACAGACGTTGAAAAACGAACAATAAGTTTACGTTTTGGAACAAGTTCAAGTCTATGCTGCTCGAAATTAAATCAAAATATCGCCGTATCTTGTTTCGGGGCACTTGAGGAGATATTTTTTTTTAATAAAAGCAACTTTTTTTTACGTCGTTCATATTTTGTAACAAATGGCCGGAAGAAAGAGGACTTGTAATTCAACAGGAAATGAAATTTTAGATGGCAGCTGCCTTTCAGGCTTTCAGCTGTAAAAGGTGTTGAATAGATTCGAAAAGAATAAAAAAAAATCGATGACTATGTCAAGTAAAAACAAGAAGTCCTAAAAAGAACTAAAATAGCCAACTTTTTATTCCCATTACTGAATCTCCTATCGAAACCCAAGTAGGTTTGCAACACTAACGGTCACCTAGAATAGCTTTTACACAAGATTTATGCACCTTAGGAAAAGAAACCGATAAACACAGCATCCAGTTGTCATTTAAGGGGTCATAGGAGTCTTAAAAATGAGCAAAGAAGGTACTGCAAAGCATAGTTTGATCTTTCATGTCATTTTTTAACTACTCAATATATAAGTATAATTTTTATATGTAATTCTACAAGATTTCTTTAATATAAAACAAATTTTAAAATTTATGAAACTTTAGCCAAAACTAAAATAAATGATATTAAACATAAAGCTATTTGAACACATTGGGATTAGGCTTGCGCGGCAAATTGTGAGGTCAAAATAGAAAAAATGATCCAGAAATGACTTTATATTGTACAAATATGTACAAACAAAGACTTATACCTAAATTCTCAGCTCAATAATTAATACCATTTATTTTAGTTTTGGCTAAAGTTTCATAAATTTTAAAATTTGTTTTATACTAATTAAATCTTGTAGAATTACATATAAAAAAATTATACTAAAAATATTGAGTCGTTAAAAAATGACATGAAAGATCAAACTTTATTTTGTAGTGCTTTCTTTGCACATTTTTAAGACTCCTATGACCCCTTAAACTTTTAAAAGCCATTGAAATTATTATTTTATTAATTTTATATGGCAAATTAAGTTAACGTTAGTATTTATCGTTTGATGAATTTCTTTGCTGTTTGAAAATTAATTATGTAAAATAGCTTGGGTCAAATCCCAGCAAACGCTTTAGTGCCATTTGGCCTATTTAGAACATGTCACTAACGCTATTGACACAAGCTTTTTATTCTTAAATAAGTATCAATATAAAAAAATTGTAATAGCTTAACTTTTTAAAAGGGTTTATTAAGAAAAAAAATAGAAATTTTAAAACAATCATACAAGAAAGTATTTATGCAAAAGGCGTAGTTTTTTGCCAGTTTCAGAATTTTCCAATAAATTATTTAACCATCTGAAGGATAGACCTAGTAAACCCATCACCTATTCTCTCAGAAACGAATACTCAAAAACGACGAAATTTTCTATAATTTTGACGATGACATATATGTTGTTTCCAGTTTAGGAATTTGACAATTAATTCTTCAAATAAAAATCAGATTGATCAATTCTTTAGAACAACCTTAAAATTAGCATAACAAAGATTTCCTTGAAAATACAAAAGTAACTGACACTTCTGCTTTATTAATTCAATGGGACACGAGCCACTTATACATTATTCCGGGTAGGAAATTTTGGCTGACAGCTGCTTTCGTGTTTTCCTTTTCCCCCTATTTGAATTCAGCTTCAATAAGCAACGCATTTTTAAATAAATTTGTGAATCGTCACTTACGTCTTCTAATTATTCGTCCAAGTTTCTTATTTATTTTGCGTTTTTCTTATGAACGTTTTATTTATTCGTTACGAAGGTCTTGTTACAAAGGCTTACTTATTTGTTTGTTAGAAATGTCTTATTTATTTGTTAGCACATGTCTTACTATTTTTTTACAAATGCCTAACTGCACTGAGAAAAAAATACTGTAAGCATACAGAAAATGTTTTGGTAATGTTACAGAAATAACCAATTTTACAAAAAAAGTTTTTGTAATTCTGAACAGAAATCTTCATTTCTGAAGTTACAAAATAATTTCTAGTATTTTAGCCTCGATCTTGATTTGGATAGCCCTCGTGTAGCTCTAGTGCGAGGATAATTCAAACCTAACCTAATCTAATCGATCGTGATTCAATTAGCCAATCACAATTTTTATACTTTAGTTGGTTGTTTCAAATGAATTTAAGTACTAATTTTCTAGCGATCTGTGTGCCGAAATAGCAAAGTTGGGAAAGCGTCAGACTGATCATCCAAAGGTTCCTGGTTCGATCCCGGGTTTCGGCCGTCTGCTATCTTGGTATTATAGTAGTCAGTACCCCGCCTATCATGCGGGAGACCGGGGTTCGATCCCACGTAGTAGGAAAGTAGAAATTTCTTGTTTTTCTTTGCAATTGCACGGAAAATGAGGTATCCATAAAATTTTCTTGTACAGTTACTGAAACATTACTTGTGTGGGATACATAAAATAGTCCTGTAAACCTACATGATATATACATGTAATGCTAAAACAAATATATTATGTGTTTTTACAGCACTATTTTTAGTAATTATTTTCTAGGAAAAGTTTTTTACAAAAAAATGTTTTGTAATGGTTACACATTTTTTTTCACAGTGTGATTTCCCTTAAATGTCTTCATCAATTGTTAGTTTTACCTTGATTGAAATTTACTTATTTTATACAAATGTTTTACTTATATTTGTCACTTTCTGTCTTGCTTATTTGTAGCAAAAAATCGTATTACAAGTACTTATTTGTTAGAAACGTATCATTTATTCGTTCTTACAAGTCTTACTAATTTGTTATATATGTTTTACTGATGTGTTGCAAATGTATATATTGTTACAAATTTCTTCCAAATGCTTAAACATTTACTAAAGTTATTTATATTTTACTTATTTTTTAGATAAGTTTTACTCAACTGTTACAGGCATCTTGCAAATTTTTGTGTAAAATTATAATTGCAAATGTTTACTTATTTGATAGAAATATCTCATTCATTTGTCGTCAAAAGTCTCACTAATTTGTTTCATATGTCTTACTAATAATTAACTTATTTACAAGTTATGCTTCACTTATTTAAGTTTTAATCATTTGTTGCATATGCATTACTTATTATTTTAACCATAGTTGTTACATCCTGTATAGTTGTGCATATCCGTATCAACAGTACCTTATATAATAAAATAAGTGAACAATTAACCCTTTCAGTCCCAAAAATTTACTACACTACAGAAACATCTGATATTCACAAAATAAGCTTATTTTAGGTCAAATATACGAATTCCATAAGAAAAAAATCCATTTAAATTTTTACATGGTTTTTGAAACAATGCCAAAATTCTCTAACTGTGGAAAACAACAAAATAAAAATCTATATATATTACCTAAAAACACTTCGAGTTATATATTTTAAGGTATCTGACCATATTATTCAAAAAAAATTTAGTAATTATTTTAACCGAAATAGTTTAAATTGTGTTTTAAATATGTGGAACTGAAGTGAACTTATCAAAAATCAGGAGAAACGCTTGTTGACTATTTTCTAAATAAAAAAAATACTAGTTCTGACTTCTATTGAGATTAAAGTAAAATTTTGTCTGATAGAACAAAGTGTGACGAATCGAATGATGTGTGTTTGGATGTCACAGCGGGACATAAACATTTTGAAAAAAATATTGAAAGTGATGATGCCAAATGGCATCACTGGGACTGAAAGGGTTAAACTAATTTAAATCCAAAATTACGTCTAATATACTTTGACAAGAACGTTTCAAACTTAATGTTTTAAAACCAAATAAAAAAAATAAAAACTCAATTCAATCAAAAAAAAATTCAAATAAAAAAATTCAAATCAGTGCAAATTATAATTCGCACTACTCTCGAACCGCATTTAATATGAACACGATTAATATAACTTAATGATATTCGAAATGTATAGAAACCTACAGTCATATACCTATACTAACTATTTCTTGCCAGATTTATAAATCTAATATTATTATTATACTATTAAATCAAAATTTACTATATTTCTGAATAAGCCGAATTACGCTTCACAAGTGAACTAATTCTGAAGTCCCATGGTATTCGAGCTAGATAGGTTTGACGAGGTTTTGACTTTTATTCATTCGGTGTAACTGAATAGTATAGGGTACCTTTACTGAAAGAATTATAGGAACTGATTCAGTGGACATTTTCCTTTAATAAAACTAAAGCACCCCGCTCCCTTTCTTCCGATGCACGGAAGGAACCGCCATCATAATAATTCAGCAGGACAGGAAATTTCAGCTGGCAGCTGCTTTTGTGCCTGATTTGAATGCAGCTACGATAGGTGTCGAACCGAGTGGGTTGCAAATCCAGGTCTATTTTTGCGATTCGGATGTCGTGTCGCTTCCTAATGGACTAGCATCACGCACATGTTTTTGTCATAGTGTCGCATTGCACTCGAATATGTACACTACCTGCATGTCAAGCTGAAAATGTCGATTTTTCAGGAAAATCATTCCTTTTTATACTATTTACTGTCATTTTTATTAATTTACTGTCACTTTTGTGTGTTTCTTGCCCTTTAATTTTTAATCTTTAAAATTTCTTGGTTATTTTCTGTTTCGCATTGCACTCGAATATATACACCTCCTGCAAGTAAAAATTGTCGATTTTTCAGCAAATCGTTCATTTTTATCCTATTTACTGTCATTTTTATTAATTTACTGTCACTTGTGTATTTTTTTACCCTTTTTATTTTTACCCATTTTATACTCTTTTGTCTTTAATATTTCTTGGTTATTTTCTTAGTGTCGCATTGCACTCGAATATATACACTACCTGCATGCAAAAATTGTCGATTTTCCAGCAAATATCATTAAATTCGCAACACAAGTGTGAAAGTTTTAGTGCTTAATTTTTGGTAATAATTTTTATGTAATAAACCGAAAGAAAGTATTTATTTCATTCTAATTGTGCACTTACACTCTTAAAACGAAAGAGCGATTTTAACTCAGTCAGATTAATTTTCACTCCTACAGTCTGGAAAATGCACTTCTCCTCTTGGAGTGGATCCTTTGTGTGTTAAACCTCCGACAGGATCACTCCAAACGAGTGATTTATTTTAACTCAGTCTGATTTAATATTCACTCATTTCCAGTGTCGATAATGCACTTCTCCTACTGGAGCGAATTTCACTCGTTCGTTTTAAGAGTGCACTGCATGTAAAGCTGAAAAGTATCGTTTCTTCAGCAAAGTCGTTAATTTTGTTTAAGCCTCTTTTGTGAATTTAAGTTTCAGAATTTAATTTTTGGTAAGAATTTTTATGCAACAAACAAACACACTGAAAGTTCACAATTATGAAAAGTGCAAATTTACCTATGTGATAGCTACGATAGGTGTATATTTTTACGATTCAGTGTCGTGTCGCTTCCTAATGGCTTAGCATCACGCACGTTTTATACTGTCACAGTGTCGCATTACAATCGAATATGTACACAACGTGCATGTAAGGATAAAATGTCGATTTTTAAGCGAAAATCATTAAATTCTCTACACAAGGGTAAAAATTATGTTTAATAATTTTTATGTAATAAACTCAGGGAAATGAAGTATTTATTTCATTCAAATGTAGCTACACTGACTGCATGCAAATTCAAAAGTGTCAATTGTTCAACAAAATCGCTAATTTTTACCCTTTAGAGAGAGTTTTATAGTTTAATGTTTGGTAATAATTATTATGCAATGATGATGCAGAAATGAAGTATTTTATGGCTACACTCTTAAAACAAAAGAGTGAAATCCACTCCAGTAGGAGAATTGCATTTTCGACACTGCAAAGGAGTGAATATTAATTCCGACCGAGCTAAAATCACTCGTTTGGAGTGATCCTGTCGGAGGTTTAACACAGAAAGGATCCACTCTTATAGGAGAAGTGCATTTTTCTACACTGGAGGAGTGAAAATTAGCTCACACTGAGTTAAAATCGCTCGTTCGTTTTAAGAGAGTAAGGTAAAAATATAAATTTTAAAATTGAGATCGATTTGTACCTTTTTGCCACAAATCTATTTCTATTGTATGCTTTTTTGTGAGTTGAACTCCTGAATGATTGAATTTCAGAAAGTCAAACATTTCGTATTTATTTTAGCTGTTATGCACAAAATGAAACCAAAGAGTTCTATAGTAGAGTAAAGGAACAATTCGTACTAAGCTGCCATGGAAAGCCATCACTACGGACCCCAATAGAGTGGCAAAAGTGCTAGTTAATTTATAATTTTGATACTGAGAAAAGGAGTACACCCAGAGCAAAGGCGGGAATCGAACCCGCCCCCGTTACAGAGCGCGGATTGCTAGTGTTATGGCCTGCTATCCAAACCACTCGGCCATCGGGCCCCACATGCCACCCTATATTGTCTCTCTGTTGGTCCTGGGCGCTGTTGCCAGATTCAGCCTCTACCCTACTATAGAACTCTTTGAATGAAACTAAAAACAACGACTTTTCTCTTTAAACAAGCATGTTTCAAGTGTTGAGTGGCAACATAAATGCTAAAGTTAAAAAAAAATCGTGCCCCTATTGGGAGTGAATCAATGTCACGTGGGAACAGTGCTCCAATTGAAAAAAGAGTAGAAAATGTAATGAAAGTTAGAAGGAAATACGTCACACGAAACAAGCCAAATAAAAACTTCAATTAAAGTTGTCCACTTAACTAACTTGGGCATCAAGTAACTTGCGCGTAGTTAAAAATGAAGTAAGATTTTAATGTCTTAGAATTATTTATTTTCTATTTTTTAAATGTTACTTTTTATGAGATCATTAGTTAAAATAAAGTTAATGTAACCAAATAATTTTCAAGAGTGTATTAAACCATATTTAGAACTATTAAATTCACTCAAACAGAATACTTAAATCTTTTATAGTTTAAGTTAAAAACATCTTTAAAAAGTTAACTACCACTTAACAAATGTTTAAGGGGAAAAAAATTCGTGAAATTTTCATCATGATTTGCAACGAATATTAGCTTCACACTTAGCTACAAAGTTAACCTTCTTTAGTATTTGTCTGGTGAAGAGTTTGGACGGACACACCGACTGACAAAAACTATTTTAAAAGTTAAAATATGATAACTAGTAAGCAATTTGAAAGCTGAATTGAAAACAGTCAATTTTTTTGTCTAGTTTTTTTCAACTACTTTTACATCTAACTTTCTTTTCTATTTCTGGAAATACAAGATAAAATCACATTTTTCAACGGACAAATATTTCTTATATAAAAATCTCCATGCCCCGTTTTTACGCAATCCGATTAGGATAATTTCATTACAATCAATTAAGTAATTTCGTAAGATGAATTGTGCACACCCAGAAGCTTTTAAGTTGATTAAATCTTTCCGTTTATGATAAAAAAAATCGAGCCGTCCTCTTTCCTGTAAACGGTAAAAAGAACAAAGAAAATAAAAGTATGACTCAAATATTACTTATTATCTAAAAAAGATCCAGAAACATTGTTCTTTGAAGAGTAAAATGGCAAGGAAATAAAACATTCTAAAAAATGACTTTCCCTTTTTTAAAAAAAAAAATGCTTTCGCAAATACTGTCGCCATTATTATCCTTTAAAAAAAAAATTTCCGGGATTTTTTCTCTAGTTTTTTTTGTTGTTGTTGTTGTTGCTTGTAAAAATATAAGATAATTTAAGGATATAAATATCCGTTGGAGTGGGGAGGTTGAATAAAATCTTTATTCCTGTGATTTAGATAAATTGTGAGCTTAGATTATATCTCAGTAAACATCTCAGTCTTTTGCGATGAAATATTTTTGACTTTTTATCACATAAAAAATATAATAATAAAAGTTTTTTGTTTATTGTCACTCAGGATAACAAGTGTATAGAAAATTGTTTCAGCGCTGCTTATTCAGGTTGTATGAGATTCAGTTTTGATGTTTAAAATTTAAGTATAGAATGCTGAAAGCTTTTTGTGAAATGATTTATGAAAATGCATTTAGGAGAATAAGAGACAAGTTTGTTATAGCTTTATGTGAAGATTAACTCTTAGAAATGGATGATCAAGTTTCACGAAAATTTCTTCATTCTTGACGATATGTCATGAAAAATTCCATGAGTCACTGGCTACTCAACTTACAAGGTCAGAGAGCTCTTCCAAGCAAGTGCGTGGACGAAAAATTAGACGTCACTGAATCAAAAGCGACATAAGGCATCTCAGAATTTACTAAATTTTCGCAAGTATTTAAAAAAATAAAAATAAATAGGGTAGACCAACCAGTGAATGAAATTTTAAGGAGCTGCGTTCACCAATGAATAAACACCAGGACATATAATGACCAGGACAACCAACCATATGTCAGATAACTTCCTAGTAGAGGGGAGGAAGTCAGTGTTGCCAGTTCATCTAGTGGAATGATTTTCAATATTTATTTTTTAATTATATTTACCAAATGTTCATTCACTGGGGAATGTTCACTCACTGGTCAGTCTACCCTAGTGATATTTTTTATTGTGCGTTACGATATGAGCGAGTATGTACCGAGTTTTTGTTCGAATAATATTTTCAATAGCAATTTTTCAATAATTAAAAAAAGATGTTCGAATATTATTGCTTACCTTAACTGCTCAATGGACAAAATTGAGGACGAATTTTGAAAATCAAATGTATTGAGAACACTATAGCCCCGTTAGATTGTTTTTTTTTTTTAGCAAATTGTAAATTTGGTTTTACAGTTGAAGGTTTTTATCATAATAAAATATAGGCTAAATATATAATAATTCAACATACGGCAAATTTTGCCCATCTATGAGGTATGTGAAAAAAATAAAATTTAAAAAGTTAATTGCCTTTTTTGAAATTACGTTAAGGGAATTTTAAAAAAAGGCAATTAACTTTGGCATGTCATATGATTATGTGGCATGTAAAAGATCCCTGGAGGGCCCATTTAACTTGGGTGCTCTCGGCAAAATTAAATCTCGGCATACTTTAACATCCACAGAGATCTCAGATTAATTATAATCTGTGCGTCAAAATTGGTAGCAAGAGCCGTCTAGATTATGCCACGAAAATATGGCTCTCAGTCCTGGGAAATATTCCGAGACTGCAATGGCTTGACCGCCAATATTGCAGCCCTATTGGGACTTTAAGGTAAGCTAACTACAGTTTTCTCAAATGTAATAAAGTGCAAAAACCAATAGAAGTTACGTATTTTTCAGTAGTAGCTTTTATATCAAATAGTACAATTCCTTAACTTTACAAACTCAGTCGTATTTCTACGGTCCGAAAACTCTCGTCCCATTATTCTCTTCTACGTCTCCCGAAACAAGTCCAATATTCGCGACCATTGAGATAGAAAATCCTCTTCCGAATCACATTGGAACTCTTCAAAAAAGACACGATTCTTTTAAAAGAAAACCCAATAGAACTTCCTGAAAGTAGTAGAACGAAATCCAAGACCCAAACTTTTAAATGAAAAAGCAAAAAAAAAAAATATTTTTAAGCCAGTAGATAGAAATGCTTGGCGAGAGACAAACTGAAGCTATCAGAAAGTCGCCAACAAACCTTAGTAAACTCAAACAAGGGGGTTCAGTACCCCGAAATCGGTGAAAAAATAAAAAATAAAATTATTGGCTTAAAATACTATTAAAACCTTTATTAATAATGTCACAAAGTATCAAGACGATTGGAAAAATATTTTTGACATTAAAAGCCCTTTTATTTAACCCTTTCCTTACTGAACGGTTAACAATAAAAACTTTAAACGCGCTTTTCTCAGAACTTGATTTTTTGAACTTTGATGTACCTTTTCTCAAAAACTATGCTATGTTTTCTCGCAAACTTTTTTTATATGATGTAATACACAGTATACATTAATCTGAGGTTATAAATTTTATTAAAACTAAAGTGAAAAAATATTTATGGGGCAAAAAAGTGAAAATTTTCATGATTTTTTTGGGTACTTTAAAACTTATTTTATTTAAAAAATCAAACAGTTATTTTTAAAAAAATTAAACCTCAGATTAATATATAAGGTTGGTATAACACACACAGAAAATTTTAAGATGATCTGATCAGTAGTTATTGTGCAAAGGTACATTACCAATTGGCCCCAATTTAACATTACCGATATACAACATACCGAACTCCCTGAACTGTTAGTCCCAATCACAGCTAATGTATTAATTTTGAAATCACAACTTTTGCAAAAGAATTGCTCTCCCATGTTATCCCATTTTCACCAGGTATGGGAATCATCATAACATCAATTTAACACAAAATGGGAAAGAAAATAACATCCCTTAATATTATTTTGATAAAGTTTCAAAATAGTGTCGCCATCTGCTGTATATTTTGGGCATTTCGAAACTTTAAAAATCTATATCATTAAATAGCTAAAAAAAATTTCTTTTCAAATTAGTTTCATTTCGATATTAGTTTCATTTCATGCTCAGTCTGAGTTACTTTCACTCCTCCAGTCTGGAAAATGCATTTCTCCGGAAGGAGTGGATCCTTTGTGTGTTAAGCCTCCGACAGGATCACTCCAAACGAGTGATTTTAATTCAATCTGAGTTAATTTCACTCCTCCAGTCTGGAAAATGCATTTCTCCGGAAGGAGTGGATCCTTTGTGTGTTAAGCCTCCGACAGCATCACTCCAAACGAGTGATTTTAACTCAATCTGAGTTAATATTCAATCCTTTCCAGTGTCGAAAATGCACTTCTCTTATTGGAGTGGATTTCACTCTTTTGTTTTAAGAGTGTACTTCAGCAGAAGCTGTAATTCCAAAAGTAATGGATTAGCTCTATGTGACTGACAGTTCCTCTTAATGTTAGTTCATGCTGAAAATCATGATTTTGTTCCTTAAGAAGTGTTAATTAAAAATACGAAATGGCTGTTGGTGCAGATGTAGGATGTCGCACGAGATCGGAATTTACACAAAATGGTAGTAATTCCCTTCACAGGTAAGAAAAATAATTTTTATTTAAAGTTTTTATTCGAGACCCAGAAACCACAAAGTCGATATAGTAAGCCCTTCACTGTAAAATATACAAGTACAAACTTAAACAGTAAACAGTACAAACTTCACTGTAAAATATCGCCAAATAGTTCGCCGAGAGCGTTTGTTTGGGCTTACTACAAGGAGATAACTGGCTTCGCTTGGCAACCGAATTTTTCATTGGTTTTTGTACGGTGACATTTCTACCTTCTTCTTAGCTCCATCGAAAAATAGAAATGGCGAATTTTATTTCACGCCGTATTATTGCATTTGTCGCCAACACGAGTTGAGATGTCGGATCCCTTCTGGCACATGGGATAATAAGAATGCCTAAACGAAAACTTTAAGTGGTTCACTGATGCCACAACGCATATCTTATTGTATTATTTTATTCCTGTTGTATTATCTTGTTTCGCCCGAGAAATCGAATTTTATTTCTAGTTGTATTTCCATTCATCGAAGTGTTCGAAAAGTCGAACAAATACTGGAATAAATAGAATAAAATACATCCGAAAGTCAGGTGAATTTATCGGAGTGTAAATATTACAAGGAGTTTTGTAAAAAGGTGGGTTTAAAGTAAATAGTAGTTCAAAGCAAAACGACAAAAATGTTTCTATTCGAACCCAGATTTGTGGAGCACCTCCTCAATATCCTAATTTTTAAAGTTTGTGAGCAAATATTTAACTAATGGGAAAATAACTAAAAAAAATTACATATACCGACGCATTTAATATACAGTGAAGAATAATTAATTCAAGTCTCCTATATATTCTAATTCTTTTTGATTTGAAAGCCAATATTTACCTAACGCAAAACTTACTGCCACATTATTACCCACACGAAACATTTTATATAGAGCAAAGAAATAATTGATTCAAATGCAAACAGAGTTTGCTAAAAAGTTTTTCAAAGCTTTTGTTTCAGTTTACAACTTTTCATATTTATTTACATTTTCGAATCAGACTGATATTTATCTTCTAATCAATTATATCTAGTTAGGAAACATTTAATGAAAGTGAAGAATAATTATTTCAAATTAAAAAAGAATAAATTTTGACGTTTCTAAAAAGTTTTATTGAATTTTTCTTTATATCTAAGCATTCATCTGTACATAATTATCTTTAATAATAATTAAAACTGATATTTATCTTTAAGACAATCACATTTAGTTATGGTACATTGGAATAACAAAATCGCTATATACAAAAATATGTTTTCTACCGTAATATTATAACAATGGAAGCATGTGACTTGTCAAAAGGGAAAAGTATTAGCAAGGTAAAATATCCCAAGAGTCTGAACGGTGAGGTAAAATAGGAATGCAAAAAGCAAGAGAAAATAAGATCGAATGTATTGTGTATGAAATATATGAGGGAAATGGTGACATTACCAAGAAAATAGTACGATTAGAAATGACTTACTAAATAAAATGCCCATATGGAAGAACGAGCTATGTAAAGTTTTTGGGGGAAATTAACATTTTCTCAATGATCACGTTATTTATAAGAGTATATTATAAGAGTTATTTATACGTTATTTATAAGAGATGAAATAATAATAATATTTAATCGATTCTTTAATAAGATAAAAAAAAAATGAT
The DNA here is from genome assembly GCA_023701765.1 of Hylyphantes graminicola. Lineage (NCBI taxonomy): Eukaryota > Metazoa > Arthropoda > Arachnida > Araneae > Linyphiidae > Hylyphantes > Hylyphantes graminicola. The sequence continues at coordinate 10,626,314 of CM043116.1, forward strand.
TTTTTTTATGATGTTCGGATGTTTACCCACTAAAATATTTTTTCCAAAACTATGCTTCGCTTCAAAACTTCAATACCTTAAGTTATTAAGAAAGTTCCATACCAAAAAATTAACTGAAAAAAATTCAACCAGAAGTAGATGAATAGTTTTGAAATATGCATCAATTTTTTTAAAAAATTGAAAAGATTTGTTTGAAAAAATTGTGTCTAAAATCACTGTTTTAGATCATTTACACCTATTTAGCTGAAAAATAGTTATTCCCATTTCAATTTAGAGAGAAAAAAATGGGGTTTCCTTAACCTCCCGAACGGGCAAAAAATTCAAATATGTATTGTTGTTTTCACTGCATAAATTTAAAATTTAATTCATTTCAAATCGAACATTTTTTTTAAATAATTAGAATCAGGTTTATTTGAAAAGAGATGACATTAAAAACATTTCTCAGAAAAAAATACATTCTGAATTTTAAAAAAAAGTATGAATTGAAATTTAAGATTTTTGTAAGTACGACTGATAAACAAAATGCGGAAAAAACCGGGTCTAGCGATCGGAGCAAAAAAAAAAAAAGGTACAACCAAGGCTATCTTACTTCGAATCATATTTTACGTATATGCTCCGGAAATCAAAAAAATACTCCCCCAATGGAGGCCAAGTAACGCACAAAAAAATGAAGCTTAACAATGCACGTATTGTGGGTAGCTGCTTGTTGTCCATTGTTTGCATTTGGTAAAGACATTTGTGAGGCTTCAGACTTTCCGAACAATGACCCTAGTGTTACAGCCATGGAACAACTTACAGTCATTGTAACGTCATTCGAATGAGTCAGAAAAATAAGGGAACCAAGATATTAAGGAAAAAATTTAATTAACTTTGCACTAAAAATTGTGTACATTACTTATACCAGGTAGTTCGAAATGTACCTCAGTGAAAAGTGATGCAATATTTCAAATACTAACCTACACTCTTAAAACAAAAGAGTGAAATCCACTCCAGTTGGAGAAGTGCATTTTCGACACCGTAAAGGCATGCATATTTACTCAGACTGAGTTAAAATCACTCGTTTGGAGTGATCCTGTCGTAGGTTTAACACACAAAGGATCCACTCCAAAAGGAGAAGTGCATTTTCCAGTCTGGAGGAGTGAAATCCACTCAGACTGAGTTAAATTAGGAGTGTTTGTTTTAAGAGTGTACAAAAAAGAACGATTTAAAAAAAAATTGGACTCACCAGCAATTTGCTCATCTGATAAACCATATTCTGCCTGTAAAAAAAAGAGAATAAATTATTAATTTTTTTAAGTATTAAATTTATAAATAATCAAATCAGTTTTATTAAATAAGCAAAACATACAAGTCTTAAAACGATAATATCACAAGGACACATATCAGTTGATAAAATACAACTAATTATACAGTTCCGGTTTGGCTTCGAAACTAAAGGAAATTAATTTGTTTAATCGTGTTCAAATAGTTATTTTATTAACCCTTTCAGTCCCAGTGATGCCATTAGGCATCGTCACTTTAAATATTTTTTTTCTAAATGCTTATATCCGTTATGACATCCAAACACACATCATTCGATTCTGCACACTCTGTTCTATTAGACAATATTTTACATTAATCTCAATAGTAATAAGAACTACTATTTTTTTAGTCAGAAAATATCCGACAAGCGTTTCACCTGATTTTTTAAAAGTTCACTTCAGTTCCTCATATTTAAAACACAATTTAAACTATTTCGGTTAAAATAATTATTAATTTTTTTAATGATATGGTCAGATACCTTAAAATATATAACTCGAAGTGTTTTTATTTTTATTTTGTTGTTTTCCACAGTTAAAAAAATTTTGGCATTATTTCGAAAACCATATAAAAATTAAAATGTATTTTGTTCTTATGGAAATCTTATTTTTGACCTAAAATAAGCTTATTTTGTGAATATCAGATGTTTCTGTAGTGTAGTAAATTTTTGGGACTGAAAGGGATAAATGACTTTAAAAAGTTTTCTACAATTAGGTAGCCATACGTTCCAGCACATAAGTGGTCAATGTCACATACTGTAAAATAAAACTAAGAAAAAAATTAAGAAATGCATGCTGTACATAGAATTATCAATGTACGGACAGACAGACGGACTGAACGATTATAATTCCTTCCACTTTTTACGTTATAAACGTAGTGTGGAAGCTTAAACTAAGCTAAGCTAACCTTTTTTTAAATTTGGAATTTAAGGTGTTAATGGATTTCACAAAATCGTCGTAAATGAGTTAATAAAAATAAACCACAGAATCAATTGATACTCTGACATTACACATTTCTACTCTTCCATTTTCGCCAATTCATCATTCAAAGTTGACAGAACTCTCACACTCATATAACCTTCTTTCAAGCTATAAGAGTTGTACACTGTTTCCCCATTAGTGTAATTCAGTAGTGTTAACAACGTAATCAGCACGTAAAATCCACTCACAAAAATACATTTCTTTCATACTGCTAGTAAAGATATCACAACAATTGTTATAAAAAATAAACTAAAGGTTATACGATGTATATTATGCAGCACGAAAAACTATTTGAGGCTTAATCTCACTTAGCCTCAATCAGACCAACGTAAAACAATTTTATTGCAAAATAAATTATTTTATTAATAAAAAAAGTTTTCTGAACCAATTGATACTCTAAACATTACACAATTCTACTCTTTCATTTATCTCATTGGCCATTCAACATTGACAGAACTGACATACTATAAGCCTCTTTCTTGCCCTATCAACTATTAATTCACCACCCTTACGACTCGGACACTGTTTTCCTATTAGAGTATTTCAGTTTAGTGTTAACAATGAAATTTGTACTTAAAACCAATGTATCCAATATAATCTGCATGTAAAATCCGCTAAATAAAACTACCCTTATTATTCGTATTGTCAGTAAATGTGTTAATACAATTAAAACCAATGAGAATACATTATATATTCTGCATTAAAAAAAAACTATTTAAAGCTCAATATCACTTAGCGTTTATCAGACCAATATAATGCAATTTTTTTAAATAAGTTATTTTTTAATTAAAAAAAAGTTTACCGAATCAATTGATACTTCAGACAATACACAATTCTACTCATTCATTTTTACTATTGATCATTCAACGTTGACAGAACTGACATACAATAGGCTTCTTCCTAGCCTTATCAACTATAAATTCACCAACTTTACGACTCGGACACTGTTTCCCTATTAGTATAATTCAGTTTAGTGTTTACAGTGAAATTTGTACTTAAAACCATATATCCAATGTAAACTGCACGTAAAATCCAAACACAAAACTACCTTTATTTCACCCTACAAGTAAATATGTTAACTATTATTATACAAAAGAAACCAAACGTAATCCAATTTATAACACGACAAACTATTCAAGGCTGAATATCACTTCAGATCTTCACTATCATGTCAACATAATACAATTTTATAGAAAAAAATACTATCTTTCTATCTATACAAAATCTATTAATTCACCAACTTTAAGACTCGGACACTGTTTCACTATTAGTGTAATTCGGTTTAGCGTTAACAATGTAATCTGTACGTAAAACCATTGTATCATTGTATCCAATGTAATATGCAAGCAAAATCCATTCACTAAAACTACCTTTCTTTCATCCTCTTACTAAATATGTTAACTCTATTATTATACAAAAAAAAACCAAACGTAAGCCAGTATATAGCACGACAAACTATTTAAGGCTGAATATCACTTCAGATCTTCACAATCAGACCAACATAATAAAATTTTATAGATAAAAAACTAAATAATATCTTTCTATCTATACCAAAAACTATTAATTCACCAACTTTAAGACTCGGACACTGTTCCCCCATTAGTGTAATTCAGTTCAGTGTTAACAATGTAAGCTGTACGTGAAACCTTTGTATCATTGTATCCAATGTAATAGGCAAGCAAAATCCATTCACTAAAACTACCTTTCTTTCATCCTCTTACTAAATATGTTAACTCTATTATTATGCAAAATAAACCAAACGTAATCCAATATATAGCACGACAAACTATTTAATGCTGAATATCACTTCAGATCTTCACTATCAGGCAACACAATACAAATTTTATAGAAAAAAAACTAAATAATTTTTTTATATTATATTAAATAATATTGTTCTACTATACCAAAACTATTAATTCGCCAACTTCAAGACTCGGACACAGTTTCGCCATTAGTGTAATTCAGTTTAGTGTTAACAGTGTAATCTGTGAGTAAAACCCGAAATCAACTGAATAATGTAATCCCGATTATACGGACATGAGATTGGGCCCAACCCAGTTTGATGAGGGCTCGGTTAATAAGGTAGTTTCATGTGGATAACAAGGGAAACAACATTAGTTTGATCTTCAGTTTAAATTGTATCATATAGTCGCTTATGTAAAGCCACATGTACACTCAAAAATGAATGCTCATAAACGACGAAATTTTCCTTAATTTTGACGATTCCGTTTACCGGCAAATGCTCCGAGTTTTCGTTTCCACAAAGTGAGGAAATTGGAATCGTCATTTTCATGATTATTTGAATGTCGTCTAATCTAAAGAAATATTTCGTCATTTTTGAGCATGCGAGTACAACAATGAGATTCTGTTTTCTCAAAATCAAGAAACAGAATCGTCAAATCAAGATTGTTAAAGTGAGGATTCGCGTTTACTCAAAAGTTACGTGATAGTTTGACGAAACAATCCTCAAAGTTAACGAAATGAGGCTTGAGGATTCATGAATCGTCAAAAATGAAAGTGTTATTTCTGAGAGTGTAGGGCATGCATTACTAAAGAAGATGTCTTATTATTATTTTAACGACTTCTTTTCTGAAAACAAGTGACTCACCGGTGGGTCACGCCGCCCCACGGAACAGTCAAGTGTGACCCAACGGTGGATCACACAGGCGTGAACGTGTTAAGGGGGTTCAGTACCCCAAAATCGGTTAAAAAATGAAAACAAAAATAATTGGCTTAAAATACTATTACAACCTTTATCAATAATATTACAAAGTATCAAGACGATTGGAAAAATATTTTTGACATTTGAGTTATTTTATTTAACCCTTTCCTTACTGAAACGGCTTCCAATAAAAACTTTAAACGCGTTTTTCTCAGAACTTGATTTTTTGAACTTCGATGTATCTTTTCTCAAAAAACATGCTATGTGTTCTCGTAAACTTTTTTTATATCATGAAATACATAGTATAGATTAATCTGAGGTTATAAATTTTAATAAAACTAAAGTGAAAACAAATTATGATGCAAAAATGTGAAAAATTTCATGATTTTTTGGGTACTTTAAAACTTATTTTATTTTAAAATATCTAACAGTTATTTACAAAAATCTTTTAACCTCAGATTAATATATAAGGTTGGTATAACACACAGAGAAAATTTTAAGATGATCTGATCAGTAGTTATTGAGAAAAGGTACATTGCAATTGGCCAATTTAACATTACCGATATACAACATACCGAACCCCCTTAAACTGAAATCAGTTAATGTTTTTATTCGGAAACTGTGTTTACAAAGTCGTCGTTAATTGGTTAAAAAATGCTTTTGTAGGGAAACTTCTGCTAACAATGTCATATATTACAGAAACACCCATGGAGCAATGGAATCGGCTTCAGAAATTGATGGAGCAATTAAATGAGAAATCAAGGCTTAGATGTAAGTAAATAAACGGCCTTCTACGGTCCAGTAACTATCATTCACTATCAAAAAAAATTCACCCATGTTTAACATGTATAAAACTCAAATGAACAATTAATAGACAAATCCGATACTCTATCAAAGCAAAAAACATTGCGGCAACCATTTTATTCCGCATAAAAACCTTAAGTAAGATTCTTAAACCGTGTAATTTTTCCATACATGTGTCTTCTTTTAAACATTAAAATTACATGTATTCGGGATCATAACATAGTAGAACATTATTCCATTAGTTAATGCTTCTTATACATTCCACCTGAATTTATTATGAGTAAGGACATATATTTTTTTATGCCTTCGTCGATGGATTAAAAAAATAGCCGATAAATGTTAAATTCTGATAAGAATTACGAAATTTACAGAAGCAATCATGGATTAGTAGAATTGTGTTCTATGGAATAATTGAGTAACGGACAGGTTTAAGGTTTTGAGTGGTAACAGAAATGCTGAATGAAAATAAATTCTTACTTGAGTCACGATTTATTGAATCAATGTCATGGGAGCACATCGGAGCATCGGTCAACTGAATTTTTTTTTCTGTAATGGGGCTGCAACGTTGGCTGTCAAGAATTTTCAGACTCGGCAAATCCCCCGGAACCGAGAGCAATTTTTTTGTGGCACCATCTCTAGGCTACTCTCGCTACCAATTTCGACGAGCAGATTACAATGAATCTGGAGCGCTCTGCGGATGTTAAAGTATGCCGAGATCAAAGGAACATGAAAAGAACTACGGCACTCGAAAGAAGGCAATTAAATAGGAACTTTTTATTGCATTATTAAATAATTGTGTCACTTCATTATTTCAAAATTAGAATACAATTATAATTCGAAAAAAAAATTCTTTTGAAGAATGGATTAACATTAACACAAGTACGACCAGTAGCAACCACATTTTACACGCAAAATAAGAATTTTACATTTTGATTACCACTTATGAACCATAATGGGTATTTAATTGATGTAAGTGAGAATGTTCGTTTACAAAAAACATTCTGGCAACCAATCTATCTCGAATTTTTTTTTAATATTTCATGCACGCGTTCTCTTCTTACCATTAACAAGCCTTTCGGTTACATGCATTCTAAATCAAAACATGGTAAGAACATTAACTCATTAGTTAATGCCTTTTGGTACATTAACACTGCGCTTGACAGGTATTTTGTCAAATCGTCGAACGATAAAATAATTCGTATTCGTACTGGATTATTTTCAGAAATTTTCTTTGTGATTTATGCAGTCGAGTCGAGAGCCATCAAAACGAGATTTTCGAAGGAAGCAAAATTGATATTTAAGATTTGCCTACATGGAACGGTTTTCAGATATTTAGATTGTGTTTCTCAGTAGTGGCATCAAGGATAAAATCCAAATGATTTTTAAATGCAATTCATATCGCGTTAACTTTCAACTGGTGTAACGACTTAGGTAAAGAAAATGAAAATAGGCGGCAACAAACAATGAAACTAACGATATTGAACTTGATATTATTGAGTGGCGACAGAAATAGTGTTATTTAAACAATTTTTTCTGAAATTTATTGACAAATAAACGTCACACGGAAACAGTGCACCAATCGGAGAACATATTAAAGAAAAGGCAGAATGAAAGCTGCAAGAAATTCGTCAGCAGAAACAAGATAATTATTTAAAATTTCATTTGAAGATGTATTTTTAAGAAAAACCTATCACAAAAAAAACCTTATAACGTTTGCAAATATTCTAAACGATGTTTCGTAATTTTATTCAATTATGAAAACAACCTAGCAAATATCGATTAAAAACAGATAAAAAAAACTTACAACAACTTCTAAACTTTTCAAAAGTATAACTCAACATTTCATCGTACGGCATACATAATAAGGTAATTCTCGGCTATTTGAAAGTGAAAAAAGCTCGATAAAACCGTTTTACGGTCTTCGATAAACGATTGGAGGTGGTTTTAAAAACGACCCTGTGGGCTTGTTGTAAAAGATCGATCTAGTTTGAACCACATAATCTATAGATCGAATGTTTAGTGATGGTAATTTTCCTCCCGCAAACTTTTTTTATTTATCATATTAAAATGTATTGTGGGCCATAAGGCAACATAGAACTTAGCCACTTTGGGGGACATATTAAACTTCCGAACGTTAGACCAGGACTTTTAACCTCATTAAGGCACCAGTTTTTCGAGCAATAAAAATAATTTTTTAAATTTCATAAATACATTTTCATCGGTTTTCGAATTTTTTTCGGCTGCCAAAGAACCGTGGTACTAAGTTACTTCGGTCATTGCCAATAACCCTCATGAGCTCTAGAGCAACGTTAATTCAACTCGGTTTTATAAAAAGAATAATATTAACCAAGTGCGTAACTAAGATATAGGATAGAAACACATTTTGTTTAGCCTTATGAGTGGCTAAGAAGTGGGCTTAAAACCTGACGTACGAAACATGAAAGTTTCACTCATATAAAATTCATAGAAAAGGAAAAGAAACTTAAAACTTTCTTGAAGGTAACATTTAAAATCCGATGCATGTAAATGTCCACTTGATATCTAATACAACGCCAGAACAGCTTTTTATAAGAGTCTTGTTCAGTGCCAGACAATCCATCAAAAATTAATGTAACACTAAATTATTCAATTCATTCAACCATATCAAGTAAATTTTTTCTTGCTTGTAGATATGATAGAATTTTTTGAGGAAATTCTGTATGATAACTTAAGAGAAATAATCACGTCACAAAAAAGTCACATTTAAAAATACAAAGAATCTGTAATAAAGTATACTGCTATAGAGTCTAACCTACTATTCAATGAAATTCAGGAAATTGACAAATAATTCATGAATATCAAGGTAACGAATAAAATTTTCATATATCGTCACTTACGTTCCTACATTTGCTAACTCACTTTGCACAACGGTAGAAATTTACTGAGCGGTAACCCTTGGTGAACTTTCCAAAATCGGGCCAAAAGTCGGCCAAAACCCAATCGAGATGAGCAAATAACGGTCAGATAGGTATGCCGGAAAACGTCATCGTTGCGAAGTCAATTTGAATCATCAGTCGAAGTCAGACAGTCGCCAAAAAAAATTGTTTATCACCAAATCCGAAAAAATCACGCCAAGGGTTACCGTACAGTAAATTTGACCCTTGCAAGACAATGAGATAGCACAGGTGGGAACTTAAGTGACGATATGTAAATATCAATCCACCTATATACATCATTAAAAGTTTTTATTCTTTAAAAAATACGGTCTATGTAATATAATCCATAGCAATATAATCAGCTTTCACCAGAGCCCCGTTCATATCCAGCTAGCCAATCAAAAAACAATAGACCACGGAGTTAATCAAATTCATATACAAACATTTCAAGCCCTTTTTTTGCATAAAAATGCACAAAGTATTTCATTACTTTGTCTCATCTTCCTTTTTTAAAAAAAACAAAACTGATTTCCTCAAGACGTTTGGCTTATTTAAAACAATCCCCCACTATCCGATTTCTTCTAATGTAATCCTTTGCTTTTTTGTATGCTTGAGTTTTGTTTCGAGCATATAAATGAAGGCATTGGAGCCTCGTTGTGAAGAGAGCTTGCGTTTTGTAAAATAACAGTTCTTTCTGTTTTGTGTTATTAGATAGGTGATTTTAATCCTTTAGTGCAGTTGTTCCCAACCGGTGGTTCACGTATCACTGGCAGTACGCGGGACAATTTCAGGTGCGGTACCCGTGAAGGTTTTATCGATCGTACTTAAAACAAAAAAAAAGAGATTATTTTAAAGAGAACTCTTTTATTAACTTCTGGATCGGATATAAATCTGAGCACTCTTCGAACTTTTGTCAAGCGGCGATATATTTGATGACATTTGTTACGAGTTACTTATTTGAGACACAGAGCATAGGTGCGAGAATGGATTTTCTGAACGCTTGTACATTAAAAATAAACATAGAAGCACAATAAGTGCCATACTCCCAATGTTGATATTTTTGCCACAAGCAAACAATAACAACAACTTTCGCACTAAAGATTAAAAAGTATATTTTGTATAATGATTAATTTTTTGATGAGTTTGCACGAATTTTTTATTTGTATATTTTTAAACCTATGGGTAATAAATAAAACTTACTGTTTTAGTTACTTTTTGCTATATTGGTTAGTATTTATCCTTTATTATAAGCATACTATAAATCAACAAATATCTAACCCTTAAATATGAAGTTCTCTCGGGAATTTGATTCAAAAAGCTTTTGAATACTTTTAGCAGAGTAAATATTATAGGTTTTATTAAAATATTTAGGTCTGGTGGTACGCCAAAATTTCCCCAAAAGTCAAGTGGTACGCGCGGGCAAAAAGGTTGGGAACCCCTGCTTAAGTGTCTGAAGCACAACTTAAAAGCACTGGAATTTCAAAAAGGATCAAATCAATTTTGTCTCAAAATGGCTTGTTTCAAATGTCACTATGTTCTAGTTTTTTCTTCTCGACATACTAAGCGTGGGCGACGGAATAGTAGATAACGACTAAATTCTGGAATTATTCAAGCGAACATGCATGTTATATCATCTAATATCAGACTTTTAGTTCAAGAACCTATACAGAAGAAAAGCAATACTAATTGAAGAATTGTGCTTCATATATATTCAGCCATCCATACAATTAAAAATAGCGTAGGCACTTCAAATTCCCTCATTAAAAGTTCTTATTCTTAAAAATAAACGTTTCCCTACTCCCAAAATCTATTCATAATGCACACTTAAAACTAATTAAAATATACCTTTATTCAATGGAAAACTATAATTATCCAAATTTTGAATTTTCTGAGTGTGACGACCGGTTTCAATTGACTAGTCCTCAAATTGGCTAAAGTGCAAACTTATTTTCACTGCATTAAATTTAAATTAAAGTTTTACAGTAAAAATTTAATTTCTTAAATTGTTTTAAAATTACATTTCTGTAATGAATGGTTAGATGGCTCCGCCATCCTTTACAGCTTAAAATTCAATAAAACGTTTAAATTTATAAATTATTTAAAAAATTATGTGTGCAGCTGGAAAACCTGACAGAAACGTTATTGGTTTATAAGTATGTATCCCTCAGTGGGCTAGCATTATACAGTTATACCGCATTTCTACCCGAAACAACAGTTACTAAGAAATACCACGTCGATTCCGCCCGCAAGTGACGATGACAGACTTCACACTTCGCCGCCTCAAGTGGTCTGAGGATGACGCATTTCTCGCCCCGTAATGGGACCGGCTCATTTCTGAGGAGACTGACAAGAGACACTTGTCACAAGGAGGGAAAAGTGACTGTCTTTTGTGTATGGATTCTTAGGACAAGAACAGCACAAGTCTGGATAAGATAATGTGAATTGTCGTCGCACTAGAGCTACACGAGGGTTAGTGGCGGCGGACGTCGTAATTTAGAACCACAGTCAAGTGACATGTCGACACCCAAATAATGTCAGCACGTCACCGTCAACAGTGACATCGTACGCGAAGGTGGAACTCTGAATCATACTTAAACTGCTCGCCTTCAATATCATTCGTCGGACATTATTGGCTGCACGCGACTTTTGTGTTTTTATTTTTTTGGCGATGCACGGACCCAAACCTGGGACCTTCTGAATGCGTGTCAGACGGCTTAACATCCCCCCCCCCCTTAAGTACAAGCCTGAAAAAGTGAATATTAAACATTGGTTCGTCTGTCAGACACCTGCTAGGAAAGCTGCATACGTCAAATTTGGTAAACACGCACCTCATTTTAAGATATTCGAGAAAATTGCTCAAAGGATAGCATCCATAAACTTTGTTGGATTTTAAAAGTAATTGCTGATAAAGGAAAAGATAGACAAGCTTCACATTTGGTACACGTGTTTCCAGTACCTGTCGGACGATATAGTAATGTTTTGAAAAAAATGCGAATAAACAAGGTTAACTGTTTTAGACTTATGTTTTGAAGTTATTGGAATTTACTGAAATGGCACATAATTGCCTATAAATGTAAGGATTTTTTTAGTAGTAAGTCTTGTAGTGTTGCACACCACTATTTTTATTCAGAGAAGCGCCCAGATAAAGCTAAAACTTTTCTCAAAGTAAAATATAAAAGACAACTTGTAATAGTAAATTTAAACGACGTTTTCTCTTAGTATTTCAATAATGATCTAATGGCTAACACAAAAAAAAACATAGACCGAAACTACCAATTTCTCACTGATCAGTACCAGTTGACATAAACTGTTCTTTCTCTGAAGAACAAATAAGCAGAATTTCACAAATCTATTCTGCCCAAGTCTACGTTTTTAAAGTAAGAAAATCACGAAGCGAGTGATTTGTAGAATGGAAATGGAGTTTAAAGTAGAAAAGATATTTTCTTAAAGGAAGGGCCAAATTATTGGATCGTACTCTGTGTGGTAATTGGGGGCAGAACTTTTTGGTGGATTAGTTTTGGATGATAAGGGTCCTTTAAATCTGTGTAAATATTAATTGAGGATAGCTGTATCAGAAAAGAGAGCAAATGGCTGCTTTTTTAACCGAAATCGAAAAGCATGCAAAACCTAGGGTTTGCAGCACTGCACGACTTTCAATCATCACTCATTAAATCAATACATTTACATATAATTTCAATACATTAAAAACATCTATGCTAGCTACCCTTTGTTAGGTTAGGTTAGGTTAGGTTTTAATTATCGTCGAACTAGAGCCTACACGAGGGCCATTGGCGACGGGCATCATATTTTAGAACCACAGTCAAGTGACGAGCCAACACCTGAATAGGCACCCAACGCAACCGTTAAGGGCGACATCGTACGCAGCGTTAGGACTTTGAAGAATATTTAACGTGCACTCCCTTATTATTCGTCGGGCATTTTGGCTACTCTGGCAGTTTATAGGTCGGCAGTAATTTTGGCGATGCCCGGACCCGAACCTGGGACCCTTCGCATGCTAGGCGAGTGCCTAACTGACAGGGCTCCCCAGCCCCCAGCTACCCTTGTGCTTGAGTGATTTTCTCGAAACTATATAAGACTTCCTTCAGGTACTAAGATCTCGTGGACAGAAATCTTAGATCTTTTAGTTAAGTACCTGTAAAGTAGTTTCAGACAGACTGACAGATGGACCAATGCTCAAAAACTGTTTTATAAACAACGCCTTCCGAACGTATAGAAAACACACAAAATCTTCATTTCGTATTATCAATCCTATCAAGCACTTTCATTACCGTATATTTCAAGTTAGGCAAGTAAAAGTAAAATTATTTTCAACTTTAATATAAATTTAATAATATAATGTAATGATGGTATGCAATGTTAAGAAAAGAAAAGTAAAATATTGGCCTAAACTATTTTTTTTTGGCTGCATGAGTTTCAAACACAGATGTTCAATATTAGTTGGCACTTATTCTTTAAGGTATATTATATTTATCAAATCCAGTATTTTCATTTTGCTACATTTTATATGTAGAATTTAATATTTTGCCCATTATTAAAAGAGTATTTTAGTAAAGTTAACTTTTCCATTATTGGTTTGCAGAGTAAATATTTGTTTTCACGAAGCGACAATGCAGTCTAACACATTATTCCGAAAACTTGAGTAAATAGAAATGTAGCATAATGCTTCAAATGTGTTGGAAGAAACATAAAGAAACACTTTTATGCATTCAATCGGGTGATAACGCAAATATTTGCTTAAGTATATCCTCTTAAGAACCGAGCAAAATCCTGCACGTATATTCTTATATATAATCTAAACAAACTTTTCATACAAATATATGCTAAAAAGTATGTTTTGAAAAGAAATTAAAAAAAAAATTATGTTTATAGTTACTTAGGGACACGCCTTAAACTCTAAAAATACAAATTTTTGGGCTATAAATGCAACTAAACGACCGTATCACTTATTTGTAGTTAATAAATTATTTTTACATTGCTTTTAATGCAAAATGCCTTTCAAATCAACTACTAAAAGAACTTTTTGAAAAGTTAGAAAAAAAAATTAATATTTTTTTAAGAACTCTTATATCGTATCTTTCATTTCTTATAGCAATAAATGACTGATAAATGTAATCAAAGGCTTTATGCTACTTGGAACTTTTTCTATTGGACCAGGTCAATTTCGTAACTAATTAACGTGTTAATTGCTTGAGGGGAGGTTTTAAAAAATGTCCCCAAATGGGGACGCCAGGCCGTAAGAGGTTATGCATTCAATCATGTGATATCGCAAATGTTTGCTCGAGTATATAGTTATACAATTTATAAAAGTAATTATTTGAATTTAATCTATGTGAAAAAATTCCGATGATGTAATATTCATATCCTAAAATTTCAACTATTAATTGATTTGATTTGTGTTGACTTACTTTGTATTATTTTATCGTCATTTGTTTTTTCAAAACTTATTTAGTTTTCTTAATTTTTTTTAAATATTTCAACGATTACAAATTATGTATGTACATACTTCGGTAAAAGAAAGATTTGTTATTAATATTCCACTGTGACGGACTAGTTGAAATTAAGTAACGAAAACCAACCTACTGGAGATGAAACTTTAATAAGAACTTGCATTTCTTAAAATTATAGTGAACGCGTATCACGTTTTCGAAGGTAAAATAAATACATATTTTCTTACACAATGCAAGATAAAGTATTTTATGCTTTTGTAGAAAATTCAAAAAAATATATTATTTTATATACAGTAAATTTCATTCTCAAACAATACCGTACATTTTTTTATCGTTTTTATTAAAAACCTTGTTTCCTATACTTTATGTTAAGAAAATTCTTTCTACAAGAACTAAAAAAACTTTTCTAAAAATATAAAAAAGCACTTAAAAGTCAAAACTACTTTTTCACATGAATGTAATACCGGGTATAAAAATCATTGAATTTATCATGGCGACTTCCGCGCAAAGTTTCGACAGAGGATTTTTTTAGAGTAGAGAATGATTTTTTTAAAAGTCAACAAACTTCCTTTCTGATATCTCAAATGCTATTCAGTAATTCTAAATCGGATATCATTCTGAATTTTTAGAGGAAGCAAGACTTTTTATTTACTGGGTTAAAAAAGTGACATTTGTATATATCGCACCCTACACTGAAAAGAGACACTCCATTGCAGAAGAGCCTGTTTTTTCTGTACATAGCTATAAGGTTGACATTCTTTAACTTTAAAGTACACTTTATATTCAAAGTATTTTTACAGTCAGTAGGATTTATGTTATTGAATGGTATCAATTCAACAACTCAAAGCTATGCTATTATACGTATTAGATTCAAACAATTGCATTTTTTTTATTCTGTTAAACCTGATTTTCATTTAAACATTTCCAAAGAACCTTTGAAAAATATTTTTTGTTCTTAGAAAAATTAAATTTGAATGTTTGTAGCACTAATTCAAATATTAGTTTTCACCAGCGGGTGACCGAGCTCTGCTCGGAGAAAACAGGTATCGAAGCTAACTCGAAGATTTAAATTTTCAATTGTGATTTATCAAAACAATACATCCCATAAAAAAAATTGTGAAACCATTGGTGAAAAGATAACCGGTTAAAGTTAATGTGACCAGATTTTCAAAATCAAAAAGTGGGACACTCCATCACCCCACCCCACCCCCGGTGTATTTTTTAAGTATTTTTTTATGCACATAATAGTCCCTTCACACAATTACACACTTGGTATAAGAAAGATAAGGAAGGCGCGTTCAACAGCAGCAGTGGTTCCAGGCAAACAGAAACCATACTCCACCAATTTGTTGATGACTTTAACTTCATTTAACAATTTCTAAAAAGGTCATAGCGTTTTACAACGATTATTCATTAAAAAAAAGTCTATTTTATTTACAATTTCCTCCTTTTTCGGGACATTGCGGGACTTTTACAAAAAAGCGGGACGTTATGGCGGGACATTCGGCCCGCTGAGAGCCCGTTTACCGGGGTTTATTAATTCTGGGGCGATTTTCGACTTGGCACCAATTCCTCGTATTATAGTATAAGATAAGTAATTATATTTTATCTTTTGTCTTCATGAGATAAAAACGCTGCTTCGTTTTTAATGCCGAAAAAATTTCATTTTTCAGTGAAAACCCAAGTATAAAAAGTACAATAAGTATGCCGAAAAAGGTAAGATAATATGTAATTATAAATGTATGGGCTTGTTAGACTAATTTAAATATTAGTTTTTCATATAGGTAACAAGATATTAGTAGTTTTAAGATCTCTATTTGAGTTGATACAAATAGCGTTCTCCAGGCATTACGTTTCAGTCTTTTCATTGTAAAATATTTAAGTAAATTTTAATTAAAGAAAAGGGATGGGGATCCCAATTGGTTAGGCTTTCGCCAAGCATGCGAAAGGTCCCAGGTTCGGGTCCAGGCATCGCCAAATAACTGCCTACCTATAAAAGGGTTGTGCAGCCAAAAGTGTAAGAAAAAAATACCCCGTGTAGAGGGAGTGCACGTTAAATATACTTAAAAGTCCTAAAACTGCGTACGATGTCGCCCTTAACGGTTGCGTTAGGTGCATATTCAGGTGTCGGCTCGTCACTTGACTGTGGTTCTAAATTACGACGCCCGTCACCAATTAGCCCTCGTGTAACTCTAGTGCGACGATCATTCAAACTAAACTAAAACTAAAAAGATACACTCCTTTACATTAACAATGCAGAACAGCCTGTTTTTTCCATACATTGCTATATGGTTGACATTCTTTAATTTTAAAGTACACTTTATATTCAAAGTATTTTTGCAGACAGTGGGATTTATGTTATCGACTGGTATAAATTCTACAATTCAAAGCTATTCTATGTAGATGACACTCAAACAATGACGTTTTCTTTTTAATTCTGTTACACCTGATTTTTTTTTTATTAAACATTTTTCAAAGAACATTTTTTAAGAACGGAATATGCATTTTAATTTTAATGTTTGTATAACTAATTCAAATATTAGATCTTCATTAATAAGCGATATTTTTTATGACATAAAAACGATGCTATATAGTTAACGCAGAAAAATGGCGGGAGTTTTTGTCCAGTGCAAACCTCGGTATTTGATTTTTAAAAACACGAAATGCAATTTTAAATTTGTGTGCTTGTTAGACTAATTCAAATATTAGTTTTCACGGGCAGCGAGATATCACCTGTTTTAGGTTCTCTATGAGTATATGCAATATTGCTAGTGTGTTGGGAGGCTATGTAAAGAAATAGTTTCATGCATTCAATCAGGCGATACCGCGAATATCTGTTCAAATATACAATTGATGAAAGTTAATATTTGAAATCATTTTAAAGACGCAATGAAACCCAACTAGAAAGATTTATAAATGAAAAAAATCTAAAGCTTACACACAGGGTAAAAATCAGGCTTTATTTGACATTTATTGTAGCGTTTACATTGATTGCATTTATTACATTTATTGTAGCGTACATTTATTGTAGGGGTAATGTTAATGTTTTTAAGGTTAATGTTAAGATGTGTACATGCATGTTTTTAAGGTTAATGTTACCATATGTACATGTTTTAATGATTGAAGTTACAGCTTAGTTTAAGTTGTAACTTTACACCACAAAACATGAAGAAACGTTCTATTTTATGGTGAAACGTTACTCCGTAGTGCTGGAGGCAGAACATACCTCCATTGTGATAAAAAAAAGTGTTTTGCATAGTTTTAAATTTAAGAATCTTGGTATAAATTTTAGTTGAATTAAAATCCGAGTCCCTTTTCAAAAGTAGAATCAAATATCAATAAAATATTTGTCCAATAAAAATTGAGCTCGGAGAGAATAAAGTTTTGGTTTTGCTCAAGGAACTTAGAATTATTGGGTATTTTAGTAATTGATATTGCTTGAAAAAACAGAAATGTTACTTTCACTTTTTAAAAGTAACTACTGTTTTCTTTAGAAATTTATTGTTTCAAAATGTTCGAGCCAATCGTTAAATTGAGAATCGAATGGCATTGTACAGTTAGGATATTTTTTATTTAAAAAAATATTTTTAATTTAAGATTTATTGAGCTTAACTTATTATCATATACATTGTGTTTATTTTATTTTTAAATTGGTGTATATAGTCACCAAGCTAATTGAATATTTTAGTTAATTTCGATTATAAAATAATTAAAATATTATGCTTCATGAACTAGGATAAATA
This sequence comes from Hylyphantes graminicola, assembly GCA_023701765.1. Lineage (NCBI taxonomy): Eukaryota > Metazoa > Arthropoda > Arachnida > Araneae > Linyphiidae > Hylyphantes > Hylyphantes graminicola. The sequence goes on from CM043116.1 coordinate 10,644,185, forward strand.
ATTCAATTGTATTGATAGTACTTTTTGATGATTACTTTTAAAAAATAAAAGTACCATATCTATTTTTTCAAGCAATATCAATTACTGACATACCCATATTGATAGTGTAATGAACACGATTCAGAAATTTCCCTTTCTTCTAGCTATCTTTTAAACCAACCTACTTTCGAAAACAAAATTTAAAAAGTTGCTTGTGTTATAAACATATTTAAAATGTAATGTTATGAATTTACATAATGAAAACTCCTGACCGAATTCATCAATATTAATACAAGATAAAAAAAGATTTAATTTAGATAACCATAAATCTTATTAAAATGAAACACACCACGCATATTTTTGTTTTTAATATTGAAGGAAAATATCCAAAGCTCTTTCACACATTAGTTCTGCATAAGCAAGCAATGATATTGACGACAGTTTTTATTAAGAAAAAAGTAAACAAAAAACGATTTTGCAGGGTGTAAGACTGATTTAATTTGAAAATTTATATAAAAATTGACTGAATAAATAAAACAAATTGCAGAAATATTCTTTAGAAACAAATAACTGTACTCTACTTTACACACGTACTTATGTAGTAATATTTAGAAGTTTGTGTACTTACTTTATTACACTTATGTAGTTGGTAAGTTTATAGGACTTTAAAAAAATCCAAACTTTCTACATAAACTTCGAGAAATTTACCGCTTTTGGATGTTCCTGTGAGACAATAAAGTATGCTATAAAACGAAACTTTTACGGCTCTATAAAGTTCTCACCAAACTGGCGGAGTTTGCAAAAAATAACCGCTCGACTCAAAGTAAGACGCAATGGATTTCACAGCAGTGCAGAGAAAGTTTCAACAACAAAAAGTTCTCTAAGAAAATATAATAACGTAACGTAGCCTGGTCAGTAAAATATAATAACGGGACTACAAAACATTTCGTGTTAACCGAATTTCATGTTAACCATCACCAATTTTTTCTGATAGTGAACCAGTGAGTACTTTTAAAAAATCAACATAAAAAAATCTTATTTTATAATATAATACACTAATAATGCAAGCATACAATTACATAATTCAATGGGAGCGTGGCACATTTGTTTTTGTTATTACAATTTTAATTTTTTTCATAAGAAATAATTAACCGATCGATACAAAATTGATCTTATTCGATAGATCGGGCTTCGATCTATTAGAAAATACTGGTTTCAAAAATTCGATTTTTTTTTTGTTTTAGTTAACAATGTTCTCCCCTTAACAACAAGTTTCAAAGGGCAAAACAATAACATAAGCAAAAGTAGACTCAAGAACTTTTTTTAATTTGTTAAAAATCAATAAGATTTGTTTTCTAAAACAATGCCAGTGGAATGTACACAAGGAAGCTAACATTGACAGTTGTTTAAAATGACCTTTCTATTTTTAATTAAAGGAAAACCGATGTGTGTTGTAACTGTGACGCAAATTACTGTGATTCCGGAAACGTTATCTTGTATGAATTTACTTTAAAACTTGTATTTAATTAAAGTTTCTTTTTATATTGGTGTATTTAATTACGTAATTAATTCATTCTCTTTAAATCCGGAAGTCTCGGAATTCCGAATACAAATCTGAAGGAATTCTTTTTACTCTTTTAATGCCTCATTTATTTGTCCTAGAACTTGAAGCATCGCATTGAAAAACTGTTAATGAACATGAAACAATACATCGGACATTACTTTCTAACATCTAGATAATAAAATATAACAAAACAGTGTTTTCTTAAAAGAAATGCAATGTGTATTTCATTTCATCAAAGGGGGCTGGGGAGCCCAGTCGGTTAAGCACTCGCTTAGCATGCGGAAGGTCCCAGGTTCGGGTCCGGGCATCGCCAAAAATAGCTGCCGACCTATAAACGGCCCGTGCAGCCAAAAATGTCCGACGAATAATACCCCGTGTAAGGGAGTGCACGTTAAATATCCTTCAAAGTCCCAACGCTGCGTACGATGTCGCCCTTAACGGTTGCGTTGGGTGCCTATTCAGGTGTGGCTCGTCACCTGACTGTGGTTCTAAAATACGACGCTCGTCGCCAATAGCCCTCGTGCAGCTCTAGTGCGACGATAATTCAAACCAAATCAAAATCATTTCATCGAAAACTGTTTTAATACGAAAATGAAATTGCAAAAAAAAAAAAAAAAATCCGAGTCAAGAGTACACCCAGGTAAGGATATTTAGAAAAAAAAATCCACACTTACATATTTAACAAAAAGTTTGTTTCAGTTAGCCTTAAATTTCTGATAAGTTTTATAACAAAAACATAACTGATTATAACTGACTTCTTTTTTTTTAATAATGAATCTTTGTCACTTGAATTATAAGTTTTCTACTTGGCACCTCAATTAATTGCGTACGATGTCGCCCTTAACGGTTGCGTTGGGTGCCTATTCAGGTGTGGCTCGTCACCTGACTGTGATTCTAAAACACGACGCCCGTCGCCAATAGCCCTAGTGTAGCTCTAGTACCTCAATTAATTGCGAGTCTAAAAAAAGTATTAAAGAGTGTGTTTATTGTTGTGATCTGAGACATTTACACGAACGACGTCAGTGGTAAAAAGACAATAAGAACAATAGTTTAAACACCAGTAATTTTGTAGCAACTCAACTTAACTCCATGTTCTTGATATACAATTAATTCTCCTTGGTATTCTTTATCATTCTGTATTCTGATCTCATTAAAGTATGTTGTGTTAACAACCCGTCCTCCTCTGTTCAGAGTATGTAACATTACTGGCGACGAGGCGGTTCGCCCACGATTCTATATACTAAAGAAAGTAAATTTAATGCAGTTAAATTTTTTACAATGTTTCTTCGAGTCAAGATGACTAAAAAGGGCGACTTCAACGGCTAGCGTGTTAGCCAAGTTTCTGCTGGACTGAAGGACACCTGGACACTGTGTTCGTATTCCCGATTGCTGGAATGGGTCATGCGTAAGCTTTTTTAGATTTAGTTACTTTTCTGTATTTTCATTGTTTTTAAGTAGTTCTATTAAGAAGTCTATATTGTCAGTTTTAAAACGGTTTTTAAAATGGCAGAACAGGCAACTACCGTGCAATATTTTGGTTCCGTCGGAACTATTTCAGAGTTCGATGTTTCTAAACCGCAAAATATTGAGTTGTATTTAGAACAGCTAGGTTTTTATTTGGAAGCAAACAATGTTCGTGATGATTCTAAAAAACGCGCTACGCTGTTAGCAGTTTGTGGTATGAAAACACTTAGTGTTATTCGTAATCTTGTTGTTCCGAATAAACTTAGTGAGGTTACGTATGATACTATAATAGAAAAACTTAAAACTCATTTTTCACTGTAACAAATCCCTGGCTAATACAAGGCTAGGGATTCAGTGGCTCTTTTTTCCAGTAAAGGATTGGACTCATTGTTAAGAAAATTAAGCTTTAATGATTTAATTATACATAAATTAGATAAGACACGTTTCTTAGCATTTTACAAAGCTCGCGACTGCTGAGCGACTCGCTTCTTCCAAGCGCAGAATCAAAAAAGGTCCCGTTGCCACCAGTACATCTTCCTTTTGTACTCCACCGTCCAAGGGTACAGCACACGCCCTTTCATCAACTTTCCAGACGCCCGGCGCCATCCGTTCAGCCTAAGTGAGCACGCCAGTCGCCTATTTGATGTCACCCCGCTCGGGTAAAAATGGCGGCAAATTCCAGGTGGGACGGTGACACGCCCAACCTAGTTTGAAGATTTTCTTTCAGTTGAAAACAATCTTCCAACTACATAACAAAGGAAGTCACAAGAAGGTAGCACATCTAAGACATATCATTCAGCGATAATATGGAATCTCCCACATTTCGCACTCATGCCAGTGTGACACATATATATTAAACTCAATACTTTTGAACACTAAGAAACTCAAATTAAATTGTAGAAAAAAAAACACAACTACACTTTTTTTTAAACAAAAAAACCCCTAAACAACACAATAGCAAAATTGAAATAAACTGAACAAAAAAAACGTTACCACGCTGCTGTTTCTAATCGAGATAAGGCATCGGCGTCCTTGTTTTCAGCTCCCGGTTTATACTGAATAGAGATGTTGTAACGCTGCAGCGCCAAAAGCCATCTTTGAAGTTTAGCGTTTCTAGGTGCCCCCTCTGACAGATACCTGAGTGGATTGTGGTCTGAGAAAATTTTAATTGTGGTTCCGAAAACCCAGGTCTCAAATTTTTTTAGAGCCCAAATTAACGCGTAAGCTTCCCTCTCAATTGCAGCCCATTTCTTTTGTGTGTCGTCCAGTTTCTTGCTAGCGAAACTTATTGGAACGATCTTTCCCTGTTCGTTAAATTGGCCCAAGGTTGCACCCACCCCAATCTCCGAAGCGTCACAAGAAATGGCAAATGGTTTTCTTATATCAGGTGTGTGGAGTGCTACCGCCTTTGCTAAGCAGTTTTTCAACTCACCAAAGGCTTGTTTTGCCTCATTAGACCACGGTATCTCGTTGGATACCTTTTTTCGGGTAAGTTCGGTCAGTGGCATAGCAATTTCTGCAAAACGTGGTATATATTCCCTGTAGTATGAAAATAATCCCAGGGCTGAACGCAGATCCTTTTTCGTTACTGGCAATAGCAATCCCTCAATAACTTTTAGTTTTTCAGGATCCGGTCCATGTTTACCAGATCCTACAACATGACCTAAGTATTTAACCTGACCCCTGACAAAGTGACATTTCTGAATATTTGCTGAAAAGTTAAGGTCATTTAAAGTTTTTAAAACGGCACTCAAATGGATCATATGGTCCGCCCACGATTGGGAGTATATGACAATATCATCAATGTAACTATCAGCGTATTCCCGATGTTCACTTAATACTAAATTCATCGTTTTTTGAAACGTATTAGCACTTCCATTTAATCCATAAGGCATAACTGTCCACTGATATTGCCCTTTTGGTCCAATAAACGAGGTAAGTTCTTTACTTGCCTCATCCATTGAAATAGTCCAATAGCCCTTTAAAATATCCAAAGTGGTCAAATAATTTGATGCTCCTGCTTTGTATCTCAATTCAGTAGCATTTTGCATGGGAAAGGGGTTAATTTTGCATGCCAAGTTCAAAAACCTGTAGTCTACGCATAATCTTATGCTTGAATCCTTTTTGGCCACACAGACCAATGGATAGGCTATCTCTGCCTGCGAATGTTCTATTAACCCCTTTTCCATTAAATCTGAAATTTGATCTTCCACCGCAGGTTTTAAGCTCTCGGGGACCCTATAAATGTGGGGCTGTTTCCGCTCATAATCCGGTTTTAATTGAATGGAATGGCTTCCCACCTTTGCCCTTTTTAATTCCCCAGAAAACACATCCTTGAACTGTATTAAAATCCTTTTTAATTCCCTGCCCTCTCTACCAGTTAAATGCTCGGTTTTTAATCTAATTTGGGACTCAAGGAATTCTTGGGTAGTTACATCCCCTTTACCTGGTGCGTGCTGCACGTCTCCAAAATCCTCATCTTCCTCGTAAACTAGCCCCATGGCAGCTACGGGCTGTACATACTGTCTTAATTTGTTTTGGTGCAAATGACGTTTTGCACCATTTGGCAGTTCAACGAGAAAGGAGTGGTCAGATTTTTTTTTTTACAATTTCCCCTGGTCCTGACCATCGGGCGTAAATCTTATTTGTCGAATCAGGTTCCAAAACAATGACCTTATCACCCACGTTATATTTCTTATTTGAAGACCTTAAGTTGTATCTGCGGGCGTAATCTGTTTGTTTCTTATTCGCAACATTTGCTGCAAATTCAGATGCTGACTCTAGGTTATTTCTAAGATCTTCGAGATACTTTTCAGGGCTCAAGCTAATTCCCTCTGGTATGATAGTCTGACCCTCCAAACAAGTCTTGAGCAATGCCAAAGGACCGTTTGGAAGTCTTCCGTACATTAATTGAAATGGGGAAATTCCAGTTGTTTCATTAGCTACTTCCCGTGTAGCCCACAATAAAAACGGCAAAACCTTATCCCAGTTTCTATTGTGTTTCCTTATAGCGTGGTGTAACATGTTTTTTAACGAGCCATTATATCGCTCCACCAATCCATTGCTCAATGCATATCCAGGAGTACAAAATCTTGGGACAACCCCTAAGTGTTTGAAAAACTCCTCTGTTAATTTCGCCGCGAAATTTGTCCCATTATCCATAGCTATGACTTGTGGAACTCCCGTTCTCATAAAAATCTGCAGGAGGGCTTCGCATGTCGCCTTGGCGGTTAGTGTACGAAGAGGTACAGCCTCAGGCCACCTCGAATGTTGGTCAACAACGCACAAGACGTATTTATGCCCTCTAGAGGAAACCGGATCAATAGGACCAATTATATCGGCGTGCACCGCCTGAAATGGAAGTTCCGGCCTCGCAATAGGCTCAATAGGTGATCTATCATTAGTGCGAACCCTACGCCGTAACTGACACTCTTCACAGCTACTACAATAAAGCTTAACTTGTTTTCTGACGCCCTCCCAGAAAAACGACAACTTTATCCTTTCTAAAGTTTTCTCCGCTGCCAAATGTCCACCCGTAGATTGGTTATGAGCCAGTTTTAAAATTTCCATTCTCCTACATTCGGGTACCACCAGCTGTTTTAAACTCTCATTTACCACTTTATTTCTATGATAAAGTAACCCATCCTCAACAAAATAAGAGTTTTTTCCCTGTCTACCCTCTTCCCAGGACCTTGACAATGACGGACAATCCCTTTGTTGCTGCCTAAACAGCCTAGACTGCTCGCCCGTTTGGTGTGCACCATTGTCCCCCGAATTATCGGGTTCCCGTTCCGCTTCAACTCCTTCAGTGACAGAATCGTCTGCCCATTGTTGAGCCCAAGGCAGTGGATCTTCGCCCCCCTTTGCTTCCCCTTCTTCGTAAATTATTTCTCCCTGAGGAGGAGGCACACCCATTTCAATGCTATTCACTGAATACAACTGAGATTGATGGTTCAAAGCCTCAAACACTGCAGGTGTAACTAGTGCAGGGCAATTTAAATTGTCAGTGATAGCTGCTAATATGTCAATTTCGGGATTGATGGTCTGTCCTTCCTCCCATAAAGACACGGGCACTGTTACCAGTTCCGCTTTATGCATTTGTCCAATTGCAGGGACTAAATAAATACAACCCCCAGTCTTATATTTATCAGGAATTAAGTCTTTGCGGAAGACACAAATTTGGGCACCAGAATCATTGATAGCTTGAATTTTATTTCCCTCAATTTTTATGTTTACCATAGGAAGTTGACCTTCATCCATTACATCCCTTTTGTTTTTAATTGCATTCATTCCAACATTAATACAAACCCTATTAATTGATCTTTCATTATCTCTGCGGTTTTTACAATCCTTTTTTATATGACCGGGCTCTTTGCAACCGTAACAGATAATTTTTGACTTCTTTCCGTCCAAGTTATTACCATTTCCTCCGTTACTTACTGCCCCTTGCCCATTGTTTCCAGAGTCCCCTCCACCTGGCTTATTGCCAACAACTGGTTTATCTCTAATATTGCCGTCGCGCCAGTTTTTCTTTCGATCTCCCTTGTACCCCTCAAACCTATAACCGTTGCTTGGGTTTGCTTCTAAATACATGTCGATCTCTGACGCCAGTTCGGTTGGTCTCAACCATTTTATTCCCTCCTTAATTAATATATGGGACCTCACCCTACCATCTATTAAGTCTTTCATCTTATCCGCCACCACCAAGTCTTTCAGATCTTGGATGGAGACAATATTTCGACTTTCTAAATAGTATTCTAGGGTAGTTTTAATGCGGGACGTCCATTGTACATATGATTCATTTTCTAATTTCAAACAATTCTCGAAATTCTTCCGGTATTGTACTGGGGTCAGACGATTTTCAGTCAAAATACATTCCTTAATTGCTTTATAATCACTAAGTTTATCCAGTCCCAGACTGTTTGTTAAACTCCCAGTAAAATTAGCCAATCGATGCAAAACAATCTTTCCCCAATACACATCTGGTACCGAATAAATATCGAAAATTGTTTCTACCTGAAAGAAGAAAAACACCCAGTTTTCTGAATTTGAGGGCACCTTAGGCAACTGGTCTTTTACCAAACTCAAGTATTTAAATAATTCATCTTCGACCCCTCTATCGGAAGACCTGTTACCATTATTTACCTGTGAGTTTTGACCATTCTGTAATTCCAGAATTCTAATTTCGTGTTCTCTTTCTAACCTTTTTTTCTTCCCTCAACTTCTCTTCCTGTTCCCTGGTTTTACTCTGTTCAATCCCCTCTATAATATCTCTAATTAAGTCCTCGTCATAATTTTTACTTCCCTTAATTAAAGAAATTAATTCAACCACTTTAGCGGTATCTGGTACGTCTTCCCCCAATTCTTTAGCTATTTCGCATAACTCCGCCTTTTTAACTCCTTTCAACACCGACATTTTTACAATATTGAAAACCCAAAAGACTTTACAAGAATTACTAATGAAGAAACCTTATTAATGAAACGATCATTAAAATACCAGAAGATTTGCAGCTTTAACCAAGTTGTCATAAATTATAAAACCATAATTATGTCATTTACCACAACACAGTAAATAATGAACAACTTATATTATAATACCAGAAAGCAAATTAGAATATCCGTTGCTTATTCACAGCAACCAAACCAAATCAGTTAACCTCAATTATGCTATATGTGTTTTCGCCGTTTTCCTTAGAATAAAAACAATTTATTTCTTGCTAAATTCCAACAAAACAAACACTCTAAATCTACTAGTATTATCTTTAAATTAGCATAATACTTATAAACATCAATCAATTTCAGATATTTGAGCATTTAACCAAATTACAATGATATCACGGTAAGAAACATCAAACACTGGCATGAGTTGCAATGTACAGAAATTCCACTTACCGCCGCTGATGAGGAATTTCCAGGAAATCGTCTCCGTTGCTGGTCAGGCTCTCGGTACTGTCCACGGAAGCTATTCGCACCGTAGTATCAAGTCCACCTACGATTTTCCTCTCCTCCCCGAAGTCTGGTTCCGCCTTCGTTGCTGATCCGTTTACTCGGTCCAGGGAGGTTATCCGCACCTCCGTCACTGGTCCGCGACGATGTAGCCGTCGTCTCCGAAGGCTGGTTCCACCTTCGACGCTGATCCCGCTTCTCGGTCCAGGGAGGCTATCCGCACCTCCGTCACTGGTCCGCGACGATGTGGCCGTCGTCTCCGAAGGCTGGTTCCGCCTTCGATGCTGATCCCGCTTCTCGGTCCAGGGAGGCTATCCGCACCTCCGTCACTGGTCCGCAACGATGTGGCCGTCGTCTCCGAAGGCTGGTTCCGCCTTCGATGCTGATCCCGCTTCTCGGTCCAGGGAGGCTATCCGCACCTCCGTCACTGGTCCGCAACGATGTAGCCGTCGTCTCCAAAGGCTGGTTCCGCCTTCGATGCTGATCCCGCTTCTCGGTCCAGGGAGGCTATCCGCACCTCCGTCACTGGTCCGCAACGAGTAGCAGTGTCGTCTTCTTGTTCCAGGGAGGCTATCCGCACCTCTGTCACTGGTCTGCCGACGAGTAGCCGTGTCGTCTTCTTGTTCCAGGGAGGCTATCCGCACCTCCGTCACTGGTCCACCGACGATGCAGCTGTCGTCTCCGAAGGCTGGTTCCACCTCCGTCGCTCCGCTTTTTGGTCCAGGGAGGCTATCCGCACCTCCGTCGCTGGTCCATCGACGACGCTGCTATCATTCCCGGAGGCTGGCTCCCTTTCTCGGTCAGCATTCAGCTTTTCTCATTTGAGTCAATCCTCATCCTGTCGACTGCGCCAATGTAACAAATCCCTGGCTAATACAAGGCTAGGGATTCAGTGGCTCTTTTTTCCAGTAAAGGATTGGACTCATTGTTAAGAAAATTAAGCTTTAATGATTTAATTATACATAAATTAGATAAGACACGTTTCTTAGCATTTTACAAAGCTCGCGACTGCTGAGCGACTCGCTTCTTCCAAGCGCAGAATCAAAAAAGGTCCCGTTGCCACCAGTACATCTTCCTTTTGTACTCCACCGTCCAAGGGTACAGCACACGCCCTTTCATCAACTTTCCAGACGCCCGGCGCCATCCGTTCAGCCTAAGTGAGCACGCCAGTCGCCTATTTGATGTCACCCCGCTCGGGTAAAAATGGCGGCAAATTCCAGGTGGGACGGTGACATTCACCTAAATCGAATGAAATTTTTAAACGATTCAAATTTCATAAACGAGTTCAAGAAAGGAATGAACCGTTTAATACGTATGTTGCTGAACTTAGGAAATTAGCTGACGGGTGTAACTTCGAGAATACTTTATCAAATAGGATAAGAGATCAAATTGTGTGCGGGATAAATGACGAAGAGGTTCAGAGACGTTTACTCTCTGAGTCTACGTTAACCCTTGACATGGCTATTTCAATGGCTTTGGCCGCTGAATCTGCTGCTGCTCAGTCGCGGCTGATGCGTTCGGAAAATTCGTTTACAAGAAATTCGCAGCAGGCAGTGGATTTTTTAAAGCATAAAAAACCCGCGAAGGGTAAACAGCAAAATTCTAAAATTGAGAATGCCAAAGTTTGTTTTAGCTGCGGATCAAATCATGTTCGTGCAGAAAGCAAATTCCGTAACGCAATATGTCATTTTTGCAAGGGTAAAGGTCATATTCAAAAAGTATGTCGGAAAAAGAATTCTAATTCGTTTCGTACAAATGAAATTCAGATACCGGAGGAATACGTTAATTCTTTACAGAGTTCGTCGTTTAAGCAGAAAATCGAGGTACAAATAAAAGGGAAAAAATTAAGTTTAGAGATTGATTCGGGTTCTTATTATTCGATAATTTCTATGAGCACTTTTCAACGTGTGTTTCAGGATGAAAAACCGGAAATTCGTGAAACTCGTGTAGAATTGCGGGATTTTCAGGGAAACAAAATTCCACTTGCGGGGTTTTGCGAAGTTCTAGTGACTTTTAAAGACCGTAAAGCGAATCTAGAATTATTGGTTTCAAAGGAGCGTTGCACCAATATTCTGGGATATTCTTGGTTTGAAGGTTTGGGAATTTATTTAGGTGGAATAAACGAGACCAAATCTGACAGCATCAACGATTTACTTTACAAGTATCGTGATGTATTTAGTGAGGGACTGGGTTCTTATTTGGGAAAACCTATTTCTTTGCCGTTGAATCCGGAATGTCCCCCAATTCGATTCAAATCAAGAAACGTTCCGCTCGCTATGAAACCTAAAATTGAAAATGCTTTAGATAAGTTGCTTAAAGAAGGGGTAATAGAGCCAATAGCAGATCCTAAGTGGACCACGCCTGTTGTCCCAGTTATTAAACCGTCAGGGGAAGTAAGGCTGTGTGGTGATTATAAAGTGACGTTGAATAAGGCTATGGCTGACCACCCCTACCCCGTTCCTGCTGTGAACCATTTGATTTCAAACTTAAAAGGAAGGGGATTTTACGCAAAAATAGATTTAGCACAGGCGTACCTACAACTACCAGTTGACGAAAAATCGGCTGAGGCCCAAACAATTATTACCCATAAAGGCGCGTACAAGGTAAAACGTCTCCAATTTGGTATAAAAGTTGCTCCTGGAATTTTCCAAAATCTGATCGAGAACTTGTTCTTGAATATGGAAGGAGTAGTTCCATATTTTGATGATTTGTTAATTGTGGCAAATTCAACTGAAGAGCTAGTCTTCCGATTAGAAAATGTTTTGGCTAAATTAATGGAGTACGGGTTAAAAGCCAATCGAGACAAATGTCTTTTTGGAGTTCGTGAAGTTGATTTCTTGGGGTACCGGATAGATAGGAAAGGAATTCACCCTTCTAGGTCAAAAGTAACCGCGATTCAGGAGTTCCCTGTGCCCGAGAATAAAACACAACTACAAGCGTTTTTGGGGTTGTTGAATTTTTATAATGGATTCTTGAAGGATAAGGCAACAGTAGCAGAAGTTCTTCATCGACTACTTGATCAAAACTCTAAGTGGAAATGGACAAAAAAGCATGACGAGGCTTTTAAAACCCTACAAAATCTACTCAGTTCAGACAGCGTTCTGGTTCCTTTTGATGAAAAACTACCAATTGTACTAACCTGCGACGCGTCTCCTTTCGGATTAGGGGCCGTTTTGAGTCATATTCTTCCCGATGGGAAAGAAATGCCCATTGCGTTTGCTTCTCGTACTTTAACGTCTGCCGAACGAAACTACGCCCAGATAGATAAGGAAGCATTGGGAATTGTGTTTGGAGTAAAGAAATTCCATCATTTCTTATTCGGTCATAAATTCACCATTATTACGGACCACCAACCGATTTTAGGAATTTTCAATAATACTAAACCTACCAAAGAGATAATGTCCCCTAGAATGCTGAGGTGGTGTTTACTTCTAAACGCGTACGACTATTCGATTATTCACACCACCAGGAAAAAAGATTCAAAATGCTGACGCGTTAAGTAGGCTACCCATGAAAAGTAAGGATTTTGAGGTTCCATCTCCTCTTGAAGTTCTCTTTACTGAGGAACTAGAGAACCCGCCACTTTATGCTGCGGACATTGCAAAAATGACATTGCGTGACCAAATACTCTCTAGAATCCTAAATTTCGTTTTGAAGGGTTGGCCCAATAAACCACCCGATTCAGAATTCCAAATATATTTTTCTAAAAAGAACGAGCTATCAGTTCACAGGAACTGTTTGCTTTGGGGAAATAGGGTGATAATTCCAGCATCGGGAAGGTTCCGTGTCCTAAGAGCTCTACACCTTGGTCATCCTGGCATCGAGAGAATGAAAATGCTTGCCAGATCCTATGTATGGTGGCCAGGCATGGATCTTGACATCGACTCCTTTGTCAAGAACTGCACAGACTGTGAATCCTCTCGTCACTTGCCTCCACGAGCACCTGTGCACCCTTGGGAAATCACGAGTCGTCCTTGGTCCCGTCTGCATGTGGATTTTGCGGGACCATTCCAGGGTCAAGATTTTTTCATACTCGTTGATTCCTTCTCCAAATGGGTGGAAGTTAAACGAATGCCTTCTACGACCGCTGGTGCAACCATTGATGTTCTCCGAGAAATCTTCGCTACTCATGGTCTTCCAGAGGTGGTAGTCTCCGACAATGGCCCTCAGTTTACCTCTTCTGAGTTCAAATCTTTTCTGGAACGAAACGCTATTCGCCAAGTTTTGATCGCTCCAAGACGACCAGCTGCCAATGGCCAAGCAGAAAGAACTGTTCAAACAGTTAAAGACTCCCTGCGTCGGATAATTCAAGGATCTTGGAAGAAAAGATTGGCAAATTTTCTCCTGCAGCAGCACTGCACGCCAACCACAACTACGGGAACCAGTCCTGTCTGTGGATCGCAAAATACCTACTTAGACTGCTCTAAAAAATTCTAAATTATTTATACCTATTACTTTTAATACCTAAGTGTGCACCTGAGGCTTAGTTTTTCATATTTGATTGTGATTTTTAATTAATATTAGTTTAAAAAGAACGTCATCCAAGTGGGAGGCGGGACCTTAACAGGGCTTGAAAATACATGGACCTGGCCGAAACGGGGGCTTGACGCCATCCTCTGTTAGTGTTTGCTTTTTAAGTGCGCATGCGCCAACAAGAATTTAATTTTCTTTTGATTTTGAGTGTACTTTAATAAGTAGGCAGAACCCAGAACAGGGCTTCAAAACACAACGACCGGGCCGTAACAGGGGCTTGACGCCATTCTCTGTTATTATTTGTTTTTTTTTTCTTGCGTATGCGCCAACACGAATTGAATTTAGTTTAGATATTGAGTGTATTTTCACTAGTAAGCATGCATCTAAAAGGAAGCAATGCGAAGTTAACGGGTTCCCAGTAAGGCGGGATTATACTGCTAGTAAAAGTATATAGTGAAATGCATTTATTAAGTGTTAATTAAAAATCCCATAGTGGTACACATGCCTAGTTTTACATTTAAATATTCAATTGTCGAGAACCCTTGCTGGTAGAGACATTAAAACGAAAGGGTTAAAAATTTATTTCTTTAATCCTGTATCATACTGAGAAATAATTTACCGTGATGTCATCTATATTACCTCTGATGACGTCAAATGGTCACGACCTTTGTTTTCACGAGATTACGTCACGCAACCTGTCGTGTTTTGATGACACAGGTTTAATAGGATAAACAATGTAGAAGACCATCATTTAATAGGTAAGGTTTAGTTGCTTAAGGAAGTTTACACTTCATCTGTACAAAGTTGGTTGTTATTGATGTTTTGATGTCTGTTTTGTAGATAAAAGTGAATTAATTTCGTACAATGAATGAGAAAGTCGTTGAATAAATAGCTTTCTGAAGGGCAAGCAAATTGCCTGAAGTGTAGATTTTTTTTCACTACATGAGATTAATAATTTTAAAAAATAACGAAATATCTTATATTTAAATGCATATGATTATGGCTCAGAAACTTGGGCCATGGCAAAATCGCATGTAAATAGACTGGCTATCTTTGAAAGAAAGGTTTTGAGGAAAATTATGGGTGCAGTGAACATCTATGGTATATAAAGGCACTTAAGGACCTTCACAAAATTGGTACTTAACTGTGGCTCCAAATTATCTCATTCTTTCTCAATACCCCTTTATGACTTAAGTTCAACTCAAATAAAATTTTGCCAAACCATACATCGCCTATACCATATTTAAGCCAAAAAAAAGCCAATTGCAAAAAAACATTTGCTAAAAATTAATATATTGATAAAGAAAGGAACAAGTCAAGCGAAGACAGAAAAATTCTTACATAACAACATTTTCGAAAGACCCTAAAACTGCTGATATCTCGTTGTCTATGAAGAGCTAATATTTGAATTAGTTTAAAAAGCATACAAATTTAAAATTACAATTTTTTTTATCAAACACTCATATTTTTTAATACTATTTCTTAATATTATCTACATAGCATTGCTTTCATATCATAAAGACAAAAAAAATCGCATTTCTAATGAAAATCTAATATTTGAATAAGTTTTACATTTATTATTCTTATTCAAAAACTTTAAATATTAAGTTTTACAAAGTGGTTCTTATAAAAAAAAGTTATCCGAAAAAGTAAAAATTAGAATAAACCGAATTTCAAAAAAGGCTATTGTTTCAACCTTATTTACATAACATCGCTTTTGAGTTTCAAAATTTATGTCAGTCAATAACATAAATCCCAATGACTGTAAAAATACTTTGAATATCAAGCTAACTTTTAAGTTAAAGAATGTCAACTTTATTTCAAAGTACGGAAAAAAGGCTCTTCCGCAATGTTAGTTCAATGGCGTAAGTGTTTCTTTTCAGCGTATATTGCTGTATATCCAAATGTCAATTTTTTTATCCTAGTAAAAAAAATCTCAAAAATTTTCAGAATGATATCCGATTTAGAATTACTGAATAGCATTTGAGATATCAGAAAGGAAATTTGTTGACTTTTTAAAAAAATCATTCTCTACTCTAAAAAAATCCTCTGTCGAAACTTTGCGCGGAAGTCGCCATGATAAATTCAATGATTTTTATACCCGGTATTACATTCATGTGAAAAAGTAGTTTTGACTTTTAAGTTCTTTTTATTTTTAGAAAAGTTCTTCAATATTATTTTTAGTTCTTAAAGAATGGTTTTTCTTAACATAAAGTATAGGAAACAAGGATTTAATAAAAACGATAAAAACTGTACGGTATTGTTTGAGAACGAAATTTAGTATCTAGGATATATATTCTTTTTTTCTGAATTTCCTGCAAAAGCATAAAATATTTTATTTTGCATTGTGTCTTAAAATATGGGTTTGTGCCTTTAAAAACGTGATATGCGTACAATATTATTTCATGAGTCACGAGCCCTTTTAAAAATTTCATATCCAGTAGATATTATCTTCACTTAAATTCAACTAATACGTCACATTAGAATAATACAGGGTGGCTCAAAAGTAGCCTTACAGTTAATGATGTACCATTGATAAGAACTTTGGGTTATTTAGAACAGGTATTTGACATAATCGTGCTTAGTTTTGTTGGTTGGCTAAAATAAAGTCGCACTACAGCGTATCTTATCAAAAGAGTACAGATTCGTAAACTTCGCTTGGTTTAGTTTCAAGATGTCTTCGGAATTTTTATTTGATGCTTGAGGAATAAGCAAATAATGTTCCCAGAGTATGGACTTCTATTCTCGCCATCTGCCAGCTATCCTATAAAATGATTTGTGCTGTTGGAAGATTTGTGCTTTTGTTTATAAGTGTAAACCACTGATGGTAATCTGAGTGCGGTGAACCGACGGTGTATCCTTAAGACCATATGAAAGCATGAAAATGCAGAGAGACAGTGTGTAGCATAACATTCATGAACATAAAAAGAAGGCCACTCGACAATCGTCTCGGGAGCTATTATCCCTAGATCGACGTTACAACGCCTGATAGACCAGATGAGCCTTAAACCGTACCTCTCAGATACAAGGCTGTTGAAGATCCTAATTACTGTTCTGTGAGATAATGCGCAATCAACTGACTGAACAACCAGACATGCTTTCGAAAAATAACTGTTACTGACTTTTGGGTCACCCTGTATCATAGAATTCCTATTTCAATCTATAGTAAGGGTATGGCCTCACGTAAATTGCAGTTCCATAAGTTTTTACACAAAAGTAGCATCGGTAGCTAAAATAAGGGTACACTAAGTTGAATTTAAATTTTTTTTTATGAGTACTATTAAAATAAAAAATTCTGTAAATTATTCAAGTAGCTAATACGTGAATCCTCAAGCTAACTTTCAACTAACAAACCAAACCCAGCATAAACTCATTGAACGGTATTAGTAATATTAAAATTCATGCTTAAAAGTTTATGAACGACTTAAATACCAATATCATAAGTTTAGAAATCTTTGAAGTTAATACTAAGTTCAGGTCTGACAGATAAAAGGTAATATAAACTTTTGCGATGTCGGCAATGACAGCTACCAAATCGAAGAAACTATCAAAATTTCTTTATATGCTTCATATTTTATTTCCCATGTGACGATCGCAGAGATAAGTGGGGAATAAAGGCCCGGTATTTTTGAAGTCTAAATTCAATAGAAATACTATTAAATCCTGAAATAAAACTATATATATTTTTAAATTGCTATTTTTTTAAAATAAGATAATCCTTTGATGGGCATTAAGAAATTTATTTTTTTTAAATAAAAGATACCCAAATTATTTTTAAATTTCAAGTTAATTAAAGATATTGGAACTTTCCTCACAGTTAATGTTTTAGTCAATCTTTTGAACAAATCTTTATGCTCCTTTTTGAACATATTTAGAAAAACATTTTTGAAAATCTTTTGAGAAAACTTTTGGAACAAATGAATAAATTTAAGCAGCATGTTTTTAGCCTTAAAGTTAGTTAAGAACCCATTAGGGAAGTGTGCATGAATTTTAAATTTATTTGCAATTAACAGTCCTTTCGTTACGTCAAATGGTATGATTATCACAATAGTGCAAGTTTCATTTCATTAGTCCAGTTTATATACTAGAAAAGATACAAGTAAGTCATTTCGAATAAGAAGCAATTTCGAAATAATGTCGTGTTAACTCCACACAATAAAAATCAAAAATAAATAATCTAAACACGAAATTAAATCATAAAACAATCTTTCTCAATTAAAAAGCAGACGTAAAGGATAACTATTTTTATCATTATTTTATTGAGTGTATTCTTAAACACATAAAACTCAAATTTAGAAAACTTCATGAAACTTCTCTCCCGTTACTTCACGAAACCGTAAAATAAAGTAAAACTTAACTTTGACAAACATTCTAAAGTTGTATGGTGTAATTTCCGTGATATGCAAACAAATTATCCAAAAATAATGTATCTTTCTTGCCAAAAGTTTATATATAACGAAATTCAACTCAGTGGAAACTTTAATTTTAACTTATATTGAATTGTAAAGGTGTATTTAATATGTAACTTAAATGTTATTTTTTGTTGAATTCTCATCATAGAGTAAATATGTATTTACAAAATAGAGTATATTAATCAAATTCATTTCAACTTAAATATATAAAATTGCAATAAAATAATATGTAAAACAAAGTTTCCAGTCAATCTAAGGGTAGGAGAACCCAGTCCGTAAGTTGCTTGTATTGCATGCGAAAGGTCCCAGGTTTAAGTTTGGTCATTACCAAAATAACTGCCGACCTATAAAAAGTCAGTCCAGCTAAAATTTTTGATTAACCCGTGTAGAGGAGGTACACGTCAAATATGCTCCTAAGTCCCAAAGCTGCATACGATGTTGCCTTTAAAAAAATTGTGTTAGATGCCTCCTCATGTTCTCGTCGTTTAACTGTGTTCTAAATAATGAATCCCGTCACCAATAGCACTCGTATAGCTCTAGTGTGACAATAATTTAGCATAACCCTAACCATTATCGGTACTGAAATACAAAGTTAATTCTAATTTTATCACTGAAATGCAAAAAAAAGGTTTTTTAAATACTTTCACTTCAATGAATATTCATATACTTAGAAGTTTTTTTTTTTTATGATATGGTAACTTTATGATATGGGGGGGGGGAAATAAATTTCTGGATTGTTATCGCATGGAATCACTTCACGGAACAAAGTCACTCTTATAAGAGTTGCGTTATTTAGCACAAGTATAAAATTAGGTAAGTAACTTGTTTGGTCGGGAAAGCCTGGTAGGTAAGGTCTTTAAGGTTGCGAGTTCGAGTACCGCAGCCTTTCGAAAACCCCCGTGAACGCTAATGGTGACTGGTGCACGTTAAATTCCATCGTGGTCACAAAGTCCTCCAAGTTCTCATACCAATACCTATGGGGGTGAGTCAATTCTAGGGATCCTCGAACTGGCCTCTGTCTCTAAAAATTAGATGGATCCACTTATGTGTGTGTTGTGTCTGTCTTACTTGACGAAGGTTAATAAGCGGGTTCTCTGACGAAGCACACAAACCTGAATATACTATATGTCTACCAACCAAGTTTTTTTAAAATATTTTCACTGTTATGGATTTTTACAAACAAAGTACTTTATAAAATTTCAGAAAAAAAAGCTAAAGTCATTTCAAATTCCGCAAAGTCAGAAACAAACTTTTAACCCAGCGCAACGACACGGCTACAACAAACTTTGAAAACAAACTTTTCCTCCCACTTCGTAATTTGTTTCTCATGTGACGATGTAAGCCTTAATTAAAGAAAGCGCTGACAATTCATTAGCATACACAACTATTCTCTGCCACTTAGTTATTCGGAGTAACTTTATGATATGAATAAACTTTTCCAGGATTGTTATCACATAGAATTACGAAGTCACGGAAGCTAAAAATCTTTCAGCATAAGTTTAAAAAAGTAGGTATATTATACATTTCTTTTAAGGTTTTATGAATATTTTTAGATCTAAAAATCTTTTAGTTTATCAGCATAATTTTAAAAAGTAGGTACATTATATTTCTTTTGAGGTTTTATGAATATTTTTTAAAAAATTTCGAAACCTTAAAAGGCGATCCAAAATTTAACGAGTTAATAAGAATTTTTAAGACTGTCAATTAACGTTACTTAAAAAACACTATTTCCCTAGAATACTATAGAATTTTTTTGTTTGTGTATGGTCCCGCCTTACTGGGAACCCGTTAACTTCACATTGCTTCCTTTTAAAGGCATGCTTACTTGTGAAAATACACTCAAAATCAAATTCGTGTTGGCGTGTGCGCACTTAACACGTTGGATGCCACTGACTCCTTAAGGAGTCACGTGGTTCCGATTCACCGATAACAGCACATTCTGATGAAATTCATAGTACCATTTCGCCAACCGTTCTTATGAGTTCAAGTTCGTTTGTAACTTTTGCAACCGATTCATTCTGTGCTTGGAATAATACTTGGTGATTTGAAAGAGGGCATTCTATTTAAAATTACGAGGAAATTAAATCCTTATTCTCAAGTGTAGGGCGACCAGACACATGACATACCGCATTTCGTAAAGTGATTCAGATTGTTATTCAACAATCTAGCTAAAAAAAATTGCAAATAGTGTTTTATTTAATTTTTCTTTCAAACAAAAACTACCCAAAAATAGGAATTACGAAAATTTAATGATTATTTCTTAGTCGAAAAGTTAATCATTGAAGCAAATCTGGCAATTGGACTTCAATTCAATTATTAGTGACAGATGATGAGTTATCCGGTTGGAAAAGGCCAGGAACATTTCCTTGTATTTTTACGACTAGGTAGCTATCGTGAAGCTTTAGTTAGTGACGTTAATTCTACCTAACCTTACTATTTTACGATCTCGAACTAAGATTTGTACTTGTTCAAAAATGAACAGTTAAATTATTTCCATTGTAACGAACAGGTTTAAAAAAAACGGATGTTTTTCTACTTCATCAGCCTCTATCGATGATTTAGTGGCAGCGAATGTGTTAAAAAAAGCAAACACTAATAGAGGATGAAGCAGCCTTAGGGCGAGCGCATATCTCAACCAAACTAATAGAGGATGGCGTCAAGCCCCCGTTTCGGCCTGGTCCATGTATTTTTAAGCCCTGTTATGGTCCCGCAATACCACGTGGATGACGTTTATTTAAACTAATAATATAAATTAAAAATCACAATCAAATATGAAAAAACTAAGCCTCAGGTGCACACGTAGGTATTAAAAGTAATCTATTTTAAAAATTTCGAACTTTTTAGAGCAGAGGTCTTTTGTGATCCACAGACATACACACTAACAGACAGACTCTTTCTTTTATTCATATAGAAGCTAATACAGATTTTAAAAAATATTTTGTGCAGCGTAATTTCTCTGAAACTTTTAATTTTGTAATCAATACTCATATGATAGAGTCAAAGACGGTTTATCAACAAAATCATTTAACGACTATAAAATCCTATTTTGTTAACAAAAATCGCCAATACATTATTGTAGAAACTATATGAATATATTTTAACAAATGTTTGAAGCCTTTCCAGACAACCCGAAGCTTAAAAGTTTTTAATTTGATAGCACGATTAAAACAAACTATCATTTTATCAACGAAACTTAATATAATTTGTTAAAATAAAACAATAAAAAAAGAATGCTTTTAATAAATATTTCAAAACCCGATCGAAAATAAATGTAACAAAATCGTAAATAAAATTTTCAAATAACAAAATTTCACTAAAATTTTTGGTTTTGGTTTGAATTATCGTCGCACTAGAGCTACACGAGGGCTATTGGCGACGGGTGTCGTATTTTAGAACCAGTCAGGTGACGAGCCAACACCTGAATAGGCACCCAACGCAACCGTTAAGGGCGACATCGTACGCAGCGTTAGGACTTTGAAGGATATTTAACGTGCACGCCCTTACACGGGGTATTATTCGTCGGACATTTTTGGCTGCACGGGCCGTTTATAGGTTGGCAGCTATTTTGGCGATGCCCGGACCCGAACCTGGGACCTTTCGCATGCTAAACTAGTGCTTAACCGACTGGGCTCCCCAGCCCCCACTAAAATTTAAACTATAGCTTTAAGTAAACTAGATATTTTATCATACAGTTCCAAAACCATCAAAACGCAAAATACTCTTTCACAAACTAACAAAATGTCTACACAGAAAAATAATTTATTTTAAAACAGAGTTTTAACAAACATAAATGCATTTTTTTCAATATATATTCTCCAAACCATAAAAACGCAACTCAAACTTTGACAAGCAAACAAAACTTTTAGCTTGACAGCTACGGAACCAAACCAAACTTATTTATAGACAGTTTTAGCGTGATTTCTTAATAAATGATGCATGAAAGACTTATTTTTTTTGAAACAATAAATTTTTAGAATAATATATTATTTCAATATAATCTCGAGACCCATAAAAAAGCATTAAAAACTTCAACAAACACTAACTTTTTAGCGTGTCAGCCTACGCAACCAAATTTTATAAAAAGTTTGAACAAACTTGAATTTAGTATAACCATAAATAATACTTTATTTCAATATAATCTCGTAACGATAAACACGCAACTCAAACTTTTTATAGCATAACAGCAGCTACGCAAATACAAAACTTTTAGCGTGACAACTACGCAACCGAAACAAACTTTTTTTTATAAACAGTTTGAACAAACTCGAATATAATATAAACAATAAATAATACTTTATTTCAATATAATCTCGTAACGATAAAAACGCAACACAAACTTTTTTTATAGTATTACAGCAGCTACGCAAATACAAAACTTTTAGCGTGACAGCTACGCAACCGAAACAAACTTTTTTTTATAAACAATTTGTACAAACTTGAAATTAATAAAAACAGTGAAAAATATTTATTTCAGTATAATCTCGTAACGATAAACACGCAACTCAAACTTTTTATAGCATGACAGCAGCTACGCAAATACAAAACTTTTAGCGTGACAGCTACGCAACCAAAACAAACTTTTTTTTATAAACAATTTGTACAAACTTGAAATTAATAATAACAATGAATACTATTTATTTCAGTATAATCTCGTAACGATAAAAACGCACATCAACCTTTTTTTATAGCATGACAGCAGCTACGCAAATACAAAAATTTTAGCGTGACATCTACGCAACCGTAACAACCTTTTTTAAAAACAATTTGTACAAACTTGAAATTAATATAAACAATAAATAATACTTATTTCAATATAATCTCGTAACGATAAACACGCAACACAAACTTTTTTTATAGCATGACAGCAGCTACGCAAATACAAAACTTTTAGCATGACAAGACTACGCAACCCAAACAAAACTTTCCCAAAACACTCACTTTAATAGCATCGATGTCATCCATGTGCCGATCTGCCGACGGGACGACCCACTACTTCTACGGGTGGATAAAAAATGATAAAACACCAGCCACCGACTACCTCGTGGTAGTCACCCTGCTAGTCGAGTAGTCACAGCAGGTAGTAGTCGCTCACTACTCCGGACAGTAGCACGAAACACCTCAGGAAGAGGAAAGTTTTGACGAGCATCGCCGGACGGTTCCTGTCGGATCGTCGGCTGATTCCGACCTGGCTCTAGCCGGACCTCTCACTTCTCTCTCTCCCGCTTTGTAGAGAGGATGTTAAGGATGGGAATGGGTAGGGAGTGGATACCTGTTATTGGGATGTGTGTGAGGGAGGAGAGTTGTTGGTTGGTTTGGTTGCGTAGGGATAGAAATGTGAAATAATGAATGAGTAAAATATTTGTGAAAATTACTTAGTTTGGGGACATTTTTTAAAACCTCCCCACAAACAAGTAACACGTTAGTGAGTTCCGAAATTGACCTGGTCCGATAGAAGGAGATCATCCATATATCAGTTTTCAGCCTTTGATTACTGGTATCAGTCATTTAATTTCATAAACAAATAATACGACATTTAAGTTCTTAAAAAATAACATTTTTTTCAAACTTTGAAAAAAGTTCTTTTAATATTTAAATATATTTGGCATTAAACACAATTGTAGTTACCAGTTTATTTTAACATTAAGTGATACGGCCTATTTTTTGCATTTATAGCACAAAAAATTTGTAGTTGTAGAGCTTACGGCGAGTCTCTTAGTAACTAATAAAGATAATTGTTTTTAAAATTTCTTTGCAAAACATACTTTTTAGCATATATTTGTATGAAAAGTATGTTCAGATTAAGAATATACGTGCAGGATTTTTTTCGCTCCTTAAGGGGATAATTCAGAACCAGAGTCAAGTGACGAGTCGACACGTCTGAGCAGGCACCCAGCGCCACTTTTAAATTCTGTATCATACGTATGCATTCTTCAAAAAGGTAATACATTTATACGTGACGGCAGCTGCTCTTCAAAACTAACCTCATCCCTCCCAATTCAATCTTGTGAGAGTTCGGCAGCTCCACCCCCGCTCTGATTGGTCGACAGGATTTTGGACGGTGGCCAAAGCCAACGTGAGAACGGTCTTTTTATCGTGAAGTTTTTGGAAGTTTTGTTTCGGTCGGGTTTTGGTGGGGTTGTTTTTATTTATGGTGTGTTTTGATCGGCGATGGATTCCTAATATTAATTACCTTTCTGCGGAAATTTCCGACTCGGTGTTTCTGTTATTAGTTTTTATTTTGTTGTTGGCTGTCGAGATCGAAAGGTGAAAGGAATCGTTGAATTCGGTTGGGGAATATACGCTTTTTTTTATCAAAATCAATACGAACTTCGGATTTTTTTAATACACCAACATTATTTATTTCTTTTTATTAGTTTTTTGATTTAGCTGTTTATAAAAATACAAATATCTTCTATAGTTTGACCCGGTATTTTTCAAACTTTATATACCAGTTTTTCCAGCAATAGCAATAATTTTTTTTAATTTGTATTTGATTTGGATTTGTATTGATATTCTAATTCTTTGAACTGGAAAAGATTTTGAGATCATATTTTTTAAAAATTCAGAATTAGGTTTATTTCTAAACCAATATGTTATTTAAAAAAATCAAATTTAAAATTTATACAGTGAAAACCACCACTCAATTTTCTCAGGCCACTCGAGAAGGAAACCGTTTAAAAAGTAATTTTCAAATTTTATTAATCATGAATTATGAATAACAAGAAATTATAGATTTGTTTAGAAAGTACCTACTTTCACTCCATCTACACTTCTCAAAACAATTAGGGGAGCACATTGCGTACTTTTGTTAACCCTTTCAGTCCCAACTTTTGGATTTTTTATACTAAAAATCTAAAATATGTAAAATAGATTCATTATGCATTTGGAATGAAAGTAAAAAACAAGGAAGAATATTTTATATTTTTAACTAAAATTTAAGAAGAAAAACTATTTAATCATAACTTTTGAATGAATTACTACAATAATATTTTCAAAAATTATTTAAAAAAAACAGTTAATAACAAATTTTAAACATCTGGAAATGCAAGCGCGAAGAATTAAGGGTAAATTTATTTTATAAAATTTTTTTGATAGCTAATTTTATTTTACTGTTTTTCATATTTCCATTAATTAAAACAAGTTTCCTTTAATTCTTTAAAAGGCATGATTCTTCTATCTAATGATTAATAAGTGCGTGCTAAACTGAAAAAATTCGCAAGCTGATGATTCCAAATGGAATCATTGGAGGTGAAAGGGTTTGAACCATGCGCTCCCCTAATTGTTTTGAGCAGTGTATGTTTGATAACAACACCACATTAAAATAGTTGGCAAAGTAAAAAATCGATACGAATAAATGTCAAAATATTGATAAGTTTAAAGAAAGTGAATAGGGTTAACTAATTTATTTATAACGGTATATTTCGTTCCTTCTCTATCCTTTTCACGCTAACGAGATTCGACTGTACTATTTATTTTCCTACCACAGTCCAATGCCATTTGCATTGGTATGGCCTTTGTTTTTACCTTCGCTTTAGATACTAAATCGAATTCCAAATACATTTGAGCTAAAATCATACAAAAATATTCTTTTTCTCCATTCCGTTGGCAACGCACAAATGGCAGAAACAATGTTTATTTGTTTCCACGACACCAGAAGTTTTATCGTGGAATGTTGATTAATTATTTTCCCTCTAAAGAATGTTACTCACTTCATTAATTATCTGTCTATTCTTCAATGTTTGTATCCTTGCGTGGCAACAATGTTAATTTCCTCATTAAATATTTCAACTTTTAAAAAGCTCAGTTAATCTTTACTTTTTATTTGCTGTATGTTTGGGAATTCAACGCCTTTTCATATTGGTAAACAGTCATTTTTTGACTTAATAAAACATTTTTAAAATATCCGGCTCAATATCTTGTAAATTTGCTTTTTATTGCAATGTTTGAGGGCGCTTGAATTTTTGCAAGCAAGCGATTATTGACAATTAAATAAAAAAACGAACAGAAATCTTCACTATGCCTGTACCTAACTTTCTATTTTCCTAGTTCATTGAATTAAGAAAAAAAAAGGAAAGTTGGCTAAAAAATATTGTAATGATAGAAATTTATAATTATTTAAAACTGAAATACAGTTTACTTTCGAAGAATATAAAAAGGAAAACTCAATCAACTTCAGTTAAGTCGAGCTTTATTCAATGGAGAATTCCTCAAATTCCTTCCGTCAAGTACAACAATTTCAAAAATACGTTCTACAATCGAAGCCTAAAGTGTCTTCTATTTACAAAACTAAAGTCTACAAGAAAGATGTTTTCTTACAAATATTTTATTCCACTGCCTTTTGTTAAAGTATGACATTTTTTGTTGTTTACCTAAACTGTCGGAAGAAATTTGATCATAGAATTCAAAAACAATAAAAGTTGTCTCGAAGAAATTGGAAAACACTAGATATTATTAAAAGTTTCTTTTAAGTGAAGTTTGATATTGGTTTTGGAAAGTATCGAATTTTAAATTGATTTCAGCTCACTTTATTAAATGACCGTCAGTGTGTGTAGACAATAAATAAAAAGATATTTATACA
Source organism: Hylyphantes graminicola (assembly GCA_023701765.1). NCBI lineage: Eukaryota > Metazoa > Arthropoda > Arachnida > Araneae > Linyphiidae > Hylyphantes > Hylyphantes graminicola. Next base: position 10,670,601 of record CM043116.1, read on the forward strand.
TTAATTCAACAAAATTGTTATAAAAATTTTAACTTATGAAACATACACTACAACTGTAATTTTATCGAAATAAAAAATATTATTTTCAAATTTTTGCGTTAGTTTTTTCTGGTTAATAAGAATGCTCCCCAAACATATAAAAACCCAAACCAATTTTAAAGCGTTTATATTACAAGATAAACATTAAAAAATCCATTTCCTTGGACTGTCACCAAAATGTTTAAATTCAATATGTTGCTTAAATAATTTACTTTTCTTTAATACGCGATAATCTTTCAGTGAGAAGAAAAAAAGATTATCTCTCCTTGATACCGATTAAACAAAGGAATTTTATGAAAATTTATTTCTTAAAATTTGAAAAAAAAAATCAGGAATTTTATAAAAATGTAAACTGATACTTCATCATAATTCATTATGTTCGTAAGTAGATAAAAACATATGAATTGCAATAACAATATTTTAAGTCGCTTATTCAAAAGCCTCTTAAAACAAGATAATGAAAGAAAAACATTGGTTTTATAGTTTTTTCCCTTTTGTTGTTTTGCGAAAAAACCGTTACTACTTGTAAAGTATTCTAAATTTAGGGACGCTTACTATAAAAAACAAAAAAATCATTTTCTTTAGTTTCGGGCTTCCCTACAACAGTTTAAATTTTAAATGTATGGTCAAGAATAAAAAGATGTATGTCAATCGAATAAAAGGATTGAAAAAATGCAAATTACTTTTTAACGTTTGCTTCAAACATCTTTAGCACAAATTTAAGTTTGAAGTAAATACAAATTTATTTAAATAAAGAAAGATTTTACGCAAATGTCACTTTTAAAAAAAAATTTGTGTATACTTGTAATTTGGTTTGACATGTTACATTCACATCCTTACTTTTAAATGTGTGCTTTAGTTTTAATATCATATTAATTAAATTGGCAAAAAGGTGTATTGATACAATTTTAATTTTTCAATACATATTACTAATCCTGAAAAGTTTTAGTTGACACTTTTGAAGATACTTATTATTAACGTTTTAGGTTTTAAAAAAATGGTAGATAAAATAACTCTTAAGAAACACCGATTTCTGAAACAATTTTAAATTTTAACCCATTTCGAGCATAAAATAAACATTCCATTAAATCAACATTTTTATATTTAAATTATTTATAACATATGCTCATTAATCCCAAACAGTTATAGTTATATTTCGCTTAGGAAATATTTATACTTAACTAAACAATGAAACAAAACTATTAGAATAAAAAATTCCCAACTGTTATCATAGAGCGAGACATATTTTAACAAAAGACAAAAAAGAAACTATTTTTAGGTTTCTGCAACTATAAAAAACCTGAAAGGGAGATCACTGACTTTATGAACATTCGCTAACTAATCAAAGCTACCGTAAAAAAAGGCTCGGTAGACTGGAAGGTTAACTAACATAAAAAGGTTACGATACTAAATCGACTTTCGTCGAAAGGCAAAAAAAAACAGTAAATATCCCACGACGAACCAAATGAGAGAAAGTTTATTTAAGCACCGATGTGTTTCTGATTTATCCGGGGATCGTGTAAGTTTCACTTGATGTGGTTGTTTTTGTCGTATAAATTACAGTTGGTTTTTATTCGATTAAATGTCCGTTTGCGGAGGGAGGATTGATTGGTTGATACACATATATTTTCAGGCATGTGTGCTTGCTCAGAGAGCAGCTTATAAAGCTTCGTCAAGTAAGACAGTCACAACACACACACACTCACATGCACACATATGCGTGACAGATGCGGCCATCTACCACGCGCCACCTCCACAATTTATACATGTCCCTGAAGGGGAGGGAAATAGTCTCCTGGAACCTGTACCCGTTGGAAACTGCGCAATGTCCGCCCACAGGACTTTCGGACCCAACAGATTTAACGAGCACGTACTCCGCATATACTCGGCGAGTTTTCAGCGACCAGGTTTCGATCGCGGGACCTTCCGATCCGTAGATCGCTACTCTGACCACAGGGCGCCTCACAGCCCCTGTGGGGGGGGGGAGGAGGTTCAAACGGTGTTATTAATTTTTTCGTTCTTCAAAAGAGAAAATAATTTCGTATTGCATTTAAACAAAATTTACACATTTCTGAATTTGTGGTTAGGTTTTGGTTCCTGCTAGAGTATGCAGTTGTATGTGCGAGAGCTGTTTTTTTTTTCAACCTCCGATGGGCTGTAACAAAAGGACGTGTCAGAATACAAAAGATTTTTTTTACCAAAAATAATGTACAATACTGATTATTTCTCAACATAATCACCTAGACGATTAAGGCATTTATCATACCTGTAAACAAGCTTTGAAGTACCCTCTTCCGAAAATGTAGCCGCCAATTATTTGAAGGGAGTTGCGACGGTTTCTTTGAGCTCCATGTCAACTTGGAAGCGCTGCAATCGAAGCCACTATGCTTACCTATAATTCACTTATAGCAAATTTTTCAGTTACCCTAAACTCTTGGTCTACTCGCTGAACAATACTTTGACTACTAATTGTTGAAGGGGGACCAAGGAAGCAAGTCTGTCGCTACAGACGGTATTGTTCAGCGAGTTGACCAAGTGTTTAGGGTAACTGAAAGGTTTACCATAAGTGAATTATGGACTAGCAGTAGCTTGGAAAACAGAAAAAATTGACGTGAAACTTCCAATTTTACTTCTTTAAACGAAACCGTCACAACTTCTTCCTAATCATCGGTGGATACATTTTATGAAGAAAGTATTTCAAAGCTTGTTTACAGGTATGACATATGCTTTAATCGTCAAGGTGATTATATGGAGAAATAAGCAGTATTCATAACTTTTGCCAAAAAAAATCTTTTTTAATATTTTGATCCGTCTTTTTATTACAGCCCATTGAAGATTGAAAAAAGAGCCCTCGTGTTCCAAAGTCAACTAGTTATTGGCAAACTAAGTTTTTAAAAAGATTAACTTGAAAATTGTTAAAACACTATCCGGGGGATAACATGAATTTGATTTTAAAAAAGTTATCCATATTAGTAAAGCTATCTTATAGTAGATAAATTTAGAAGATTATTTTTTAAAGAAATAAAAGCACAACTGTCACATTCAACTAACTACTCCTAACCCTTAGAGGATAGATAATATATTCAAACTTTTAAACTTGTTTTCACTCTGAGCTTTAAATTTAATCTTTTAGCTTATAAATTTTTCAAGAATTGTTTTTAAAGCCTTTTTTGTAGTAAATGGTTTTAAAAGACCCCTCGTTAGTTTAAATTTTAAAATATATATATATATATATTCATTTTTAAAAGCCTTAGGCATGGTTGGAAAAACTGGTAGAATCTTGAACGAGCTTCTAAGTCTGTATATCTCAGATCTTAATTTTCGATAACAGAAAATAGTTAAATTTACAATACGGAATAGACAAAACCCACATAAAAAAGAGAAGTATGTAACACGGGCTACTTAATTTTCATAATAACCGCTCAGCAAATCAATACATTTAACGTTAATTATATCCTACAATGTAATTAAAATAACTTTAAAACCAATCCTCTTGTGACACCATTTCTGGACATTTTTTTAAAACCTTAATCAACAATTAACTCTTGAAATGGTTCCCAAATTGACCTCGTCCTATAGAACAATAACCAAATATCTGTTTTCAGCCTTTGATTACAGGTATCAGTCATTTATTTGTATTTAAAAAATGAAGTAGAACGAGGGTCAATAAGAGTTATCAAAAAAAAGTTTTAAAAAATTTCCAACTTTTCAAAAAGTTGTTTTAGTTGTTAATTTTAAAGGCATTTTGCATTAAAAACAACTTTAAAATAATCTGTTAACTACAAATAAGCAATACGGCCTTTTTATTGCATTTATAGCGCGAAAAATGAGTATTTTTAGAGTTCAAGGCGTATCCATAGTAACTATTTAGCATAATATTTTGTGTCTTTGAAAAATATACATTTTAGCAAATATTTATATGAAAAGTATGTATACATTAAGAGTATAAGTGATGGATTTTGCTCGGATTTTAAGAGGTTAAAATCTAAGGCAGTTACAATTTACCCGATTTCTTCAAAAACCTTATTATGACGTCAGGCATTTACTAGAAACTCGTGTACCAAATTTGAAGTATGTAGCTCTTTTAGTTTGAGCTGTAAAGTTGTTCCAGACAGACTAACAACGTTAAAACCCCACTTTTTCGGAATCAACACCCTCCAGAACGTGTAGAAAACACAAAATCTCCTCTTAGGATTTTCGGCCCCCATAGCAATACCTCCACTCTAAAAAATGAATGCTCAAAAACTACGAAATTTTCCTTAATTTTGACGATTCCGTTACTGGCAAATGCTTCGAGTTTTTCTTTCCTGAAAGTGAGGAAATTTGAATCGTAATTTTTATGAGGATTTAAATGTCGTCTAATCTAAATAAATATTTCGTCATTTTTGAGCATGTGAGTACAACAATGAGATTCAGTTTCCACAAAATAAAGATGCAGAATCGTCAAATCAAGATCGTAAAAGTGAGGATCCGCGTTTACTCAAGAGTCACGTGATAGTTTGACGAAACAATCCTCAAAATTAACGAAATGGGGCTTGAGGATTCATGAATCATGAATTCATGAGAATTCATGAATTCATGAGAATTCAAAAATGAAAGTGCTATTTCTGAGAGAGTGGAACAACGTTCAAAACCCACTTTTTTTTAAACAACACACTCCAGAACGTGTAGAAAACACAACTTCTCCTCTTAGGATTTTCAGCCCCCATAGCAATACCTTTTATTTCATATTAAGTAAGTTAAAGTAAAAAAAAGTACAAAAACAACTCCGTTACCATACACACAAAAAAATATATTTTTTTAACTATCGCAAGGTGTTTTCACCTCCACTAATGGTACCTAAATTTACTCGAATGAATAGCTGGAGGTTATTTTTCAACTTTCCTAAGGTGTGCCTCTGCTCTTATAGAAAAGCTGTCCACAGCGCTAAACTTTAATATGTAGTCCTTTTGTCCACTTAAAAGGTTGTAAAGTAAACATAGAAGAAGTCTCTGCAAAGAAGTAGTCTGATACTATTTAAAGTAATGTATTTGGAGTGCGTGTCTTTTTTTTTTAGTTCGAGCTGTAGAGTAGTTTTAAACAAACGGTTCGAATACCACTTTTTTAGAATACCACTTTTTTATAATCATCTCTCTTTAAAACGTGTAGAAAGTAACACAAAATCTCCTTCTCTGATTTTCGACACTCATCGAATGCTTTCATTACCTTACATTTCATATTAATCAAAGTTTAAAAAAAAAAAAACGCAGCACAAAAAACCATTCGCTATCATACACTCAAAAAAATATGTTTCTTAAAAACATTTTAACTATCGCAAGGTGTTTTCACCTCCACTAATGGTACCTAAATTTACTCGAATGAATAGACGGAGGTTATTTTTCAACTTTTCAACGGTGTGCCTATGCTCTTACAGAAAAGCTGTTCATAGCGCTAAACTTTAATACCTAGTCCTTTTGTCCACTTAAAAGGTTGTAAAGCAAACATAAAAGCAGTTTTTGCAAAGAAATTGTCTGGTACTATTTAAAGTAATGTGCCTTACACTCCTTGCCATCCTTAGTTGGGTAAATAGAAATATGCTATGGAGAAGATCTTTCCGCGGATGTAAAGAGTTCCATAAATTATTTGTGAATCCATCCAGATAACATGCTTAAAACATTAATTTCGTTTAAGGTCTAACAGATTTGAATATTTTGAGAAAATTTCGCAATTTTATCGGAATGAAAAGAGTATTTTGGCTAAATTGTATTCAGATCACTTTGTATGTAAATGTTACCTTACAAGAGTTTCCAACTAACAGACCAATCGCCTTTTCTCCCAGCCTTTTTACTATTTATTTTTACCCAAGTTAGGTTGGCACGCAGTGTAGATGCCCAAGGGGCCAAACTCTTAACTTTTCAAAGATGAAACTTTTGCATTTGAAATTTAATCATTCTACCGTCGTTGAAAATTTCTGTTTACTATAATAAGATGCAAAAATAAAAATAAATATTGTTATTAAAATATTTATGTATTGCAAAGAATTCAATAAGAATGTAGGTTTTATTAAACGCATTGATATCTAAGAATGCGTCTGATAAAAACTAAGTGAATTTTTATTTCTAACTTTAATAACAAGAAAAAGTCGAAAGGTTTCATTAGAATAAATTTTTAAAATATAAATGTCTTAAAGGAAGCGTTAATATTAAATTAATGCCAGCACACATTTTATATGAGGTTTGAGTTATGAGCTATATTTTAACTGCTGTTTTTTTAATTGCCAGATTTAGTAAACCGTTGAAAATTTTCGGTTGTCCTTTCAGAATAGATAATTTTTTTTATTCAAAAAGTTTTACTTCCAAAATTTGTTCCGTCATGTGAAAAAAAAATTCTTCCAAAAATTTAAGAAAATTGGTTATTCATAACAACTGCTCATCGGGGGTTAACGACTCGTAAAACCGCAAATTTTGATGAAATTTTTTATGAATCAAAATCTGTTCACCAATCTAAAAAGATGACAAAGAACAAAATATATCCAGTCTCTGAAATGTCTATAAAACTCGTAATTATAGGTTTTATTATTTTATTTCAGTTCACTTCAAGTAATCGAACTTTTTATGGCCTTACGTATATTTATAAAGCTTTTAAATATCGGCTTTAATTTAACTTAAAGTTTTAATTTAAACCGCTAAACCTTTGACCAGGAATTTTTATTTTATAAAACTTTTAAATCTCAATTCTATTTATTTTGTAAATATACAGCTTACTAAACAATAAGATCCAATTTATAAGTGAAACTCGTAGAAGATATACAAAATTTTGCACGTAGACGGCATGTGAACAAATTATTCAACTGTAAAAATTACGCTGTTCCGTATTATATTTGCAATTGGATCATTTACTAATAAAATATGACTATAAAGTTCGTTATTTCGTGAAACTACGAATCGACAAATCCCTTTATAAACCTCTTTTCAAAAGAATTGGAATAATTTCCTTTTGTCTGCGTTTGTTGAAAACACTCACTAAAAGTTCTTCGTAAACAACAAGGGGATAAAATTAAATTCACTTATCAAGTATAATATTTTTATATTTTATAAATTCATGGGCTTTTAAAGGCTTTCTATATTTGACTAGCTTCCCAATATTAATTGTTATACATCTATAAGAAAAGTACTTGTTAATGCATCGAAGTTTCTGCATTGATGAACGACTTGTAGGATATTATTTATTTTGTAAAATAAATAATAATCCCGTAATCCTAGAAGACGAATAAAGAAAAACAAGAATCAAATTTAAGCTACTTTATGCATGACTTCAATTTGTTTTTATACGGCTACGAGAAACTCCGAGAAATATTTCTACGTCTCCCAGCTTATAAATATATTTTCGCTGTTATCGGTCAATTTAATAATTCGGAAAATTTTGAGTGAAGTTAAATCTAATAAATACATTAGTAGTTGTATTAAATTTCGGTTGAGCAATTTATGTTTTTGTTCAAGTAATATGTATCTTGAAATCTTAAAACTTAAGACTTAAAGTACTACTTTCTTTGGAAATATGCATAGACATTCTCAAATGTATTATAGATTCTTTTGATGTACGAATTTTATTTCATTTTATTATACAAGCTAAATATTTGCAATAAATTCAAAACTAATGAGCGTGGGTACGGTTTATACGGGTTTTTTTACTATACGGTTTATGCTGCTTTTTATTTTTAAGTATTGTCTTTAATTCATTTAAAGTTGTTAAGATTTGTTTTAAATATTTAAGTTCATCACTTTTTCAACTGGGAGTTGAGTTGAATTAAATTTACACTAGAGTTGTATGATGGCTATAATCCACGGGCGTCGTAATTTGGAACCACAGTCAAGTGACGAACCGACACCCAAGTGAGCAACCAACGCAAGTTTTTTAAGGGCGACATCGTATGCAGCGACGGGACTTAGGAGCATATTTAACTTGCACTTCCTATACAAGGAGTATTATTCGCCGGACAATTTGGTTGCCGTTCATATGTCGGCAGTTTTTTTAGCAATGCCCGAGCCCGAACCTGGGACAGTTCACATGCACGACATGCTCCTTACCAACTCTAAACCAACGTCCCCAATGTGTTTAATCCCTTCACTCCCAGTGATTATTTTTCTCGCTAAGTAAAACTCGCCTTTATTTCAAATAAAATATATAAAAACTTTTAGTATTCATAATTTTTTTTCTATAAACTTATATTTTATTCTTTAATCGTTAAATGGACGAATCATGTTTTTGGAAGAATTAAATGATGTTCTATAAAGCTACAGGCAAATATGAAAATCATGATAAAATAAAACTTATGAAATAATTTTACTAAATAAATTGGCCCTAAATCTTCAAACTTGCGTATGTAAACGTTTAAAAAAATTTAGTTTTACTATTTTTAACAAATATAGCTTCGAAAAAAAATTATATTTTTTTTAAATTATGATTCCATTTTTATCTATAAATTTTAGCTAAATATTAGGACTTTTCTCCCTGCTTTTTACCATTTCATTCTGGATACATAATTTGTCTCTTTCACAAATTTTAAAAAATTTTAAATAAAAAATAAAAATTTGTAATTTAAAAGATTAGAAACCAAGTCACGCGTTTTATGAATACACAAAAATCTTACTTCAGACTCATGAGCTGTTTTTAAGGTGTTTTCACCTCTGTTAATGGGGTGTGAAGTTGCAAAAAGAAAATGCCAGCGGTGAAGGTTTTTTTTACGACGTGTTTGGGTGACTTGTAAGAATGCTAAAATTTTTATGAGCAGTCTTGTTCACTTAAGTCCTTGTTGAATAAACATCAAAGAAGTTTCTGCATTGGAATAGTTTGGTAACATTTAAGGTAAGGTTTTATATGAACAAAATACAACATTTTTGAAAGGGTTAATTGAAACTACACATTTTTACGTCAGTGCTAAAAGTATTTCAACAAAATAACACTAAAAAATTAAAACATTGCTCTTTTTACAAAATTTTTATTTATTGTCAGTTACTATAAAAAAAATAAGTATCAATAAGCTTTTACTTGGTTTTTCTTTAACGCAAGATAAAAAAATTAAGCTTTTATATTTTTTCAGATTTAAATAGTACAAGCTTAAAATTCATCTGTCGAAATAAACACTATTTTTAAAGTTTATTTTGTAATGTATTTTCATTTATAACTTTTAACCTAAATAAATTTTTTTTAAAAATTTAACCAAAATATTCAAAAATACTACTCGGGCATTACATGTATCTACCTCTACATTTAAAAGCAATGGTCAGTTTTTGAAACATTTTGAACAACCTCTGCGAAAGTATTGCTTTGCTACGAAAGCATTTTTTCCACCAAGTATGAGAATCATCATATTAAAAAAATTAATATGAAGGGAAAATATCTACTAGTAATTCGGTTGTAGAGTTTTAACTAACCCAAAATATTTGGAAGGGCTACACTATATATATAAACTTAATAATAAAAGTAACTTTTATAAACTCTTAAACGAAGTAATTGTAATGGACATTGTTAAAATGAATTCATTAGCTTTAAAATGTTTTTTTTTTGTTATCTAAAGCCATAATTTAAAGTGAGTATTAGTATATCAGCAGTATTCTAAGGAAATAATTAGTTACTATCTTCTGAAAGGGAAGTTAATTATCTATAACAGAATATTTCTTTTCACACAATTAGCTTTCATTAATTTTCTATTTTCCGACCATTAATTTTAACTTTCACGTAAATCTTTGCAAAATTTAAAAATATGCTATCCTTTTCAAAATAGTAATAAAATTTACGAACTATTAGTCTTTACGAGACAAAGCATTCCATAGAATCAAAGAAGAGTAGTAGTTCCAAAAATGCTTTCATACCCATTTACTGATCTTTTGAATAATGTGATTTTTATATTATTTAAATGCTAAAACACCGGTTAATATTATTTAATGAAATATCTACATAAAAATTTATTAATTGTAAAAAAACACTTCAAACTAATTAACGCAATCATTCATAAATAAATGGATAAGAGCAAGTTTTATAAAAGTCTTAAAAACACAATATTATTAAAATTTTACACAATACCCAATTTTAATAAAGGAATCTTTAGAAAACCTTTTTATCATTTAGCTTCTAAATTCTTTAAGAGTTTACCAATTTATATTCAAAAGATTGACAAATACTGATCTTTTAAGCGCTCTCTCTCTCTCTTTAAATTTATTATAAATATTTACGACATATACATCTTTTTTTAATGTTGTATGTGCACGAAGCATAAGTAATTAAAAAAAAGTCTTTTGCCAAATACTATGAAGCTGTAATTTATTATTATTTATACTTTGTTAAAACTTATTTAATTTAAATTTCTAGGCTGCTTGAACGAGAATGTTCCCCTAAGCTGCTAATGAAATTTGTTTTTTTATGCATTCATATATTTTTCTTAGTGATATTAATAAAGTTATTATTATATTAAAAATATTTTATTATTTAAGATTTGTAAATTAAAAAAAAAAAGTTTTTCAAACACATTTAGTTAAGGAAATGTGAGGGACATGTTTCAAGTTGCTAGTGGAAACAGTTTCAATGGTAATGCTTTCATTCTTTCCGATAACATTGTCATTTCGGTAATGATTTTCATGCTTGAAACTAATCGAATGAATTTAATCGAATTAAAATCGATAGCGATCAACCTCTTGCGACCTGGCGTCCCCATTTGGGGAATTTTTTTAAACCTCCTCACAAACAATTTACACGTTCATTAGTTCCGAAACCTGGTCCCAAAATCCAAATATCAGTTTTCAGCCTTTGATTACAGGTATCAGTCAGTTATTTCGATTAAAAAAAATAATGTGGTACGAGGGTCAATGCGATATTAGAGTTCTTAAAAAATTTATTTAATTATTTTTTCAAATTTTTTAAAAAGTACTTTTAGTAGTTAATTTAAATTCATTTTGCATTAAAAACAATGTTGAAGTAATATACTACTTACAAATAAGTGATGAGGTCTTTTTTGTTGCATTTATAGCATAAAAATTTGCATTTTTCTAGTTTAAGGCGTGTCCCTAAGTAGCTATTAAAATTTTTTTTTCTTTGCAAAACATAATTTTTAGCATATATTTGTATGAAAAGCATGCTTAGATAAAGAAAATACTGTAGGATTTTTCTCGGGTCTTAAGAGGTTAATAAATGGCTGGAAAAACAAATATCACGTAGAGAAACAGGAAAACAAAAAAAATCACTCATTTTGAGAGTGAAATGAAAACAACCAATAAAATCACAGGAAAAGCGGAAATGAAAACAGGATATTTACATTATCTGAAACAACCCCATTATCGAATCTTTAGTTTTCTATACCTTGAGGCATTATTCGCTGCGAAAGTGTTAAGACTGGTTTTTCAAATAATTCCATTATTAAAATTATTCGAGATATTTTTAGTTCAATTGTATTTTTATGAAAGATACGTCCAAAACTTTCGTTCTTGCACCTGTGAATGGATTAGCATATTATTAACAGCTCTTCAATAGAATTCAATTTTGAGTTTCGTTTATGAATTTGTCTGCAGCTGGTGGCAACACCTAGCATAATTTTTTTTCATACATATTCCAACGTGATTAAATTTCTAGCGCATATCAAGTTTTACATTTTCGATTTTTATGAATATTTTGAACTTTGTTTGTGATATTATCTTAAAAAGGCTTACACATTTTGTAATAATTTTTGGGAGGAATAAGTTATTACTATTTTGCATTTACGGTTTTTTAGCGTTGTTTCTTAGAATTCAATTTTAAAGCGATGTTTAGAAAAAGAATTTAAATCGTATCGCATAAATTCCCAAGCTTAAAATTCTTAGAAAATAGCCGTGTAAGTCTATGAAGCAATTTCTGAGTTTCTGGGATGGCATAAAATTTTACTTCAATATTTTAAACAATTTTTGTTGCAATGGGATCAAATAAGTACATATATTATCTTCTTTCACTGCAATATTACATCACGATTGTTATCAATGAATGCTATTAACCCCAATTTTCAAAGGATATTATTATTACTATACTTTACTATTACAATATTATATTTGAAAAAGGTAACTATATTTTCAAGTTGAAATAAAAGGGTGGATATTTTTACCTTCAATTTCCTAATATGATATACATGGTAATAAAAGTATTCCGATGCATCCAAAAATCTGCAATGGAGATTTAATATTTTCTACACGTTTTTGAGGGTGCCGATTCTAAAAAAGTGGCTTTTGAACATTGGTTCAATCGATAGTCTACAAAAGTGCAGGGCATTAATCAATTAATTTGTCAATTAATTCTTATGTTTGGGCAAACAACTAAGAATTGCGTTGCAATTCTCGGGAGTTGACGAGCGGTGGGCTTTGTCCCTTAGTACTTAATGAAATAATAAGTGCACAATTATTATATTGTCTTCGCTCCAGTGTAACCTACATTTGTAGAACTTACTTCACAAACGAGTTTCATATTTTTCTTAATTCCAACTTTTCTATTAGAAACTAGAATGTTAAAGCTTATGAAAAATACCGATCCCGAATAGCAACTGGTTTAATAATCGTATTAAAAAGTGATATGGCAAGTGGGTCAAGCAAATTTCGTAAACCTGCAAAAAAGAAAATTTTCAGCCGTAAATTTATACGACATTTCGAAGTAAAACACATGTTAGACTGGAGTATAAATTTTCAAAAGAGTTAACTAAATTTTTTGGGTTTTCATGGCATGCCAAAGAAGTGTATTTTCACAATTCCAAGCATCAAATTTCTCAAAATTCGGTTAGTTAGTTAAGTTTGAATTATCGTCGCACTAGAGCTACACGAGGGCTATTGGCGACGGGTGTCGTATTTTAGAACCACAGTCAGGTGACGAGCCAACACCTGAATAGTTGCACCAAAAGCAACCGTTAAGGACGACATCGTGTGCAGTGTTAGGACTTTGAAGGATACTTAACGTGCACTCCCTTACACGGGGTATTATTCGTCAGACATGTTTGGCTGCACGGGCCGTTTATAGGCCGGCAGCTATTTTGGCGATGCTCGGACCCGAACCTGGGACCTTCCGCATGCTGAGCGAGTGCTTAACCGACTGGGCTCCCCATCCCCCTCAAAATTTGGCATGCCTCTAATCAAATGATTAAATGTCAATATTTTTTAAAAAAAATTACTTTTAAAACACACATTTCAATGTACAGTTAAATATGTTTATGTAAAAAAATATCTGTATATTTTTGATTTCGATAGCGAGTAGAATGAAAAGAATATATGTTATTTTATAAAATGTGATACTGGATATCTACATTTCTTCACATTTCGGCTCAAGACACCCTCTTAAATTATTCGATATACTACCACAACTGACAACAATGATATTTTTGCCATTATAAAATACAATACAGTAAAATTATATTATTTAGAATATTTGAAAAGTAATCTATAAAAATTATTATAACAATAATAAAAGTTTCGAAACAATGCTTTTGACAACACAGTTTCAATCAGAGCAACACAAAAAAACCTCATTCAAAATGTTAACTTCATACTACTCGGACTTACAAATATTTGGTTAAACTTTGCGATTTCAATAGTTGATAAAATTAAATATATCATTCCAATCAATTTCTTACCGTTTTGGATTTCCATATATTGACAAAATTTAAATAATCGTCTTCCATCTAAATCTATAAAATTTGAGAATAGAGATGTCAGGCTTCAGAAAGCGTTTCCGTACCTTTGTGTAAGTAAATTTAGCTTAAAAATCTATTTGGTTTACATTCACTTAATTTTACGTAACTTATGCAACAGACACAATTCATACGACATTTAGGGCGAGTTTCATCAGATTTTGCGAAATTCTTATCATCTATATTCAATACAAATAACTTTTTCTTAGTAACAGATATTTTTTGAAGCTACTAAACTGTTTAAATATATCTATAAATATCAAATCTTTTGAACATATTAATTTTTAGTATTATTTTTTAACCAAAGTATTTTATCATTTAATGTAATATGCCATAGCTATATTTATTTATTTTTCTTGTAGAAATCGAATTGGCAGAATCTTCAGAAGGAAAAAGAGATCAGATGTAATTGTGAGTATACTTAAGAAGTGTTTTAAACTATAATGTTGATTTTCTTCAAGTTTGTATTTTTTCCGCTTTAGCAACCATTGTAACACTTTATATTATTTCTGAACTTTAAAGAAGGTGCTAAGGTTGTGTCTTTAAAACAAGAAGTTACCCCTAAAAATGCATTATTCTCATATATTGTAGTACACCAGAACTTTCTTTCTTGCTAATAATGTTATTAAGATTCGTTTATCATTGTCTACAAAATAATCTAAGTACTTTTTGGTAACTAAAAGACATACAAAATTGTGCGAATTTAAGAGTTATATTTGGGTGCACTAGCACTTTAAAATAAATATGTAAATTTAAAAGTACGTTTTCAAAGTAATTTTTAAATGACTCATCCTTAAATATTTGCTGGGGGGCACTTAAACTTAAGCTTTTGAATGCCTGTTTTTAGTGTAATAAATTCACAAACAATATATGCCAGTACTTTTTTATTAATAGTAGATTCTAACATTTTTAATGTAAAAAGTCTGATCAATGTACCACTGCAAAAAATGTGCAAACTATTCTTTGCGAACCCTCCGAAATCATTCTTGATCCTCATGCTACGGCTTTTTTTCCACAATAAAACTACTAATACTGCTCAGATGTCTGTAATTCAGAGAACTGGGACTTTGAGAAATATTCTCGTTGAAAAGAAAAGTAGTATTACGAGAAACTAAAATAAAGTTGTGAAGATAATTTTACAAGGATCCACGCATGTGACCTCTAGACTGAAAAGTCTAAGCTATATTTAACTAGCGTATAATTTGCAAGGTCAAGTAATTTCCGCATCATATATTATCTCCCCCCCTATCAGGAAAATATTAACTTTTCTACATTTTGTTTTTGCCTCAGTGATTAAACATTTTATATTATTTTTAGAACCTGAGTTCAGGATCAGAAGACAGCAACTACTTTGACCAGGAAGAAGACAACTACCCAGACCAAGTCAACTATTTCGAAGAGGAACAGCTCACTCAGGAACAACCGAGTGATGCTCATACAGATTCCAGTGTCGCATCTGAAGAGGTGGTGGATCAGAGTGGAAAAGGAGACGACTCAAACACATCAGTCAGAAATGCGTCATCATCAGATGAAACCACTGACAGTTCTGATGAGGAATCTGACAACAACAAAGATTCCTCCTTCAAGAGTTCGGGCTACGTCCCACTCGTCCCTGAAACTGAAGAGTCGGGACAAGGAGAGTTGGTTGAAGAACTGGGCAGAACGGGGCAGGGAAAATCCGAAGTTAAGATCAAGGATTACGATGAGTCGAAAGAGCCCAAGGATAAGATAGTGCTTTACGAAAATAAAGGTCCTGACTCAGTGGTGGTAGTCAATGGACGACAATTTGATGTAAACAGAACTCTCCTTAGTACAGCTTCCACCTACTTCCAAGAGGCATTTGCTGGCCCAGAAAACAAGCAGCTAGTCCTCCACGTAAGTTTTTAATCTTGAATTCGTCTCATTTTTAGTATATACCAGTAAAAACATGCTAGTTAACTCTACACCACCCATAACCATACTAGATACGTACTAGTTAAAAGTCTGAAATTTTGTAACATTGCTTTTTTATTTACGTTCTGAAACAAAACATGTTACTCAACTCAATTTGCTAGAATACATTTAATCTTATGACAAAAATATGTAAGTAATTGTTAATATTTTGCAATTTGTCCTCATTTATTTCCTTGTTTTTCAGATTAACTCGGAGATTACAACTAGCGCTGTTTTTGAAGCCATTTCATCTTTCATTGACGACGGAATTGTTGAAATTCCCAGCAAAGAATTCCTCAACTTGATGGTGTCGTCAAAGATCTTAGGAATGCCAGAGCTCTATCAACACTGCGTACAAGTAAATGTTAACATTCAATATTTTGAAAGAATAGCTTCGTGCGTATTTTAAAAATTTTTATATTAGGCTCACAGTAAAGTAAGCTTTGTTTTCCAGCATTTATAAATG
The DNA here is from genome assembly GCA_023701765.1 of Hylyphantes graminicola. Classification (NCBI taxonomy): domain Eukaryota; kingdom Metazoa; phylum Arthropoda; class Arachnida; order Araneae; family Linyphiidae; genus Hylyphantes; species Hylyphantes graminicola. Next base: position 10,686,707 of record CM043116.1, read on the forward strand.
GATCATTATTATTTCTTCACATTAATTCCCATGGTTTACCTAAATATACTTATTATAAATTATTGCAGCTTTGATAAACCAAATTACTAAAATTAAGATATTTTTAATGAGGATTTCTGCTTTTGTTCAATTTTCAAGCTTCTCCATTTTTCATTTCGTTTTTATTTTCAAGAAATTATTTTTCTTATACTCGGCTAAAGACTCGGCTAAAGACCGCCGTGTTGACTAATGGTGGCTGGGAAACGTTAAATATTTCGTGGTCACAAAGTCCTCCATGTTCCCATACCAAATTAATACCTCTGGGGGTGCCAGATCAGGGGGTTATCGGCCTTTGATCTGGATCAAAATTCCGATATGTGAGTGAGAATGGATGTGTGAAACGGACCTTCCTGTAAAACGGATGCGTCATGTTGATGGGCAACAGTCGGACTTCCTCCCTTGTGGCGCTCAATAAAAAACGGAAGCCGCCCTCTTCGCCTCAAATCGGGTAGTCCTCTACTCCGGGCTCGGTTACCGAGTGACATTAGAAACAACAACAACAACAGAAATTATTTTTTATACTTTCGAAATACATTTTATGTGATATTTTAGTTTTAGTTTGTAAATAAATAATCAACTTTGTTTCAGCTTCTCGATCCGTCAACCGATGAAGTCCGAAACCTGTTAAACTTCTATGAGGTTCTTTGCCAACTAAAACAGGACAGAGCTGAAGTGTTGAAAAGGCTGGCCCATCATTTTGAGACATTAATATTCGAAGACGACTTCCTCGCTCTCACATCCGAGCAAGTGATTGAAATATTGAGCCAAGATGAAATCGGCGCGCGAAGGTACGTATATCCTTGTTATGCATTGACCCATAGTGTTTATTCATTCATATTTAATTTCAATGTGTTCAGATGACGTAAAATTGTATTCGGTCAAGTGATTTAAATATTTTTTATAGCTTTATGATGAAGAAAAATGGTAAAATGGAAAAGAAATACATTATATTATGGAAAAGAGATTTCGGAGACGTGGTTATGACTTGTATTATTTATTTAAAGTTTATACCCCTTGTTTTACAACAAAATACTAAGTGTGCAAACTTAATGAATTTTGACTTTACGTGGCCACCTGTCCCTACTACGTACATTTAGAAATTTAAAAATATATGCTCGCGGCATGTATATCTGAAGCTTGATACGAAATTTTATATTTTAATCCAAATGTGTCATCTTTTAGGAGTTATTAAATACTTGACAGCTGTTTCTTTTATTTAGTATGCAAGTAAATAAAATTTGAAACAAAGTAAAAGTTATTTGCGCAATACACACCAGACCTTACAGTCAAGATAAAGATTATGAATAATATACACTTACACTCTTAAAACAAGAGTGAATTCCACTCCAGTTGGAGAAGTGCATTTTCGAAACTGGAAAGGAGTGAATATTATCTCAGACTGAGTTAAAATCACTCGTTTGGAGTGATCCTGTCGGAGGTTTAACACACAAAGGATCCACTCTAAAAGGAGAAGTGCATTTTCCAGACTGGAGGAGTGAAAATCAATAAGACTGAGTTAAAATCGCTCGTTCGTTTTAAGAGTGTAAGTCTCGCGTCTTCCAGCCAAATCGCTTGGGATATAGTTTTGAAACAGAGAGTGGAATAAAATTAATGAACTGTTATGTAATCATGATCAGTACAACAATACAAATGCATAAATATTAAAGATTATAATTGTATGGTTTCTAGTAAAACTATCGAAAAGATTATTTGAATAGAGGTTAAGGCATTTCATAATAACGGTAATTCGTTTAAAAGATCAATGAATACATCCTTTCTATGACGTCGTATTAATGACCATATCTTTTTAATGCAGAACTGTCAGAATATTACTAACTATGATAAAATAAACTTATTCATGAATATGGAGTTTTAATACAAAGTAACAAAGCACTCGTTGCTATTTCCTGTCGTCTCATACAATTCGATTCTAGTTTAGATATACTGCAGTTCAATGCAATAAAATTTACTTTTACAGTGAAGTCGTAGTATTCGTGGCCGCGCTCGAATGGATAAATAACAATTTTCTTGAGCGTGAAGAATGCATCGTTAAGATCTTCCGCTGCATTAGATTTACCAATATGACAATGGCAGAAATTGTCGCCTGTTTCCACCCTGCCATCCTGCCAGGCGTCATCGAAATGGCCGAAATCAAAACCATGCTCCTAAACGCCACCTGGTGAGTTTTATCCACAGTGATTTTAAAGAATCGGTCGATACTTAAACATATAAATGCTTAACTCATTAAAGACACAATTGTACTGAAAGCTTGCAGTATTAAAATAAGCTATGTACTTAAGTTCACCCGATAAGACCTTAAATATTGAATAAATATTTAAATTAAAACCCTAGAACTGAAAAATATATGTATGGAAAATTAAAATACATAAAAATTAATTTTAATACTTTAATGTCAGTGTTTTAATTCATCGACAATTTAAACAAAGTTATGGTGTAGCTTAAAACATTTTTAAAATGTTCTTTAAAATTCTCGAAAACGTTTTAACAAAAATGGTAAGCGTAAAAAATTAGCAAATTAAATATACGATGCTTTTATTTATAAAATGTCGAATTATTTAAAATTCTTTTATTTTTGAGTTACAAGTTAAATTACTTCTACATTATTTTTAATCAGGTTAGAAGTGAATGCGCAGTTATATTCAAATATTATGCAATAAACTTGACTCTTAAGCAAAGTAAAAATTGTTGTCTATTAATTTCAAATTATAACGTACTTTTGTAGTTGATGAGACATAATCCTAATCAATTTCAGATTGTAAAGCTTAAGCAAAAACACTTTCGCAATTGAAATGGATTTTGATAGAGAGTTTGCTTTTTTTTCTAATTACACGACCTTTATAAAGAGAATATCTTTGTCCATAAATAACGAATAAAATGTATTTTGATTTGTTACGTTATTTAGTAACTAATTATAAATTATTTTATTTTTTATAGTTATCTGTGTGCTAAAGCCGTCAACAAAGAGCATTTATTCGGCCACTTGAAATCTCAACCAAGAACACTGCTTCTGAAAGACGAGTTCCTTGCTTTATGGGTAAGACATAGCGAAATTTTGAGTTTCAATTTAAACTGTTTTTAATAAATGGACAAATTAACTGATCATCTCATTTTAAAACTATTATTATTTTTAACTATCAGATAAGCCATGTTCGTCTTGAAACTATAATTTTAAAGTTAAAGTTAGGTAATTACTTAGCATTTGACCAAAGATAACGTAAATTTATTTCATGTATTTTAAAATGTGGAAATTGATGATTGCAAGTGCTAAACCATTTGAATTTTTTTCAAGTCATCTAAGTTTAGAAAAGAAGAGTTCAAAAATTAGGATTAAACAAAACATTTTACTGTGAATATTTTAACATTTCGCTACAAAGTCTAATAATATAGATAGTATTGCAAATAGAATTGTTAACATTTAGGGCGAATAGAATATATCGAAAATCGAATTGTAGTAAAGGGTATTTTCAATATTATTGTATTTGACTTGTGTTTTCAATAAACTATGTTATTGTGTCATAATTTAAAATCCATTCTCCTTGTTGACGAATTTTTATGGCACGCATATATACGAGATTTATCTCCACCAATTTCGTTCTTTTAAAGATCTTTCAGTTATCGATGGCATAAATTATTTAAATAATAATTCATATAGTACCCTGTTGATTTGCGTTTCAAATTTATTAATTGATATTTGAATGGAATTGACGATATATATTTGATATTTTTTTTTTATCTTGGGAATTGTCAGGCTTTTAAATGTTGAATTTTACTATCAATAGTAAAAACCCAAGACCGATAATCTTTATTACTTTTTATCCTATCAAATTGTTAGTGATTTCTATCGTATATTTCTCATAGTTAATGACGTTAGTTCAAAGCTTTAAACTTGAGTTTACTTTTTAGAACACCGATATATTCGACCCCAACTACACCAAAAACGTAGCTGCCACCAAAATCCAGGCAGCATATAGGGGGCATCGAACAAGGAAGCAGCTTATGAACAGTAATGATCCAAAAATAAGGAAGTGCTATTCTGATATTAGCATGAGGAGCTTCTTTGAAAGCGAAATCCGTAAGGAAATGTGTGAGGAAACACCTAGGTATGTTTCAGAATATTTTTATAAAACTATTTTGATAATATAACAACTTGAAGAATATTCTTTGAATATATATTTAGCTAATTTAATTATCAAAGTACTTAAGATATTATTTAAAATGGGCTATTTATGTATTTGAATACAAGTCAAGGTCGTTTAAATGAAAACTATTCGTAACACTACGTAACAATTTTTTTAATAAACAATAAAGCTACTTGTTGGTTGGTCTTCAAATATAAAGTTTAAAAAACATAAGAATAGCCTACTTTCCCGATATTTCAATATTCTTGGAGTTTTTTTAAAACAGATCGGCAGACTTACGAAAAAAGTATAAAATAAATAAAATGATGTCCTGCCTTTCTAACAAAAATATTGAAAGTTGACTGTTAGAACTAAGTTCATAAATTGTTTTTTGACGATCCGTTTTATTTCTTTCTAATTCAAAAATAAGGAATATAAGCTTAAAATAAGAGTAATCTTAAATTAATAGTAAAATATTAAAATAATTTTGTTTCTCTCTTTCATCATGCCTTTTTTTAACGTGTGACAATTTGTTTCAGATCTGAGTACCCAGAAAGCGAAGACAAAAACTACAAATATTTTCTCAAGCGTATGTACAAGAGGCGACAAGTATTCCCCGAAGATTTGGAATAAAGATATCAGGTCCACCTTATCAACATCAAAGGAACTATAACATCCAAGGACCAATTAACACCTGAAGACATACAAATATACAAGTGACAACTAGACCTCACCAACATCCGAGGATTTATACTCAAGTACCTAAGACAAATAAAGACCATCATCAAGAAAATGAAGACCTATTTTAAATCTATATTAGGGTCTCAAAGTGACACGGGATTTATTCAACATCGGATGTTTATTGAAGTAGAATATAACATCATCTTTAAAGGATCATTTTACATCTTTAGGTCCAAATACTGCGTATAGTCTTTGCCGAGAGGGGTATCAGTGGCGGATCGGTATCAGGGCTGTTTCTGGCATCGGGATACTTTCTCCTTAGCCGAATAAGGAGGGAGTGATCGCGGTGTTTGGGCAGTCCTGGTATTGACCCGCCACTGATGTTTCTTTGGGCATATTTTTCTGTCAACGGCTCATCATCTTGCCGCTGTAATAAAATCTTTGCGACGACTCATTACAGCAAATTAATCGAGGAGAAATTTCAATCTGCAAGATCCCGATTCTATGACACAAGTGGACTATTTGGGAGAGCTGCTATCCATCTTTATACAGCTCTCGATATTACGACTTAAGTACACCCTGTTTCGAGAAGCCACCCCAACATCTTTATGAAGCTCTCGATATTATGACTTAAGTATATCCTGTTTCGAGAAGCCACCACAACATCTTTATGAAGCTCTCGATATTATGACTCAAGTTTATCCTGTTTCGAGAAGCCACCACAACATCTTTATGAAGCTCTCGATATTATGACTTTAGGAAATCCTGTTTCGAGAAGCCACCACAACATCTTTATGAAGCTCTCGATATTATGACTTAAGTATATCCTGTTTCGAGAAGCCACCACAACATCTTTCTGAAGCTCTCGATACTTCGACCATTTTTTCAACCGATTCGAGAAGCCAAGCACCATCTTAATGAAGCTCTCGATGTATAGACTATTGTGGAAACCGTTCAGAGAAGCTGAGATCCATCTTTCACCAGCTCCTGATAATACAAGACTTACCAAAACATTTAAAAGAGTAATTTTCCAACAAGCTCTTAATGACTCAAGAAAAACTGATAGTGACAATACTCTACTCTGACACTTGTTATATCGGATTTGACTCAAAACTGATTCTGAATATTTTGGCATGCTGTACTAAATTCATTTTAATAAAGGATATTTCTTTCGTACTGTTGATGTTATTTTTTTATGATCTCTATTAAAAGTAATATATATTTTATTGAAAATAAACTTGTTTATAACAAAATATGCCTTGTATTTCAAATGAATTCTCTTAAAGGCAAAATATTATAATTCTAGCAAATATTTTAACAAATACAGTATCAGCACATAGCTATTTTTAATATAGTTAAAATTCAAATAATACTTAATTGAGCGTTTGAATAGTCTTAAGTCTATAGTCTAGAGCGTTTGAATAGTAATCTTAATTGAGATTTTTCTTTTAAAAAAATTAGTTAACAAATTAATATTTGTTCACCATTGCTGCAAAAAATTTATCAAGTACATTCCGCTCAAGTACATTCTAATACAAGAAATGAGTAAACAATGTTACTATTGCAAGTATAGTGCAAAACATCTAAATGTCCGCTATTTAGTTTCATACAATAACATTTCTAGATTCTTTCATTTATGTTTCCAAATTAAAAATAACTTAAAATTTAAAAGAACATTATTTTAAAAGTTGTTTAACATTTAGATAAATTTTCAGAAACGTTCAAAATACATTTTTATTACTATTGATTATAGAGTTTAAATGTTTGTAAACAAATAATGAAATGTTAGAGCTCCACAATTTTCCGGCATTGACCCATATTCAATAAATTGTTCAATAACTGTTGCTTGAAAAAGTCGAAAGCTTTTATTATAGTAAAATCTTCCAATAAATGTCTTAAAGAAAGTGTTAATTAATTAATGCTAGCACAAATTTTATAAATTAAGAGTTTGGGTTATGAACTATATTTTAACTGAAACTGCTATTTATAATTGCCAGGTTTATTCAAAACGTTGTAATTTTTAGATTGCCCTTTTTAGAATAGATAAATTTCTTTTCTTCAAAAAGTTTTACATCCTACATTTGTGCCATCATGTGAATAAATAATTGCTGTAAAAATTTATGAAAATTGGTTAATAATGAATTTCCTTTAGGAATCGAAATCAGTTCACAAATCTAAAAAAAATGTTTAAGAACAAAATAAATCCAGTCTTTGAAATACTCCCATAAAACTCTTGATTATATGTTTTATTATTTTATTTCAGTTCACTTTAAGTTATCGAACTCTTTATTGTCGTACGTATATTTATAAAGCTTTTAAATATCAGCTTTAATTTAGCTTAAAGTTTTATATTAAAACCACTAAATCTCGGACCAGGATTTTTTATTTTACTAAATTTTTAAATCTCAATTCTATTTATTTTGTAAATGTACTGCTTACTAAACAATAAGATCCAAAAGTGAAACTCGTAGAAGATATGCAAAACTTTGCACGTAGACGACATGTGAACAAATTATTCAACCGTAAAAATTACGCTGTTCCATATTATATTCGCAATTGGATTATTTACAAATGAAATATGACTATAAAGTTCGTTATTTCGCGAAACTACGAATCGGCAAATCCCTTTATATACTTCTTTTCAAAAGAATTGGAATAAGTTCCTTTTGTCTGAGTTTGTTTAAAACACTCACTAAAAGTTCTTCGTAAACAACAAGGGGATAAAATTAAATTCACATATCAAGTATATAATATTTTTATATTTCATAAATCCATGAGCTTTAAAGGCTTTCTATATTTGACTAGTTTCCCAATACTACTTGTTATACATCTATAAGAAAAGTGCTTGTTAATACATCGAAGTTTCTGCATTGATGAACAACATTGTAGGATATTATTTATTTTATAAAATAAATAATAATCCCGTAATCCTAGAAGACGAATAAAGAAAAACAAGAATCAAATTTAAGCTACTTTATACATGACTTCAATTTTTTCTATACGGTTACGAGAAACTCCGAGAAATATTTCTACATCTCCCAGCTTATAAATATATTTTCGCTGTTATCGGTCAATTTAATAATTCGGAAAATTTGAGCGAAGTAAAATCTAATAAATACAGTAGTAGTTGTATTAAATTTCCGTTGCGCAATTGATTTTTTTGTTCAAGTAATATGTATTTTAAAATCTTAAAACTTAAGACTTAAAGTACTACTTTCTTTGGAAATATGCATATACATTCTCAAATGTATATAGATTCTTTTGATGTACGAATTTTATTTCATTTTATTATACAAGCTAAATATTTGCAATAAATTCAAAACTAATGAGCGTGGGTACGGTTTATACGGGTTTTTTTACTATACGGTTTATGCTGCTTTTTATTTTTAAGTATTGTCTTTAACTCATTTAAAGTTGTTAAGATTTGTTTTAAATATTTAAGTTCATCACTTTGTCAACTGGGAGTTGAGTTGAATTAAAGTTGCACTAGAGTTGTATGATGGCTATAAGCGAAAGGCGTCGATATTTGGAGCCTCATTCAAGTGATGAACCGACACCTGAGTAGGCACCCAACTCAACCGTTAAGGGCGACATCGTACGCAGCGACGGGGCTTAGGAGCATATTTAACTTGCTCTTCCTATACAAGGAGTATTATTCGTCGGTAAATTTTGCTGCACAAACCGTTCATAATTTCGATAGTTATTTTACCAATGCCCAGGCCCGAACCTGAAACCTTTCACATGCAAGTCATGGTCCTTACCAACTGAAAACCCACGCCTCCAAAGTGTTTCATTCTTTCACTTACTGCGATTATTTTTTTCTCGCTAAATAAAACTCGCACTTATTTCAAATAAACTATATTAACAATAAACTATTAAAATATCCATAATATTTTCTGTAAAGTTTTCTTTTTTTCTATCGTTAGATGGAAGAATCATGTTTTAGTAAATTTAAATGATGTTTTATCAAGTTACCTGAAAATATAAAAATCATGAAAAAATAAAATTTGTTCTGAAATAATTTTAATTAAATAAATTGGCCTAAATTCTTCAAACTTGCGTTTGTAAAAGTTTAAGAAAATTAGTTTAACTATTTTTAACAATTATAGTTTCAAAAAAAATATTATAATATATTCAAAAAATACGATTCCTTTATTTTCTATAAATTTTAGCTAAATACAAAGTTTTTTCCTCTACTTTTACCATTTCATTCTAGATACAAAATTTGTATATTTAATAAATTTTAATCTTTAAAAAAATTTGAATTCAAAAGGTTAAAAACCAAGTCACACGTTTTATGAATGCTCAAAACTCGTACTTCTGACTCATAAGCGAGCTTTAAGGTGTTTTCACCTCCGTTAATGGGGTGTGAAAGTTACAAAAAGAAAATGCCAGCGGTGAAGGTTTTTTTACGATGTGTTTGGGTGACTTGTAAGAATGCTAAAATTTTTATGAGCAGTCTTGTTCACTTAAGTCGTTGTTGAATAAACATCAAAGAAGTTTCTGCATTGGAATAGTTTGGTAATATTTAAGGTAAGGTTTTATATGAACAAAATACAACATTTTTGAAAGGTTAAATTGAAACTACACATTTTTACGTCAGTGTTAAAAGTATTTGAACAAAATAATACACTAAAATTTAAAACATTGCTCTTTTTACAATATTTTTACTTATTGTCAGTTAATATAAAACAACTAAGTATCAATAAGCTTTTACTTGCTTTCTTTAACTTAAGATAAAAAAATTAAGCTTTTATATTTTTTAAGCATTAAATAGTAAAAGCTTAAAATTCATCTGTCGAAATAACCACTATTTTTAAATTATATTTTGTAATGCATTTTCATTTATAACTTTTAACCTAAATAAATCAAAATTTGTAACCAAAATATTTCAAAATACAACTCGGACATTACATGTATCTTCCTCTACATTTAAAAGAAATTGTCAGTTTTTGAAAATTTTTGAAAAACCTCTGCGAAAGTATTGCTTTGCTATGAAAGCATTTTTTCCACCAAGTATGAGAATCATCATATTAAAAAAATATATAACAAATATGAAGGGAAAATATGTACTAGTAATTTTGTTGTTAAGTTTTAATTACCCCAAAATATTTGGAAGGGCTACACTATATTTAAACTTTATAAAAATTACTTACTTTTATTATTAACTTTTAAACTAAGTAATTGTAATGGACATTGTCAAAATGAATTTATTAGCTTTAAAACGTTTTTTTTTTATCTGAAACCATAATTTAAAGTAGAGTATTAGTATGTCAGCAGTATTCTAAGGAAATAATTAGTTACTATCTTCTGAAAGGGAAGTTAATTATCTGTAACAGAATATTTCTTTTCTCACAATTAGCTTTCATTAATTTTCTATTTTCCAACCATTAATTTTTAACTTTCCCGTAAATCATTGCAAAATTTAAAAATGTGCTATCCTTTTCAAAATAGTAATAAAATTTACGAACTTTTAGTTTTTACGAGACAAAGCATTCCATAGAATCAAAGAAGAGTAGTAGCTTCAAAAATGCTTTCATACACATTTACTGATCTTTTGAATAATGTGATTTTTATATTATTTGAATGCTAAAACACCGGTTAATATTATTTGATAAAATATCTATATAAAAATGTATTCATTAATTGTAAAAGAACACTTCAAACTAATTAACGCAATCATTCATAAATAAATGGATAAGAGCAAGTTTTATAAAAGTCTTAAAACACAGTATTATTAAAATTTTACAGAATACCCAATTTCAATAAAGGAATCTTTAGAAAACATTTTTATAATTTAGCTTCTAAATTCTTTAAGAGTTTACCATTTTATATTCAAAAGATTGACAAATACTCATCTTTTAAGCGCTCTCTCTTTAAATTTATTATAATTATTTAAGACATAGACATCTTTTTTTTAATGTTGTATGTGCACGAAGCATAAGTAATTTAAAAAACAAAGAAAACGAAGCATAAGTAATTTAAAAACAAGTCTTTTTCCAAATACAATGAAGCTGTAATTTATCATTATTTATTATTTGTACTTTGTTAAAACTTATTTAATTTAAATTTCTAAGCTGCTTGAACGGGAACGTTCCCCTTAGCTGCTAATAAGATTTTTTTTTGTATATATTCATATATATTTCTTAGTGATATTAATTAAGTTGTTGTTATTATTATTACTATTAAAACATTTTATTATTTAAGATTTGTAAATTTAAAAAAATCTTTAAACACATTTGGTTTAAGAAATGTGATGGGCATGTGTCAAGTCGCTCGTGGAAACAGTTTCAATGGTAATGCTTTCATTCTTTCCGATAACATTGGCATTTTGGTAATGATTTTCATGCTTGAACTAATCGAATGAATTTAATCGAATAAAAATAGATAGCGTTTAACTTCTTGCGACCTGGCGTCTCCATTTGGGAACATTTTTTTTAAACCTCCTCACAAACAATTTACACGTTCATTAGTTCCGAAACCTGGTCCGAAAATCCAAATATCAGTTTTCAGCCTTTGATTACAGGTATCAGTCATTTACTTCGATAAAAAAAAATAACGTTAATCGAAGGTCACTACGATATTAGAGTTCTTAAGAAAATTATTTATTTTTTTCAAATTTTTCAATTTTTAGAAGTTAATTTAAAGACATTTTGAATTAAAAACAATGTTAAAATAATCTGTTACCTACAAATAAGTGAGGTGGTCTTTTTTGTTGCATTTATAGCACAAAAATTCGTATTTTTAGAGTTTAAGGCGCGTCCCCAAGTAGCCCTTAATTTTTTTTTTAATTTCTTTGCAAAATATACTTTTTAGCAGATATATTTGTATGATTAAGAAAATACAAGTAGAATTTTTCTCGGGTCTTAAGAGGTTAATAAATGGAAGGAAAATACAAATATCACGTAGAGAAACAGCAGAACAAAAAAAATCACTCATTTTGAGAGTGAAATTGAAACAACCAATGAAACCCCAGGAAAGGCAAAAATGAAAACAGGATATTTACATCATCTGAAACAACCCCATTATCGAATCTTTAGTTTTCGATACCTTGAGGCATCATTCGCTGCGAAAGTGTTAAGACTGGTTTCTCAAATAATTCCATTATTGAGTTTATTCGAGATATTTTTAGTTCGATTGTATTTTTATGAAAGATACGTCCAAAACTTTCTTTCTTGCACCTGTGAATGGATTAGCATATTATTAACAGCTCTTCAATAGAATTCAATTTCGAGTTTCGTTTATGAATTTGTCTGCAGCTGGTGGCAACACCTAGCATAATTTTTTTCATACATATTCCAACGTGATTAAATTTCTAGCGCATATCAAGTTTTATATATTCGATTTTTATGAATATTTTTAGCTTTGTTTGTGATATTATCTTAAAAAGGCTTACATATTTTGTAATAATTTTTGGGAGGAATAAGTTATTACTATTTTGCATTTACGGTTTTTAGCGTTGTTTCTTAGAATTCAATTTAACAGCATTGTTTAAAAAAGCAATATAAATCGTATCATATAAATTCCAAGACTCAAAATTATTAGAAAACAGTTGTGTTAGTCTATGAAGCATTTTCTAAGTTTCGAGGGTGGAATAAATTTTTACTTGGATATTTCGAGCAATTTCTGATGAAATGGAATCAAATAAGTACACATATTTTCTTTCACTGCAATTTTACATTACGAGTGTTATCTATGAATGCTACTATCCCCTATTTTCAAAAATATTATTACTATGCTTTACTATTACAATATTATAGTTTAAAAAGGTAACTATATTTTCAAGTTGAAATAAAAGGGTGGATATTTTTACTTTCAATTTCCTAATATGATATATAAGGTAGTAAAAGTATTTCGATGCATCCGAAAATCTGAAATGGGGAATGATTATTTTCTACACGTTTTTGAGGGTGCCGATTCTAAAAAAGTGGCTTTTGAGCATTGGTCCAATCGATAGTCTACAACAGTGCTGGGCATTAATCAATTAATTTGTCAATTAATTCTTATGTTTTGACAAACAAAGAGGAATTGCGTAGCAATTCTCGGGGGTTGGAGAGCGGTGGGATTTACCCCTTATAATTTTAATGAAATAACAAGTGCACAAAATTATTGTATTGTCTTCGCTCCAGTGTAACATACATTTGTAGAATTTACTTCACAAACGCGTTTCATATTTTTCTTAATTCTAACTTTTCTATTAGGAACTAGAATGTTCAGGCTTATGAAAAATACCGATACCGAAAAGCGGCTAATTTAATAATCGTATTAAAAAGTGATATGGCAAGCGGGTCAAGCAAATTTCGTAAACCTGCAAAAAAGAAAATTTTCAGCCGTAAATTTATACGACATTTCGAAGTAAAACACATGTTAGACTGGAGTATAAATTTTCAAAAGAGTTAACTAACTTTTTTGGGTTTTCATGGCATGCCAAAGAAGTGTATTTTCACAATTCCAAGCATCAAATTTCTCAAAATTCGGTTAGTTAGTTAGGTTTGAATTATAGTCGCACTAGAGCTTCACGAGGGCTATTGGCGACGGGCGTCGTATTTTAGAACCACAGTCAGGTGACGATCCAACACCTGAATAGTTACACAAAACGCAACCGTTAAGGGCGACATCGTACGCAGCGTTGGGACTTTGAAGGATATTTAAAGTGCACACCCTTATACGGGGTATTATTCGTCGGACATTTTTGGCTGCACGGGCCGTTTATAAGTCTACAGCTGTTTTGGCGATGCCCGGACCCGAACCTGGGACCTTCCGCATGCTAAGCAAGTGCTCAACTGACTGGGCTCCCCAGCCCCCTAAAAATTTGGCATGCCTCTAATCAACTGATTAAATGACAATATTTTTTTTAAAAATTACTTTCAAAACACACATTTCAATGTACAGTTAAATATGTTTATAAAATACGTTTATATCAAAAAAATATCTGTATATTTTTGTTTTCGATAGCGAGTAGAATGAGAAGAATATATGTTATTTTATAAAATGTGATACTGGATATCTACATTTCTTCACATTTCGGCTCAAGACACCCTCTTAAATTATTCGATATATTACCAAAACTGACAACAATGATATTTTTGCCATTATAAAATACAATACAGTAAATTATATTATTTAGAATATTTGAAAAGTTATCTATTAAATATTATTATAACAATAATAAAAGTTTCGAAACAATGCTTTTGACAACACAGTTTCAATCAGCAACACACAAAAACCTCATTCAAAATTTTAACTTCATACTACTCGGACTTACAAATATTTGGTTAAACTTTGCTATTTCAAAAGTTGATAAAATTAAATATATCATTCTAATCAATTTCTTACCATTTTGGATTTACATATATTGACAAAATTTAAATAATCGTCTTCCATCTAAATCTGTAAAATTTGAGAATAGAGATGTCTGGCTTCAGAAAACGTTTCCGCACCTTTGTGTAAGTAAATTTACCTTAAAAGTCTATTTTGTTTACATTCACTTAATTTTACGTAACTTATGCAACAGACACAATTCGTATGACATTTAGGCGAGTTTCATCAGATTTTGCGAAATTCTTATCATCTATATTCAATACAAATAACTTTTTCTTAGTAACAGATATTTTTGAAGCTACTAAACTGTTTAAATATATCTATAAATATCAAAATCCTTTGAACATATTAGTTTTTAGTATTATTTTTTAACCAAAGTATTTTATCATTTAATGTAATTTGCCATAGCTATATTTACTTATTTTTCTTGTAGAAATCGAATTGGCAGAATCTTCAGAAGGAAAAAGAGATCAGATCAAAATGTGAGTATACTTAAGTGTTTCAAACTATAATCTCAATCTTCTTCAAGTTTGTATTTTTTCCGCTTTAGCAACCATTGTAAAACTTTATGTTATTTCTGAACTTTTAAAGAAGGTACTAAGGTTGTGTCGTTAAAACAAAAGAAGTACCCCTAAAAATGCATTATTCTCATATATTGTAGTACGCCAGAACTTTTTTTCTTGCTAATAATGTTATTAAGATTCATTTATCATTGCCTACAAAATAATCGAAGTAATTTTTGGTAACTAAAAGACATACAAAATTGTGCGAATTTAAGAGTTATATTTGGGAGCACTTTAATATAAATATGTATATTTAAAAGTACGTTTTCGAAGGATTTTTTTAATGATACATCCTTAAATATTTGCTGATTGGCACTTAAACTTAAGCTTTTAAAGCCTACTTTTAGTGTAATAAATTCACAAACAATATACACTCTTAAAACAAGAGAGTGGATTTGAACTCAGTCTGAGTTAATTTCACTCCTCCAGACTGGAAAATACACTTACCCGGAAGGAGTGGATTCTTTGTGTGTTAAACCAACGACAGGATCACTCCAAACGAGTGATTTCAACTCAGCCTGAGCTAATATTCAATCCCTTCCAGTGTCGAAAATGCACTTCTCCAACTGGAGTGGATTTCACTCTTTTGCTTTAAGAGTGTATATGTCAGTATTTTTTATAAATAGTACATTCCAACATTTGTAATGTAAAAATTCTGATCAATGTACCACTGAAAGAAATGTGCAAACTATTCCTTGCGAACCCTCTGAAATCATGCTTGACCCTCATGCTACGGCTTTTTTTTTTACAATAAAACTACTAATACTGCTCAGATATCTGTATTTCAGAGAACTAGGACTTTGAGGTTAAATATTCTCGTTTTTAAGAAGAGTAAGTATTACGAGAAACTAAAATAAAGTTGTGAAGATAATTTTACAAGGATCCACGCATGTGACCTCTTGATTGAAAAGTCTAAGGTAAATTTAACTAACACTAGCGTATAATTTGCAAGGTCAAGTAATTTCAGCAAAATATATTATATTACCCCCCCCCCCTCCCCCTCAGGAAAATAGTAACATTTCTATATTTTGTTTTTGTGCGTAAACATTTAAATATTATTTTTAGAACCTGAATTCAGTATCAGAAGAAAACTACTTTGACCAGGAACAAGGCAGCTACCTAGACCAGGTCAACAACTTAGAACAGGAGCAGCTCACTCAGGAACAACCGAGTGATGCTCATACAGATTCCAGTGTCGCATCTGAAGAGGTGGTGGATCAGAGTGGAAAAGGAGACAACTCAGACACATCAGATGAAACCACTGACAGTTCTGAAGAAGAATCTGACAACAACGAAGATTCCTCCTTCAAGAGTTCGGGCTACGTCCCACTCGTCCCTGAAACTGAAGAGTCGGGACAAGGAGAGTTGGTTGAAGAACTGGAAAGTACGGGGCTGGGAAAATCCGAAGTTAAGATCAAGGATTACGATGAGTCGAAAGAGCCCAAGGATAAGATAGTGCTATACGAAAATAAAGGTCCTGACTCAGTGGTGGTAGTCAATGGACAAGAATTTGATGTGAACAGAACTCTCCTTAGTACAGCTTCCACCTACTTCCAAGAGGCATTTGCTGGCCCAGAAAACAAGCAGCTAGTCCTCCACGTAAGTTTTTTTATCTCGATTTCTTCTCATTTTTAGTATATACTTGTAAAAACATGCTAGTTAACTCTTCACCACCTATAACCATACTAGATACGTACTAGTTAAAAGTTTGTAACATTGTTTTCTTATTTACGTTCTGAAACAAAACGTGTTACTCAACTCAATTTGCTAGAATACATTTAATCTTATGACAAAAATGTCAGTAATTTTTAATAATTTGCAATTTGTCCTCATTTATTTCCTTATTTTTCAGATCAACTCGGAGGTTACAACTAGCGTTGTTTTTGAAGCCATTTTATCGTTCATTGACGACGGAATGGTTGAAATTCCCAGTAAAGACTTCCTCAACTTGATGGTGTCGTCAAAGATCTTAGGAATGCCGCGGCTCTATCAACACTGCGTACAGGTAAATGTTAACATTCAATATTTTGAAAAAGTAGCTTCGTGCGTATTTAAAAAGTTTTTATACAAAGCTCACAGTAAAAAACCCCAAAAAAAGTATTGCAGGTTTGAACTTTGTTTTTTTTGCATTTATAAATGGATCATTATTCTTTCTTCACATAAATTCCCATGGTTTATCTAAATATACTTATTATGTAAATTATTGCAGCTTTGATAAACCAAATTACTAAAATTAAGATATTTTTAATGAGGATTTCTGCTTTTGTTCAATTTTCAAGCTTCTCCATTTTTCATTTCGTTTTTATTATCAAGAAATTATTTTTTATACTCTCGAAATACATTTTTATGTGATATTTTAGTTTTAGTTTGTAAATAAATAATCAACTTCGTTACAGCTTCTCGATCCGTCAACCGATGAAGTCCGAAACCTGTTGAACTTCTATGAGGTTCTGTGCCAACTGAAACAGGACAGAGACGAAGTGTTGAAAAGGCTGGCCCATCACTTCGAGACATTAATATTCGAAGACGACTTCCTCGCTCTCACATCCGAGCAAGTGATTGAAATATTGAGCCAAGATGAAATCGGCGCGCGAAGGTACGTATATTCTTGTTATGCATTGACCCATGCTGTTTATTCCTTCATACTTAATTTCAATGTGTTCAGATGAAGTAAAATTGTATTCGGTCAAGTGATTTAAATATTTTTTATAGCTTTATGATGAAGAAAAATGGTAAAACTTATTCATGAATATGGAGTTTTAATACAATGTAACAAAGCACTCGTTGCTCTTTCCTGTCGTCTCATACAATTTGATTCTAGTTTAGATATACTGCAGTTCAATACAATAAAATTTACTTTTACAGTGAAGTCGTAGTATTCGTGGCCGCGCTCGAATGGATAAACTACAATTTCCTAGAGCGTGAAGAATGCATCGTTAAGATCTTCCGCTGCATTAGATTTACCAATATGACAATGGCAGAAATTGTCGCCTGTTTCCACCCTGCCATCCTGCCAGGCGTCATCGAAATGGCCGAAATCAAAACCATGCTCCTAAACGCCACCTGGTGAGTTTTATCCACAGTGATTTTAAAGAATCGGTCGATACTTAAACATATAAATGCTTAACTCATTAAAGACACAATTGTACTGAAAGCTTGCAGTATTAAAATAAGCTATGCACTCAAGCTCACCGAATAAGACTGTAAATATTAAATAAATATTTGAATTAAAACCCTAGAACTGAAAAAATATGTATGGTAAATTAAAATACATAAAAATTAATTTTAATACTTTAATGTCAGTGTTTTAATTCATCGACAATTTAAACAAAGTAATGGTATAGCTTAAAACATTTTTTAAATGTTCTTTAAAATTCTCGAAAACGTTTTAACAAAAATGGTAAGCGTAAAAAATTAGCAAATTAAATATACGATGCTTTTATTTATAAAATGTCAAATTATTTTTTAAAAAATTATTTTTGAGTTACAAAATAAATTACTTCTACATTATTTTTAATCAGGTTAGAAGTGAATGCGCAGTTATATTCAAATAATTTACAATAAACTTGACTCTTAAGCAAAGTAAAAATTGTTGTCTATTAATTTCAAATTATAACGTACTTTTGTAGTTGATGAGACATAATCCTAATCAATTTCAGATTGTAAAGCTTAAGCAAAAACATTTTTGCAATTGAAATGGATTTTGCTAGAGAGTTTGCTTTTTTTTCTAATTACACGACCTTTATAAAAAGAATATCTTTATATATCCATAAATAACGAATAAAATGTTATATTTTGATTTGTTACATTATTTAGTAACTAATTATAAATTATTTAATTTTTTATAGTTATCTGTGTGCTAAAGCCGTCAACAAAGAGCATTTATTCGGCCACTTGAAATCTCAACCAAGAACACTGCTTCTGAAAGACGAGTTCCTTGCTTTATGGGTAAGACATAACGAAATTTTGAGTTTCAATTTAAACTGTTTTTAATTAATGGACAAATTAACTGATCATCTCATTTTAAAACTATTATTATTTTTAACTATCAGATAAGCCATGTTCGTTTTGAAACTATAATTTCAAAGTTAAAGTAAGATAATTATTTAGCATTTGACCAAACATTACGTTAGTTTATTTCATGTATTTTAAAATGTGGAAATTAATACTTGACAGTGCTAAACCATTTGAATTTTTCTAAAGTCATCTAAGTTTAGAAAAGAAGAGTTTAAAAAAAAATAGGATTTAATAAAAACCCTTTTACTGTGCATATTTTAACTTTTCGCTACAAAGCCTAATACTATTGATAGTATTGCAAATAGAATTGTTAAAATTTAGGGCGAATAGAATTTATCAAAAATCGAATTGTACTAAAGAATATTTTCAATATTATTGTATTTGACTTGTGTTTTCAATAAACCATGTTATTGTGTCATTATTTAAAATCCATTCTCCTTGTTGACGAATTTTTATATGGTACGTATATATACGAGTTTATCTCCACCAATTTTGTTCTTTTAAAGATCTTTCAGTTATCGGTGGAATAAATTATTTAAATAAAAATTGATCCAGTACAATATTTGCGTTTCAAATTTATTAAATGATAATTGAATGGAATTGATTATATATATTTGACATTTTTTTTTATCTATGGAATTGTCAGGCTTTTAAATGTTGATTTTTACTATCAATAGTAAAACACAAGAACGATAATCTTTATTACTTTTTATCCAACCAAATTGTGGTTGATTTTTCTCGTATATTTCTCATGTATAATGCAGTTAGTTCAATGCTTTAAACCTGAGTTTCTTTTACAGAACACCGATATATTCGACCCCAACTACACTAAGATCGTAGCTGCCACCAAAATCCAGGCAGCGTATAGGGGGTATCGAACAAGGAAGCAGCTTTTAAACAATGATGATCCAAAAATAAGGAAGTGTTACTCTGATATGAGCATGAGGAGCTTCTTTGAAAGTGAAATCCGTAAGGAAATGCGTGAAGAAACACCTAGGTATGTTTCAGAATATTTTTATAGAACTATTTTGATAAAATAACAACTTGAAGAATATTCCTGTAATATATATTTAAGCTATTTAATTATCAAAGTACTAAAATAACCCATTTTAAATATATGATGCATTTGGATACAATTCAAGGTCGTTTAAATGGAAATTATTCGTAACACTATTTTTTTTACTAAACACTAAAGCTACTTGTTAGTCTTCAAATATAAAGATTTAAATATATATTAAAAAGTTTCTACCTACTTTCCCGATATTTTAATATCCTTGGAGTTTTTTTTTTTAATACAGTTCGGCAGACTTATGAAAAAAGTATAAATTAATGTAAATGATATCCTGTCTTTCTTACAAAAATATTAAAAAATGATTTTTAGAACTAAGTTCATAAAATGTTTTGTTTTTTTTGAAGATCCATTTTATTTCTTCCTAATTCAAAAATAAGGAATATAAGCTTAAAATAAGAGTAATCTTAAAGTAATAGTAAAATAATAAAATAATTTTGTTTCTCTCTTTCATCATGCCTTTTTTTTAACGTATGACAATTTGTTGCAGATCTGAGTATCCAGAAAGCGAAGACAAAAACTACAAATATTTTCTCAAGCGTATGCACAAGAGGCGACAAGTATTCCCCGAAGATTTGGAATAAAGATATCAGGTCCACCTTATCAACATCAAAGGAACTATAACATCCAAGGACCAATTAACACCTGAAGACATACAAATATACAAGTGACAACTAGACCTCACCAACATCCGAGGATTTATATCAAGTACCTATGACAAATAAAGACCATCATCAAGAAAATGAAGACCTATTTTAAATCTATATTAGGGTCTCAATGTGACACGGGATTTATTCAACATCGGATGTTTATTAAAGTAGAATATAACATCATCTTTAAAGGATCATTTTACATCTTTAGGTCCAAATACTGCGCATAGTCTTTGCCGAGAGGGGTATCAGTGGCGGATCGGTATCAGGGCTGTTTCTGGCATCGGGATACTTTCTCCTTAGCCGAATAAGGAGGGAGTGATCGCGGTGTTTGGGCAGTCCTGGTATTGACCCGCCACTGATGTTTCTTTGGGCATATTTTTCTGTCAACGGCTCATCATCTTGCCGCCGTATTAAAATATTTGCGACGACTCATTACAGCAAATTTATCGAGGAGAAATTTCAATCTGCAAGCTCCCGATTCTACGACACAAGTGGACTATTTGGGAGAGCTGCTATCCATCTTTATACAGCTCTCGATATTATGACTTAAGTACACCCTGTTTCGAGAAGCCACCACAACATCTTTATGAAGCTCTCGATATTATGACTTAAGTATATCCTGTTTCGAGAAGCCACCACAACATCTTTATGAAGCTCTCGATAATATGACTTAAGTATATCCTGTTTCGAGAAGCCACCACAACATCTTTATGAAGCCCTCGATATTATGACTTAAGTATATCCTGCTTCGAGAAGCCACAACATCTTTATGAAGCTCTCGATATTATGACTTAAGTATATCCTGTTTTGAGAAGCCACCACAACATCTTTGAGAAGCTCTCGATAATATGACTTAACTATATCCTGCTTCGAGAAGCCACCACAACATCTTTATGAAGCTCTCGATATTAAGACTTATGTATATCCTGCTTCGAGAAGCCACCACAACATCTTTATGAAGCTCTCGATACTTCGACCATTTTTTCAACCGATTCGAGAAGCCAAGCGCCATCTTAATGAAGCTCTCGATACAGTCCTGCACAAAAGTTTAGACACAGAAGCAATTCTTGAAAAAAGCGTCAATGTTACTATTTTTCAGTAGATTTTTTTTAAATATATATTCTTTAGACAGCATGAAAAATAATATGGTAAAAATTTTTGACAAAAAATATAAATAAATTTGACTTCCATCAACAAATTAAAAATGTCCATACTTTCCCTGCCACAAAAGTATAGACACAAGTTTCCGTTTTATGCAAATTCTATACAGGAAGTGATTGAGGGAGGGGTTTTAAGTTGCTTTAAAAGGTTGAAGGTAATTTTCAATGCTTAGAACCATTCTGAAGTCAAATGAATTTTAGTATGAAGAGATTTTAAGGATATGGACATTCAAATTCAGAGGTAAATCTGTTTCGGATATTTCTACTAAATTTAAGCGTTCGAAACGAGGTATTTATAGAGTGTCAGCACGTGACGATCAACATCCACCAAAATCACGGTCTGGAAGACCTCCAATCACCAGGAAACGAGAGGACGGACAAATAAGAAAATTGGCTTCAGACAAAAATAGCTCTTCAAATCAAATTAAAATCCCAATTGTGGCTTAATTTTTACCAAAAACTATCAGGAGGTGAATCAATGAATCTGCTTACTTGATAAAATCCAAACTTATAGCGCAACCTAGTTTGTTATCTCATCATAAAGATGCAAGACTGCAATGGTTGCGTTGCGTGCCTATTCAGGTGTCGGCTCGTCACTTGACTGTGGTTCTAAAATACGACGCCCGTCACCAATAGCCCTCGTGTAGCTCTAGTGCGACGATAATTCAATCCATACCTAACCAAGACTGCAATGGATAGCTGTAAGACATGTGTTGTTGAGTCCATTGCAGTCTTGCATCTTTATGATGAGATAGCAAGCTAGGATGCGCTATAAGTTTGGATTTTATCAAGTAATCAGATTCATTGATTCACCTCCTGATAGTGTTTTTTAAAAATTAAGCCACAATTGGGATTTTAATTTGATTTGAAGAGCAATGTTTGTCTGAAGCCAATTTTCTTATTTGTCCGTCCTCTCGTTTCCTGGTGATTGGAGGTCTTCCAGACCGCGATTTTGGTGGATGTTGATCGTCACGTGCTGACACTCTATAAATACCTCGTTTCGAACGCTTAAATTTAGTAGAAATATCCGAAACAGATTTACCTCTGAATTTGAATGTCCATATCCTTAAAATCTCTTCATACTAAAATTCATTTGACTTCAGAATGGTTCTAAGCATTGAAAATTACCTTCAACCTTTTAAAGCAACTTAAAACCCCTCCCTCAATCACTTCCTGTATAGAATTTGCATAAAACGGAAACTTGTGTCTATACTTTTGTGGCAAGGAAAGTATGGACATTTTTAATTTGTTGATGGAAGTCAAATTTATTTATATTTTTGGCCAAAAAATTTTACCCTTTTATTTTTCATGCTGTCTAAAGATTATATATAAAAAAACTACTGAAAAATAGTAACATTGACGATTTTTTCATGAATTGCGTCTGTGTCTAAATTTTTGTGCAGGACTGTACATAGACTATTATGGAAACCGTTCAGAGAAGCTGGGATCCATCTTTCAACAGCTCCTGATATTATAAGACTTACCAATACATTTAAAAGAGTAATTTTCCAACAAGCTCTTAATGACTTACGAAGAAACTGAGATAATGACAATACTCTATTATGACACTTGTTATACCGGATTTGACTTAAAACTGATTCTGAATATTTTGGCATAATGTACTAAATTCATTTTAATAAAGGATATTTCTTTCGTACTGTTGATACTATTTTTTTATGATTTCTATTATAAGTAATACATATTTTATTGAAAATAAAATTGTTTATATCAAAATATGCCTTGTATTTTAATTGAAATCTCTTAAAGGCAAAATCATATATTTCCAGCAAATATTTTAACAAATACAGTATCAGAACATGGATATTTTTAATATAGTTAAAATTCAAATAATACTTAATTGCGTGTTATTTTTCTTTTAAAAAATTCATAGTAGTTCCCTATTGCTGCAAAAATTGCATTCCGCTCAAGTACATCCTAATACAAGAAATGAGTAAACAAAGTTATCATTGCAAGTAGAGTGCAAAACGTCTATAAATGTCCGCTATTTAGTTTCATACAATAAAATTTCTAGATTCTTTCATTTATGTTTCCAAATTAAAAATAACTTAAAGTTTAAAACAACATTATTTTAAAAGTTGTTTAACATTTAGATAAATTGTCAGCAACGTTCAAAATACATTTTTATTACTATTGGTTATAGAGTTTAAATGTTTGCAAACAAAAAATGAAATGTTAGAGCTCTACAATTTTAATGCATTGACACATTCAATAAATTGTTTTGTGAACTAGTTAAGATCAGGTACGACGCTCAGTCTGTTTTATTCACAATATGAAAAGTTTTTTTAAAGCATCTCAATTTTCTTATATACAGTAAGATTTACATAATTTTTCTATTGCTGCTATCTTAATAGCCATAGAGTTTTTGGACATTTTTTAAATGAAAATATTAAGGGGGAATGGGTGCGCTGGACCGCTGGTCTCCTAAACATGGTGCAGCAGTGTTAATCCAACACTGTAAAAACAAGGGAGTATTAATGCGCTTGTTTTGCACTCTTAAAACGAACAGCGATTTTAACTCATTCTGAGTTAATTTTCACTCCTCCTATCTAGAAAGTGCACTTCCCAAATAGGAGTGGATCCTTTGTATGAAACCTCCGACAGGATCACTCCAAACGAGTGATTTTAACCCAGTCCGAGTTAATATTCACTCCTTTCCAGTGTCAAAAATGCACTTCTCCTACTGGAGAGAATTTCACTCTTGTTTTAAGAGTGTGGGGTTATGAAATGTTAAATAAGGTGTAAATGTACGCATGTACAGTGTACACGAGTGGTATCAGTACCAAAATAGGTGTGATTATTCACTCAAAATGGTTTTTATTTAAACTTTAAGAAAAATAGGTAAAGGTCTTTAAAAAGAAGTTCCCAAGTGGCCAGATCGCGAGAGGTTATACTTTCCATACAAAATTAGAAACCGATTTTCTCAAACATTAAAGCACGCATTAACAGTTATTTATATGCACTTACCCACACTTGTCTCTTTATAAGTTTTACTTCTCAATTGTTAATTCATCAAACGTAAGTCCCGAACCAAATTGCGTTAGCCACTTTTACGACAGTCATTATCACTCGGAAAAGAGAGAAACGTAATTCACGGCAAATTAGCATACCTGTAAATAGTGTTACCAAGTCATGTGACTTTTCCCAAGAAAATTCGTCTAACTGTTTTTAGTTTGAATCATCGTCGCACTAGAGCTACATGAACTATTGGCGTCGGGCGTCGTAATTTAGAACCACAGTCAAGAAACGAGTCGACGCCTGAGTTGTCACCCAACGCAACCGTTAAGGGCGACATCGTACGC
The DNA here is from genome assembly GCA_023701765.1 of Hylyphantes graminicola. Classification (NCBI taxonomy): domain Eukaryota; kingdom Metazoa; phylum Arthropoda; class Arachnida; order Araneae; family Linyphiidae; genus Hylyphantes; species Hylyphantes graminicola. The sequence continues at coordinate 10,711,669 of CM043116.1, forward strand.
AGTGTTGGAACTTGAGGATATATAACGCGCACTCCCACTACGCGGGGTATTATTCGTTGGCTGCGCGCACCGTTTTACAGGTCAGCAGTTATTTTGGCGATGCCCGGACCCGAATCTGGGACCTTCCGCCTGCTAGGCGAATGCCTAACCGACTGGGATCCCCAGTCCCTCGTATAACTGTAAGCGATAACTTTTCGAATTCTATTAATTAGAAGTACAATGATCAGTTTTAATTACCGATAAGAAATATAAGGAATTGAAAATATGGCATGAGGTCAAAAATTGAGATATGGTGTACGATTGCGTATTTTTGGTGATACGATACTACACGTTTTGGGGAGGATGTTGATTCTTAAAAAGTAGGTTTTGCACGCTGTTCTACCCGTTTCTATCTACAGCTCGAACTCAAAGAGCTACGGATCTCATATTCGGTGTACAAATTCCAAATATTAGCCGAATGTCACAAAAGGGGTTACGAGAAAATTAGGCATGCGCAAAAGGGAAGTTGTCATAGAACTTTTTTTTTTTTTTGCTTTTTAAGCTGTGGCAAAAAGAAAAAGCTACAAACTGCAATTTTGTGCGAGTGTCCAGTACTTTTCATACGTCATAAAAAAGTTTTTGAGCTAATCGCGTGCACAAAAATAGTAGCTGCTATAGAACTCTTGGTTTCAAAAGCAAATGTATTACTTTATTGGGAATACAATTACTTTCAAATGAGTATTGATTTATGGGGTAGTAAATGTAAGTAGTGTAGTGTTAAACACCTAGTTTTTATAACAATATTACATAAGTGTCAAACATACACGTAGCGAAACAACAAAAAATCTGTAGATATTATTGAAATAGAAGCGAAAAATGCCAAACATAGGAATCTTTCCCCGCCAAATTGGCCATTCATCTGATCCCCTCCTCATAGGACCCTTAATACAATTAAAACACCGTCCTTTATACACAAGTCGTTGACAGCAGCAGTAACTGTTCACTGGACGACAGCTACTCCACGAAAAGTTCATTCCCAATCACAAAACGGTCTAGTTAAGTTTCAGCGGAATTAATTTAAAATCTAATTGGTCAGGCGACTTCCAATAAGTCTTCCGAAACAAATGAATTTAACATCGGTTGGGAAGTGTAGGAAATTTATTTCCCCCGGAATTAGAAGATAATGAAATTTGTGTTGAGAAACTTAAAGTTTAGAGATAATTAAACCCTTTCATTCCCTGTGATGCCATTTGGCATCATCACGTTTCTGATCATAATTTTAAAAAAAATTAGGGCTGACATCAATTGGGACTAATAGAAAATATTTTCTTTTTGAAAAATGTTTTAAGAATCGAATGATGTGCTTTTTGATATCATGAATGGCTATAGACGATTAGAAAAAAAATTCTAAAATGATGCCAAATTATCATTGCTACTGAAGGGGTTAAGTACTTGATGGTTATTCAAATGCGAGATTTTTTTAAAATTTACTTTTGAATTTTTAGTTAAAGTAAATATCATTGTCTTAGAATTTGTGAGTATAGTTCAACTTGATATCGTCATTTTATTATTACTGAATACTACTTGAATACTACATGCAATTATTTTGCTTATTTTGTTTTACTTAAGTATTAAAATCTTGCGGCAAAATTGAATCTCGGCATACTTTAACATTCACGCATAAATCAGATTCATTGCAATTGGTCAATTGGAGAGTCAGAATTGGTTGAGAGAGTTGCCTAGATGGTACCACAAGAAATGGCTCTCAGTTCTCACGAATATGCCGAGTCAACGAAAAGCTAAATCCGCAAAAAAAGCCCCATTAGAAAAAATTGCTTGTACTTAATTTCAACATTAATAAATAGAATATTTCATAATATTTCCGCACTTTATTTAGCTTTTTATAATCACTTATTTCATTAAACCAATAATAGTCTTTAACAATGTTTTTATTTAACAACTAGCAAATTTATACCCGTACTTCGCACGGATTAAAAAAATATCAAATCGATCCAAGTATGTGTACAGCTGTGGAAATAAAAAAGTACCCACTTGAGGTTATTTCATCCGTTAGTCACCCTATAGAATCAGACCTTTTTGAGATTGTGTACAATTAACAATCTGATTTAATTGCACGATACAAAATTTGCATAAAGGGCCGTCTTCATATTAAAAATATTACGAACTTTGAAATTTCCAATAGCAACACCCAATTTTAATAACTTAGAAATATTAAGCACTCTTGAAAACCCTTAAATCTAAGTTTTTGTTACATTTGGATGAATATTTGACGAGTTATTTAATCGAATCACTTGTGGAACTTTTGGGGACCATCTCTAAAATGACAAGCAAGCATGCAAGGTCGTCTTTATTTATCAATCACACGTAATCTTATACACAGTCCCCTAAAGGGTAATTAAAAAGTATTTTGTGATTTACTCAGCAAATTCTGAATAAAATTTTTAAAAAATTGGGATTTCACTTAAACTTCCTGTCTTAAATTTATTTCTTTAAAAATATTAAGGGGTTTCTATTCATATTTTTTAAATAAATTAATATAATAATTATTAAAAAATATAAAAATTGTTTTAAATACCCCAATATTGAATGCATTTTGTTTGGGTTATTATAATTTCTTTTCAGTAAAAAATTCGTTTCATTATCTTAATTATTTATAGATTGAGATAGTTTTTTATGTGCAACTCATTTAACATTATGGGACCTAAACTTTGCACGTCTCTAACTCCCCTAATAATGCTTAAAAACTAACAAAATTTGGCATTTCGTATTAACATAGGTCATAGATTTGAAATATGGACTCAAAAAGGGGTGTTACTATTGGAAATTTTAAAGTTAGTAAAATTTTTAATATGAAGATGGCCCCTTATGCAAATTTTGTTTCATGCAATTAACTCAGAATGTTAATTGTTCAAAATGTCAAAAAGGTCCGATTCTATAGGATGACTAACTGCCAAAATAACCTCAAGTGGGTACTTTTTTATTTCCACAGCTGTACCATATAACCCGTTATGAGATCATAAACTTATAAGTTATTCTTTCCGCACGTTATCAAGTATGAAATCCCGTTTCATTCCCTAATAACTCCAAAAGCAAAAATACGGTGTAAAATGCACTCATAAATGTCATCACAATTCCCTCATAAATAAAACCTTTTAACTCTTTTGGCACGTTTTGGGAAATAATGTGTCGAGAAAATAGATATAGCTACGAACACACCCATTATACAGCTCTAACACAATGATCTTAGCACAAGCAACCACCACATAAATTATTTTTAACAAACATTTTGCCCATTTGGCGAGTTTTAATAACTTATTTGGCAAGATTGGCAACATATTGGGCGAAAAAATAAATAATAAAACCCTGATATGCAGCTCTACTGCGATGGTCTTTATTAACCATCATAGCCCAGTAATAGCTTAACATTTTGCCCATTTGGCGAGTTTTAAATAATAATTTGGCGAGATTGGCAACTTATTTGGCGCAAAAATAAAGACATAAAACCCTTATATGCAGCTCTAGTGCGATGGCGTAGCTTAACAAACATTTTGCTCATTTGGCGAGTTTTATTTAATACTTTGGCGAGATTGGCAACGTATTTGGCGAGAAAATAAAGACATAAAACCCTAATATGCAACTCTGGTTTTATGCATATTTGCAATCAACAGAACATCAATGAAGAAATCATCAACTAAACCCACAATAAATCATGTCAGAATGAAGACTGGTCGGAAATACGTCACTTGAAACATATCAATTATTTTCAAATAACGATTTTAGTTTCTGAAAGTAATGGCAACACAATAAAATAAACATTTTCAATTTTATTTATTTTCGTTGAAAGTTTTATTTAATTTTTTTTTAGCAGATGGCATCAGGAAAGTAAAAAAATTGATTGGATTTGAGCCAAAGTGGTGTAGTTTTTCCAGAAAATTCGAATTTTCTCTAAAAATAGAGCATTTTGAGCTCTGGAAGTTCTTATTTTGCAACTCAAGTATGAACTACGTATTTGTGCCAAGTTACGAGTCAAACAAATGTTTGTGAGTTTGAGAGAAACATACGTATATACATACATACAAAACTTCATTTTTATTGTTATAGATTTGTTTTAATATAAAATTAAAGTTTTGCCCTTTTAAAAATGTATTTAATGAGAATTTATAGAAGAGAACTATGGGGTATAAAGTTTTCCCATTCCTAAGTACCTCATGTAGTATCTTTTGCTTTCAACTTTTATGAAAAAATACTCGGAGGAAGATCTAAATCACCGAGCACTACGTGGTCAGGTTCTCATAAAAGTCTAATACCGCACAATCCAAAAAGCAAACCTTTAGATAGCCGTACTTAAAACTAATACTCGTTCCATTTCTATTCAGGCCTATTAAGGGGCACTAAATCCGGAACAGAACAAATAAGAGCGCATTACATTTAAAACGATATCCGGCTAGATTTAAAAGATAAAATGAAATCTCTTGAAACTATCTCTTGGAAAAGATTGAGTCTTAAACTTAAAAAGGGGTTTAAGTCTGTTGGAGGGCTTCCCAATACGCTTCTCCATATAACTTACTAGCAGTATGGTCCCGCCTTCCTGGGAACCCGTTAACTTCGCATTGCTTAGTTTCAGAGGCATGCTTACTTGTGAAAATACACTCAAAATCAAAACAAAATTAAATTCGTGTTGGCGCATGCGCACTTAAAAAAAGCAAACACTAATGAGGATGAAGCAGCCTTAGGGCGAGCGCATATCTCAACCAAATCAATCAATCAAACTAATAGAGGATGGCGTCAAGCCCCTGTTTCGGCCCGGTAAATGTATTTTCAAGCTCTGTTATGGTCCCGCAATCCCACGTGGATGACGTTTATTTTTTTAAACTAATTATATTAATTAAAAATCACAATCAAATATGAAAAAACTAAGCCTCAGGTGCGCAGGCTTATTATAAATTAAAATGGCCATGCTTTCCAAAAGTATTGACACCGAATCTACTGGTTTAACTTCTTAAGACCCGAGCAAAATCCTACACGTAATATTCTTAATCTAAATCTATGATTTGCAAAGACATTTTTTAAAAAAATATGTTTAAAGTTACTCAAGGACACGCCTTAAACTTTAAAAATTACACTTTTTTTTGTACTATAAATGAAACAAAAAGGCAGTATCACTTATTTGTAGTCAACAGTGTATTTTAACATTTTTTTAATGCAAAATGCCTTTATAATTAACTATTAAAAGATCTTTTTAGAAGAACGTAACCCTCAACAAATGCCAAAAGCATTTTTTAACATAGTTGCATGCACAACACTTTTAAGTACACAATTGTAATGTTTATATAATGAATATACATGCAAATAATTTTTAAGGAGTGAAAAAGCGAAATACAGTTTAAAAAAAAAAGCGTATACGGAAAACATACTATGGACTTAACCACTTTTTAAAAGTTGGCTATTAAAATTAAAAAAAGGTTCGCCTGTGCTTCGGTCATCGGATTCATACATTTTTTGTCTCCTTTTTTTAAGAACACAAGCGACGGGGAAGGTATCTTTTGTTGAAAAGAGCCTTTTATTCGATTTCGAATTCGGTAAATACTCGAACGTTCTGAAGAAGTATGGAACAGAATTGGTTTCTAAATTCTCTTCGGTTTCGGATCATGGGGGAAAGAAAGGATTTTGTTCTTGTATCGATTGCAAGAGGTGATCCGAGCAAAAGAGATGGCAAAGAAATAACAATTTCATTTAGTCACCTGTTTGTTGAATATTTAAAAGAATGCATTGTTATTTAATTTATGTTATAAATCTCGATAAACTTGCAAAAAGTTAGATATTTAAGATGTCGCCTCTTTTGATGATTTATCGCTGGCTTAATTTGTGGGTTTTGTACTTTCTTGAAAATCTAATTTTTGCTCTTTATTAAACAAAACTACCAGTTTCAATGTCATATTTTTGTTATATTATAAATTCTAAATTGTTTTACGAAATTGAGTTGATAAGATTCATGATCCAAATTATATATAGCTCGAAACATTAAGATTTTTTTAATGCACTTCTAAGAACTATTGTTTAACATTTTCTACACAACTTTCAATTACCCTCAATAAATAAAAACAAATTTAAAGTTACCTTTAATAGCTTTAACGCCTAAAAAATTCTATGGCAGCTTCCTAAATAAACATGCATGATTTCCTAGACGACCTTATTGTCAATTTGTGCAATAAAGTGGTTTTCTACTGGCAGAATGACAAGTGGACCAATGAACAAAAACCACTTTTTCGTACTCAACACCCTCTAAAACGTATGGAAGACATAAAATCTCCACTTCGGATTATCGACCCCATCGCAATACTTTCATTACCTTACATTCATTGCAGGTAATTAAAAGTCGAGCTGAATTAAAGTCTCACTAGAGCTGCACAAGGGCTCTTGGCAGCGGGCGTCGTAATTTTGAACTACAGTGTCGTACCGACACCTCAGTAGGCATCCAATGAAATTTTTAATGGTGATATCCTACAAGGCGATTGGAACTTATTTAACGTGTACTCCCTCTACAGGGGGAATTATTCGTCGATCTTCTTCAGGTTTTGCTGGTCGACATCTGTTTTAACAATGTACGGACCCGAACCTGGGACCTTTCGCATGCGGGACCATTGCCTTACCGACTGGGCTCCATTGACCCGTAATTAACTCTTTCAGTCCCAATGATGCCATTTGACATCATGTTTCTGATCATAATTTTTAAAAAAAAATAATAGGGCTGACACCTACAAGATTAATACAAAATATTTTCTAATAGAAAAAAAGTTTGAAAAAAGAATGATGTGCTTTATGATATCATAAATGGCTATATACGATCAGAAAAAAAATTCTAAAATGATGGTGCCAACTTGTCATTGGGACTGAAGAATTGAAAGTAAAAATAAAAATCAACTGTTTTTCAAAACAAACCTAACAGATCCATGCCACCATAAGCAATTTGGGAATCCCTTGTTTTCTTACTTCTCTCTCGCAGCCGAATCCGGGGGAAATGTGGAGTAGGTGCGTTGTTCCAGAGTTATGATTTCTTTCCCCGGATTATGTTCTTAAGTGGTCAAGGGTTTTATTGGGTTCATTTATTAACTTCCAGAAGAAACTTTGTTTTATGCTGGGCTATTATTAAGGGTTTGGAAATCCTTTTGGACAAAAGTCATGATAACATTTTTTTTAATGTTAGTTTGATTGATTTGATGGAGCTACGTGCATTATTTTTTGTTTAATACAAGAGGTAATACAATCTGTCCTATAGCTTGACGCGCATTCTCAATATCTCCCATTCTATCAGAAAATGGAATGTGTAAGAAAAATGTGAAAATATTACAACTGTGAAAAAAATTAAAAATAAATTTGTTAGAATTTTTTTTAATATATATAATCAAGACGCAAGCAAAGTACATAATTTCAATACGTTAAATCCCATATTATAAGATTTAAGTAATTTTAATAAATTTTAGACAAATTTTTTTCGGCTCGAGTTTGGCTAAAATGGCGCCACAGTAAGTCGCACGAGGGCGATGGGCAACGATTCTCGTATATTGAAACCATGGTCAAATGATAAGACTAACACCCGAGCTAGCGCCAAACGCAAACTTATAGCGGCATTGTATACAGGTTTATACTTTGGACCAAGACAGATTTAACTTGCACCACGCGAGTAATTTGTTTTTGTCTAGCACGATCCATTTATAAAATGGCTGAAGCGAAGACAGTATTCCGGATCACACACTGGAGCTCATTATTATTTGAAAACAAACGATAAAAATGATAACTTAAATTTTTAAAAAATGAGAATTTTATTTTATTTTATTTATTATGATAAATTTTTTGCTACAATGAAAATACTTTCATAAAACAGACTTATTTTGATTTAAGGTTTAATAGCAAAACAAACTTGTTCTGAGTGTCCTAATGAGAAATTAAGTTGTTAAAGAAAGTTTTACTTTATATTTATAATTATATTTGGAGTGATTTTGTTTGAAATACGCAACTCGTGTGGGAATTTTGTAATAAAATAAAAAAAATGGGAATTTTGTAACCTAGGACGTAAATTAAGTTTTTTAGTCAATAATCTCCGTTTTTATCTTTAAAAGGCACTGTTTTAACACTTCCACTCCCAATGATTCCATTTGGAATCAGCAGCTTACGATTTTTTTTTTCCTCACTAAGTTAAACTCGCACTTATTTCAAATAAATTTTATTCAATATTTTCTATTAACTTATATTTTCTTTTTGTATCATTAGATGGGAGAATCATGTCTTTTGAAGAACTAAATAACGTTTGCTATAGTTAAATGGAAACATGAAAAACACGGTAAAATAAAATTTAATCTGAAACAATTTTATTAAATAAATTGACCATAAATTTCTGCTTGCATTATTGAATGCTTAAAAAATTAAATTTGAGCTTTCTTAAACGAATAAAGTTTCAAAATTGTTTTTATACACTCTTAAAACAAAAAGAGTGAAATCCACCCTAGTTGGAGAAGTGCATTTTCGACTCTGGAAACGAGTGAATATTAACTCAGACTGAGTTAAAATCACTCGTTTGGAGTGATCCTGTCGGAGGTTTAGCACACAAAGGATCCACTGCTCTGAGAGAAGTGCATTTTCTAGACTGGAAGAGTGAAAATAACTCAGACTGAGTTAAAACGCTCGTTCGTTTTAAGAGTAAGTTATTCAATATGATTAAAAAAAATCAATTAAAAATAAGATTACCCCCCCCCCCTACATTTTACCATTTCATTCTGGATGCATAATGAGTCTGTTAATAGATTTCAGATTTTTAGAATTTAAAAGGAAAGTTGGGACTTAAAGGGTTAAATTCCTTGTTCGCTTGGCACCGACAGATTTTACGACGATTGATGGATGGATTTATTGGTTGATAGATTAACTGACCAATCAATCAATCAATTGACGTTGAAACTGTCAGCGTCCTCGCTGACCAAGGGTAGTAGAACGGTACAAATCAATAACGATAAAATAGTTTTAGATTGGATAATTATTCCAAATTAAATAACTATCAATCCAAATTATTCAATTATGAATGGATGACCTATTCAGTTGTAAAATAATTTTTTTAAGAAAATTAAATCAAATTTTCAATTTTTTTATATTAAAAATTGAGGGCTATTTTAATCCTAGCAAAAAAATATACCCGTTGAAACTTGTTTTGTATACTTTTTTTAAAAAAAATTAACATTTACCAGTATTACAAGTAGTTTGCTAAAAGAATTGCCATAGAGGTTAGTGAAAAAAAACTTATAACTACGCATCGGTCTTAAATGTACGGATTTATTAATGGGTTTGTTGCTAGTTTTGTAGTGTAATGTACCTCGATTTTAAATAAGTTCCTTATAGCGTCATATTCTGAGTCATGATCAAGATTCTAAAATAATATTAATGGTTTAATAGTCAAATGAAAAAGCTACCAAATATTTAGTTACATCATCTAAGTGTAAAATATTTGGGCACGCCTTGAATTTTTGAATTTATTTAAAAATGACGAACTACGAACGAAATAGAAAAGGAATTTATGGTGGAAAAGTACTGCCAAAACATGTAAAACAGACCGAGAATCGGATGACGTCATTTATCCGTAATGTGACTCCAAGTACCGTTGCCACGCAAGCAATGACGCGTGAAAATGTCGCACCTTAAGCAGAAAAGTGGCTTAACTGTAAAAATTGAAATTTTAAGTTGTGTGAAAGAATATTAGGGTTAATTTCTATGGAAAATGTTTAACAGCGCTTTGACTTTTACTAGAATGTTAAAAAATAAATAGCCTGGAGGGAGGAATTTCTACACTCTTAAAACAAAAGAGTGAAATCCACTCCAGTAGGAGAAGTGGGTTTTCGACGCGGGAAAGGAGTGAATATTAACTCAAACTGAGTTAATATTCACTCCTTTGCTCCTGTCGGAGGTATAAAACACAAAGGATCCACTGCTCTAGAAGAAGTGCATTTTCTAGACTGGAGGAGTGAAAATTAACTCAGACTGAGTTAAAATCGCTCGTTCGTTTTAAGAGTGTATGTACTGTTAAAAAATCAGTGGATTTTTACAGAACACATTTTCAGAAAAGTACTGTTATTTTCATTTAAAAAAGTTTCTGTAAAAATAAACGGTTTTTAAGTAAAAAGTAAGCCATTTATTTTCTGTTTCTCAACGGAGTAGAGTATACTAGCCTGATGCAACCGACATTAATGGTAGAAAAAAATTCTTCCCCAAGCCTCGATTGGTGAATCAATGTCACTTAGAAACAAATCACTAATCGAAACATCAATCAAAGGAAATTCAGGAATGAAAGCTGGAAGAAATACGTCACTAAAACAAGCCAATTATAATTAAAATTTAAAGAGTACGGAAATTTTGAAAATACATCATGCTTTGTTTTAATTTTTAAAGCAATAACTTGCGTATGCACTATACTTCAACGAACGAATTTACCGATTAAAAACTTATTAAATTCAACGAATACCAGTCTGACTTGTTGAATTCAAATAACTAAAAAAAAAACTATCGGTTTTTAACTATAATATTTCAAATCTCAATACTTAATATAATGGGTATAAAATGAACATTAATATAATTCATTACACTTTTAAAACGAACGAGCGATTTTAACTCAGTTCGATTAATTTTCACTCCTCCAGTCTGGAAAACGCACTTCCCCGAACGAAGTGGAACCTTTGTATGTTAAACCTGCGACAGGATCACTCCAAACGAGTGATTTTTAACTCAGTCTGAGTTAATATTCACTCCTTTAAAGTGTCGAAAATGCACTTCTACTGGAGTGGATTTCACTCTTTTGTTTTAAGAGTGTAGTACACTGCTCAAAACAATTAGGGAAGCACTTTTTAATTCCAACTTTAACTTCACTCCCAACTTTTAAATTTTTATCCTATTAATCTAAAATTTGTTAAATAGGTTCACTATGCATTCGAAATGAAATAGTAAAATACAGGAGAAAATTTAAAGGAGGGAAATGGAATTATAACTTTTTAATAAATTATAACAATAATTATTTCAAAACTTTTTTTGTTAATAGTTGATATATATTTTTAAACATCTAAAAAATGCAAGCATGAAACATTTAGGGTCAATTTATTTTCTAAAACTGTTTAAAAAAGAAATTTATTTTACCATATTTTTCATATTTTCATTAATATAAAAAAAAATATTAAATTCTTCAAAATACGTTATTCTTCCATCTAACAATGTATCTAACTATACATAAGTGGCGAATTTAACTTAGTCAGAAAAAAATCACAAGCTGATGATTCCCAATGGAATCATTGGAAGCGAAAGGGTTCAAAACATGTGCTCCCCTAATTGTTTTGAGCAGTGTATAATGGGTGTAAAATGAACATTAATAAAATTCATCACTTTTCCCAAATGACATACAATACAAAATTAACCCTCTGATTCTTCTGAAAACTTTACTCTATGTCGATACATCCCTTTACCACGCTGTAACGCAATATGGCGACACAGAAACCCAACCAAATTCCAAACAAACTAAAAATGAAAAACTTTCACTTTATTTCATTTTTAGGGTATTTTGGCACGTTCCACCATGGAATGCCAGTGCATTCCATTGCACTTGAACTACGCCGTATGCCCTGGAAAAATTCCAATTTCCGATCAGGACTCTTCCGAATGCATAAATAGATCATACTCCGGACTGAATTCTAAAACCCTCAAATCCACACTCTTCTTCATAAATCCAATAGTATTTTGAAGTGGGGGAACAGTTAGGGAAATATCACTCTGATTTTCGTTCTTGTTGTTTTAAGAGGAATGCGTTTTGAACATTATACTTTTTAAATAATAATCTCTGTCGAAATAGTGCTTTGTAATTCAAGCACCTTTAAGCAATTATAGTTATAGCAATGACTAAAAAATTGGAAGGAAAAAATTTAAAACAAAGAGTTCTAAGGCACCGACCATTTGCTCATGCGTAATTTTCTCAAAAACCTTTTCTAACGTTTTACAGATACTACGAACTTCATGTGTCAAATTTGGAGTCCGTAGCTCTTTCAATTTGAACTGTAGTGGTTTCGGACACAGACGGACCAATGTTTAACCCTGTAATGCATGAATTTTTGTTCATCCCGAAAAAATATATTTGTATCTTTAGTACTCATACATTATGGGAAAAATACTGAAAAAAAAAAGATAAATTGCATTGGAATTTAAATCATTTCAAATTTTAAATTTTTTTGCCATATGGCAAAAACCAATCACAAAATTCCATTTTTGATAAGAATGACCAGAAAATTACTAAATAGGGTAGACTGGCCAGTGAGTGAACAGGCCCCAGTGAATGAACATTGGGTAAATACAATTTAAAAAATATGGATTGAAAATCATTCCACTATATGGATTGGCAACACTGACTTCCTCCCATGTAGTAGGAAGCTATCTGACAATGGTTGGTTGTCCTGGTCATTATATCCTGGTGTTCATTCACTGGCGAACGTGACGTCTTAAACGTTCATTCACTGGTTTGTCTACCCTATATTTTAAAATAACTCTCTTGAACTATAAGTATTTTTCAAAACAATTTATGTGTATCAAGTACTAATATAACTGCACTTTGAATACTGCCAAAGCCGCAATTTCACAACCGTTAATAACTTCACTCTTTAATACTGAATACAATTTTACTACTGTCATCCATGAGGATTATTAGTCACTAAAACTTCAAAATGGAATGCAATAGATGAAAAAAACACAGTTTTGTCGTGAGGGAGCTCTACTTTAATAGAATAAAGTGGATTATGATACTTGTTGCCATATGGCAACAGTATACTTTAGAGGATTAAAAACCACTTTTTAGAATCAGGGCCCACCAATATGCGTAAAAAAAATCCGTCTCCGATTTCAAGCCCTTCTCAACATTTTCATACCTTACGTTTCATACTAGGAAATTGAAAATAGAAAATTTCCAAAAGAAAGATAATTGATAAAGGATAACAATAAGGTAATACCGTGAAGCACTTTCATAAAATATTTAATTTATCTAGCTGATTCCAAAATAATAATAATGAATAAAAAAAATTATATCTCAAATTATCCAAAGCTTTAGAAAAAACAGTAAAAAACATAAACAAAAGGCAACTGTTGTTCAAATTAAAACTTCCCAACCCCCATTCTCGGACTCTTTCGTCGCCAAATCCGTGTCGAGGAATCCGTTCTGGATTCCAGCCAAATGCTCCTGTGTTTCAAATCTCGCGACACTAGAAACAAAAAAAATATTGAAACAGTTCAAAGAAATAATTATGCACCATTTTATGGGCTTGGATTTCATGAGCATCTGCTCATTAATTCAAGCGGAGATGAGTTATCGAGTAATGGGCAAAAAAGACTTCTTAAGTTACAGTAGGAAGAAAATAGGGTCATAAAATGTAATATGTAAATGAGGGGTTTTTTTATGGGGAATTAGTTCCTGAACCTATTTGTGAAGTATTTAAGATTCTGGTCTTGTCACAGTTTTTAATCGAAAAGTTTTATGGGATGAAGGAACTTCTAATAACAGTATGCTGTAAAAAACGTCATTTTTTATAGAAAAAAGCTCAGCTGGTGACCATAAAAGACCGTAAAATTTGCAGATAAATGTTTATTTTCTACGTATTTGTATAATTAGAGTAAAATCTGTTTCTAACAGATACATTTTATAGGAAAATAAACCTCTAACCCTCGCTCACACCAGTGACAAGCGAGTAGTGTTGAATTATTATAATAAGATTAATTAAAATCTCCCAATGCATAACACAACAAAAAACCGATACTAAACTTATTTTATTTATACCACAAATCGTATAGTTGTATTTACGACATATTGACATAAAAACCAGAATGTCATCAGTTCTCAATATAATATCTTCCCCTGTCACAAGTTCTCATTCTACTCTAATAATAATCTTTAATATGAAAAATAACTCAATACGAAACACATAAAAATTATACTAAGCCTGTTTTATTATATTTATATTGTAGACCGTATTGTTGCATTTATGACATATATTGTCATAAAAACAAGAATGTCTTTTGTACTCGATATATCTTCCACTGTCACAAGCTCTCAATCTACTCTAATAATAACCTTAAATAAAAAAAAACTCAATACAAATACACACAAAAAAAAGATACATCCAAGATGAAAAGGTTCAAGACGCATTCAACAAGAAACATCCAAAGGAAAAAGTCAAGAAACGAAGGAGAAGACATGATACAATTTTCTCCCGATCATAAGTATCATTGATACGTCTCCCAAGATGAATTGTATTCGGGACAAAAAGTAGTCGTGACCTTGCCCTTAGGACAAGCGATTAGTCATAGGTACCGTGAAGACGTTTAAACAGATGGTACTACAAAAGATGAGGTTCCATCAACAATGTTTTACTTGATCGTTGTTGGAATGTTGTAGAAAGATGCATTGTATTAAATGTTTGTTTTGATAGATGTTTTTGTTTAGAGGAATGTAGGAAACACTTTTTTGACAACGCAACATTTTAGTTTTTTCTGTCAATCAGACAAAATGAAAGTATTATTGCATTTATGGTTTTGATTTAAGGTAGGCGAATACCCAAAATTCCCCAAAATTCTAAAATGTTTACTATTACTTTAATCTTTTCCAAATTCGGCATAGTGATCTCAAATATAATGAATAACACTATTTAAGCATTTTTTTCAATTTAAATATAATTTATTCATTTTAAACGGTGTTTTTCTACTAAAAATTACGGTTTGAAATTATTAGTTTACGCTAACAAGTCTACCACATTGAATTTTCATCCTATAAACATTAATTATGTGTTAAATTCTTCGTTTTGAACTGATGCACGCAAAGACCCTCTAGAGTTACATACAAATTACAAGAAAAGAAGTTAAGAAAAATGTTATAAATTAACCACAAAAAAAAGATTTTTTTCGATTAACTTACAATTGGACATTTAAAAAAAAAACTTGTATATTTACACCTCATGTTAGAGGTTCATGGCACAGATATATATATGGAAATAACATCTGTAAGAAATTTCAGGTAAATTAATGTAAAACTTTTTATGCTAGAAGTGTTAGCGTAAACCCCCTTTTTTTAGTTGAAAAACAGCGTTTAAAATAAATCAATTATATTTAAATAAACAAAATTGCCAAAAAAGCATTGCTCATTATATTTGAAATCACTATGCCAAATTTGGAAAAGATTAAAGTAATAGTAAAAATTTTAGAATTTTGGGTATTCGCCTACATTAACATACTGTAGTATTTATTGTTTATAAAGAAAACTTTATAGAACAGTTGTGACCTTGACCTTCAGACAAGCGATTATTCATAAGTACTGTGAAGACGTTTGAACAGATGGTTACTACAAAAGATGATGTTCCATTACACAATGTTTCACTTGATCATTGTTGGAATGTTGGAGAAAGATGGATTGTATTAAATTTTTGTTTTCATTTATCGGAAAATTAATAAATACTTTTAGAATTAGGAATAGGAAGAAGAAGAGAAGAAGTTTACAAAAGAAAGAAGAAGAAGTTTAGAAGTAGGAAATACTTTTTCTGACAAGGCAGCAGTTTAGTTTTTTCTTCATTCAATCAAATGAAATGAAAGTACGTTTGCTTTGTTGCACCATTTTTGGCTTCAAATATGCTTATGGAATCGTTGAATGAATAAAAATATTTTTAACGACTAAACCAGTTTCTTTTAAATTGATAAAAAAATTTAAATGTTTTTATTAATAAAAATGTGAACAACTTTTTTTATCATCACAACAGTTTCTGTTTCTCTTTTATAGTTTATCAAAAGAACCGACACTAAGATTAGACTGTATTAAACCACTTTTAGTAAAATTGTCTTAAAATTTTCAGTTTATTTATAGAAAAATAGAAAATACAAAACTTTTTTAACTACGCAACAGTTTTGTCCTTTTTTAGTCAGTCAGCAACAAATCAAATACAAAAAATTAAACTAAAAATCAACAATACAGTTTCATTACGTTTAATTGACTGAAAAATAGTTCGTTTTGTTGTTAAAACAAACGTGTTTAACTTTCCTGAAATTTTTTTTTTTAACTAAATGTAACAACAACTATTTTAGTACTTTAAAATCAATGTAAAAAAAACTATGGCTGTATTTTTGGTTTTGTAGTTGGATTTAAAATCGAAAATGGGGGAGCCATGAAATTTGACATAGCGATAAGTAAGCAATATATATATAAAAGTTCCCCTAGTACCTTTATAAGAACAAATGATTAGTTAAAAACCGCAATGAGAAAATTATTCCATGATTCGTCCAGAAAACAAATCTAAAACATGAAGTTGCCAAAGAGTTGTACATTCAATCCACAAACTAACTTACCCTCAAAACAGATTCATTTCTCGAATAAATTAAATAAAAATTCTTGGATTTAACTTGTATACTTTGCTGTCAATCACTTTCTTGGCAACCTTAAGACTAAGTACCACTTAAAATGAGTTTTGGCAGAGGCATCAAATACTTTTAAACATCTATGCAAAATGGCTCATTACCCCTTGTTTAAAAGGTATCTGATAGTTTAAAGACCTTACTAATGTGTTTTTTTTTTGTTTTTTCATTTTATTATGTAAAGCCCATTAGCAAAACATCTGGTTAAATTGAAATTTCATTTGATTTTTGTTAATTGGCGTATTTAAAAATAAGGTAATTTATGAATAATGCAATTTATCAATCATGACATTTATCAATCCTCATATTTATCAATCATGACATTTATCAATCCTCATATTTATCAATCATGACATTTATCAATCCTCATATTTATAAATCATGACATTTATCAATCCTCATATTTATAAATCATGACATTTATCAATAATCTATAATAATAAAAGAAAGAGTCTGTGTGTCTGTCTGTGTGTATGTCTGTGGATCGCAAAAGACCTACTCAGACTGCTCTAAAAAATTCGAAATTTTTAATATAGATTCCTTTTAATACCTACGTGTGCACCTGAGGCTTAGATTTTTCATATTTGATTGAAATTTTTAATTAATATAATTAATTTCAAAGAAACGTCATCCACGTGGGATTGCGGGACCATAACAGGGCTTGAAAATACATGGTCCGGGCCAAAACGGGGGCTTGACGCCATCCTCTATTAGTTTGATTGAGATATGCGCTCGCCCTAGGGCTGCTTCATCCTCTATTAGTTTGATTGAGATATGCGCTCGCCCTAGGGCTGCTTCATCCTCTATTAGTGTTTGCTCTTTTAGGTGCGCATGCGAAAACACGAATTTAATTTTGTTTTAATTTTGAGTTTATTTTCATAAGGTAAGTATGCCTCTAAAAGGAAGCAATGCGAAGTTAACGGGTTCCCAGTAAGGCGGGACCATACTGCTAGTCATATTTATCAATCATGACATTTATCAATCCTCATATTTATCAATCATGACATTTATCAATCCTCATATTTATCAATCATGAATGTTATCAATAAAATTATTTATTAACAAATGCAATATCTTGGCTTAGAATTTTTTATGCGCATCAAGTAATTTCAACTATGCATTTTAAATATATTCTCCTAAAAACTATGGTGAGGTAAATTGAAACATAGTAAATCGAAACATTAACATTCATTCACTTATAATTTAGAGAAATTTAACTATTTTCAAACTAATCGAAACCCTATGAAATAAGTTTACTTAAAAACACGATATAATTTAAATTTTAATAATCTTTAAGGAGAATTTTTTAAGACTTACTAAATAATAACTTTAAATTAAAACTATTAGATTGTTAATGACATTTTGTAAAACATATTATATAAATGAAAAAGTAGAGATTTTTCTATTAAATTTACATAACAGAAGCGTCATCTTTTCACTTAAAGTGTATATAATAAAATCTACAGCCCGTGATACTAAAATTGTTTTCAAAAACGAATTTGTCCTTACAATGAGCAATCCAAAATTCCAAAACGATAGTCACACGGCACTTCGCCGATAAAAAATATTACACCAAACCATTTTCTTTTATCACTAAACATATTTTGCTCGGTATATATTACAAGGCGAGTTCCTTTGGCACTTTTTTCAGTATACATTGAGATGAAAATACATTTTCGAAGTATTAGTTAAAAAATTGACTCTAAAAAACATCAAAACGTTCGAAATTTCGTCCATAAAAGTCCTGAAAGTTCGGAAAATTTATCTATTTATTCCAAAAGAAAGAGCTTCCTTACAGCAGAAATGTATTTAGCTTTCGGCTTTTATATTTCTTATCAATATAGCGTTCAATCCTTCTAAAAGCTTTTTTCCCATCACAACTGATATAGATTTCGATCAAGGAATCCATTTTTGATAAGTAAACGAAAAATAGCAAGGAAATGTGAAAAAAAAAATAGATAAAGTAAGTTAATACATACTTTCATAGGTACGCGCCAAAACTTTAAAATAGTCCGTTACCTGAAAATATCAATTTTTGCATGATGGAATGTTTTCCATAACATAGAAGATTTTTAAAAGGTAAAAATATCGTCAGCTTCTAAGCATTCTGAAGGTCTAAAATATATTTCGAATACTAATGGTCCCCTGGAAATAACCATTTTTATGCAATGCATTGTTTCAACATGGATGGAATATTTTAAAACTAAAAATACGTCGTTAGCTTCAAAACTTGTTGCCATCCTGAAAACCGAAATGCTATAATAAAAGTAAAAATTCTATTTCAAACCAATAATGGCCCGCTATCTGAAAACATCCATTTTTATGCAATGCATTGTTTCAACATGGATGGAACATTTTTAAAGCAAAAAAAAAAAAAAATGTCGTCAGCTTCTAAACTTGTTGCCATCCTGAAAGTCGAAATTCAATCCCGAATAAACGAGTTGGGGAAAAAATTCATTCTCGGAATGTTACTTTCAAGAACGAAGAACTAAAAATTTTAAGCCTAATGTTCACCATCGCTCTCTTCTTTTACATAATACCAGCTGCACTCGGCAATTCGAAACATAAAATAGGGCCGTGGACAAAATTTATAGTCTGTTGGATTTTTTTTTTGCTGCCGTGCTTTTTTCTCAATCCTTTCCTCATAGAGTTAAGAAGAAGATGGAGGTGGTTGGCGAGAAACAAAGTGAAGCCAACAGAAAGTCGCCAATCAAACCTAGTAAGCCCAAACAGAGCTCTCACTCAATGTTGGTTCATGCTGAAACGCATTATTCAATTCCTTAAAAGAATTAATTAAAATAATAATGACTTTGTATAGTTGTTGACTGTACCACCAGATCTGAATTTTCTCAAAACGATAGTAATTCCTTACACATATTAGAAAAAAGCGTTGTAATTATAGTTTTTTTTATTAGATAGTCAAAAATCGCCAAGTCGATGTTGTGTATCTAATCCAACTGTATAAAAGCCCCAAATAGTTCGCCAAAAGCACATGTTAGGGTTGAACAACAAGTTGCCAAGAAAGCCCAATCAAACCTTCACTCAATGTTAGTTCATGCTAAAAAACATAATTTTATTCCCTAAAAAAAGTTAATTAAAAATTTTAGAAATGCTATTTGGGCAGTTGCAAGCTGTAGCATGATATCTCAATTTACACAAGGTGGCAGTAATTCCCTTCACAGGTGTGAAAAATGCATTGTTATTATTGTTTTTAACCTCTTAAGACCAAGCAAAATAATAGACTTATATTCTTAATCCAAACATGCTCTCATACAAATATATGCTAAAAAGTATGTTTTGCAAAGAAATTTTTTTTTAAAAAATTATGTTTAATAGTTACTTAGGGAGCGCCTTAACTTTTATTCTAAGGCTGAAAAAACTGATATTTGGATCTTCTTCCATCATACCAGGTCAATTTCGGAACTAATTAACTTGTTAATTGTTTGTGGAGAGCTTTTAAAAAATTTCCTAAAATGGGGACGTCAGGTCGCAAGTGGTTAATGGAGAGCCAGAAATAGCCAATTCGATACAGTAAGCTTATGCAAGCAAACTCCATTGTAGAATAGCCGCTAAATAGTTCACCGAGAGCGTTTGTTTGGGCTCACTACAAAGCAATCGTGGCTTCATTTTTCAAACCAACTTTTGTACTATTTTTCAAAAGGTAACATCTCTACCTTCTTCCTTACTCCATACCTTTCCGAGCATAATGGGAACCATGTTTTCAACAACTGTCAGGTCTTTTGCTTTTGGAATTCTGAATGAGTTTCAATCCTCCTACGCCTGAAAATGTACTTTTCTGTGAGGTCTGTTCCGACATCGTAGTTTTTTTTTCTCCGTGGTAATGTTCGGTTTTTCGACAAGAGGTATTTGTGGAATGGCTTCCTTGAGGTTTTCAATGACTGGTAAGAATCTCGGAATTTTAGTTGATTCTACTATTTTGCATTGAGAGTTATTGATTTGTGTATTTTATGGGCTAATTCCAAACAAAATTATCTGTAGTGTATGTCCACGTTTGTAAGAAGTGAATAGTCACTACAACTTTTAACATTGAATGAAAAAAATTAGCGGAATAGCTTATCTGCATTTATTAAAACAAAATAATGCAACTTGCTCAATTTCATTTATCTTTCAAATTTAAAAAAGCTTGTAATCTCCCCTTAAATTTATTGCGACTTACGCTACAGTTACTTAGAAATAATCTATATGCATAACCAAATAAAGGTTACATATTTCTGTAAGGTCGTAATTATAACACAGTCAAGTGACAAGTCAATGCCTGAGTACACTCTAAAAATAAATCTGTAAGGTTACTAAGAATTCTCTAGGAAACTCAGCTTCCATAAGTTTTTTTAGTAATGTTACATAAGAAATATGTGTATATATTACTAATTAAAGCTTAGTATCCACTACAACCATTTAAATTGCAAGCATACTATAAAAACTTCAGTAAACGTTACAGGATATATTCTAGTAATCAATACATCCACTTATGTAGTATCTTTACTAGGAAAACCTTAGTAACTAGCAGTTTCAAAAATGTTAATCAAGAGGGCGCCACTAATTTTCTGTTAGTCAGGTATTATTTCGACTTTTCTGGAGCAGGTCGGAGGACAGATCTCGCAACCTCAAGATCCGCTCGGTCGTCTTGCAACGAGAAGTAGCACGTTTGTCCACGCGGTTATCGGGACATGTAGATTCTTTGCTTGTAAATAATGAGGTTAAAATCTTGATCGATATAAAGCTTTCGGATATGAAGTTTTAGAAATAATTTAACGCAATTTGTATGTATGTGCTAAAATAATAAAAAAAAAACACGTTTTTCGGTTTCTCATCGTTGTGATATCGATTAGTCATAATTTTTCGATGAAACGTACATTGATTGAATTTTCACCTTTGACCGATATCGAATCAGACTTTTATCTCTTAGTCTCTTACATTTTCAATTTACGGATGCGATCACCGGTTAGTTTTTGCTAAATCCGATGGCCGATCGAACAAATTTCGAGAAACAAAACAATGCAACAAGGGAAAACGCATATCTCAAAAAGATAGCCAGGTGGCGCTGTAAGCGTTACATCAATTTACTTAGTATTTCTTAGTATTGCTACAGTAGTTTCTTTAGGTTACAGATGATTTTCTAGTAAATGGTGTTTTCCTGTAAAGTTACTAAGTAATCGTTAGTAAATTCAAGCCAAATTTTTTACAGTGTAGGCACCCAAAGGAACTTTTAGGAGCACATCGTACGCAGCGTCTAGAACTTTTAGCATATTTAACATGTGCTTCCTCAAAACGGGTTATTATTAATCAAACTTTTTGACGGCAGTTGTTTCGGCAATGCTCGTACCAGAACCTGGGACCTTTCGCATGTGGGGAAAGCACCTTACCGTCTGTTAATTAGCCTCTCAGCCACTGAGCCGCTTGTAATGAATGTAAAAAATCAAGACATCATCAAAAGATTATTTATAAATATATAAACTTCCGCTATTTTTTTTTTATTCAGTTTCGTTCAAATAAATCTTTCCTTGCATTTTTAAGCATTTAATTTATGGTTGTTGCAAAGCAGTAAATAACTCTACTGTTTGACATCACTTTATTTACAAACAAACTAGAGACCAACTAACTTTTATTTTGGTAACAAAACGACTCTAACTCATTTTTATGGAGTTTGTTTGTGACATTATATGTATATTTGTACTTTTTCGACATTAAATATGTAATGTTTAATGCCACGCCATAAATTTTATTTGGACATTTTTCAAAAAGAAAAATTGTTTACCAACAAATCATACTATAAATAAAGAGTCTGTTTGCGATACTCGCATTTTCCAGAGTATAACTAAGGTATAGGGCACGGCTCGTGCATTGGCAGCTTTGTCCAATTGAATTTAAGATCGTTAAAAGTTGCCAATGAGCGAGACGGACCCTATACCTTAGTTATACTTTGGAGAATTTGAGGTTTGCAACTAGACCTTTTTAAAAAAATAAAGACAAACAGTTGATCAAAAAGAGAGGAATACAAGATTGAATAATTAAAATTCCCCCCTGTTTTTGAAAGGCATATTCCAGTGAAATTTTAATCATATTCCATTGCTCCATCACTGCACTCTCAAAAATGACGAAATTTTCCTTAATTTTGACGATTCCGTTACTGGCAAATGCTCCCAGCTTTCGTTTCCTCAAAGTGACGAAATTTGAATCGTCATTTTTATGAGGATTTGAATGTCGTCTAATCTAAAGAAATATTTCGTCATTTTTGAGCATGTGAGTACAACAATGAGATTCAGTTTCCTCAAAATCAAGATACAGAATCGTCAAATCACGATCGTAAAAGTGAGGATTCGTGTTTACTCAAAAGTCACGCGATAGTTTGACGAAACAATCCTCAAAATTAACGAAATGAGGCTTGAGGATTCATAAATCGTCAAAAATGAAAGTGTTATTTCTGAGAGTGTACAGTTTTTTTTATATTGGTCTGATTTTTTTCTTAAAACAATGCATTTTTTCTATTTTAACTGATTTTGACGATTTGTTCAAAGTTATTACAGATCCAAACTTTTATTGAAATCAGCTAGCATGTTTTTTAATCGATTATTGTTTAATGTATTGGCTTTTTGCAGATAATTTGTAGTTGATCATTTCAACATAAAATAAAGCCCGTCCCGTATTAGCATACACAAAAGTCTGTAACCTCCAACTTGTTTTTCTCGCGTCTTTCGTCCATGTTCCAGTCAGTTCAGTGGCGATTCTGCCAATCTTATGTTGGTTATTTATACCGGTTTTTCGCCGCCCGGGTGGCGCAATCGTTAGGACTTCTAGCCTTTGGAACTGCTGGGGTCGGGTTCGAATCCCGGTCAGGCATGGATTTTTGTGACCATCAATAAATGATTTTATTTGTCTATGTGTTATTCATTTTTTTGTGACTGTAAACATTCTTTCTGTGTCTGTCCCACTTGGCGAAAGCTTATTAGCTGTTCTCTGAACAAGCACACTAGCTGGAATATGTATGTACCACACTATACCAATTTTTGGATATTCTCTCTTTGACCAATATTTGAAAAAATACATTACAATCGAATCTAGGTATTTTCAAAAATGAGTAAATGTACTCTAATCTAGTCAAAATCGCGCTTATTGTAGGTGGCATTGTAATTCCATTAAAATTTCTTTCTTGTACTTTTTTTAATGTCAATTAAATTTTTAAGGTTTTTTATAATTGGAATACCTCGAATTGTAGTTTAAAAGTGAGTGGACATTCCGTTAATAACAGCTTTAAATTTTTACATTATTAACCAAGAGTGGCAGCTAAAAAGATGATAAAAATTTAATATATCCAACACAAGACCAATCTTCGCCAATGATTGGGGTCATGGCTTACTTGATTCAGTTAGACAACCGACTCTTACGTTTCCACCTCCATTACAATGTCTGACACATCCAAACTTTTCATTGTTGACACAGATTCACCTCTGTCGCTGTTGTTTCCGCCGGTGTTGCCAACTCCTCGGGACAAAAAAGCGTCACCGAAATAGACACTTGCCCCTCTTTGATGCCATTATGGAAGGCAAAACCACTGCATTGCGACAAACTGCTACCTGTAATGCCACAAAGGGACAAAGGGGGAGAACTTCAGTGGTATTTCAATAGCTTGGGTTGGCAATGGTTTAACTGTCTTTTTTTTTAGAATTCACACTACGTTTGTGACTAGAAACTTTTAGAAAGGATCTGGCCGACACAAATTTTCATAGCCCACATTAAAAATTCGACAGACAAGTGGACATAAAAAAACTCAACGCATTGGAATCCTCAGAGAAAAATTTTAATCCTTCGATTATTTAAAACTTAACTTAATAAATGGCAAGTAACAGTCATTTGGTACTTCGCTACTTCATAATAGTCTTTTTAAATGAGTTTTAAAAATGGCATCACCATTTAAGGAATCACTCTGAATGGAGTGAAATTACCATTGACACTTATAACGCAGTAGAAACATTCCTCGCATTAAACAAAAATACAAAGGAAATTTATTTTCATAAAATGAATCAATTTGCAATGATGTCATAATATATGTCCCATAATAAACTTCATAATATAGTTTTAACCTTTTATGTCATAGTGTTTGCATATCTAAAAATACTGTATTTCCTTGGAGAATGACGATAACAAAGATAATAACTATCTTTCGCTTTGAAAACAACACATATATTGTACGGCTGTTGCGAATACGAAAATACTGTGGTAATATTAAGAACTAAAATTCGACTTATTTTTTTATTAAATCATTCATTTCAAAAGCCAGTTCCCACTGGTTTTTTTAAATAAACGATTCCTAATCTGACGTAACTATTTAATAAATCGTTCTTATCTATTCCCGCGATTTTCAGTACCAAGAGCAATCGACATAGCTGTTGTATAATATCTGGCATGTCACTGACCGAAGTATGATTAATGTATCATATGTTATTTTGTTTAAAAATTCACTTTTCTTGGTGATAAATATGTGTAATACACGTGTTTTGATGTACTTTAAAAGATTAAATAAGGATTTTTGTTGTGCTGACACGTGCTAAAAAAATCTAATATAGTTTGGTAATTTCGATCCTGTACGACGACAAAAAAAATCAAGCACTGTTACTTGCGTAGTTTCTGCACAAAACAAGGATTTCTACTCCTTCCTTAACTATAACATAAAGATGAAAAATATTTAAAATTATTAAATTATTCATCAAACTTTAGAAAATCTAAAAAGCTCGATGGTACAGTTTTGAATTTGCTTCTTATTTCATGAATCTTATTATTAAAATAGATACAAATGAAAAAGTTGTTCTTGTTTTGCCTACCAAATGAATTGTTCATTTCAGAAATCAGTCAAGTGATTAGCAATTCTTTAGTATTTTAAATAAAGAATTGGATTTACTTTAGGATGCCGTGTATGAAAGTGAAGCATGAGTTTGCTTAATTTCAAAGGAATAACGAGCTAAAAAAATTTACACATAAAAAAATTTACACAAATACAAAAAAACATATTGCATTTTCTTACAATGTTGCAATAATTCAACAAAAATTTGTACACAGCATAATTTACCACAAATTAGGGAGTCCGTGAAAGCTTTGAAATTTTCTTTTAATGGGCGTGTTGCAGGTCGTTAAAGGCAATAGAAATGCCGAATGAAAATTAGTTCCTTCTCGAGCGGCGATTGGTTAATTAATGTCGTTAACAGGCCATAAATCGCAGCACCAATCAAAGGATATGCAGGAATGAACGCTGGAAATAGTTGCGGCTCCTGAAACTCGCCCATTGTTTGATGCAAGCTTCAAGAAAATCACTGGGGTTGGGATATAAACCAAACAACCCTCGAAACTGTAATCATTCAAGCCATCATCAAAAATAACAAATAGTAATTCATTGTTTTCAAATTTATTCTAAAATGACATAATCATACGTAAGCCAGTTACAATTTTATCCAAGTTATCCCACTTTCGCTGTTGGTAGTAAGTGTCCTTCGGTTTCACTCTTTTTCTACTTCTCTTCCCATTTGTATCTCTCTTATCTTTTTATTGTTAAGATAGCGACTGAGCTATTTTGGATGGCAAAGTTTTTTAGGTAGTTAGTTCGTGTAAAAACCTTTACAGTTGTAATGCATACTTAGAGATGCCTTTATGGTGGTTGTAGATGTCGACATTTCTAGAGGACATGTTGATAGTAGTAGACAGATATTGGAGTCACGCGTTACTTGTAACAGTTACGTTTTTCAGGTAACGCCATTAGATATTCCAGAAAGTAACTGTAACTAAGTTACTTTTTTCGGTAAAGAGAAATTACGTTTCTTTTCCGTTACTTCTGATGCCGCTTTTTCAAACTATTTATTTCAAACCCTTCAAAAATTTCCTAGAACAGTTACAGGAATACATAAACATATAATTATAATTTAAGACGTTTTTCTTCAACGCTATTGCTTTGAGCAAAAAATAAGTGGAACTTTCCACGTGATTAAACTATGCTTCCCTCATTTTGCTTCATTAAATTAAGATTTTCTTAAGATCCCATATTTTTAATTAAAAATTCAATAACTCCTAATCAATCTTGAAACCCCAAATTAAATTAATTTAGGGGCTTTTTTGGTCATCAATCTCTGCTCTAATTAACATGTTAATTCTATCAAAGATAATATATTTTCATCAAATATTTTTCGACAACAATTTAAATCATTCGACAATATTTACACTAATGAAAGGGATCCATAATTTTAAAAACACATTAAAATGTATTTTAATAAACTTAATAGTAAATATCATAAATACAAAACTTTTGAAAATAAAAATGTCTATGCTTATTTAACCTAAAGGGGTGCGGATGGTTCTATCTCGCCCGTGTTAATTTTACTAACTTTAGGGACATTTTTCTCAGAAACTATGAGATATCATTACGAGTTTTTTTTTGTAGTTTGTTCCTTACATATTGCTCTTTATTTTAAACTGATGATATTTCACAGTATAAAAAATACTTTACAGTGATTTTTTTAAATATATAATGAAAACCTCCAAAAAAATCCTATTTAAAGTTAGGTAACTTTTTTTGAGCAGAAATATTTAAAACTCCTCCTTGATTTAAATCAAAGAGCTAATAATGGGAAAGAAATAATAAAACAAAACATGTTGATGTATTTTATAGTTCCTGAGAAAATTGCTCCTAACTGTTGAAAAAACCTAAAATATATTAGGAAACGCAAAAGGAAGTTAAAGAATAAGTAAGAACTGATATACAGAGTTTCTGAAAAGTGCTTATAAAAAAAACTACTAAACAGAAATCGATAATCTCGGTCTTAAATTAAAGCTATAGATATGCACATATCAAAAATAAAAAATTGACATTTTTTAACTCAAACGCCCATCCGACTTCCTCGAAACCTATACACCATTTTAATATTTAAAACATTAATTGAGGGGTGAAAACAAATTTTGCCCATTCATTAAATAAAAATTATTAATAACTTTTGCTTACCGTGTAGATCAACACCGTAAATATTAGTTATTATTTATTCAAAAAACACCAACACGAATTTTTTTCATTGTAAACCACAACTTTTACATTATTTAGAAGAGTAACTCCAATAGTTAAAACTTATTTATTACGCAAGTAAAATATATTTGAAACTCGAAAGTTTTTAATCCATTAATTTTCTACAACAGTTTTCTATATAACAATCTAACAAACAATATGTATTATTTATAATAAAAAAAACTGTTTGTTACACGTTTTACTGAATTTCTTAAGTTAATGGATTCAGAAACTAATAACGAGAAAATAATACAGAAGTTAATGAAGCATTTCAAAGAATAAATGAAAAATTAGGTTTATTTTTGAATCGCATTTTTTACTTCAAAAAAATTTCACACTTAACCTTAATGTTTACTTTTATTGAATAGCCATTAACTACCCGGTTGCTTTGTGTGGATTTCAGCTTGTTTTGGTACATTTTAGAAAGTAGTTATTTTTACTGTTAGTTTTTTTTTTTTAAAAATTAACAATTGAAGAGCTTAGTGGAAGAACGGGCTAAGTTACAAAAAGGTGAAAACGAGAAAATGAGCTTTGACGTTTTTAGTTTGCACTCAAAAATGTTAGAACTTGCTAATGCAAAAAAAAATCTACCAATCTTCGAGTTTATGAAAAAGTTGTTTTTTTTCATTTTTAAAGAAGTTGGTAATATGTTCACAAGACCTTCACTCAAGTTCACCTTTAATGCTTCACTGTATGTTTTCATCATAGGTAAACTGAAAATCTTAGTGGAAGTACGTCCTAACTGACAAAAAGGTGAAAACAAGAAAATGAGCTTCAAAGTGTTTCGTTTAAAGTCATTCGTTAAAAATGGACATCGCAAAAGGAAAAAAATATACTTAATTTAAAGTGGGAAAATGAGGAGTCGTGTTATCTGTAAAGGAGGAAATAATATGTTCATTGATACACAAAAGTCAATTTTTCAGAAATGCCACTTAGCACGTTCTTTCACTAATATCTTCAATTAACATGGAATAGTTTCGTGCATTTCAAATACTACATTGTGTGCTGGATTTCACTGCTTAATTGTGGACTTTCGGAGTTCATACTAGCATGGCGTTACACAAATGCTTGAGATAAAAAGTGAAGCGACAAAAAAAGTCATATTTGAAAATGGATACTTCACTCTAAAAAAAATGAATGCTCAAAAACGACGAAATCTTCCTTAATTTTGACGATTCCGTTACTGGCTGCTGCTCCGAGTTTTCGTTTCCTCAAAGTGAGGAAATTTGAATCGTCATTTTTATGAGGATTTGAATGTCGTCTAATCTAAAGAAATATTTCGTCATTTTTGAGTACAACACTGAGATTCAGTTTCCTCAATATCAAGATACAGAATCGTCCGATCACGATGGTAAAAGTGAGGATTCGCGTTTACTCAAACGTCACGTGATAGTTTGACGAAACAATCATCAAAATTAACGAAATAGGGCTTGAGGATTCATGAATCGACAAAAATGAAAGTGTTATTTCTGAGAGTGTTTGGGAAAAGCATTATAAAATTAATTATGATTGGCATACAAAAACGATTGATTTGTTATACCACACGACTTTCAATTACAACTTGTAATTTAAGGAAATTATAAACCACACATGGTAATTTTAATAACTTTTAAACCAAAACTGTTATATGGTAGCTACACTTTTCTCGTGTAAGATTTTCTCAAGAACCTTTTCATGATGTCCGACAGGTACTGAGAACACTCTCACTGAGGTCTCTACAACTCAAAATGGAAGAGCCCCAGACTTCAGATTTGGTGCAGGTACTGAGAACACCTGCACCAAATCTGAAGTCTGGGGCTCTTTTATTTCGAGTTGTAGAGAGATTTCAAGCATTTGGACGGAAAGACAGATCAATGTTCAAAATCGCTCCTTTCAACATTGGTCCAAATGTTCAAAACCACTCTTTTGAACATTGGTCCAAACAAATGTTTGCACTTCACTCAAAAATGTAGAGTGCATTTAACCTTAATCAGCAAAATAGCTCTTTTAAGTATGTAATTTATCTTACAACTAATAGTTTCTATTGTTTTAAAGAACTGGTCAAGATACCTGAGAATTCTGGCTTTTGTTTTGAACATGTAACACACGGTTACTGCTTTTGGGTGGTTAATGCTTGTGCCTTAAAAATATTGGATTTTATAATGACTTTGGATCACATTTAACCTTCGTAAACAGTCATTTACTTTAAAAACGTATTATGATAACAAGAAAGATTTTTTAATCATAATGCCAACTTTCAATATAAGTAAAGTTGATGATGCAAGAAAATTATATTTGCTTGTGTTATAACGATAATGTGTATTTTCAACGATAAGTTTTTAAGTACATCCTGGCCAATTAATTATAATCGAAGAACTACTTCATTTTTCTTAAACAGGGTGAGGCAAACAAAAGTGGCCCCGGTCTAGAGATTGGAATACGTTGAAATGCTTGGCGATAAAAACTCTTGAAGCCGCCTGAAACCTGTTTTTGCATTGGTTGTATAGACTTGGTTCATAGACTAGTGGCGAGTTCAGATCTTAGTTCGTATTGTATAAAGACGTCCAATAATGCAAATTTTGTGGCTTGCAATCAATTTAGAATGTTTTGTATGAACAAAAACAAAAAGGTCTCATTCTCTAGGATAAATTACCAAAAAAATCGCTATTGGGAACTTTTCTTGATCAGCTCTACACACCTCGTTTCGATATCATTTCAACAGCTTCTCAAACCATGGCGTAGTTGCCAGCAAATAATTCGCCAAGCATTTGTTTGGGCTTAATATTGAAGCGATCAATAGCTTCAGTTAGCAAACCTGTTTTTGTATTGTTTTTTTGACTTGACAACATTTCTATCGTATTCTAATCCCCACTTTGGGGCCGCTTTTATTTGCCTCGCCCTGTGTAATCTGATTGTTTACTTGACTAAAAAATTTATTAGCACATGATAAAAGTAATCTCAGTTTTAGAAAAAAAATATTAAAGAAAAGTTCAATAAAGCTTTCGCGACAGCTTGCTGAAAATTATGATGTTGGTATTTTAAAATAACGATAGACTACAAAGAACATTGTGCTTATTCTAATGTATACTTTTATTAAGAATATTAAATCCAATAGTTTGGCTTATAATGAAATCCAATAATTGCTTGGTTTAGACACTTATAATAAAATCCGGTAATTTATTGGATTGTTTCAATAAATAATTGGATATTTCAAATAATTGGATATTTTATTTAAACTATTTATTCCAAAATAAAACTACACCAACATTTCAGATCAAATCGATATGAGATTAGAATAATTTTAAACAACACATTATTACTTTCAAAAACCTAGCATTTAACCTAAATTTGTCGATTTTTACCACTATTTTCGATGTCTTTACTCCCAAAAGTATATTTTAAGCATTGAGTGGCAACATATCCACATAATGAAAAAGAGATCACAGTTGGTTAACCAATGTAGTGGTCTTGACTTTGCGTGTCACACCACCAATCACTGAAACCACCGATAAAATCCAAGAATGAAAACCGTGGAGCTGGGGAGCCCAATCAGTTAGGCATTCACTAGTATGCGAAAGGTCCCAGGTTCGGGTCTGGGCATCGCCAAAATAACTGCCGATCTATTAACGGCCCGTGCTGAGAAAAATGTATGACGAATAATACCCCGTGTAAGGGAGGGCACATTAAGTATCCTTCAAAGTCCTAACTTGCTTTGGGTGCCTATTCAGGTGTCGGTTCATCATTTGACTGTGGTTCTAAAATACGACGCCCGTCGCCAATAGCCCTCGTGTAGCTCTAGTGCGACGATAATTCAAAACCAAACCAAGAATGAAAACAGGAATAATCTACGTCACGTCAAACAAGACCAATTGTATTTTTAAGTTATCGATTTAATAATTATACATTTAAACTTTTTATAACTAAACCCCTCTTGAATGTCACACCCATTATAAACTACTTAAAACATGAGTAATCGCTTCCATACATAACTTCAAAATGCGTTAGTAAGCCGGTAATTAGGTTAAGCAGAGATTAAGGGAAATTGCTAGTTTGAAATAATCGCGCTTCTCACACAATTTCGATAAAGATGACGGAGTGTCTGGAATAATGGGCGTTTTTCTTCGTGTTGTACTTATCTTTCAGCGCAGGTTTTTCCCAAGAGGTATGTTTGGGGCAATTTTTGTACATTTTGGCTGGGTTGGCAAATTGTTAACTATAAGAAGACTTGCTTTATAAACCTGGTGTTGCACGGGTGTACCCTACACTCTTAAAACAAGAGAGTGGATTTGAACTCAGTCTGAGTTAATTTCACTCCTCCAGACTGGAAAATGCACTTACCCGGAAGGAGTGGATTCTTTGTGTGTTAAACCAACGACAGGATCACTCCAAACGAGTGATTTCAACTCAGCCTGAGCTAATATTCAATCCTTTCCAGTGTCGAAAATGCACTTCTCCAACTGGAGTGGATTTCACTCTTTTGTTTTAAGAGTGTATATAAACAGTTATTTGTTTTTATGCCAATTTCGAGCGGAGCAACTAAGTTTTACTTTTGGAGCTGGAACTCGCGAAATTATTATAGCAAAATTATGATAGCAGCCAATATTGTAGCACCATTTAAGAAAAAAAAATAATAGCAAAATTTGATGAAAGAGAAATTGGGGCAAAAAAAAAATTATTTTTTTAATTAAATTATAGTTAACGCAAGAGATCAATTTTGGCTCTCTTTGGCGCAATTGGCACAGAATTTCCCATCCCTTCAATATATTTAATCTAGCATCATAGTCTAATCCAGTTTGAAGTTAAATACTCAAAATGAATAATGGATGAGTAAATGTATGGTCCCATTCGTGTAATGTGGGCATTATCTTTCTGGGGCCCGAAAAGAAACGACCCCATCTATTTTTGGTCAAACCACATGGGCCCACCTGGGCTACCCCACGTAGGCACACTCACAACTTCGATTCCCAATGCAAGGGCAAGCAGAACTCTAAATATAATTGAGTCTAATATTAAAGCCTATTGCAATTGAAAGATTCATTCCAAAAAGGGGAAAACAAATTGGAAAATGCAATTAAAGACGTTTCTATTGGAATTTTATAGAACAGGGAGACAGGAGGGCTTAGGTTTTACCTTAAATAGCCATACCAGAGGACATGATCAGAAATTGAATAAATCGGGCTTTAGAAGGGAGACAAGAAAACATTTTTACAATAGAGTTGTCAATGAGTGGAATGCTTTGCCAGATTATGTTGTGCATTCGAAGAGAGTAGAAGATTTTAAGAGGAATCTTGATAGTTATTGGAAATTGTTAAAGTATTACATTTAATTTGGACCAACCTTGCTGGGCCTCTGGCCTGTTGTTGGTCAAAAAATTTTGTATTTGAATAATTTTGTATACATTCTTAATGATCGTATGATGATTGATTGAAATGTTACAAGAGTGGAGATGGGGCATTATATATAATGTCGTATTTTAACTTTGCCATCTAAAGGGTATGAAAATCTATTCTGGTGGACAGAGAAGCTACCCCATTTGCCCTAACTGTCCTGACGTCCAGCTATCTCCCCAGCATGTCTTCGACTGCCCAGCTATTCAAGCCAGACTTTTAAAGATCAGCATTGAAGACCCAGAAATCCTCATTTATTCCGACAAAGCAGTAGAAGTGGCTGAGGCTGTCTACGGCAGCTTCGGAGCAATTTGACTCTTTCTTTGCACATTTCATGGACAAGACAACAACAACATTTTAACTTTGCAATTACTTCTAGTAATCTACCCATAATTTTAAGTTACAGCAAATATTTATCGGTTAATTGTCATTTTTCAAACACTACCATACGACAGATTAAAAAATTGAGTTAAATTGTCATTTTAAATTGGAAGCAATCTCAGCTCTTCAAACAACCCCTGTCACAAATCACAAGTAAAACCAAGAACGAGAAAAACCTGCCATTAACAGCAAAAATAAGGAACCAAGTTGTCAAACAAAATTAATTAAAACTGAAAGCAACTGTATCACAAAAAAACAAAGGAATCTTAAGCAAGACAGGTGTCAACTAAAACTTAAGATTTCTTCAATCAAAATTTCCAAATTTAATCAAATGTATTCATTTCATGAATCCATATTCAATTTTAAAATTTAAAAAAATTACGAAAAACAATCGGTTAAAAACAGAAAAACTATTTTTACTTTATAAATCATATTTTTTACAGAAGAAACTTTTTAAATACAGATATTTATGTTTATACAATGTGTTTTTCTGTAAAATTTAGATATTTTTCTAGTGAAGTTGTAATATTAAGTGAATTAGTGCCTTCACATAATAAGTGCGGTTAATTTAAACATTATGGTAAAATTTGCTTCAGCACATTCCCCCTACAGATAACATTAACATTTCACTACTTGAGCTTATATCCTTTATAAAACCATAAATGGGAAGTTGTTAATTTCAATTACCTATTATGAAAGTTAAGGCAATGATAATATTTCGATAGGGGTTTAAAAATCCTAGATGTAGATTGTGTTTTCACACGATTTAGAGTTTGAAAATGTCGAAGAAGTGATTTTTGAATATCGGTTCATCCTTCTGAAGCCACTCTACATCTCGAACTAAAAGAGATACGCACTTCAAATTTTCAAGTATTGAACCGTGTTACTTGCGTGTGAAATCTCCAATTAGTTAACATCGCCTCTGCTTATGATGAAACATCGTAAGTATGGAAAAAACGACCGCAACTTGTGAAACGGACCTAGCTATTTAATTGAACTGCCGAGAGAAAAAAAAACTGACTTTATAAAAACAACACTATGTGAAAGAAAAGAAAATTTCGATTTCATAGGGTTGGTAACGCTGACGTCTAACGATTGCTCTTATTTTTCCCTCTAGAGTTGCTTATAAGAAAGGTAACAGCTGGACTGCGTTGTTGCGATAGAAAACGTGATTTCTTACTGGTCGTAAAAAAAAGGATTTTTTTTTAACGTTAGAGTCTATGCCACCTTTTCTGGAACGCAAAGAGTACTCAGGTAATGGTGCTGGGTAACAATTGGCTTAAAAGTATGTTGTTTTTTTAACTTTCTAACTGATTGTGGATTTTTTAACGCTAATAATGTTATTAAAGTAGCGCTTGATTAAGTAATTAAATTAGCAAAACCAGTAATTCAATTAATCCTGCCGATTTGGAGTTTGGAGAACCTTAATATTATTACTGTTAGTTGAACATTTTGTTTTAGAGTGTTTTTACATAGGGGGTATTAGGGTTAAGATGAATTATTGTATTTATTAACTACATTTAAAGCTACGCAAGGGAAGGGGGTATTTTTGACTCATTAGAACCACAGGGAAGTGACGAGTCAAAATCTGAGTAGACAACAAATGCAACTTTTTTTAAGAGCAACATCGTACGCGGCGTCGGAACTCAGGAGCATATTTTTTTAGCATTCAAATTTAAGTTTATGAAATAGGCAAAACTTGTAATCTTTAAGGGAGATAATAGTATGTTCGTTGACACAAAAATCTCAACTTTTTCAAAAATGTCACTTAGCACGTTCTTCCACTAAGCTCTTCAATTACTCTGTCGCATTTTATTAAGAAAAGCAAACTTCCTTAACTTATCCACATCCATTAACTGATATTATTCGAGTCAGTTCAGAAACTTTTCTTTGTCCAAGTCCATAAACAATCAATCTAAAGCACAAAAGCCATAACACTTCTTTCATCTTACACCGAATTTCCATTTATCACCATACCTTAAAACAAACACATTATTCAAAGAATCTCCTCATTATACCAAGCTCAATAAATTAATTATATCAACATCAAAACTCCGTCTTTTCCGTTGAACAAAACAAGTCAAAGAGCGTAATGCATTAATCCTCCATTGATGCAATGTTTCCTCTTCACCCATAGATATCATAGTTAAAGTTTTAGATTGGTGGATCACGTGACATCCAATGCTAACGACGGGACACGCATGGAGACCAAAATTGGTAGGGTTTGGGGTCAGTGTTGCCACAACTTTAAGGAAAAAAGTGGTACGAAAAAATAACATTTAATTCTGAAATTTATAAAGAAAAATACCATAAAAATACTAGCAGCATTTTTGAATATTTTTAGTGGCTTTAAAAAACGAAAAACGCTTTTCTAGTATTTTTTTGCAATTTTAGAGTCATATCGTATTTTTCTCCTTGCAGTGGTGGCAACATTGGCCCATACCCTACCAATTTTAGTCTCCATGCGCGTCCCGTCGCTAGCATTTGGAGATCACGTGATCTGCCGATCCAATACTTTAACTACGATATCTATGGTAATGCATTAATTCTCCATTGAATCAATGTTTCCACTTCACCTGAACAATCTTAAGAAGCTTACAGATTAAGAAGAAGGCAATAGTCATTCATTTCGATGGTAGCGCCATCAAGCGGAACAATTAACCATAATCCCTTGGAACTAACTTCTCGAAAAATACTTTGTTCATCCCCCTAAGGGAGGTTTCACACACTCCGGTAGTTTTTGTTGTATTTACTGGGATGTTTGTTGGCAGTGGTAATGTAAGTCTATTGGAGCGTTCCCACAACGAGAAAAATATTGTATTTACGTTTTTAACGAAGATATTCCTCGAATATTTTGGCAAAGTCAAGTGAATTCGAGTTAAACAATCGCCGCACTAGAGCTACACGAAGGCTATTGAGAAGAGCGTCATTGATTAGGTTATGTTCGAATTATCGTCTCTAGAGCTACACGAGGGCTATCGGCGACGGGATTCGTATTTTAGAACCACAGTGAAGTGACGAGCCGACACCTGAATAGGCATCCAACGCAACCGTTAAGGGCGTTATCGTACGCAGCGTTAGGGCTTTGAAGGATACTTAACGTGCACTCCCTTACACGGGGTATTATTCGTCGGAAATTTTTGGCTGCACGGGCCGTTTATAGTTTGTCAGTTATTTTGGCGATGCTCGTACCCGAACCTGGGACCTTTCGCATGCTAGGCGAGTGCCTAACCAACTGGGCTCCTCAGTTCCTCGAGAGCCATTGGAGAAAAGCGTCATTGGTTACTTGAACCACTAACAAGTGACGGGCCGACACCTGTGTAAGCCCCGAATATAATTTTTAAGGGCGACATCGCCCGCGTTGTCGGGACTTGAGAATATTTAATGTGCATCTCTCTCAGCACGGGGTTGTGTTCGTCGGTTATTTTAGCTGCACGAGACATTTAAAGGTCGTCATTTATTTTAGCAATGCTCATACTCAAAGCAGGTACATTTAAAGCGCAGGGCAATAGCCCTACAACAGCTCCCCTGTCCCAAGTGAATTCGATCTTTATAAATTTTGACATCGGCAGTCAAGGTTGGTTTAGGCTGGTTGGACGATATATTTTTAGGCTTGTGTGTCTGGTTAGAGATCCGCTCATAAACCTTCGTCGAGTAAGACAGACACAACACACACATAAGTGACAGATGCTGCCATCTATCGCCACCTCCTCAATTTAGACATGTCCCTGAAGGAGAGAGAAATAGTATCCAGGGACGTACTATCGTGGGAAATTGCTCTAAACTGCAGAACTTTCATACCCACAGATTTAACGAGCACGTTCTCCGCATATTATCGGTGGGTCTTCAGTGGTATCGGGACTCGATCGCGGTTCCTTCCGATTCCGAGATCTAGACGCTAACCACTAGGCTCCCCATCGGCAGTTTATAGCCTTAAAAATAGCATTATTGTTGCCACTACTTGAGAAATTAGTTGATAAAACAAAAAACACTTTAAATACGATATTTAGTCCCTTGACGTGTGAACGCTCCTATTGACTTAACCTTACCACAGAGGATCAAACGGCAAAAATAACTTTCTGTAAAACTATTCTTATAGATTAAAGACAACATACATACTTATTCATTCCAATGGTAACGCCATCAAGCGAAACAATTAACCATTAATTCCTCCGGGAAACTTCCCCAAAAAGACTTTATACTATCCCAAAGAGTTTCGAAGAAGATGTAGATGCTGCCAAGCAAAAATCAGCACAGAAACAGGATTGCCAGGTGAAGCAATTGATCGCTTTGTAGTAAGCCCAAACACACTATTTGGCGCTATTCTGCAGTGAAGTTTGTGTAGACTTACTACATCGACTTGGCGGTTTGTTAGGTTAGGTTAGGTTTTTAATTATCGTCGCACTAGAGCTACACGAGGGCTATTCTTGGCGGTTTGTGATTCTCCCAATTAAAGGAATTACACTGCATTTTTAGTATTTGGTTAGGTTAGATTTGAATTATCGTCGCACTAGAGCTACACGAGGGCTATTGGCGACGGTTACTATTTGTGAAGGGAATTACTACCAGCTTGTGAAAATCTCGTTCTACAGAATACAGCTGCACAAAAAGCATTTTTAAATTTTTAATTAACGACTTTTAAGGAATAAAATGACGCATTTCAGCAGGAATTAACATTGATTCAGAGGTTTGGAGCCTACATTGTAGTTTGTATAGGCCCACCGACTGAGCAGACTCTGATATATACATAATTACAATGTTTTTTTAATACTTGTGAAGGGAATTATTGCAATCTTGTGTAAATTCAAATCCGGTGCTACAACCTACAGCTTTAAAAATGCCATTTTTAAATTTTTAATTAACGCTTTTTAAGAAACAAAATGACGCGCTTCAGCATGAACTAACATAAGGCGCGTTTACATGAACTCCATCATTCAGCATGAACTAACATTTACATGGAATGAAGAGCAAACTCAGCATTTTTTCCCTCTCCATAGATTTTAATTCCATGGTTTAATTCCATGGATTCGGCCAAAGACGCCCACATTGTTCTAGAAATCCTGCTCGATAACTTTTCCCCCTAATGAAGGGTTTGGCATTCCATTGATTCAATGGCTCATGCAAACGCGTCTATTGAGTGAAAGGTTTATAAAGATCGCTTGGTGACTTTCTATAAGTGGCTTCAATTTTTATCTCGCCAAGCATATCCGCCTTCTTAACTTTATGAGTCTACCCCCTGAAGGGGCTTCACATTCAATGAAGCGGATTGCGCATCCATTAAATTGAGCACCTCTATAAATAATGATTTGGCAAGTGGCGAATGATCCTTCGCTGAGCAAACCCTGATGAAATGACACACCAAATGGGAAGTTTGCGCTATCCATCATAGTTAATCTGCCCTTACTAAGTTTCCGGGGGGTCGGACGGGTTACAGGATAGAGTGGTGTATTGTAATGTACACTCTTAAAACAAACACTCCCAATTTAACTCAGTCTGAGTGGATTTCACTCCTCCAGACTGGAAAATGCACTTCTCCTTTTGGAGTGGATCCTTTGTGTGTTAGACCTCCGGCAGGATCACTCCAAACGAGTGATTTTAACTCAGTCTGAGAATATTTTTCATGCCTTTAGGGTGTCGAAAATGCACTTCAACTGGAGTGGATTTCACTCTTTTGTTTTAAGAGTGTAATCATTTCCGGCTGCCTATTTCTAGAATACAGGGTGGTTATAAAATAAAGCTCCCTATTCGGAGTGGTCTGTAGCTTGAATGAATAATCCAAATGCAAAAAATTTTGAGACACTTACTAATCAAGAAGGGGGGAAAAGAATGGAATCATTAAAAACAAACTCGTCACTTGACCAGTTTTCTAAATTACGAAGCGTAATTGGATGTGTTGGCCGTAATTGGCTACTCCTTGTAATTATAACCTTGGTCAAGAGACGAGTTTCTGTGTTATAATTCCATTCTTTTTCGTAAAAAAGAAACTCGTCTCTTGACCAGGGTTCTAAATTACGAAGCGTAATTAGCTGTGTTGGTAGTAATTGGCCATAATTGACGACGTTTCGTAATTTAGATTCTGGTCAAAAGACGAGGTTTTTTTTATGATGATTCTTTTGTATGATTATTTTTTTTAGGATTTTGTCTTTTTATGATACCATTCTTTTTCCCCCTTCTTGATTAGTAAGTGTCTCAATTTTTGTTGCATTTGGATAATTCATTCAAGCTACAGACCACTCCGAATAGGGAGCTTTATTTTCTAACCACCCTGTACTTTAGGTTTGGTTTGGTTTGAATTATCGTCGCACTAGAGCTACACAAGGGATATTGGCGACGGGCGTCGTTATTTAGAACCACAGTCAGGTGACGAGCCGACACCTGAGTAGGCACCCAACGCAACCGTTAAGGGCGACATCGTACGCAGCGTTAGGACTTTGAAGGATATTTAACGTGCACTCCCTTACACGGGGTATTATTCGTCGGACATTTTTGGCTGCACGGGCCATTTATAGGTCTGCAGATATTTTGGAGATGCCCGGACCCGAACGTGGGACCTTTCGCATGCTAGGCGAATGCCTAACCGACTGGGCTCCCCAGAATCTAGAATCCTGTAGGAGACGCATCCAATTTAATTAGATTTTAATTTTTTATTATAAATTGAAATGTTCTATCTTTCTAAAAAAAAGCAGTTAATTTATTGTTTTTTAAGAAATTAACGTGGCAAGCGGATTTCGGAAGTCTTGCAAAAAAAGTTTTTCAGCAGCAAATTTACTAGATATTTTGGATAAAAATAAATTTTGCAATGAAATATAATTTGTCCCTTTCAAATACTTTTTGTTATTACTATTTTCATAAAAAAGGTGAAAGATGTTTGAATTTTAAAGATGCCCAATATTAGGTCTGTGGAATTGACCCATCCTTTAAATTGAGTTGGTTAGGTTAGGTTTTGAATTATCGTCGCACTAGAGCTACACGAGGGCTATTGGTGACGGGCGTCGTATTTTAGAACCACAGTCAAGTGACGAGCCGACACCTGAATGGGCACCCAACGCAACCGTTAAGGGCGACATCGTGCGCAGCGTTAGGACTTTGAAGGATATTTAACGTGCACTCTCTTACACGGGGTTTAATTACACGAGGTTTAAATTGAGTTGGAGTACAGTGAAACCAGCACAAGAGTTGATTGGTTAAAAGTTTTATTTCTCATTAAAAAAATCCTGGGAGATTATTTACATTGTATAACCTCTTGCGACCTGGTAGGGACAATTTTTTTAAAACCTCTTTACAAACAATTAACATGTTAACTAGTTTCGAAATTGACCTGGTCCGATAAAAGATCCAAATATTAGTTTTCAGATTTTGATATACAGGTATCAGTCACTTATTTCTATAAAAAAAATGAAGATGAACGAGAGACAATATTAGAGTTCTTAAAAAATTAATTTTAATTTTTTTTTAACATTTCAAAAAGTTCTTTATGTAGTTGATTTTAAAATTCATTTTACAATGAAATCCATCTTTAAATAAACTGTTAACCACAAATAAGTGATACGGCCTTTTTCTTTGCATTTATAGCACAAATAATGTGTATTTTTAGAGCTTAAGGCGTGTTTCTAAGTAACTGAAGAGTACATGGAAAGAACCGATAGATTTCGTACAAGGCTTTCCTTTGCCTAAACTAGTCCATTGCCTAAACTAGTGTAAAGAAGCCAGTTACTCGCTTTGTTTATCTTTCGCGGCAACCCTAATTCACGCCAGAGTTTAGTGGAACGTGTCACACGTTTGAACCGCAATTGAAGAACCATAGGAAAAACCGGTTACCGATCGCCAATGTCAGCCAAGCAGAGACAATTACGGAAAGACTATGAAGAAATCAATGGGTTCTTCCCGTGTACTCTTCAACTATTAAACACGGATTTTTTTTTTAGTTTTTTTTTTGCAAAACATACTTTTTGGCATATATTTGTATGAAAAGTATATTTATATTTAGAATATACGTGTAGGA
Source organism: Hylyphantes graminicola (assembly GCA_023701765.1). NCBI lineage: Eukaryota > Metazoa > Arthropoda > Arachnida > Araneae > Linyphiidae > Hylyphantes > Hylyphantes graminicola. The sequence continues at coordinate 10,752,929 of CM043116.1, forward strand.
CTTTGTTCGGGTCTTAATAGGTTAAGCACGAATATGGCAATTTATTAATCTTGTGCTGTAGTGTCAGTATACCCGTCTGTCACTGAGTTGACCGGGTTGAGGTAAAACTTCGTTACTTCTTTACAATTTGTCGGCTAAAAAATAAGTTTTTTGATCAAAGTTATTCGTATTAACAAAAACAGATTATCTTTGTAAATTTTACCTTTTCTTTCAGTAAAAACAACATACTTAGTTGGTAGACATATGTATTCAAGTTTGTGTGCTTGGTCAGAGACCCGCTTATTAACCTTCGTCAAGTAAGACAGACACAACACACACACATAAGTGGATCCGTCTTTAGAGGCAGATCGATTTGTCCGATTTTAGAGACAGAGGACAACTAGAGGATCCCCAGAATTGTCTTGTCACTCCCAGAGGTATTGATTTGGTATGGGAATTTTGAGGACTTTGTGGCCACGACGGATTTAGCGTGCCCCATTCACCATTAGCGTACACGGGGGTCTTCGGAAAGCAGCGGGGCTCGAACTCGCAATCTTAGATATCCCAGTCCAAGACCTTACCGACCAGGCTATCCCGGCTATAACAACAGACTTTTTAGACAATGTGGACTTTTTGACACATTACACCACTTTGCAGTTTTCCCACTAAATAATCCCTTTTTATCTTTTACCATTTTACAAAAAAGCGACGCTGTCGAAAGCATCATTAAAGTTTGGCCAAGGGATGAGTAGCTTTATGAAAACAGTCTGATGGGTCCAATAAGAAAGGATCATCAGTGGCGGGCAGGGATAAGATTAGTTTGAAAACAATATTGTTTTTCTCGAGTTAATCGATAGTATCGGGAAAAGTTCCAATTTCGCACTTTGTGAGGAGTTTGGTTTGAAACAAAGTTCTTCAAAGGGTAGGATAACCAATAACCGAAAAAAATATATTGGGTTGAACTATCGATGCACTAGAGCTACGGTCGGCGGGCTTCATAATGTAGGACTACGTCAACTGTAGGTTGGCAGACTTATTTTCAGGCTTGTGTGCTTGGTCAGAGACCAGATAATAAACCTTCGTCAAGTAAGATAGACACAACACACGCATACGCGACAGATGCTGCCATATATCGCGCGCTGAGACCTCAATTTAGACATGTCCCTGAAGGGGAAGGAAATAGTCTCCAGGGACCTGTACACGTGGGAAACTATGCAATGACCGCCCATAGAAATGCCGGACCCAACAGATTTAACGAGCACTTACTCCGGATATATAATCTGGACAAACAAACATCCATGCGTTACCGGGATTCGAGCCCGGACCCAGAAGCTCTAAAGGCTGGCTTCCTAACCGTTGCGCTGCCGAGTCGGCTGTGTCAACTGTTGTTCAATTCGACCCCCTAACAGCATTTTAGATACACTCTTAAAACAAAAGAGTGAAATCCACTCCAGTTGGAGAAGTGCACTTTCGACACTGGAAAGGAGTGAATATTAACTCAGACTAAGTTAAAATCACTCGTTTGGAGTGATCCTGTTGGAGGTTTAACACACAAAGGGTCCACTCCTTTCGGAGAAGTGCATTTTCAAGACTGGAGGAGGGAAAATTACTCAGATTAAGTTAAATTCGCTCGTTTGTTTTAAGAGTGTACTGTCTGTTTTTTAATAATGGGCATGTTTTCGGTCTTGAGTGGCAACATTAAGGATAAAAATAAATTATTTATCTAGTTGAATGGAGAGTTAAGGGGTCACAGGAGTCTTAAAAATGTGCAAGGAAGATACTACATAGCATAGTTTGATCTCGATTGTAATTTTTTAACTACTCAATAAATGAGTATAATTTTTTTATATGTAATTCTACAGGATTTATTTATTATAAAACAAGTTTTAAAATTTATGAAACTTTAGCCAACACTAAAATAAATGATATTAAACATGAAGGTACGTGAACACACTGTGATTAGGCTTGCGCGGCAAATTGTGAGGTCAAAATTGAAAAAATGACCAAGAAAATGACTTTATATTGTACAAATATGTACAAACTAGGACTTATACCTAAATTCTCAGCTCAATTTTAATAAGAAATTATTTTAAGAACTTTTTTCTAAAAAAATTAATGAAAATTTAAAAATTTTGATTTTAAATTTTTTAAAAAATAATTTCTAATTAAAATTGAGCTGAGAATTTAGGTATAAGTCTTTGTTTGTACATATTTGTACAATATAAAGTCATTTTCTTGGACATTTTTTCAATTTTGACCTCACAATTTGCCGCGCAAGCCTAATCACAGTGTGTTCACGTACCTTCATGTTTAATATCATTTATTTTAGTGTTGGCTAAAGTTTCATAAATTTTAAAACTTGTTTTATAATAAATAAATCTTGTAGAATTACATATAAAAAAATTATACTTATTCATTGAGTAGATAAAAAATGACATGTAAGATCAAACTATGCTTTGTACTATCTTCTTTGCACATTTTTAAGACTCCTGTGACCCCTTAATGTCACAGGGGGACAGAGAACCAAACGGAGCTGTAGAAAATGAAGAGTAGAAATCAAATCTGGGATTAAAAAAAATAACGTCACTTGAAACAAATCAATTGTTGAGGTTAGTTAGGTTATGTTTGATGAAATTTTGGCGATGCCCGGACCCGAACCCGAGACCTTTCGCATGCTAGGCGAGTGCCTAACCAACTGGGCTCCCCAGCCACCTCAATTGTTGAGGAAAAAGAATGCGCAAACGATCATTTTGTGCATTATGATACTTTTCCACGCCATAACTTTTAATAATAAAACTCATATTAAGGCTTAAATTGCTGCTACGGAAGTCCGTCTCGCAATAAGAATTCAAGCGCGAGTAAATTATTACCTACTTTTACATTATTTAAAGCCCAATTATCTCTAGTACAGTCGAACTAGACAATCAAACCGTAAAACGGACCGTAAACAAAGTTGGCGCCAAATTCAGCTACCGGAGATGTCGTAAGGTATCATAAATAACAAAGGCGGTATGCACTTGGAATTCGAATTACAACAATATCTAAACTAAAGAGTTGGTAAATTTAAGCCTATGATGCCAGAAACTAACAAATAATTCTTAATCAAATATAATAGAATTGAAAGATGAGTATACGTTCGAATTCAGTTGAGAAATGCTTGGAATCAAATATAATTTCTTACTTCAATAAAAGAAAAATTCTAACTCTATTGTTCATCGGTTTTATTGTTATTCGGTATAATGAAATTCTTAGTAAAAGTCTCAGAAATATCTAAATGCTGCTTCGTAAGAGATTTCAATTTACTTTAATTGCAAGGTTATTCTTTTTATACCTTTATAATTTAAATTTTAAGTGTTATAATAATAAATAATACGACAATTTATGCATCTGTGAGGTAAAAAAAAGCTCATAATTTAACTTTTTAAATTTAATTAAATTCTTCTCTTAATTAAAACAGGCAATTCGAGGTTTCTTTTCTTTTTTTTTTGCAGAAAGAGAACTTTACAAAAAGCAGACACACTTAAAAAAAAATTACAGTAGCCACAACCAGTAAATTATTCTAACAAAATGGCATGTAATTTGAATCAGATTTATTAAAACATAAATAAAAGTTTTGAGAACATTTTAAGAAAACTATACCTACTAAATGGTATTTATTTAAATATTACTCCTTGTTTCTTCTCAAAGGTAAATAAGAAAGCTTTTTTTCTTCAATTTAATATCAATTGTTTAAACAAGTAAAATATTTCCCTACACTCTAAAAAAAAATCTGTAAGGTTACTAAGAATTCTCTAGGAAACTCAGCTTCCATAAGTTTGTTTAGTAATGTTACATAAGAAATATGTGTATAGATTACTAATTAAAGCTTAGTATCCAATACAATCATTTAAATTGCAAGCATACTATAAAAACTTCAGTAAACGTTACAAGATATATTCTAGTAATCAATACATCCACTTATGTAGTATCTTTACTAGGAAAAAGTTAGCAACTAGCAGTTTCAAAAATGTTAAACAAGAGGGCGCCACTAATTTCCTTTTAGTCAAGTATTATTTCGACTTTTCCGGAGCAGGTCGCAGGATTTGAACTCGCAACCTCAAGATTAGCTCGCTCATGTTTCAACGAGAAGTAGCACGTAATGCCACGCGGTCATCGGGACATGCAGATCCTTTGCGTGTAAATAATGAGGTTGAAATCTTGATCGATATAAAGCTTTCGGATATGAAGTTTTAGAAATAATTTAACGCAATTTGTATGTATGTACTAAAATAAAAAAAAACACGTTTTTCGGTTTCTCATCGTTGCGATATTGATTCGTTAGAATTTTTCGATGAAAAGTACATTGATTGAATTTTCACCTTTGACCGATATCGAATCAGACTTTTATCTCTTAGTCTCGTACACTTTCAATTTACGGACGCGATCACCGGTTAGTTTTTGCTAAATCCGATTGCCGATCGAACAAATTTCGAGAAACAAAACAATGCAATAAGGGAAACTACGCATCTCTCAAAAAGATAGCCAGGTGGCGCTGTAAGCGTTACAACAATTTACTTAGTATTGCTTAGTATTACTACAGTAGTTTCTTTAGGTTACAGATGATTTTCTAGTAAATGGTGAAAACCTGTAAAGTTACTAAGTAATCGTTAGTAAATTCAAGCCAAATTTTTTACAGTGTAGGGTTTGAATTTTGAAGACTAACCTTTTCTTCAAAGCAATTATTTCGTGATAAGAAAAAATTATATCTTATTCGAAATTGCGCATGCATTTCATGGCAATAGAAAATCATACCAATAAAAAAATACCAAATATTTAGATATGCATTTATATTTAAAACTATTTTCACTAAGTAACCTACTAAAAAATATTTTCGATAAAGTTAAGTTTGAATGATTCAACAAATGTTTTCACAAATTAATAATTTTCTATGTTTCAAAAATTTTGGATAAGGTTTATTTACAAATACAATCAAAGAAATATTTTTTTTAAAAAAATGGAAGTCGATTAAAATTGAAATTAATAAGTTATCACTTTCTGGTTTCATCCAAATCTATTTTAATCAAATTATCAAAAACAATTTGAAAGCATAGGGCTTTTGACAAAAAGCAACCATTCAACAAGCTCTAAAGTTTTTACTGACATTTGTTTCATAGAATGGGCTGAGGAAAAATCATCGCAAGCGCTTCATAGAGGATATTGGCGACAGGCGTCAGAATTTACAATCTCAATCAAGGGACGACACCCGAGTAATAGGGTATTAGACTATCGAAAAACATTGGCTTCAAATTTTCTTATGTCAAGAATATTAGACCCGTATTTTCCCCCTTTTTTTAAAATACCCCATAAAGAGGAGAAAAATGAATTTTAAAATTAGGACGAAAAATTATGCCCAAAAACGCTTTGTGGCTGTCACGTGGTATCTATGACGTCACTAGCAACTTTGAAACACCATTTTGGAATCTACTTTAAGCAAATTTGAACTGCGCTTTTGTAAAACCTCCTTCCATTACCTATATAAATCTTATTTTAATAGTAAATTAGATTAAAACCAGTTTAATTACAAATAAAAAAAACATCACACGGGTTTGTTTATATAAAAAGTGACGTCAGCCAAATTGACGTGCTGACGTACTGATAAAGAAGAAATTTTAAAATCTTAATTATTTATAGAATAATTTGCAAAAAAATATATACGTTTGTTATTGTTGGGTTCAAACTCCAATTTAATATTGGAAGGTATTTTAGCGATACACAGTCAAGTACTCTATTCGTTGGACCTTTTGATACCTCATAGACAGTTTGCAGATCTGCTGTAGTTTGGCAAGGATCTGGAACCGTCTCCATGCAAAGGCTGGCGTCTTTCCAACTGGACTCCCCGGCCCCTACACCAACTGAGAAATGTTCCTTTTAAACCTGACCACGATAGAATATTAGGTATACATACGATCTTAAAGTAGTATTTAATTAAATTCCTTGGGCATCTCTATGGTTTCTCGTGTTTCTCCCAGTGATCATCAAAAAATAAAACATTCCTGTTGTTTTGAACCGTTTTACATTTAACCCTTTATGTTCCTAGTTTTCGATTCTTCATTCTTAGTTTTGAATATTTTTCGAATCACGAGACATTTCTTCGTAAATGACTTCAAACTATTGTTCTTAGTCATATTCCATGTTTCGAGTTAAGGAATATACCAAGGCAGTCGTTATATAGAAAGGGACATAGGGTTAATGGCGGTCGGTTAGGATAGTTGTGGACTGTATTTATTAAACCCGAATTTAATAAATACGGTAGTTGGTTTATTAAACAGATTTTTTCCCCAAAAAATAGTCTATTATCCCAGATATTAATACCAAAACATTTTATTTAAAAAATATCTGAAAGTCGTTACTCAGCATTTCTAACCAAGCCGTGACTCTTTTCCTCAGAAATAGCTTCAAAACATTGATCTTATATCAGACGTTTTAGTTCGCGAAAAAAAATGTAAACTAAGGCAGTTGGTGTAAAGAAGCGGACGACGCATTAGAGGCGGTCTTGTATAAAAACGTAAACTGTGTGTAAAACCTTCCACTACCAGAACGTGCACGAACGTACGTCCTCCCAGTTCAATCATCGACTACCAGGACGTACACTTCGTACGTCGTTCCCTAAACAGTAAACAGCTACAGAGCAGAGCTGTTTTCTGTACAGGCCTTTGTTGTAGCCTGGTTTAGGCTCTTATTTGAGAAATTAAGCCTGGCAGTGGAGGGGTTAAGAGTTTTATTAATTTGTACAAACTTTCTAAAATTAAGAACCACGATCGCTAAAAGAGTTCAACCTCGGTAAACACAAGGCATAAATGCTCTCAAAATTCGAATCTGACAGTAATTGCGACAAGAGCTTTACTGCTCCTTATAATTGTTAATTGTTATTTACAATTGTTAATTTGGTTGTCGGTCTGTAAAAAACCGTTTACAACAATTAAAAAGTAACGATTAAAATTGCCGAGTAAAGCGATTCCCTGTATTACTTGTCCAGCTATCCTGGCAAAATTGCAGCAAATCACCAACTCGCCCTAAACACCAAACTCGCCCCAAAGCCTTACGAAGACCTTTATGAAGACCAATGTCTACTGATCGCTGAAGCGGTCTATGAGACCTTCTGTCCCATATAATCTATATCCATGGACACGACCGACGTCATCATCAGTAGAATATTACAAACTCCCTTCTACACTGAAACCACTCTGAGTAAGGTTATAACAATTTTAAAGACCGTTTTCTCATTTGTTAAAAATTATATATTTCCACAAATTATTTGAGCACACAAGGTTAAAACTTCACTCAATAAAAGGCACACTAAATCAAAATCTATTTACCATGTCTCCCATGTTCGCAGATGTTTGTTTTCACTCTCCTCACCCGACCGGCACAAACCCACTTTTCAGCAAAAAATAACCGCAACCAAAATTTAATAAAAAAATATATATTTATCGCGATTATCACCAATAAGCCTCGCGCCGAAGTTGAAGAAAAAGAATTGTTTTTTTTATTCGGCGACTTTGCTTGGCTTCTCGCGGTCTTGTTTGCAGCAATAACTTTTTGCCGCCAAAAATAGAATCAAGAGGGGACCCCTGGTGGGGAAATAGTGAAACCTTGAGATCTCATTGCCAATAATGCTAAACTCTTTTGTTGTTTTAATTGTTTCTTTCTTCTTTCTTCACTGTTATAACACCGCGTCTTTTTTCCGAGCCAGCCAAACCAAACCCTTTCCACGTGCTCTGATGGTGGAGGATGGAGACATTTTCAGCTTGCGCTGGTATTCGGCGCTTCTTCTTCGAACGACCTTGCCGAGTTCCTCTTTTTGGCATAGAGTTAAGAGGAAGATTCAGATGCTGCCGGGACAAAAACAATGCAAAAACTGGCTTTCCAAGTGAAGCCATTCATCGCTTTGTAGTAAGCCCAAGCAAATACCGTCGACAAAGTATTTGGCGATATTCCACATTGGAGTTAGTATCAAAGAGTTCTATAGTAAGGTAGAGACTGAACCTACCAACCGCACCATCGACCAACACGAAGACTATAGGCGCGTTTACATGAGTCATCGAATCCATGGATTGAAGAGCAAACTCCGCAATTTTTCTCTTTTGGGGATTTTCTCCCAGACAGAATCAGAATTGAAGGGTTCATTGGGGGTTTCCCAAACCCTCCAATGCAGGAGGGTTTGATGTTTCATACCATGGATTCGGCCGCAGACTATCATTTGGGTTAGAAATCCTACTTAACCTCTTTTTCTCCTAATGGGGATTTTGCCATTCCATGGATTCGATGGCTCATGTAAACGCGCCTATTGAGTGAGATGGTTATTTAGTCTTCCTAGGGTTGCTTGGAGTCATATATCGGCCTCAATACATATCATGAACTGCTGAAAATAATTAATCCCGTAACACATAGCCCTTCTATTGCTCAAGAACGTGAGGCGGGCTAACATTAGAAATCGAATCCATGGAATGCCATACCCTCCATTGGGGGAAAAACTTTTCGAGCAGGCTTTCTAACCCAAATTAAAGTCTATGGCCAAATCCATGGAATGAAGCGTCAAACTCTCCTTGATTGGAAGGTTTTCGACCCCCCCCCCCCATGAACCCAGGCAGAAAAATCCCCAAGAGAGAAAAATTGCAAAGTTTGCTCTTCATTCCATGGATTCGATGGCTCATGTGAGCGCGCCAGTAGTTTATCATACCAAATCCCACCGGGTAAAAGAAGAACCATTGCTCCTCGTGTAGCTTAAGTTCGACGACTGTCGCCAAACCACATGACGTGAAAAAAGGCCCGTCACACAGAGAATCTCATGCAGCTGAAGTCTGACGTTGTGTTACCCAAACCACATCAGATAGGAAACAAGGCTCGTTTCTCATATTCCCTCATGTAACTGAAGTTCGACATTTTTTAACAAACCACATCAGGTGGGAAACAAGGCTCATCGCTCATAGCCCCTCGTGTAGCTGAAGCTCGACGTTATGCTACCAAACCACATGTAGGAAACAAGGCTCGTTGCTCATATTCCCTCATGTAGCTGAAGTTCGACATTTTTTACCAAACATCATCAGGTGGGAAACAAGACTAATCGCTCATATAGCCCCTCATGTAGCTGAAGATCGACGTTATGTTAAAAACCACATCCGGTAGGAAACAAGGCGCATTGCTCATAGCCCCTTATGTAGCTGAAGCTCGACGTTTTGTTACCAAACCACATTAGGTGGGAAACACGGGTCTTCGCTCATAGCCCTTATGTAGCTGAAGCTCGAAATTTCGTTACCGAACCACACTAGGTGTAAAAAAATGTCCGTACACCAGTTGAAGGTCTGTCCATATAGTCTGGTGTAGAAATGTATTAATTTGCAACCTGATTGGTTTGCTTCGAGTCTTATGACCTTCTCCATATAAAGTCTCCGATATAGCTTTCGTGTAGCTCTAGTCTGACAATTTACTTACTTATTTACTTTCTCCTTGGCGCTACAGTCTATGAAGGACCCTTGCCTCCTTCAATACACAGTGCCACTTCTTTTCCTATAATTCCTTGGTTTTAACTCATAGAGTTAGGAAGGAGGAGTAGAGGGGTCTATTAGTTCCAATGGTTTGAAGCAGTGCTGTCAGGATTTTCGAGCCACTGCGCAGAACATATCGACACTGAGGTATCCCAAGATGCACCGCTCTAGCCTGCTTCGTTTATGCGTCACTGCGCACGTTACATGGACCGCTCTATTCCCCTTCCTAACTCAATGCTTTAATTATCCAATTTTTTACTTTCATCCTTCTTAGGTTTTATCCACAATATTTACCTCAACCCAATTTGACTATTAGATTTGTAAACCGCATAGAGTTGACATTCTAGTCTCTATATGCTTATTTTAAAACTAGGCAATAAACAGCTTGTATGTATGATTAGAACATTTTCATAGAAATGAAAACTGATATTCATTTTCATTACCAACTTTTTTCGAATTAAGTTCTTAGAATAAGCACGACAACAAACTTTCTGCTAACTTACACATTTCAGAAAAAAAATGCCAAAATGTGTGTCAAACCCTGATTCTTCGTGTCGAATTCTCAGAGGGGCGAAGCGCCAAACTCATCAATCCTTTACACACGCAAAGTTTGGAAGAAAAGAACAACTGTAATATGCTTACACAAACTTAAAAATTCCTACACTCCTTGCCAACCTAAGTTGGGTAAATAGAAATATGCTATGGAGAAGATCCTTCCGCGCGTGTAAAGAGTTCCGTAAACTATTTGTGAATCCATACAGAAAACATGTTTAAAACATTGATTTCGTTTAAGGTCTAACAGATTTTAATATTATTGAAGAAAAATTTGGCATTCTGATCAGAATGAAAAGTGTACTTTGCTTAAATTGTATCCAGATCATTTTGTATGTAAATATTACCTTACAAGAGTTTCCAACTAACGGACCAACCGCTCTTTTCCCTCTTCCTTTTTACTCTTTGTTTTTACCCAATTTAGGGTGGCACGGAGTGTAGCAACTTTTGAGGAACACAGAGGGCTGGGTACTGGGGAGCCCAGTCGGTTAAGCATTCGCTTTGCATGCGGAAGGTTCCAGGTTCGGGTCCGGGCATTGCCGAAATAACTAAACAACCCGTGTCCGAGATGTCCGACGAATAATACCTCATATGGAGGAAGTGCACGTTAAAAATGCTCTAAAGTCCCAACGCTGCGAACGATGTCGCCCTTAACGGTTGCGTTGGGTGCCTACTCAGGTGCCAGCTTGTCACTTGAATGTGGTTCTAAAATACTACGCCCGTCGCCAATAGCCCTCGCGTAGCTCTAGTGTGATGATAAGTAAAATATAACCTAATTTAATGCACACAGTTATAAATATCATTTGGTCTTTCATACTTTTGAGTTGTATCAGTAGTTATATTATTTGTTGTTAAATTACCTAAGTAAATGTTCGTGAAAATGCTAGGTAGCAATTAATTTATATATTCGTTATTTAATTTAAATATAAGGTTATTTAAATATGTCATCAAAGTAGCTGGAAGGATTTTTCTATAGTCTGTCGATTTACTGTGCGAGCTTCGAAAAGACTTTCTTCCCCATCCCTTCGCTTGGTTTTCTAAAAAACGGGGCAAGCATCGCTTTTCTAAACCTACGCATTTGAGGTTCTGTTGTGAGGTTAGCAATCCGAACAGTTCAAACCCAAGTAGGGTGGAGGGAAAACACGCTCACCGCCGTTTCAAAGAAAACCACATGCGGGGATGGGGGATGAAAATGCTTTTGATGCTCGCATTCAAGATAGACCTACTTTAGTAGCAGCATATTTATCAATTTGTGCGACCAATGGACACCAGTAAAATGGCAGACGCGCACGCACAGAATAAAGATTTTTTTTTCAAACTAATACGCCGAACAATCATACGAAATAATAGAGAGCTTAGTATGATTATAAAAAAATTTCACATAGATAAATTGTACTTTTACATGATCTAGATTGATCTTACTTATCCTCTTAAGACCAGCTAGCAAAATCCTACATGTATATTCTTATAATAAAAACATACTTTTCATACAAATATATGCTAAAATGTATGTTTTTCAAACAATTAAAAAAAAATGTTTAATAGTTATTAGGGGAACGCCTTAAACTCTAAAAATACACATTTTTTTTGTGCTATAAATGCAACAAAAAAAGGCCGTATCGCTTATTGGTAGTTAACAGACAATTTAAAATTGTTTTTAATGCAAAATGCCTTTAAGATTAACTTCTGAAAGAACTTTTTGTAAAGTTTGAAAAAAAAATATTTTTTTAAGAACTCTAATATCATATTGCCCCCAGCTTCGAATTCATTTTTAATAGAAATAAAGGACTGATACCTATAATCAAAGGATGAAAACTGATATTTGGATCTTCTTCTTTCGGACCTGGTCAAATTCGTAACTAATTAACATGTTAATTGTTAGTGGAGAGGTTTTAAAAAATATTCCCCAATGGGGACGACAGGTCGCAAGAGGTTACCTTTACAGTTTTCTAAACTTAAAATCAAACATGGCTTTTACCAAAGAAAACAATCCATTGCAATGAAAATTAAAACGAACCAGAAATACTTCATTAATGATAAATATCCATTCATATCAAACCCAAATGATCTTTTTGAAGATTCAAGCCTGTACATTTTAAATCCCATCAATTAGATAAACTCATTTCTAAATTATATGCTCACCAACTTTTATGATTCCAGTGCAGATTGCATTCATCATGTCATGGAAACTGCTTACGATCAGTTTACGCAAACTATTAATCTACATTGTGGTTGGCTGGCCAGATTAAAATGGCGGTTCATCATTATCCAATGAACGTCGCTCTCTGGATTGATGCCAAACACTTTTATAAAAACAAACTCTGGGGTAAAAATATTTATGTATTTTTTAAAGAATAAAAATTCACTTTTATGGTGACTTTTGTAACAAAATTGTACGTAAACATATAAGTATTATACACTCCTTGTTAACCTAACTTGGGTAAAAACAATGGGTGAAAAGGCAGAGTGAAGAGAGCGATTGGTCCGTTAGTTGGACACTTTTGTAAGATAATATTCACACATCAAATAATCTGAATAAAGTTTAACCAAAATACACTTTTCATTCTGATAAAACTGCCAAAATTTCTCCAATTCATATTCAATTCATTCTCAATTCATATTCATATAAGAAAGCAACAATAATAGACCAAAATATTTTAAATTAACAAAATCATTTCTAATCAAATAATAATTTTAAATAATTGCAATAACTACTGCATTTAAGTCACTTCATATCTAAAGAAGTAACCTATTCCAAAATTTATTATACATGTAACAAAAATGAAAAATAAAAAAATTATAATAATTAGTTAGATAGAAGAAAAGTTTAAATAAGTTTATTTCAATCAAAAATAATTACCTAAATAGCTAGGAGAACTATTTACAAAGAATTTTAATTATTTTTGCTAAATTTCTGTTCTTTATCATTTTAAAGACATTTTTTTTAAATATTTGCTACAACTGCAATGTCTAAGGTACTTTAGTTATATCTAAGGAAATTACTTATTTCTAAATTTATTATACACGTAACAAAAATTGAATTTGACAATTATAATAATGAGTTAGATAGTATAAAAAACTTTAATTAATATTATTTCAATCGAAATATAATTGAAGAACTTAGTAGAAGAGCGTGCTAAGTAACATTTTTGAAAAAATTGAGATTTTTGTGTCAATGTTCATATTACTAACTTCTTTAACAATAACAATTTTCCCCTTTTTCACAAATTTTAAGTTTAGTATTATTTGACGGTTTGCAAATACCGTTTTCATCAGATCTGAATGTAAATTAAAAACTTAAATGCTCATTTTCTCGTTTTCACCTTTTTGTCACTTAGCACGTTCTTCCACTAAGCTCTTCAATTATCTAAGTCAGTGGTTCCCAACAGGTGGTCCGCGGACCCCCAAGGGTCCGCGAGCTATGCCAGAGGGGTCCACAAGATGCTATTAGAATAAATTTTTAAAACTATATTTCGAAAAATTACAGAATAGTCACTAAGTAACTTTTCTACTTTAAAACATTTCTTGGAGTCACAGAGGAGAAGTTGCCTGACCAGATCAGGATCAATGTAGTCGAGTCACCACTTTTATAGAGTAATTTCCTAAATCTGACCCTGACGACAGATGGATTCGAAATTCCTTCAGCTGCGAAAAAATACACAAAACCCAAAGCATCACTGAAAAAGAGCAAAGATCAACTTGTGGATCTGACCAGCTGAGGTACGATAAAAAACTCTTTCATCGGTGATAAAGTTACAGACTTCTGGGCATCAGCAAGCAAAGACTACACGAAGCTTGGAAATAAAGCAATGAAAAAGATCCTTCCATTTGCAACCACATATCGATGAGAGCAAGCATTTTCTTCCATGTGTTTCATGAAAAACAAGTATAGGAATCCTCTCTACGTCGGACTTTAGAGTGAAAGTTTTAAGTTTGGAACCTAATATTTCAGAAATAATGGGCTCAAAGTACGGATTTAACTAACTTCTAAGACCTGAGAATTGAAATTAACCGTATAACCGATGGAGTATAATGGTTTGTAACTGAAAAAAACTATACGATGCAAAAAGACTCTTAATTTGGTTCTCACTGTTTAATTTTAGGATTACGAATTTATGGGGGGTCCTTGTTACAATAACGGCTCGACGAGGGGTCCGCGAGAAAATTTTGTTGGGAACCCCTGATCTAAGTAGATGGGGAAACTGTTTACAAGGAATTTTAATTATTTTTTGCAAAAACTTCTGTTCTTTATCATTAAAAAAACAGTCGAAGAGCAACAATTTTTAGTTTATTTTGTCGAAGTGGTAAAAAAAAATCAAGCAGTATATTTGTGTGAAAAATTCGTAAATAAAACTAAATAAAAACAGTAACTGCAATGCATCAAGGTTTCACCGGACGGATTTAAACGTAAAAAACGTGTCTGAATGGAATTTGATGGCCACCAACCGTTGTTCTAGAATATTTTAGAACATTCTAGAATATTCAGAGCATGACTGGTTGTAATGGGCAAAAAACTTTTTTTTCCGATGCTTTGAAAAAAAGTTTCAATCCTCGTGCGATTTGAGCAAAGAATGTTCCAGATTGTTTCTGGAATATATGAAAAAGACAAACTTGTCAAAAATTGTTTTTGAATGTTTCAAAAGCGAGGAAAGAAAGGGAAAATTTAAAGTGGGTTTTTTTGGAGTACTGAAATTGTATATTTTTAAAGTTATTTCACTGTTTTCTCTTTCATTTTTTAAATATCTCATTATTATTTTATTTATTCCGATTGATCACAGAAAAAACGACATTATATATAAATTAAATATATTTGTGCATTTGAAGATGGAACGGTTTAAAGTTATTTAAAATACATTCTACTTGAGAGAAAATCAAATCACAAAATTTTAAAAAATTATTTAAGATTTTTGTTGTAAATCATTAAATTTTGCAGGTTAAGTAATTAATATTTCGTTGTAAGTATTACGGTATTGGGTAGTATATTAAGGTATAAAAAAAAAGCATTAAGAAGTATCTATTAAGAAGTAAGCATTAATTAGAAAGCATTAATAAGTATTAAGTAGTTAGTATTAGTAGACATTAAGTAGTATAGTTTAATAACTTTAAAACCTTTAAATTTCTATTACAGCTTGAATGGTATTTGAGCGTAGTCGTGTAGAGTTACACACCCCTAGTTTTAATGTATTTTTTCACCGTTTCCTAAATAGCTATTTAAATGTATCCCTGCAAAAACTTTCGTCAATGTTTCCCGAAGAACAATTTAATTACTTTAAAAACACAACAACTTTTGAATAAAATTCGTGAATTAAAAAAATGCATAGAATAAAACCGGGTTAAAATTACAATTTGTCCCATCTGTCGTTTATTTGAGACGTCCACGCATTCAAACACAAGTTTTCTGAGCACGGATACTTTGTATCCTTCATAAAATAATAAAATTGCTCCGAGAATGTTGAAAAGGTTTTTTGTTATTTGTTATAACTTGAGAAAATATTTATTTAATTTTCTTTCCACATCTGTTGTCGCCATTTCTTTGGACGTTATTTGATAAAATGTGAAATCCTTTAATAAAATTGAATTGTGTCATTCACGAAGAAACCAATAAGTAAAAAGTTTGTCTTATTTATTTCTCTCTTAGTTTTTTGCCTTTTAGGGTTTGGAGCTTTAAAAATACAATGTAAAATTTCCAATTGTCAGTATTTCTCATATGTATTTAAATCATTCAAAAAACAAATTCTGGAGTTAAACATATACTTATTGAAGGGGGTGCATACACTGGCTGTTAACAAGTATTGTATTCTGAATTTTACTCTTGGTTCAGCTATGATTTAAGCTCTTAAAGCCCGAGCAAAATCCTACACATATATTCTTAATCTAAATGTACTTTTCGTACAAATATATACTTAGTAAGTATGTTTTGCAAAGAAATGTTTTCAAAAAATATGGTTAATAGTTGCTGAGTGACACGACTTAAAACTCTAAAAATACACATTTTGTGCTACAAAAAAAATCCGTATCTCTTATTTGTAGTTAACAGATTGTTTTACCATTGCTTTTAATGCAAAATGCCTTTAAAATTAACAACTGAAAGAACTTTTTGAAAAGTTTGAAAAAAATAATAATTTTTTAAGAACTCTAATATCGTATTGACCCTTGTTCAACTTCATTTTTTGTAGAAATAAATTACTGATCCCTGTACTCAAAGGCTGGAAAATGATATTTGGACCTTCTTTTATCGGACCAGGTCAATTTCAGAACTAATTCCCATGTTGATTGTTCGTGGAGAAGTTTTAAAAAATATGTACAAATGGAGACGCCAGGTCGCAAGAGAATGTACTTATTGAAGGGGGTGCATACACTGCTTTTAACAAAGTTTTAAATTCTGAATTTTAGTATTTAGTCCAGGCAACGAAGAGTTCTCGAGGGAAAGTTTTGGAACACAATTTTTGACTTCATAACTTTGTTTAGACTAGTTAGGAGGTAAACATATCAAAAGTCCCCGCCCCTAGCCCCTGAGCTGAAGGGGAGAGGGGGGTTCAATGTCCCATTTTTCGGTTTTTCGCTTATATCTCGAAAACTATGAGTTCTAGCTATATAATTTTAATACACAAAATGAAAGCTGATTAAATTTGCTACAAGTTTCATAGCAAGAAGGTTTTGATATCTTGTACAGTTTTCGAGATATCCGCGCTTGAAAGTCGGTAATTTTGAAGAAAACCTTTCACCCCTCTAATTTTTTCTCTTTTTTGACCGGATAACTCTTCAATAATGCACCGAAACACTAAATGGTGGCGATAGAGTGGTAGAAAATTTAATTCTTTACAATAATATATCTTATTTTACCATTTTATCTATTTTCCTTCAAATTTTAAAGCGGTTTCAGTGTTGAGTGAAGAGGGTACTGGCAGTCCCATAGAGCTAATGCATAAGTTTTGAAATCGCATCTTTTGGACAACAATTGCTTTGCCATGTTATTCCATTTTCCCAAGGTATTAGAATCATCCTAACATCAATTTAACACAAAATTTAAAAGAAAATAACATCCGGTTATTTAATTATTAATTAATAAAGTCTTAAAATAGTGGGGCCATCTGCTGTATATGTTTGACATTTTAAAATTTCAAAAATATATAATTAAATAACTAGATAATATTTTCGTTTCAAATTTGTTTTATTTCGATGTTATGTTGATTCCCGTACCTGGGCAAAAAGGGCTAAAATGGCAAAGCAATGCATCTGTGGAAGTTGTTATTCCAAAACTAATGCATTAGCTCTATCGGACTGACAACCCCTCTTACGTACACTTATTCTATACTGAATGTCTAAATAACACTGATACTCATTTTGTAGGCACGTTGTTACTTTAATATTTTATCTATTTTATTTCATTCGCCAAACCCCAGTGGGAAAACTGTCAGATGCAATACCTGTTCTTCATCTTCGGAGTCAATTTGAGGGACCCTATTGATGCTGTTAAAGTGGTAAGTTTGGCATGCTCTGGGACCTTTGAGGCTTGCCATTTTTGCTGCTACACTTGAGCTGGCACAGTCTTTCTTGCATCATCCGAACATAATTTTCAGAACATCGTCAGGTGCTGCTGCTAACTCACTGTGCACTTGGACCAGCAGAAGCGCTATCAGCTCAAGAAGTCGCAGCCGGTTGATATTCTTTTCACTGAAGACACCAAGATAAACGGCAAACAAGATGATTGAACAATTTAAATAAAATAGTCTCATCAGCATACTTAAGGTGTAGCTCGTGGACAATAGGATGTAGGACCCTTCGAGCAGAAAGTGATGTGGACGTTCTGATAGTTTATACGGCATACGGCTGTGACAATGTCGGAAACAACACAGATACTTATTTTGCTGGGTTATTGTTGTACTTTAATATTTTGTGTAGACCTCACAGTCCTCTTGATGGCTACAGCTGATGTGCATAAGGACATCGGTTTCATAAAGCCTGGACGTGGGAAGACAAAAGATTTTTTTATTCTCATCCCAAGAGTTACAGCAACTGGGTTTAGGACGTGCTATTTTTGCAAACACAATAGCTGGATGCGACACTACATCTTTCACATTTCGAAAAAGCAGGATCGCATTTGCAAAGTTGTGTACGAAGTCGTCAGAGGTTCAGAAAGCAGCAGCGGTCTTTTCATACCCTTCCCTATCAGATACAAAAGGCAGGCAATACCCACTGAGAAATCAGTAAAACAGTATTTCCTCTGAATATTACACCAAGATGAGCTGTGGCTGGGAAATGACCTGCCTCCTCTTGTGTATGATTGGAAGATTAAGAATAACTGCCTGATGGTCAAAGTGCACAGTGAGTTAGCAGCAGCACCTGACGACGTTCTGAAAATTATGTTCGGATGATGCAAGAAAGACTGTGCCAGCTCAAGTGAAGCAGCAAAAATGGCAAGCCTCAAAGGTCCCAGAACATGCCAAACTTACCACTTTAACAGCATCAATAGGGTCCCTCAAATTGACTCCGAAGATGAAGAACAGGTATTGCATCTGACAGTTTTCCCACTGGGGTTTGGCGAATGAAATAAAATAGATAAAATATTAAAGTAACAACGTGCCTACAAAATGAGTATCAGTGTTATTTAGACATTCAGTATAGAATAAGTGTACGTAAGAGGGGTTGTCAGTCCGATAGAGCTAATGCATTAGTTTTGGAATAACAACTTCCACAGATGCATTGCTTTGCCATTTTAGCCCTTTTTGCCCAGGTACGGGAATCAACATAACATCGAAATAAAACAAATTTGAAACGAAAATATTATCTAGTTATTTAATTATATATTTTTGAAATTTTAAAATGTCAAACATATACAGCAGATGGCCCCACTATGTTAAGACTTTATTAATTAATAATTAAATAACCGGATGTTATTTTCTTTTAAATTTTGTGTTAAATTGATGTTATGATGATTCTAATACCTTGGGAAAATGGAATAACATGGCAAAGCAATTGTTGTCCAAAAGATGCGATTTCAAAACTTATGCATTAGCTCTATGGGACTGCCAGTACCCTCTTCACTCAACACTGAAACCGCTTTAAAATTTGAAGGAAAATAGATAAAATGGTAAAATAAGATATATTATTGTAAAGAATTAAATTCTCTACCACTCTATCGCCACCATTTAGTGTTTCGGTGCATTATTGAAGAGTTATCCGGTCAAAAAAGAGAAAAAATTAGAGGGGTGAAAGGTTTTCTTCAAAATTACCGACTTTCAAGCGCGGATATCTCGAAAACTGTACAAGATATCAAAACCTTCTTGGTATGAAACTTGTAGCAAATTTAATCAGCTTTCATTTTGTGTATTAAAATTATATAGCTAGAACTCATAGTTTTCGAGATATAAGCGAAAAACCGAAAAATGGGACATTCAACCCCCCTCTCCCCTTCAGCACAGGGGCTAGGGGCGGGGACTTTTGATATGTTTACCTCCTAACTAGTCTAAACAAAGTTATGAAGTCAAAAATTGTGTTCCAAAACTTTCCCTCTGGACCCTTTTTTCAGCCTTCGTTGCCTAGACTATATTGGTACAACTATGATATAAAGATCAGTATGTTGATTCACTACTTTTGGTTTAGGTTTAGCTTTAATTTTCGTCGCACTAGATCTACATGAGGGCTATTGACGACAGACGCTTTAATTTAGAGCCACGGTCAAGTGACGAGCCGACACCTGAGTAGGCACCCTACGCAGCAGTTAAATGTGACATCATACGCAGCGTTGGGACCTTGATGGATATTTAACGTGCACTCCCTCTACACTTAAAATTATTGGTCGGACATTTTGGCTGCATGGGCTGTTTATAGGTCGGCAGTTATTTTGGCGATGCCCGGACCCTAACCTGGGGTCTTTCGCATACTAGGCGAATGCCTAACCGACTAGGCTCCCCACCCCAGCTATGATATAAAGATCGGTCTGTTCATTCATGAACTTAGCTTGTTTACCAAATTTGAAGTCCGTAGCTCATTACATTAGTAAATTGTATTAGTTATTCCGAAAAATATAATTTATTATGTATAGTAATTGCATATACTATTAGTTGTACATACTGTGTTCAGACTATCACCATAACTTCTTTTTATTGTATGAAATGAAAAGGATAACATATAGAATAAACAGGTAAAAAAAGTTGCTTGATTTATTATCTCAATAAATTAGATATTTTCAATAAGCTAACTATAATTACTTATTTTATCATTATTAGGTAAAGTAAAAAAATAATACTTTAAAATAGCAGTCGAGAATTTTATTCCGACACCCATTTATTTAGTCTTCGCTTTCAAAAACAGATGTCGCCACGACATTGTTTCACATTTATTCTTCAATTCATTTGTCCTCTCTTTAAAAATATCTCCTAGTTTTAAAAAAAATTCACGGATCATCAATTAAAATACAACAACTAGCAATAATAGTTAAGTTTAATGACTGCCGCACTAGAACTAAACGAGAGCTACCGTCGTAGTTAGGAACAGCAGTAAAAAGACGAGCGGACACTCAAAATCTAAAAATTATCAAATATAAAATTTTGCAAGATGGAATACTTCTTAATAAAAAAGATTTTTTAATTATATTTTTATTTGCTTCACAATGTTTAATGTGTAACTTGTCGTAAATTTAATTTGCATTCTGCTGTTAAAAGATATCACGATGGTTGCATACAATTCAACAAATCTAAATTGCAAGTGTTCAACTTGATCTAGATAAATACTATTGAGAAAATTACAATGAAATTTTGAATGTATATCGTGTTTAAAACACGTACAAGACAAAAGGGTGGCTTGGTTCTTTTCACATTTTTTTTTAATATTTTCAATTGTAAAAATAATAATTTTTCAAAAAAGTTTTGAAAACACGTTTAACAATTAAAATAAGCTGTTTTTCCTTTAGATAACTTGAAACAACGGATCAAGTTTATCCAATTCTCCAATTGAAAGTAAAAATGTGATACTGGTTTAAGAGAGACTTGATCTTTGAAAAGGGGGTGCCTTTTAATAATTCTAACTAAGTATAACATTTCAATGTTATCTATTTTATTTAGCCATTATGGAAGCTCAACTAATTCCTTATTATAATTATTTCTTAATATAGTTAATAATGTAGTTATTTCTTATTATTTAATCCATTTTAATAAGAAGTTTCGAAGAAATGTTAGCAAATGCTGGCCAAAATAAAGGAGACTCGATCAATTGAGGACCAGACCAAGGAAAACTTAATTTTAAAAAACACTCGTGTTTAACAATTATACTGCAGCAGTAATAACTTTTACAACTTTTTCTTTCAGTAAAACACCCATCTATTAATAATTTCTTCAATGAGTATTGCCACTGGTTTCTCCAGTACAAATGTACATTAGCAGAAAAGCAACATTTACAGAAACGGTATTACGAATATAACAATTTCCCTAACTATTTTGACACTGGTTTCTCCTACACAAATATACATTAGCAGAAAAACAACACTTACAGAAACGGTATTACGAATATAACAATTTCCCTAACTATTTTGACACTGGTTTCTCCTACACAAATATACATTAGCAGAAAAACAACATTTACAGAAACGGTATTACGAATATAACAATTTCCCTAACTATTTTGACACTGGTTTCTCCTACACAAATATACATTAGCAGAAAAACAACATTTACAGAAACGATAATATGTAAGATAGTTATTTAATAACTATTAAGAATAGTTACTTATTAAATATTCATTAACTATTTACTAATATTTGTTTCATATAACATAATTAATGAATATTAAACAATTATTTATTGTTAAGTATTTCTAAAATGGTTAGATTTTTCTTTATTTAATGACCTGGATAAAAAAAATTTACTTGTCAACTTTTTGATTAATTCATATTTATTTTTCGAATAGTTTTTCGTTCCTATATATAGGCTATGAAATTCAAATCTTGTTTAAGAAAAAATGGGTCGGGGAATCTCCAAAATAACTGCCTACCTATAAACGGCCGGTGCAGCCAAAAATGTCCGAAGAATAAAATACCGAGAAGAGGGAGTGCACATTTCACATTTATTCTCCAAAGTCCCAACGTTGCGAAGGATATCTCCCTAAACGGTTGCGTTGGTTGCCTACTAAGGTGTCGGCTTGTCACTTGACTGTTGCTCTCAATTACGACGCCCGTCGCCAATAGTCTTCGTGTAGTTCTAGAACGAAGTTCTTTAAATTGAAATCAATAACTGAGGTCGTAATTATCATTTCATATGTTAACTGTACACGACCCATTTTGATACATATCAAATAAAACCTTTTTTGAAGTTCGCAGAATATTTTACTAGTGTACTCCGAAGAAGCTATAACGATGTATTTAAATACCAATTCAAGGCGACACGCGTCTCCAGCAAATCATTTCAAAAAACATACGACTCAATGGACATCTGTAACTAAGCTATTTTAGTTCTTTTAGAACTTCTTGTTTTTCCGGTGGTTTAGTACAGAGACACTTTCTCCCATTTTCCCTTAAATTTAAGGCACCCGTACTTCAGTAATATCTGCCGCCCACTTTTCAAGAGAGACAGGACAAAAAATATATCTTAAGTGTCATCGTCCTCAAGCATCTAACTGCTTTCTTCGAGCCTTTTTATTTTATGACGAGAAAAAGTGAAGCGTCTATTTTCGATCATGCACATTTTTCGTTTCTTGTCAAGAAAAATTCTTTTTTCTCCAACAGGGCTGAGTTATTGGCCACTAAGTCTTTGCAGACTCGGCATATTCTCCAGAAGTGAGGGCCGTTTTTTCGTGGCACAATCTCGGTGACTCTCGTTACCAATTTTAACTCTCAGATTACAATGAATCTGGCATCTCTGTCGGTGAAGTGTGCCGAAATTTAATTTTGCCGAGAGAACCCAAGACAAATGGGTAATCAATGCATCTGTTACATGCCGCATAATCATATGACATTTCAATCCAGAAAACAGACTGCTCATTCGGGGCTTGAACCCTCTAACTTGAGTTTATGAGACAGACACGTATTACCTTTCAGCTGCTAAGCCATTAGGCCTTTGCAGACTCAGCATATTCCACAGAACTGGGGGCCATTTTTTTGTGGCACCATCTAGGCGACTCTCGTTACCACAATTTTAACTCTCAGATTACAATGAATCTGACCTCTCTGTCGGTGAAGTGTACCGAAATTTAATTTTGCCGAGAGAACCCAAGACAAATGGGTAATCAATGCATCTTTTACATGCAGCATAATCATATGACATTTCAATTCAGAAAACTGACTGCTCATTCGGGGCATGAACCCTCTAACTTGGGTTTATGAAGCGATCTTCAACATGCCACATAATCACATATGATATAACTGCCCAATGTTTTCTCATCTAAATAATCTGTCATCTCTTCCAGGGCTAGAGCATTACAAAATATATCAAAGTAAAAAAAAAATATATGTAAAACATTGTTTTTAAATTGAAAACTTTTCCAATGATAACAAGAAGTTTTGAAACAATACCTCTTACAACAAAAGTTTAATCTAACAAGACGCAAAACTATCACTCAAATTTTCAACTTCAAACCGTTCGGACGTATGAAAACTTTCTTAAATTTTACGCTTTTAATATATAAAATAAATAACACAAAAATAAATCCTTCTGTTTAAACACCCCTTCTAACTCTTGCGCCCTACTATTTCTTAAAATTCAAACTTAAATAATTCTTTCGATTAAAATTTCTGCAAATAACAATGTCTGGAATCACAAGACGATTTAGACGCTTTATGTAAGTATTATCTTATTTGTTAAAAAAATATTTGCTGGTTATTCTACTTTGAATATATGAAGTACAATTAATATTTTTTCTTCGCCAAATTAATTATCTAATCCAAAAATTGCAGGGAAGAATTAAGTATCGGGGCCGGACATTTTCGAAAGATAATAAAGCTGCCGCTGATTCAAATTTAAAAATATTTAGTCCTATCAAAAATATATGATTGTTTACAATGTGACATTTCATTAAAAGAAATTTGGAAGAGTATTAAAAAATGGATTCAGATTCAATACCCTTTTTATCTGCGCCCAATTGCTTTTGCATATGGCAGAATTGGTAACTGACCGTTTTCGATGAAGAGAAATTCAAGAAATTTCTAATTAAATATTGATTGCGGATTTAAATAGCTGTTTTAAACAGATGATCAAAATACCTCAGACATAACAGAACATACCTCGAAAAAATTTTATACGAATAAACCTACCTGCTGTCTTTTTCACAACATTAACTTTATTTAGCTATTTTTCATAAACTGAAATGTAAGGATAACTTTTTTTATTTTAAATAAATATATTTTTCCAGTTTGAACATTCATGAAGAATTTTGATTTGCTAAATGAATAATTGGTTATTTATACATATGCCTGTTAAAAACAATAGGTTTCTAAAACTAAACTCCCCGGCGCAACAGCCCATTACTGGGCCAATGCCTGCTGTGCCCATTTCAGCTTTCGTGAAATGGGCACAGCAGGCATGGGGGGTTCTGGGGTGCTAGGCATGTGTCCCGGTAAGGTGGTCAGCCTCACGCGGGACCCCCAGTGTTTAGTTCCCAAGCATGCTTGGTACCCATTTTATCGACCCACTCAAGGGATGAACAATAGGTTTCACTAAGTAAAATAAACAGTCAAATATCTTTATACCTAGAATTTATATTATAGAAACTAAGTAACGGTTCCCAATTTTGCATCTTTAAGTAATTTTTAAGATATTTATAAGCTCAAGAATAAAGCAATCACCAACAATTTAACATCTTACATAATAATTTGTTTTCTTTAAAAAAAGAAACTTTTTTCTCAGAAACTTATGCTCATAATAAAATGGCAGAATTCAGTATAAATAATAATACAACAAAGTATTTCAGTTTTCTTAACTAAATGAATGGGGGCGTCCATTAATCACGTGATGCGATTTTGATAATTTCTTGATCCCCTCCCCCTGGTGATATTTCGTGATATTTTAGCTCACACACTCCCACCCCCCCTCCAATATAAAGCTCCAAAATTTTAAACTATGATTTAGAATGTGCCACAATAACTATTTTCAATTGAGATTTTGCCACATTAAGTAGAGAAAAATATTTTACTGGTATTTTACAATATTTTCTCGTAATTTTATGGGGGTTTTTTAGGAAGAAAATTTGATATTTGACGAGACCCCCCCCCCCTAAACACACCACGTGATTTCTGAGCGATCCCTATTTTGGAAACTTTTAGCATAGTTAAATACTATTTTAGTTTAGCTTATATGTACTAAAATACAATGGACTTAGTACACAAGTACAGACGAGTCTTTAATTTAAAACTTAAATATTAATCTGTTAAAATAAAATAAAAACATTAGATGATGAGAAATAACTTGATTAAAGTGTCTTAAAATTATTAAAATACTTCCGATAATTTAACAGTGACAAGATGTTGTAATAATTTCACTCAATCATTAATTATTGTCATGAGTCATGTTAGTTAGTTATTTTTTCCTTGGTTTCATTTTTTCCAGTTAAAGCAATACCAGTTTTCAACAAAAAAGAAAAGTTTTAAGGGCAAATTTGCAAGGCATTTTGCATTAAAACATAGGCTAAACATACAGACTATTAACTAAAAAAAAGAGTGATATAACTTCTTTTTCATGGAATACCAAAAGTGTATTTTTAAAGCTCCTCAGATTTCTCTGAATTTGACATGCTTCTCTTCAAATAGTAAACGTTAAATTTTTAAAAAAATTACTTGCAAATCGTACTTTTAAATATACAGGTTTTTTAAAATATATATTAATATGAAGAAAAGATGTATAGGTTTTTTTAGAGTGAGGAGACTTAAAAGAATCAACGCTAGTTTGTAAATTTTTCACATTTGATACCAAACACCCTCTTAAGTAATGCGATGGATTAGCATAAATGCCAACAATGCTTTTTTGTCATTAGAAAATATAAGACAATAAAATTATATCATTACAATATTGGAAGAGTTTTTTTAAACTAAAAAGTATTATAATAATAAAAGTTTCGAAACATTGTTTATTTCACAACACAGTTTAAATTTTTGAAACACACAAAACGTTCACTCAATTTTTCACCTTCAAGCCAATCGGACGTATTTTAATGATTTCTGCAATTTATTATAGTTTTTAAGCATCTCTTCTAACGTTTTGGACATTCTATCAAAATTTAAACTTTTAAGTGTCATCCAACTAAATTCAAAACTTTCGTGAACAAAAATGTCGGGGATTCGTAAACGCTTTCGATCAATCATGTAAGTAAAATTCGGTTAATCCACTATTTGGTTTAAATTCACCTAATTTTAAGTAGTCAATCAACAATGTCACAATTCATAAGACGTTTAGGACAAATTTCATAAGTTTGTGTGTAAACATTTAAAAAACTATATTGGTTATAAGTATCTTCAAATTAACTGTTATTTTTTGATGCAACTAAGCTAATTAAATACATCTATAAATATCAAAATCTTTGAGCATATTAATTTTTAGCATTATTATTCTAAAGTATTTCACCCTTCAATATGCCATAGTTTCATTGATTTGTTTTTCTTTCAGAAATCGTGTAGGAAGAATCTTCCGACGCAAAAAGAAATCCGACAAAAAGGTAAGCTATACTTAAGAAATGTTTCGATAAACTATCTCACCTACCGTCATATTTATTTTTTACATCTAACCCTTTCACTCCCAATGATTAAATTTGGAATCATCACGCAAACTTTTTTTCTCCATTAAATAAAACTTGCACTTGTTTCAAACATTACTATATTCTCAATAAATGTTTTTTATCAAGTTATATATATTTTTTTGTTAGATGGAATCATCATGTCTTTCGAAGAATTAAATAATGTTTGTTGTAGTTAAGTGAAAAGATGAAAATCATGATAAAATAAAATTTTCACTTAAAACTTTTATTAAATAAAGTGAAAAGGCTAAGGTGAGATTCATAGTTAGGCTACGATTAACATTCAAAAATAAAAGAAAATCATAACTATAATCTAAAAAAATTAAACCTGAACTTTAACAACAGAATATTTTTCTACTTTAAATAGGGATGTTCTTTAAATAAAATCTAATTTACAAATTTCATGTAATTCAATTAATATATTTTATAATGCCACTAAAAAATATCTATATTGTTTTTCCTTCAATGTGTTAACATTTAAATAATTGTTTTAGATTCATACATCAGAATTATGTGACAATTCACAAAACATCTGTGACGAAGAACTCATTTATGAGGACCATGAGTTGAAACAGGAGCAGAAAGATACAAGTTCCAAAGCAGATGCTGAACAAGCTGGACGAGGAGAAGAGTCTGAATCCTCAGCTGACAGTTCTCATGGAGACTCCGATTCTAACATCAAAGAACTCCTTTACAAGGAGTCGGAACAGGATCAAGAAAAGACAAGTGCTGAAGCACCAGCGGAGGTTAAACACACGGGACAAGTTAAAGAGTCGGAAACCTCAACTGAAAGTTCTGATGGAGAATACGATTCTGACTCCCAAGATTCCAACAAGAACTGTGGATTGTTCAGGACAGTTTCAGATAATATTCCTGACGAGGAGTTCCAGTATGCCTGTCTCAACAGCAATGACGAAAGAGACGAAATGGACACAAACGAAGTGGAGGACTCTAAGGCACAATCTAAGGAGGCGTCTGATGTCACAAATGATGAGACTCTTCTTCTGAGTTCTGGACTAGAAGATCCTGGAAAAATGTCCTCGTCTTTGATTGCAGATTCTGGGAATGAAGTATCCCAACTTCCATTCAAAGATTCCAGTGAAACCTAGGAATCCGTCGCTGAAAGAATCGATCACGGGGATTCTGAAAAGGACATCGAAGAACCCGCTTCAGCGTTCGACATGATTTCGGGAAACATCCACGACGAGGTCGTCGAATCAGATTGCAAAAGCGAGGATTTAAACACCAAGGGTGAGGATAACACCAGAGTGGATGACTATTTAAAACAGTCCGAAATCCCTCTTCAAACGGATGTCCTGGAAGTTGTGGCGCCAGAAGTCATCTCACCATCACATGTCCAAACCACCACCTGCGCTCCAGAACTGAATGGGCCAAAGAAGGACATCAAGTGTCACAATCCATTCGTTGATGCAGATATCTTGAAGGCGGTGGACATCCTTGTCGATGAAGTGGAACAACTTGCAAGAAAAGATCCAAAAGTCATGACCACATATGATGAGATCAAGGGCGAATTCAAAATACAAAAGCCCGACGCTATGATCGTTGTGAATGGCCAAGAATTTTCTATTCACAGAAGTCTCTTCGTGGAAGAATCCATCTACTTCAAAGAGGCATTTACTGGGAAGGAAAACAAGCAAGCTGTACTCCATGTAAGATTTTGTTTTGTTCTAATCTTGAAGTGTTCTTAGTTTATTGTTATATATTGGTTTAATTTTGTAATATGGTTTTCCTTGTTATGTTCTGAAACAAAATTTAAGACTAAATTCAGTTTTCGATAAAATATACATTTTTAAATGAATGTTATTATTAAATAAATGTTATTTAATATTTAAATATTTAATATTATTTGCTTTTTTTTTCAGATCAACTCGGAGTACACAAATTGCGCTGTGTTTAAAGCTATTTCCTCCTTCATTTACAGCGGAATTGTCGAAATACCTAGTAATGAGTTCCTGAATTTGTGGTATTCATCTAACATTCTAGGAATGCCACGGTTGACTCAACACTGCAAACAGGTAAATTTCAAAAAATCTCAATTTTTAAAAAAAATATTTGGTGGGGATTTGAAAAATTATTATACAAAGGACATAGGTGAAAAACGCAAGAAGGTAGTATAGCCTTGAACTTGTTTTCACTTTATTTAGAAATTTATTACAATTGTTATTCTTATACTTATACGAATATTAAAACAAAGGTAAAATTAAAGTTTAAAGCAAAAAGACTAGCATCTTTTTTCACTGCAATATATATATTTATTCAAATACTTGATTTTAATGCAATTTTTAAATTACTTCATATTTAATTCTATTCGTATTTTCAAGAAATTATTATTTTTTTGCTTTTGAGTTTCCTATACTGTGATGATTTTTTCAACACATTTTGCAGCAAATAATATTTACCCGGACAACCATTTACCTCAATTATCTTACTCTCAATGTTTTATGTGAATTTTGACAATTAGTATAGTTTTGAAATAACTTTAATCGACTATGTTTCAGATTATGGACCCATCGACAGATAATGTCAAAAACCTCCTGAACTTCTATCAGGTTTCATTCCAACTCAATCAGGACAGGTCCCCAGTGTTGAAAAGGCTGGCTGATAATTTCGAGAAGCTGATACTTCAAAACGACTTCCTTGATTTTACACCAGAACAAGTAGTCGAAGTATTCAGCCAAGATCAACTCGGAACAAGAAGGTGCGTACATTCTTGTTATGCATTGATTTACAATGTATACTAATTCATATTTAATTTTAAAATGCAGTACACATTTTAGCAACCATGTGGTTTTACTTGAGTTTTCAATTTGTTTATTACTTTATAATGATAGCAAATGATAAGAAATAAGAAATATATGTATTAATGAAGTTAAGATAATTTCGAAAAAGTTGTGTCGATGACATTAATTTATTAATTTTTTTTTTGTAATTTTTGAATTGCCTAGTTTTCAAACATACAAACAAAATTTAATTGTACCCCATTTCGATACATTGTCCTTGTTGATAAACTTGAATAATTTTTACAATTTTTTTTCTGTTCGCAATATCGATACCTGAAGCTTAGTACAAAAGTAACCATTGATCATAAAAAGATTTGTTCTTATTTTTGATTTATTAAACGTTCCTTTGATTTCGTAAAATAGAGAAAAAATTTAAGTTTGATAAATTGCCTGGAAAAGGGCCATAAATATACCTCAATGCCAAGATATAACGATCATCAATTCATCTCTACTCAGACTTACTCTTGATTTAGTATAGAGAAGGAGTGGGGAAAATTTAAATAAATGTTATCTTACATAACCATTATTAGTACAATAATACCAATGCAGAATTTGAATTTTAAAAAATTAAAGTTTAAGATATAGTAGTATGAAGTATACTTTAAAAAAAAATTTATTGGGCTATTATGAAAGAGGCCCAGTTGCTTAGTGCTTCACATTGCCATGACACAGGCCATCACGGATTAAGCGTGGTTAACCCTTTCTATCATCCCTTAAGTTGGTCGGTAATATGGGAACCAAGCATGCTTGGGAACTAAGCACTGGGGGTTCCTCGTGAAGCTGACCACCTTACCTAGCATATGCCTAGCACCCCAGAGCCCTAAGTCAAGTAAGCTTAAATGGGCACTTTCAGGCCTTGGGCCTCTAATGGGCTGTTGCGGCGAGGAGTTTAGCTTAGTATAGATATCATGAAAGCAAAACTTCTTTTACTCAAAATGCAATGTGGATATCCTTTTTAGACGCCGCATAAAGTATACTCTTCTTCTTGTAAATGCAAAACTATCAGAATAGCTGTAACTATGATGCCATCAACTTGTTTGATTGGTTATGGAGGTTTAGTACTCATATAACAAAGCACTAGTCCTGTTTCTTTGTCGCTCTACTTATACAATATTGACTTGACTTAATTGTCTTAACGCTCAAGTGGCACATGAGGCTACTATACACATATTAGATTTTCTTTTATATATACTGTGTCTTATAGAATAATTTTACTTTTACAGCGAACTAGTGGTATTCTTGGCCGCCTTGAAATGGGCCAATCATGACTTTCACGAGCGTGAACAGTTCCTAGTGGAAATATTTCGATGTATACGATTCACGCAGATGAAAATTCACGAGATCGTCGCCTGCTTCCACCCACCCATCTTGCCAGGCGTCGTGGAAATGACTGAAATTAGAACGATGCTCTTAAACGCCACATGGTGAGTCTTGTCCTCATTACTTTTAAAGAATGCATGTCTGAAATATATGACTTACCAGAATAACACATAAAATTACAACATAAATTACTAGTCAATGCTACTATTTGCCCAAGTAGCCAGTAAATACGCAGTTAAATTCTAGCAATTTGGCAAAAAGTGTATTTTTAAGCAAAAGTAAAATTGCTGACTCCTTTTCTTTATATTTACAACGTACTTCTACAGTTAATAGAAGAGAATGGTCCTGATCAGTTCTACAATAGCGTATCAAAATGTTGTATTTGTGTTCATTAAATTATTAAATTAATAATTTAAATTGATCTAAATTTAAATTGATTTTTTTATTCTAGTTACCAGTGTGCGAGAGCCGTGCACCAAGAGCACTTATTTGACTCATTAACATCTGCTCCAAGAAATCTGCTCTTGAAGGAAAAGTTCCTTGAGTTATGGGTAAGACACAATGAAATTTATCTTTCTTTTCGATTTGAACTGTTTTTAATTATTGTATAGTATTAAACTAACTATGTTATTGTTTTTAATTTGGTGACCACTTTTTAATTTTTAAACATCGGATAAGCCATCTTCGTCTTAAAACTATAATTTTCATGTTCAAATGAAAGAAATTATTTAGCATCCGACCAAAGGTTGCGTTTTCGTTTATTTGATGCATTTTTAAATTTGGAAATGAATGCATGCAAGTGGCAACTAATTTCAGGTTTCATAACTCAATTAATGTTTAAATTAATAGTTTAACAAGTGCGGTTTTCATAAAATATTTTTTTAATATTTTGTTGCATATGAAATTGATACTTTTTCAAATTAAATTGTAAAAAAAATTATGACATATAAAATAATTAACAATAATAATAAAGAATATTTTCAGTGAACCTATTTGACTTTTTTCCGTTAAATTTCTCCATTGTTCTATGATTTAAAAATTATTAGTCTTGGAGATAATTTTTCATGCATCTAAAGTACAAGTTAAATTTGTCTGTCAATATTGTCCTCTTTTAAAGACACTTAAAATTATGGTTAGGTTAGTTTGAATTACAGTCGTGTGTCGCACTAGTACTACACCTATTAGAGACGGGCGGTATATTTTCGAACCACGGTCCAGTGACGACCTGAGTAGGCACCCAACGCAATCGTTAAGGTTGACATCGTACACAGCGTTATTTATCTTGCATTTTTTCAACGCGGGGTAGTATTCGTTGGACATTTTTGTCTGCACGGGCCGTTTATAGGTCGGCCGTTATTCTAGTGATGAGTGGACTCGAACCTGAGACCTTCCGCATGTAAGGCGAACGTCTTAACATCCGTCCATTTAACATGTATTTTAAATGTTTTGTTTTTATGGCGTGTGTTTCGCTGGCCTGATCTACCTTATTTTTTAACTGTTAATCGTAAACTTTTCCTGTCATAAGTAAAAAGCTGCCTGGTGTATTTATTATAAATAAACTTAACAAACTATGGTGGTTCTTTGTGCTCAGTAAAGTCAATGCTTTTAAATGGAAATTTCTTTTATAGAACACTGACATCTTGGACCCTAAGTACAATGAGAACTTGGCTGCGACCAAAATCCAAGCAGCGTACAGAGGGTATCAAATCAGGAAGCAGATTTTCAACAACATGGATAAATCTACGAAGAAAGGGTACAAAGATTGGTTGGCTCGCTTGGCTTCTTTTTTCGATGATAAGATCCGAAAAGAAAAGGGCTATCAAACATCAAGGTATGTTTCAGAATATTTTTTATAGGATTTTTATGATAAAGCAAATATCAATCAGTTTATTGAGAATTTTTGTGTTACAAAATACAAATAAAAAATTATATGATTCGCCAAGGGGACCAACAATTCCATTATATTCGAACTAAAACTTACATTCAAAATTACTTAAGACATTGCTAATAAAAAATAGATATAACATAAAATACAATATATTTATGGAATTAAATTAAATAATAAGAATAATAAAGGGGCACTGCAGGTTTTTTAAATTATGTTTCATGGTATAAATGTAAAAAAAGCTTCTAAATTATCAATAAAAAATTATATTTTGAAAAAAAACGTTTAAGTATATTAGGAGTTTGAATTTACATGAAATCAACAGGCAAACGAATAAAAACCGAAAAAATGCTTAAGAAATTTTTGTTTAAGCAATCGATATTGCAAAGTATTGAGGGTCTTCTGTTGAGGGTATGGTATTGAAATCCCAAAAATTCGTATTATGTTCGACAAAAAGTACTATATACGAAAAAAAGCCTAGTGTCGAATATTTTTAATGGTGTCGAATTATTTATCGAATTATATTATATCTAAGTGTTAGTGTTTAAATACTAAATTACTTAAAGATTGTTACAAAATTCTGAAAAAATAAAATGGCGTACTTTCCTGTTAATTTAATACTCAATGGAATTTTTTGTAAAGCGGGGTGGCAGACATACGAAATAGTATGAATAATAGTGTCTGATGACCTGCCTTTCAAATAAAAAAAATAAAAATGGGCTGTTAGAACTAAATTAATAATCTGTCCGATGGAGATGTGTTTCATTTCTTTTAAAATGAAAAATAATATGGAAAGTAAACTTAAAGTAATAGTTTGATGAATTTCTTTTATTTACCCATTTCAACTTAAATGCTTTGTTTTTTGAACTTATGCTAATTCATTCCAGATCTGAATGCCCCAAAAGCTATAGATTCTTTTTAAAGCGTCTGCATGAGCGAGAAGAGACATTTCCCGAAGACTTACAATTTGGAATATAAGGTCCACCTCATCAAAATCTGAGGAACTGTAACATCCCACGGACCTTTTCACACCCAAAGACTACTAGAAAATTGACAGCTTCTCCTCAAGAACATCCGAGGAGTTACTATTACATCTCAAGTACCATCAAACATAAGAGGACTCATATAAAGCAAATGAAGACCTACTCAACATCCATAGAGGGTCTAAAAGTATTTACGACAAGTATCTGTGTAACATCAGATTAGTATCAAGGAAATTTAACAACATTCTTGAAGGATCATTTTACAACTTTAGGTCCGAATACAGCGAATAGACTTTGCCGAGAGGGGTATCAGTGGCGGATCGGTATCAGGGCTGTTTCTGGCATCGGGATACTTTCTCCTTAGCCGAATAAGGAGGGAGTGATCGCGGTGTTTGGGCAGTCCTGGTATTGACCCGCCACTGATGTTTCTTTGGGCATATTTTTTCCATCTACGGCCATATTATCTCGCCGTCAAAATGAAATATTTGTGACAATTCCGTACAACACACAAGGTGAGGAGCTACATTTCCATCTACCAGCATCTCCCGCTATAACATCCTTTGTGTACCATTTCGAGGAGCATATTTCCATCTTCTCACAGCTCCCGATAACTACGACTGTTTTAAACACCATTTCGAGGAGCGCATTGACATCTTCTCACAGCTCCAGATAACTACGACTGTTTTAAACACCATTTCGAGGAGCGCATTGACATCTTCTCACAGCTCTCGATACCCAAGACTGTTTTATACACCATTTCGAGGAGCGCATTGACATCTTCTCACAGCTCTCGATACCCAAGACTGTTTTATACACCATTTCGAGGAGCGCATTGACATCTTCTCGCAGCTCCCGATAACTACGACTGTTTTAAACACCATTTCGAGGAGCGAATTGACATCTTCTCACGGCTCCCGATAACTACGACTGTTTTATGTAACGATTTCGTAGAGCTTTCTTCCATCATCTTGTAGCTCACGATATTTTAAGACACCTCAAAATACCTCAAGAGGAGCAGTATACCATCAAATAGAAGCTCTTCATTTGATGACTAAATACCTATTGTGACTATTTTGACCTATTATGACAAAATCGGATTTTACTTTGTGTTTAAGATTCTGAATATTTTGGCCCATATTGTACAAAATTTATTTTAATAAAGGATATTCTTTTCTTATAGTGGATGGTATATTTATGTTATCATAATAATAATTATTTATATTTAAAAAAACTCAGTTGTAACAAAGAAATGGAGAAAATTTATTTAAATGCATGAAAGACAAAATCTCAAATGTCCAGGAAATATTTAAATCAATAAATTTTCAGTGCTTAGATATTTTAATATAGGAAAAATTGAAGCAATATTTAATTGGTGTCTTATTTACATATAAAACAACTTCCTTCTTTGAAAAATTATGGACATTTCATTGATGCACAAAAATATATTCGGCTTAAGTTCATCTTAATATAATAAGCGACTGAGCAATATTGAGCAAGTAGAGTGTAAACAATCTAAATATCCATTATTTAATGTAGAGTAATAATTTGTCGATTCTTTTTATTTAAGTTCAGTAGTTGACCCCTTCAGTCCCAATGACAATTTGGCGTCATCATTTTAGAAATATTTTTCTGATCGCCTAAAGACATTTATGATATCAAAAAGCACTTCATTCGAATCTTCAATTTTTTTTTCTATAAGAAAATATATTTTATTAATCCCAATAGATGTCAGCCCTATTATTTTTTTAATTATGATCAGAAACATGATGATGCCAAATGGCATCACTGGGACCGAAAGGGTTAAAACACGTCGGCGACTGTCAGTTTGTGTTGTGTATTTTTCTGAAGAAATCCAGAGATTTTTGAGACACGCCGAAACACTTAAAATGTGTACCAACAAATAAACAATTTGCTCCAATAATTTACTTTATTTCCTTCGTATATCTTCTCAATGAATAAGAACTCTAAATTCTTACAACGGCTTTTTGTCCCCCACGGCATTTAAATACACGGTTACAGAAACGCGACATCAACATGAGGCCCTACACTCTTAAAACAAACACTCCTAATTTAACTCATTCTGAGTGGATTTCACTCCTCCCAGACTGGAAAATGCCCTTCTCCTTTTGGAGTGGATCCTTTGTGTGTTAAACCTCCGACAGGATCACTCCAAACGAGTGATTTTAACTCAGTCTGAGTAAATATGCATGCCTTTACGGTGTCGAAAATGCACTACTCCAACTGGAGTGGATTTCACTCTTTTGTTTTAAGAGTGTAACAGATTCAATCTTCGAGATAGGCATGCCAAACTGCGTCACCTAATGTCACCTCCACATTTAAAAAAAAAAGTAACAAATAAAGAGCTTAGTGGAAGAACGTGCTAAGTGACAAAAAGGTGAAAGCGAGAAAATGAACTTTAAAGTTTTTACTTTGCACTCAGATCTTTTGAAATTGGAACTTGCAAACCATTAAAAATATGCCTAGCTTAAAGTTTATGAAAAATATGAAACTTTTGTTATCTTTTAAAGGGAGGCAGTAGCAAGTTCATTGCCACAAAAATTTCATTTTTTTTCTAAAATGTCACTTAGCACATTCTTCCACTAAGCCAGTGATTCTCAACCGGTGGGTCGCGACCCCCTGGGGGGTCGCGAAGGGATCCTAGGGGGGTCGCAAAAAGTTTCAAAAATAAAAATAGATATTTAAGTAACGTTTTATACAATGTTTTTACAACTAGAATGGAAGAAAAAAATCACCACACATTATTTACTCTATATCTTGGTTAATTTACATGTCAACATTTTTATGTTATTATTACATAATTTTAGTTCTAGTACTTTAAGTTGCAACAAACAAATGAGAAACTTGTGCTTGTCGGAACTTTTCGGAATCTTTTAAATTCGTAACATAAATGGAAGTTTTCAAAATTAGATTTCTTAAATTTAGCATCATAAACATTCAGTTTCTTTAAGAATCCATTAATTTTGTCTTCTGTTTTGATTATTGTTACATTTTGACCTTGTAGCTCGGTATTTAGCTCATTTAGGTGCATAAATATGTCTGCTAAGTATGAAAGCTTGAAACAACCAAGTTGGGGAGCCAAGACAATCCGGTCAATTCTGGTTTAGCATCTTGTAAAAATATCAGCATTTCAGATAGCAGCTCAAATAACTTGTTCAAAACCTTCCCACGGGACAGCCATCGTAAAATAAAAAAAAACAATTACCCAAATATGATAGTTAATAAAGAGTACCGCATATGTAGGACAGAGGGGGGGGGGGTAGCGAAGTTATTTTGTGGCGTTAGGGGTCGTCACCTACAAAAGGT
The DNA here is from genome assembly GCA_023701765.1 of Hylyphantes graminicola. Classification (NCBI taxonomy): domain Eukaryota; kingdom Metazoa; phylum Arthropoda; class Arachnida; order Araneae; family Linyphiidae; genus Hylyphantes; species Hylyphantes graminicola. Next base: position 10,790,010 of record CM043116.1, read on the forward strand.
TGAGAACCACTGCACCAAGCTATTCAAATGAAGAGCTTAGTGGAAGAATGTGCAAGGTGACATTTTTGAAAAAAAAATTGGGATTTTTGAATCAATTAGTAAAATAGAGAAAAAAATAAAGTTTGCTTAATTGACTGGAAAAGGGCCATAAATCGATCTCAATGCCAAGATATAACGGTCATCAATTCATCTCTACTCAGACTTACTTTTGATTTAGTATAGAGAAGGAGTGGTGGAAATTAAAATAAATGTTCTCTTACATATCCATTATCTATAATAATAAAAGAAAACGCCTGTCTGTGTGTATGTCTGTGGATCGCAAAAGACCTACTTAAACTGCTCTAAAAATTCGAAATTTTTAATATAGATTCCTTTTAATACCTGCGTTTGCACCTGAGGCTTAGTTTTTTCATATTTGATTGTGATTTTTAATTAATATAATTAGTTTCGAAAAAACGTCTTCCACGTGGGATTGCGGGACCATAACAGGGCTTGAAAATACATGGACCGGGCCGAAACGGGGGCTTGACGCCATCCTCTATTAGTTTTATTGATTGAGTTTGGTTGAGATGTACGCTCGCCCTAAGGCTGATTCATCCTCTATTAGTGTTTGCTTTTTTAAGTGCGCATGCGCTAACACGGATTTAATTTTGTTTTGATTTTGAGTGTATTTTCACAAGTAAGCATACCCCTAAAAGGCAGCAATGCGAGGTTAACGGGTTCCCAGTAAGGCGGGACCATACTGCTAGTTAGTAGGGGAGAGGAGGGAGGATTGGGACGGTGGGAGGGGTGGGACAACTGAAATTTCAGCAAAATAAATGACCTAATTTTATTTCCAGTCTCACCACCAGATAGCATATGTATAGCTTCTTGTTGTAACCTATTTCTAGTTTATCCAGATTCAACTTCCAGTTTACATTTGGAAAAAGTTTATTTTCACACCTCCAGAGAAAGGTTTTAATCTTTTTTTAGTTTTATTTCTTTACTCATGTAATTTCTAAAACAAACATAATATAGTGTAACAGTACTCTTAAAGATACAATGTATGCTTATCAGCAGTTTACTTAAGCCAAAAGTCAGCATGGTTTATGTGAGAAGTTATTTTTTAGAAGCATTATGTAGAGGGAGGAATGGGACACACTGAAAGAGGGAGGAATGGGACACGTCCATTCCTCCTCCTTCCAGTCCATTCTTCCTTCCTCGTGTCCATACGACCATTTCCTAAAGCAGAACCTAGGAATCCATTGAATAAAAGTAAAGGAAAAAAGAACAAACAAGAATATTAACAGATATCCCTGAGAAGGAAATTGAAGAAGCAGAAGCTGCCAGACTAGGGGGAAAAGGTGCCAACAAAAATATATAAGTGCAAGCCTAAAATTTAAAAAAATTCAAAAGAAAATTACCGTTCAAAGATATGAATACTGAATACAGTGATAGCGAAGGGTCATTATTTTCATCACATGACAGTTCAGATGATGACATGGAAATTGACTGGATAAAAGACAATCCTAACATAGGCAAATATGATTTTGTGTTTGTCAAATTCATCACCAAACGGTCAATTGTTTTCTACATTGCAATGGTGGAGAGTATTGACAATGCTGATTGTTACAATGTAAAATTATTGAGAAAGGATACGAACGGAAATTCTTACTTTCCTCAACGGGATGACTATGTATTGTATAATAGAAAAAACGATATTATCATGAAATTGCTGCCGCCACAATTGATTGGTGGGACCAGTAGAGAGCAGTCTTGCTTTTCTTTTGATGTTAACCTTTCTCATTATGATATTCGATAATTTTTCTTTAATTTTCAAATGCGTCCCATCCCTCCCATACTCGTGTCCCACTCCTCCCACCCAAGAGGGAGGGATGGGACAAAATTCTTGTAATTTGAATTTCTCAACAGTTATAAAAATTTTCAACATTTAAATGGGGTGTATTTTTTAAAAATAATAAAAAACATGTAAGTTTATTATTTAACCCTTTGAATCTATGAATAAGCAGGGGATAATGAATAAAAAAATATTTAAGTGAAAATGTCCCAATCCTCCCTCCTCTCCCCTACAATAGCGAAAACGACGAGGAAAAGTGAACCGGCCATTTTCAATCCGGCACATTCATTTTTCGTTCCTTTTCAAGAAAATTTGTTTTTTTTTCTCCAACAGAGCTGAGTTATTGGCGACTAAGCCTTAGCAGACTCAGCATATTCTCCTGAACTGCGGGCCATTTTTTCGTGGCACAATCTAGGCGACTCTCTCACTATCAATTTTGACACTCAGATTACAATGAATCTGTGAATGTTCAAGTATGTCGAGATTTAATTTTGCCGAGAGAACCCAAGAAAAATGGGTACTCAAGGGATTTTTTACTCAAGGGATCCACGGGTACTCAAGGGATCGAAATTGACGATTGCTAGTCGCAAAATCGAAACAAATATTTTTTAATTTGCAACAAAGCATGTAGCCGTGGTTATCGAGACTACACTGTAGGTTAGGTTTGAATTATCGTCGCACTAGAGCTACACGAGGGCTATTGGCGACGGGCGTCGTATTTTAGAACCACAGTCAGGTGACGAGCCGACACCTGAAGAGGCACCCAACGCAACGCTCGACATCGTACGCAGCGAAAGGACTTTGAAGGATATTTAACGTGCACTTCCTTAGACGGGGTATTATTCGTCGGACATTTTTGGCTGCACAGGCCGTTTATAGGTCGGCAACTATTATGGCGATGTCCGAACCCGAACCTGGGACCTTCCGCATGCTAAGCGAGTGCTTAACCGACTGGGCTCCGCACCCCATGCGACTGCACTGTAAGAAAATGTCAGTTGTTTTTACAGAAAAAGAAACTGTATGCTAATGTGCCAGAAAATTACCTTAAAATGCACAGAGGTAAGCTACCAATTTTAGATGAATAATTCGTAATTTTAAAGCAAAATTCATATTTTAACAGACAAATTATAAAAATAAATTAAACGATATTCCCCCCAGGCACCCCAGTGACACTAGCCCCAATACTAAGTAGATGCCGCCCCGGTGGCGCAATCGTTAGGAGAGCTGCTGGGGTCGGGCTCGAATCCCGGTCAGGCAAGGATGTTTGTGACCGTCAATAATTATTTGTCGATGTGTTTGTGTTGTCTTTTCTTTGTGTGTCTCTTGTGCTTGTAAAACTCTTTCTGCGTCTGTCCCACTTGACGAAAGCTTATAAGCGGTTCTCTGAACAAGCACACAAACTAAAACGCTGAAATAATAAGATATCTTGAGTCCCTCCCCCCCCCCCCCATTACTTAAGTCTTACGATAAATGCCAACAATGATTATTTAGTCATTACAAAATATAACAAAGTAAAAAAAATTAATGTAAAACATAGTTTTTAAATTGAAAACTTTTCCAATGATAACGATAAGTTTTTTAACAATACCTTACAACAAAAGTTCAATCGAACAAAGCGCAAAACTATCACTCAAATTATTATTTTCAAACCATTCGGACATATGAAAACTTTCTTAAAATTTATGCTTTTAATGTATGTCACAAAAATCAATTCTTCTGTTTAAACATCCTTTCTAACTCTTACGACCTACTATTCTCTTAAAATTCAAACTTAAATAATTCTTTCGATTAAAATTTCTGCAAATAAAGATGTCTGGAATCACAAGACGATTTAGACGTGTCATGTAAGTATTACCATATTTATTAAAAAATATTTGGTGCATTGAATTGGTGCATTTCTACCTTGAATATTTGAAGTACAATTAATATTTTTCTCGTCACCAAATGAATTATATAATCCAAATAATTGCAAGGAAGAGTAAAGTATCGGGGCCGGAAATTTTCAAAAGTTAATAAAACTGCCGCTGATTCAAATATCAAAATATTTAGTCCTATCAAAAATAGATGATTGTTTACAATGAGAATTCTTTAAAAAAAATGGAAGACTATCAAAAAATGGACTCAGATTAAATACTCTTTTTATTTGCAACCAGTTGCTTTTGCATATGGTAGAATTGGTAACTGACCGTTTTCGGTGAAGAGAAATTCAAGAAATTTCTAATTAAATATTGATGGCGGATTTAAATAGCTGTTTTGTACTGACTAGAAAAGTCATAAAAATATAATAAATCATTGATTTTATAAATACTTTAAAGAATTTTTTTTAGTTAAACATTGTAGAGAGATACAGGTGATCAAAATACCTCAGACATAATAGTACATACCTCGAAAAATTCCTATAAGAATAAACCTATTCAAATCTGTTGTCCTTTAACCACATTAACTTGATTCAGCTATATTTTCAAAAACGGAAATGTAATGAATAAATGTAATGTAATAAATATATTTTTTCCGTTTGAACATTCATGAAGAATTTTAATTTGCTAAATGAATAATCGGTTATTTATTCATGTGCCATGATATACTTTGTAAAAAATATATAGGCTTCACTTAATAAAATATACAGTTAAATATATACTTAGAATATTTTTATAGAAAATAAGTAACGGTTTCCAATTTTGCATCTTTAAGTAATATTTTATCTATTTATAAGCTCAAGAATAAAGTAATCACTATCAAATTAGACTCTTACATTTAAAAAAATTGCTTTCTTTTTAAAAAAAACTTTCTTAGAAAATTGTGATCACAATAAAATGGCAGGTGTCAGTGTAAATAACAATGCAACAAAGTACATCAGTTTTCTTTACTAAATATGTAGGGCATCAAAAATGTGATTCAATTTTGCGATTTTAACAATTTCTTTACCACCCCCCCCCCCCTCATGAAGCTTTCTTATATAGGGTGAGGCGAACAAAAGTGGCACCGGTGTGGAGATAAGAATGCAACAGAAATGTTGCCAGGTCAAAAACCAATACAAAAGCAGGTTTGCTGACTGCAGCTATTGATCGTTTTAATATTAAGCCCAAACAAACGCTTGGCGACTTATTTGCTGGCAACTACGCTACGATTTTAGAAGATCGTTGAAATGAAATATAAACAAGGCTTGTAAAACTGATCAAGAAAAGTTTCCACTAGTGATTATTTGATTGATTCGGTCGTTATTTATCGTAGATAATCGGACCCTTTTGTTTTTTATAATACAAACATTCTAAATTGATTGCAAGACACAAAATTTGCATTCTGGTACGTCTTCATACAATACGAACTAAGATCTGAACTCGCCACATGAGTAGCTCTAATGTGAAGCTAATCCGATCCAACCAATGCAAAATCAGGTTTCAGGCGGCTTCGAGAGTTTTTCTCGCCAAGCATTTCAACATATTCCTATCTCTAGACCGGGGCCACTTTTGTTTGCCTCACCCTGTATTTAGCTCACCCCCTCTTCAATGTAAAGCTCCAAAAAAATTTTAATGTGATTTGGAATGCCACAATACCTACTTTCAGATGAGATTTCGCCACAGTTGAGTCGAGAAAAATATTATACTGGTACTTTACTATATTCTCTCGGTAATTTAAAAAATAGTATACTTGACGAGCCCCCCCCCCCCTCTTTTCTTATGAGCGCTCCCTGTTTTGGAAACTTTTAGCATAGTTTAATACTATCTTAGTTTAGCTTATGCACTAAAATAAATGGGCTTAGTACACAAGTACAGACAAATCTTTAGTTTAAACTTAAATGTTTAAACTGTTAAAATAAAAAATGATTGGCTGGAGATAAAAAAAAACTTGATTAAAATGTCCTAAAATAATTAAAATACTGCTGATAGTTTGACAGTGACAATACATTGATAGTATTTCACTCAATCATGATAAATACATAGCACTTGTAGTGTTAGTTAGGGTATAACCTTAGGAGTATCTATATTTTATATTACTTTTTATGACGAACAAACGTACTCCTCTTTTTTTTAAGTTAAAAAAGCTTTTGAAAGAGGAATACATAAGTTTCTTTAAATAAATCTGTTAACCCCTTTCTTTCTTGTCTTCGATGAACGTTGGTTTTTCTCCAAAATTTAATTTTTGCTGAATTTTAAATTAAAAACAAATGAAAAAATAGTTTATATATTGTTCATGCACATACATAATAGGAGCGCGATTTAACTTCTTCACTCTAATTGAAAATAGAGTGATATAGCTTGTTTTTCATTGAATACCAAAAGTGTTTATTTTTAAGGGGTCACAGGAGTCTGAAAAATGTGCAAAGAAGATACTACATAGCATAGTTTGATCTCTCTTGTAATTTTTTAACTACTCAATAAATGAGTATAATTTTTTATATGTAATTCTAAAAGATTTATTTATTATAAAACAAGTTTTAAAATTTATGAAACGTTAGCCAAAACTAAAATAAATGATATTAAACATGAAGGTACCTGAACACACTGTGATTAGGCTTGCACGGCAAATTGTGAGATCAAAATTGAACACACTTTTTTCTAAAAAAATTAATAAAAATTTAAAAATTTTGATTTTAAATTTTTAAAAAAATAATTTCTAATTAAAATTGAGCTGAGAATTTAGGTATAAGTCTTTTTTGTACATATTTGTACAATATAAAGTAATTTTCTTGGTTATGTGTTCAATTTTGACCTCACAATTTGCCGCGCAAGCCTATACACAGTGTGTTCAAGTACCTTCATGTTTAATATCATTTATTTTAGTTTTTGCTAAATTTTCATAAATTTTAAAAGTTGTTTTATAATAAATAAATCTTGTAGAATGACATATAAAAAAAATTATACTTATACATTGAGTAATTAAAAAATGACATGAAAGATCAGACTATGCTGTGTAGTATCTTCTTTGCACATTTTTAAGACTCCTGTGACCCCTTAAAGCTCCAAACCTTCAATTTCATTTAACATGCCTCTCATCAAATGTAAAATGTTATATTTTTTTTAAAAAATTGCTTGCAAAACATACGGTTTTTTAAATATATATTTATTTAAAATATAGCTGTATAGGGGTTTTCTTCGAGAGGAGACAAAAAAAATCAACGTTAGTTTCAAAAATTAATTACTAAAATTCCTTAATTTTTCAGACATTTCGATACCAGACACCCTCTAAAGTTATGCAATGCATTAGCATAAATCAACAATGCTTTTTTGCCATTAGAAAATATAAAACAGTAAAATTATATCATGAACAATACTTGAAACTATTTTAATAATAAAAGATTCGAAACATTGTTTAATTCGCAACACAGTTTAAATCTTTGCAACACACAAAACTCTCACTCTAATTTTTATCTTCAAGCCAATATGACCTATTTTATTGAATTCTGCGATTAATTATAGTGTTTGAGCATCTTTTCTAACGTTTCGGACCTTATTCTATCAAAATTTTAACTTTTATACAATAATCATCCAACTAAATTCGGTACTTTCGGGAATAACATGTCGGGACTTCGAAAACGCGTTCGATCAATCATGTAAGTAAAATTCGCTTAATCCACTATTTGGTTTAAATCACTTAACTTCTTTGAACGTATTAATTTTTAGCATTATTTTTATTCTAAAATATTTCACCCTTCAATATGCCATAGTTACGATGATTTGTTTTTCTTGCAGAAATCGAGTTGGACGAATCTTCCGACGCAAGAAGAAATCCGATAAAAAGGTAAGCTGTACTTCAGAAATGTTTCGATAGACTATCTCATCTACCTTCATAATTATCTTTTATATGTAACCTTTTCACTCCCACACAAGCTTGTTTTTTTTTCCTCATTAAATAAGACTTGCACTTGTTTCAAATAAATTTTATTAAAGTCTTAATAAATGTTTTTAATAGGTTATATTTTTTGTATTGTTAGAAGGAATCAAAATGTCTTTTGAAGAATTAAATAATGTTTGTTGTAGTTATAAATGAAAAGATGAAAATCATGATAAAAGTAATAAAATTCACACTTAAAACTTTTATTGAATAAATTGAAACGGCTAAGGTGAGATTAATAGTTAGGCTACAATTAACTTTCAAAAATAAAAGAAAATCATCACTTTAATCTAAAAATTAACCTGAACTTTAACTACAGAATATTTTTATATTTCAAATATTGATGTTCTTTCAATAAAATCTAATTTACAAATTTCAAGTAATTATATTAACATATTTTTAACAAAGATTCCACTTCGTACACTTGCAAAAAATACGAAAAATTCTATATTTTGTTTTTCCTTCAGTGTGTTAACTTTTGAATATTTTTTAGATTCAAACATCCGAATCTAATGACATTCCACAACAGAATTTTGACGACGAACTCATTTACGAGGACCATGAGTTGGAACAGGAACAGCAGAAGACAAGTTCCGAGGCAGTTGCTGAACTCGCTGGACAAGGAAAAGAGTCCGAATCCTCATCTGAAAGTTCTGAAGGAGAATCCGATTCTAACTCCGAAGATTCCACCAACAACTGTGAATTGGTCAGAACAAATTCAGACAGCATTCCTGACGAGGAGTTCCAGTATGCCTGCCTCAGCAGCAAAGATGGAAGCGACGAAATGGACACAGACGGATTGGAGGACTCTCAGACACTATCCAAGGAGACGTCTGATGTCACCGACGATGAGACTCTTCTTCCGAGTTCTGGACAAGGAGATCCTGGAATAGTGTCCCCGGCCACGATTACAGATTCTGGGCAGGAAGAATCTCAACTTCCATTCAAAGATGCCAGAGAAGCCCTGGAATCCGTGGCTGAAAGAATCGAGCACGGGGATTCTGAAATGGACACCGATGAACCCGCGTCAACGTTCGACGTAATTCCGGGGAACATCCACAACGAAGTCGTCGAATCGGATTGCGAAAGAGAGGATTTTAACACCAAAGATGAAGATGACACCAGAGTGGATGACTATTTAACACCGTCCGAAATCCCTCTTCAAACGGATGTCCTGGAAGTTGTGGCGCCAGAAGTCATCTCACCATCACATGTCCAAACCACCACCTGCGCTCCAGAACTGAATGGGCCAAAGAAGGACATCAAGTGTCACAATCCATTCGTTGATGCAGATATCTTGAAGGCGGTGGACATCCTTGTCGATGAAGTGGAACAACTTGCAAGAAAAGATCCAAAAGTCATGACCACATATGATGAGATCAAGGGCGAATTCAAAATACAAAAGCCCGACGCTATGATCGTTGTGAATGGCCAAGAATTTTCTATTCACCGAAGTCTCTTCGTGGAAGAATCCATCTACTTCAAAGAGGCATTTACTGGGAAGGAAAACAAGCAAGCTGTACTCCATGTAAGATTTTGTTTTGTTCTAATCTTGAAGTGTTCTTAGTTTATTGTTATATATTGGTTTAATTTTGTAATATGGTTTTCCTTGTTATGTTCTGAAACAAAATTTAAGACTAAATTCAGTTTTCGATAAAATATACATTTTTAAATGAATGTTATTATTAAATAAATGTTATTTAATATTTAAATATTTAATATTATTTGCTTTTTTTTTTCAGATCAACTCGGAATACACAAATTGCGCTGTGTTTAAAGCTATTTCCTCCTTCATTTACAACGGAATTGTCGAAATACCTAGTAATGAGTTCCTGAATTTGTGGTATTCATCTAACATTCTAGGAATGCCACGGTTGACTCAACACTGCAAACAGGTAAATTTCAAAAAATCTCAATTTTTAAAAAAATATTTGGTTGGGTTTGAAAAATTATTATACAAAGGACATAGGTGAAAAACGCAAGAAGGTAGTATAGCCTTGAACTTGTTTTCACTTTATTTAGAAATTTATTACAATTGTTATTCTTATACTTATACGAATATTAAAACAAAGGTAAAATTAAAGTTTAAAGCAAAAAGACTAGCATCTTTTTTCACTGCAATATATATATTTATTCAAATACTTGATTTTAATGCAATTTTTAAATTACTTCATATTTCATTCTATTCGTATTTTCAAGAAATTATTATTTTTTTGCTTTTGAGTTTCCTATACTGTGATGATTTTTTCAACACATTTTGCAGCAAATAATATTTACCCGGACAACCATTTAGCTCAATTATCTTACTCTCAATGTTTTATGTGAATTTTGACAATTAGTATAGTTTTGAAATAACTTTAATCGACTATGTTTCAGATTATGGACCCATCGACAGATAATGTCAAAAACCTCCTGAACTTCTATCAGGTTTCATTCCAACTCAATCAGGACAGGTCCCCAGTGTTGAAAAGGCTGGCTGATAATTTCGAGAAGCTGATACTTCAAAACGACTTCCTTGATTTTACACCAGAACAAGTAGTCGAAGTATTCAGCCAAGATCAACTCGGAACAAGGAGGTGCGTACATTCTTGTTATGCATTGATTTACAATGTATACTAATTCATATTTAATTTTAAAATGCAGTAAACATTTTAGCAACCATGTGGTTTTACTTGAGTTTTCAATTTGTTTATTACTTTATAATGATAGCAAATGATAAGAAATAAGAAATATATGTATTAATGAAGTTAAGATAATTTCGAAAAAGTTGTGTCGATGACATTAATTTATTAATTTTCTTTTTTTTTGTAATTTTTGAATTGCCTAGTTTTCAAACATACAAACAAAATTTAATTGTACCCCATTTCGATACATTGTCCTTGTTGATAAACTTGAATAATTTTTACAATTTTTTTTCTGTTCGAAATATCGATACCTGAAGCTTAGTACAAAAGTAACCATTGATCATAAAAAGATTTGTTCTTATTTTTGATTTATTAAACGCTCCTTTGATTTCGTAAAATAGAGAAAAAATTTAAGTTTGATAAATTGCCTGGAAAAGGGCCATAAATATACCTCAATGCCAAGATATAACGATCATCAATTCATCTCTACTCAGACTTACTCTTGATTTAGTATAGAGAAGGAGTGGGGAAAATTTAAATAAATGTTATCTTACATAACCATTATTAGTACAATAATACCAATGCAGAATTTGAATTTTAAAAAATTAAAGTTTAAGATATAGTAGTATGAAGTATACTTTAAAAAAAATTTTATTGGGCTATTATGAAAGAGGCCCAGTTGCTTAGTGCTTCACATTGCCATGACACAGGCCATCACGGATTAAGCGTGGTTAACCCTTTCTATCATCCCTTAAGTTGGTCGGTAATATGGGAACCAAGCATGCTTGGGAACTAAGCACTGGGGGTTCCTCGTGAAGCTGACCACCTTACCTAGCATATGCCTAGCACCCCAGAGCCATAAGTCAAGTAAGCTTAAATGGGCACTTTCAGGCCTTGGGCCTCTAATGGGCTGTTGCGGCGAGGAGTTTAGCTTAGTATAGATATCATGAAAGCAAAACTTCTTTTACTCAAAATGCAATGTGGATATCCTTTTTAGACGCCGTATAAAGTATACTCTTCTTCTTGTAAATGCAAAACTATCAGAATAGCTGTAACTATGATGCCATCAACTTGTTTGATTGGTTATGGAGGTTTAGTACTCATATAACAAAGCACTAGTCCTGTTTCTTTGTCGCTCTACTTATACAATATTGACTTGACTTAATTGTCTTAACGCTCAAGTGGCACATGAGGCTACTATACACATATTAGATTTTCTTTTATATATACTGTGTCTTATAGAATAATTTTACTTTTACAGCGAACTAGTGGTATTCTTGGCTGCCTTGAAATGGGCCAATCATGACTTTCACGAGCGTGAACAGTTCCTAGTGGAAATATTTCGATGTATACGATTCACGCAGATGAAAATTCACGAGATCGTCGCCTGCTTCCACCCACCCATCTTGCCAGGCGTCGTGGAAATGACTGAAATTAGAACGATGCTCTTAAACGCCACATGGTGAGTCTTGTCCTCATTACTTTTAAAGAATGCATGTCTGAAATATATGACTTATCAGAATAACACATAAAATTACAACATAAATTACTACTCAATGCTACTATTTGCCCAAGTAGCCAGTAAATACGCAGTTAAATTCTAGCAATTTGGCAAAAACTATATTTTTAAGCAAAAGTAAAGTTGCTGACACCTTTTCGTTATATTTACAACGTACTTCTACAAGTAATAAGACAGAATGATCCTGATCAATTCTACAATAGCATATCGAAATGTTATGTATGTGCTTTATAAAATAATTAAATTAATAATTTAAATTGTTCTAAATTTAAATTGATTTTTTTATTCTAGTTACCAGTGTGCGAGAGCCGTGCATCAAGAGCACTTATTTGACTCATTAAGATCTGCTCCAAGAAATCTGCTCTTGAAAGAGAAGTTCCTTGAGTTATGGGTAAGACACACTGAAATTTATCTTTCTTTTCAATTTGAACTGTTTTTAATTATTGTACTCGTATAATATTAAACTAACTATGTTATTGTTTTTAATTTGGAGACCACTTTTTAATTTTTAAACATCGGATAAGCCATCTTCGTCTTAAAACTATAATTTTCTTTTTCAAATGAAAGAAATTAATTAGCATCCGACCAAAGGTTACGTTTTCGTTTATTCGATGCATTTTTAAATGGGGAAATGAATGCATGCAAATGGCAAATAATTTCAGGTTTCATAACTCAATTTAAGTTTAAATTAATAGTTCAACAAGTACGGTTTTGATAAAATATGTTTAATATTTAGTTACATATGAAATTGAAACTTTTTCAAATTAAATTATAAAATGAAATTATGACGCATAAAATAATTAACAATAATAATAAAGAATATTTTCAGTAAACCTATTTGACTTGTTTCCGTGAAATTTCTCCATTGTACTATGATTTAAAAATTATTAGTCTTGGAGATAATTTTTTATGCAACTAAAGTACAAGTTAAATTTGTCTGTCAATATTGTCCTCTTTTAAAGACACTTAAAGTTATGGTTAGGTTAGTTTAAATTACCGTCGCACTAGTACTACACCTATTAGAGACGGGCGTTATATTTTCGAACCAAGGTCAAGTGACGACCTGAGTAGGCACCCAACGCAATCGTTAAGGTTGACATCATACAGCGTTGGGACTTATTTATCTTGCATTTTTTCAATGCGGGGTAGTATTCGGGGGACATTTTTGTCTGCACGGGCCGTTTATAGGTCAGCCGTTATTCTAGTGATGCGTGGATTTGAAATTGAAACCTTCCGCGTGTAAGGCGAACGTCTTAACATCCGTCCATTAAACATGTATTTTAAATGTTTTGTTTTTATGGCGTGTATTTCGCTGGCCTGATCTACCTTACTTTTTAACTGTTAATCGTTAACTTTTCCTGTCATAAGTAAAAAGCTGCCTGGTGTTTTTATTACAAATAAACTTAACAAACTATTCAAGTCAATGCTTTTAAATGGAAATTTCTTTTATAGAACACTGACATCTTGGACCCTAAGTACAATGAGAACTTGGCTGCGACCAAAATCCAAGCAGCGTACAGAGGGTATCAAATCAGGAAGCAGATTTTCAACAACATGGATAAATCTACGAAGAAAGGTTACAAAGATTGGTTGGCTCGCTTGGCTTCTTTTTTCGATGATAAGATCCAAAAAGAAAAGGGTTATCAAACATCAAGGTATGTTTCAGAATATTATTTATAGGATTTTTATGATAAAGCAAATATCAATCAGTTTATTGAGCATTCTTGTGTTACAAAATACAAATAAAAAATTATATGATTCGCCAAGGGGACCAACAATTCCATTATATTCGAACTAAAACTTACATTCAAAATTACTTAAGACATTGCTAATAAAAAATAGATATAACATAAAATACAATATATTTATGAAATTAAATTAAATAATAAGAATAATAAAGGGGGACTGCAGGTTTTTTAAATTATGTTTCATGGTATAAATGTAAATGAAGCTTCTAAATTATCAATAAAAAAATTATATTTTGAAAAAAAAAAACGTTTTAGTAAATTAGGAGTTTGAATTTACATGAAATCAACAGGCAAACGAATAAAAACAGAAAAAAATGCTTAAGAAATTTTTGTTTAAGCAATCGATATTGCAAAGTATTGAGGGTCTTCTGTTGGGGATATGGTATTGAAATCCCAAAAATTCGTATTATGTTATACAAAAAGTACTATACGAAAAAAAGCCTAGTGTCGAATATTTTTAATGGTGTCGAATTATTTATCGAATTATATTATATCTAAGTGTTAGTGTTTAAAAACTAAATTACTTAAAGATTGTTACAAAATTCTGAAAAATAAAATGGCATACTTTCCTGTTATTTTAATACTCATTGGAATTTTTTGTAAAACGGGGTGGCAGACATACAAAATAGTATGAATAATAGTATCTGATGACCTGCCTTTCTAATTAAAAATAATAATAATGGGCTGTTAGAACTAAATTAATAAACTGTCCGATGACGATCTGTTTCATTTCTTTTAAAATAAAAAATAATATGGAAAGTAAACTTAAAATAATAGTTTGATGAATTTCTTTTATTTACCCATTTCAAATTAAATGCTTTGTTTTTTGAACTTATGTTAATTCATTCCAGATCTGAATGCCCCAAAAGCTATAGATTCTTTTTAAAGCGTCTGCATGAGCGAGAAGAGACATTTCCCGAAGACTTACAATTTGGAATATAAGGTCCACCTCATCAAAATCTGTAGAACTGTAACATCCCACGGACCTTTTCACACCCAAAGACTACTAGAAAATTGACAGCTTCTCCTCAAGAACATCCGAGGAGTTACTATTACATCTCAAGTACCATCAAACATAAGAGGACTCATATAAAGCAAATGAAGACCTACTCAACATCCATAGAGGGTCTAAAAGTATTTACGACAAGTATCTGTGTAACATCAGATTAGTATCAAGGAAATTTAACAACATTCTTGAAGGATCATTTTACAACTTTAGGTCCGAATACAGCGAATAGACTTTGCCGAGAGGGGTATCAGTGGCGGATCGGTATCAGGGCTGTTTCTGGCATCGGGATACTTTCTCCTTAGCCGAATAAGGAGGGAGTGATCGCGGTGTTTGGGCAGTCCTGGTATTGACCCGCCACTGATGTTTCTTTGGGCATATTTTTCCATCTACGGCCATATTATCTCGCCGTCAAAATGAAATATTTGTGACAATTCCGTACAACACACAAGGTGAGGAGCTACATTTCCATCTACCAGCATCTCCCGCTATAACATCCTTTGTGTACCATTTCGAGGAGCATATTTCCATCTTCTCACAGCTCCCGATAACTACGACTGTTTTAAACACCATTTCGAGGAGCGTATTGACATCTTCTCACAGCTCTCGATACCCAAGACTGTTTTATACACCATTTCGAGGAGTGCATTGACATCTTCTCACAGCTCTCGATACCCAAGACTGTTTTATACACCATTTCGAGGAGCGCATTGACATCTTCTCGCAGCTCCCGATAACTACGACTGTTTTAAACACCATTTCGAGGAGCGAATTGACATCTTCTCACGGCTCCCGATAACTACGACTGTTTTATGTAACGATTTCGTAGAGCTTTCTTCCATCATCTTGTAGCTCACGATATTTTAAGACACCTCAAAATACCTCAAGAGGAGCAGTATACCATTAAATAGAAGCTCTTCATTTGATGACTAAATACCTATTATGACTGTTATGACCTATTATGACAAAATCGGATTTTACTTTGTGTTTAAGATTCTGAATATTTTGGCCCATATTGTACAAAATTTATTTTAATAAAGGATATTCTTTTCTTATAGTGGATGGTATATTTATGTTATCATAATAATAATTATTTATATTTAAAAAAAACTCAGTTGTAACAAAGAAATGGAGAAAATTTATTTAAATGCATGAAAGACAAAATCTCAAATGTCCAGGAAATATTTAAATCAATAAATTTTCAGTGCTTAGATATTTTAATATAGGAAAAATTAAAGCAATATTTAATTGGTGTCTTATTTACATATAAAACAACTTCCTTCTTTGAAAAATTATGGACATTTCATTGATGCACAAAAATATATTCGGCTCAAGTACATCTTAATATAATAAGCGACTGAGCAATATTGAGCAAGTAGAGTGTAAACAATCTAAATATCCATTATTTAATGTAAAGTAATAATTTGTCGATTCTTTTTATTTAAGTTCAGTAGTTGACCCCTTCAGTCCCAATGACAATTTGGCGTCATCATTTTAGAAATATTTTTCTGATCGCCTAAAGACATTTATGATATCAAAAAGCACTTCATTCGAATCTCCAATTTTTTTCTATTAGAAAATATATGTTAGTAATAGATGCCAGCCTTATTATTTTTTTGTTATGATCAGAAACATGATGATGCCAAATGGCATCACTGGGACTGAAAGGTTTAAAACCAGTGCTGAAAGTAGGGGTAGAAGCGGGGTGACGCGTCACCCCACTGTTGAAGAAAAAGGCTATCTATCCCCCCACTTCTTATGTCTCTCGAATAAATAATCCATAGATGGGGGGGGTGGAGCATGGCATTGTAATTGAAGGCATCCCCTCACTTATTTTTTTCCCACTTTGACCACCGGTTAAAACACTTCGTCGACTGTTAGTTTGTGTTGTGTATTTTTCTGAAGTAATCTAGAGATTTTTTAGACTCGCCGAAACACTTAAAATGTGTACCAACAAATAAACAATTTGCTCCAATAATTTACTTTGTTTCCTTCGTATATCTTCTCAATGAATAAGAACCCTAAATTCTGACTTCGACTTTTTGTCTGTCCCTCACGACATTTAAATACACGGTTACAGAAACGCGACATCAACATGAGACCCTACACTCTTAAAACAAACACTCCCAATTTAACTCATTCTGAGTGGATTTCACTCCTCCAGACTGGAAAATGCCCTTCTCCTTTTGGAGTGGATCCTTTGTGTGTTAAACCTCCGACAGGATCACTCCAAACGAGGGATTTTAACTCAGTCTGAGTAAATATGCATGCCTTTACGGTGTCGAAAATGCACTTCTCCAACTGGAGTGGATTTCACTCTTTTGTTTTAAGAGTGTAACAGATTCAATCTTCGAGATAGGCATGCCAAACTGCGTCACCTAATGTCACCTGCATATAATAAAATTAAAAAATAAAGAGCTTAGTGGAAGAACGTGCTAAGTGACAAAAAGGTGAAAGCGAGAAAGTGAACTTCAAAGTTTTTACTTTGCAGTCAGATCTTTTGAAATTGGAACTTGCAAACCATTAAAAATGTACTTAACTTAAAGCTTATGAAAAAGATTAAACTTGTTATCTTTTAACCCTTTCAGTCCCAAAAATTTACTGCACTACAGAAACATCTGATATTTACAAAATAAGCTTATTTTAGGTCAAATATACGAATTTCATAAGAAAAAAAATCATTTAAATTTTTTTATATGGTCTTTGAAACAATGCCAAAATTTTTTAACTGTGGAAAAAAACAAAATAAATATATATATATATATATATATATATATATATATATATATATATATATATTACCTAAAAGCACTTAGAGTTATATATTTTAAGGTATCTGACCATATTATTGAAAAAAATTAGTAATTATTTAAACCGAAATAGTTTAAATTGTGTTTTAAATATGTGGAACTGAAGTGAACTTATCAAAAATCAGGAGAAACGCTTGTTGACTATTTTCTAAATAAAAAAAAATAGTAGTTCTGACTTCTATTGCGATTAATGTAAAATATTGTCTGATAGAACAAAGTGTGAAGAATCGAATGATGCGTGTTTGGATGTCATAACGGGACATAGAAAATTTTGAAAAAAAATATTGAAAGTGATGATGCCAAATGGCATCACTGGGACTGAAAGGGTTAAAGGAGGCAGTAGCAAGTTCATTCACACAAAAATTTCATTTTTTTCTAAATTTTCCTTCTTTATCTTTAAATAATCTTTCGGATTTTTGAGTCAATTAGTAAAATAGAGAAAAAAATAAAGTTTGCTAAATTGACTGGAAAAGGGCCATAAATGGACCTCAATGCCAAGATATAACAATCATCAATTCATCTCTACTCAGACTTACTTTTGATTTAGTATAGAGAAGGAGTGGGGGAAATTAAAATAAATGTTCTCTTACATAACCATTATATTAGTACAATAACGAAAACGACGAGGAAAAGTCAACCGGCCATTTTCAATCCGGCACATTCATTTTTCGGTCCTTATCAAAAAAAATTGTTTTTTTCTCCAACAGAGCTGAGTTATTGGCGACTAAGCTTTAGCAGACTCAGCATATTCTCCAGAACAGCGGGCCATTTTTTAGTGGCACAATCTAGGCGACTCTCTCACTATCAATTTTGACACTCAGATTACAATGAATCTGTGAATGTTAAATTATGTCGAGTTTTAATTTTGCCGAGAGAACCCAAGAAAAATGGGTACTCTAGGGATTTTTTACTCAAGTGATCCAAGGGTACTCAAGGGATCGAAATTGACGATTGCTAGTCCCAAAATCGAAACAAATAAATTTTAATTTGCAACAAAGCATGTAGTCGTAGTTATCGCGACTACACTGTAGGTTAGGTTTGAATTATCGTCGCACTAGAGCTACACGAGGGCTATTGGCGACGGGCGTCGTATTTTAGAACCACAGTCAGGTGACGAGCCAACACCTGAATAGCTACAGCTGTGGAAATAAAAAAGTACCCACTAGTGATTATTTCGGCCGTTAGTCATCCTATAGAATCGAACCTTTTTGACTTTGTAACAAAATAATATTCTTAATTAATTGCATGACACAAAACTTGCTTAAGGGGCCGCCTTCATATTAAAAACGATACAAACTTCAAAATTTTCAATAGCAACACCCCTTTTTGAGTCCATATTTCACATCTATGACATATTTTAACACTAAATACTAAGTTTTGTTAGTTTTTAAGCATTAACAGTGGAGTTAGCGACGTGCAAAAATTAGGGGTCGTAATGTTAAATGAGTTGTACATAAAAAACTATCCCAATCTATAAATAATTAAGATAATGAAAAGAATTTTTTGCTGAAAAGAAATTATAATAACCCAAACAAAATGCTTTCAGTGTTGGGGTATTTAAAACAATTTTTATATTTTTAAATAATTATTATATTAATTGGTTGGAAAAATATGAATAGGAATCCCTTAATAATTTTACAGAAATAAATTTAAGACAGGAAGTTTAAGCTAAATCCCAATTTTTAAAATTGTTTATTCATAATTTGCTGAGTAAATCACAAAATACTTTTGAATTGCCCTTTAGGGGACTGTGTATAAGATTACATGTATAATTGATAAATGAAGACGGCCTTGCATGCATGCTTGCTTGCCATTTTAGAGATGGTCCCCAAAAGGTCCACAAGTGATTCGATTGTATAACTCGTCAAATATTCATCCAAATGTAACAAAAACTTAGATTTAAGGGTTTTCAAGAGTGCTTAGCATTTTTTAGTTATTAAAATTGGGTGTTGCCATTGGAAATTTCAAAGTTCGTAACATTTTTTTTATAAAGACGACCCCATAGCAAATTTTGTGTCGTGCAATCTACTTAGAATGTTATTTTTCCACAAAGTCAAAAAGGTCCGATTCTATAGGATGACTATCGGCCGAAATAACCTCAAGTGGGTACTTTTTTTATTTCCACAGCTGTACACAACGCAACGGGCGACGTCGTACGCAGCTTTAGGACTTTGAAAGATATTTAACGTGCACTTCCTTATACGGGGTATTATTCGTCGGACATTTTTGGCTGCACGGGCCGTTTATAGGTCGGCAACTATTTTGGCGATACCCGAACCTGGGACCTTCCGCATGCTAAGCGAGTGCTTAACCGACTGGGCTCCCCAACCCTTGCGACTACACTGTAAGAAAATGTCAGTTGTTTTTACAGAAAAAGAAACTGTATGCTAATGTGCCAGAAAATTACCGTAAAATGTACAGAGATAAGCTACCAATTTTAGATGAATAATTCGTAATTTTAAGCAAAATTCATATTTAACAGACAAATTATAAAAATAAATTAAACGATATTCCCCCCAGGCACCCCAGTGACACTGGCCCCAATACTTAAGTAGATGCCGCCCCGGTGGTGCAATCGTTGGAATGCTAGCCTTTTAGAGCTGCTGGGGTCGGGCTCGAATCCCGGTCAGGAAAGGATGTTTGTGACCGTCAATAAATGTTGTTATTTGTCGATGTGTTTTTGTTGTCCTTTCTTTGTGTGTCTCTGGAGCTTGTAAAACTCTTTCGGCGTCTGTCCCACTTGACGAAGTAGCACACACGTTGGAATATATATGTACCTACCATACCATACCATACCATACTTAAGTAGATTAAGGGGTCATAGGAGTCTTAAAAATGTGCAAAGAAGGTACTACAAAGTATAGTTTGATCATTCGTGTAATTTTTTAACTACTCAATGTATAAATATAATTTTTTACATGTAATTCTATAAGATTTATTTAATATAAAACAAATTTAAAAATTTCTGAAACATTAGCCAAAACTAAAATAAATGATATTAAACATAAAGCTATCTGAACACATTGGGATTAGGCTTGCGCGGCAAATTTTGAGGTCAAAATTGAAAAAAGACCAAGAAAATGACTTTATATTGTACAAATATGTACAAACAAAGACTTATACCTAAATTCTCAGCTCAATTTTAATTAGAAATTAATTTTTTAAAAAATTAAAATCAAAAATTTAAAAATTTTATTAATTTTTTTAGAAAAAAGTTCTTAAAATAATTTCTAATTAAAATTGAGCTGAAAATTTAGGTATAAGTCTGTGTCTATGCGTTCAAATAGCTTTATGTTTAATATCATTTATTTTAGTTTTGACTAAAGTTTCATAAATTTTAAAATTTGTTTTATAATAAATAAATCCTATAGAATTACATATAAAAAATTATACTTATATATTTAGTAGTTAAATAATTAAATTAAAGATCAAACTACGCTTTGTAATACCTTTTTGCACATTTTTAAGACTAGTATGACCCCTTAATAAAGTGTATATCCCGGATTGGAACCATGGGTTGGTTGAACGGACGCTAACTAAACTAAAACGCTGAAATTGTAAGATATTTTGAGTCTTGCTTACAATGAGACATTCCATTAAAAGAAAATTGGAAGACTGTTAAAAAATGGACTCGGATTAAATACTCTTTATATGTGCATAAAATTACTTTTGTATATGGTATAATTGGTAACTGACCATTGTCGTCGAAGAGACATTCAAGAAATTTCTAATTAAATATTGATGGCGGACTTTAATAGCTGTTTTATACTGACTAGAAAAGTCATAAAAATATTATAAATCATTGCTTTTATAAATACTTAAAAGAACAAATTTTAGGTTTAAAATTGTAGAGAGATACAAGCGATCAAAATACCTCAGACATAACAGAACATACCTCGAAAATTCTTATAAGAATAAACCTATTCAAAATCTATTGACCTTTAACCACATTAACTTGATTTAGCTATTTTCAAAAACGGAAATGTAATGAATAAATGTAATGTAATAAATATATATTTTCCGTTTGAACATTCATGAAGAATTTTAATTTGCTAAATGAATAATCGGTTATTTATTCATGTGCCACGATTTACTTTGTTAAGAATATATAGGTTTCACTTAAGGGGTCACAGGAGTCTTGAAGAAGAAGAACACAGAAGTCATTTTCTTGGTCATTTTTTCAATTTTGACCTCACAATTTGCCGCGCAAGCCTAATCACAATGTGTTCAAATGGCTTCATGTTTAATATCTTTTATTTTAGTTTTGACTAAAGTTTCATAAATTTTAAAACTTGTTTTATAATAAATAAATCCTGTAGCATTACATATAAAAAAATTACTCTTATACATTGAGTAGTTAAAAAAAGACAGGAAAGATCAAACTTTGCTTTGTAGTATCTTCTTTGCACATTTTTAAGACTCCTTAGACCCCTTAATAAAATATACCAGTTAAATATATACTTAGAATATTTTTAAAGAAACTAAGTAACGGTTCCCAATTTTGCATCTTTAAGTAATATTTTTAGATATTTATAAGCTCACGAATAAAGTAAGCACTAACAAATTAACCTGTTACATAATAAATTGTTTTCTTTTAAAAAACAAGAAAACATTTTCCTTAGAAAATTGTGATCACAATAAAATGACTGGGGTCAGTGTAAATAACAATGCAACAAAGAACTTCAGTATTCTTTACTAAATATGTAGGGGGGCGTCCATCAATTCTGTTATGCAATTTTTACGATTTTAACAATTTCTTGACCACTTCCGCCCCCCTTTTGAGGCTTTGTTATACAGGGTGAGGCAAACAAAAGTGGCCCCGGTCTAGAGATAAGAATACGACAGAAATGTTGCCAAGTCAAAACCTATACAAAAGCAGATTTGCTGACTGAAGCTATATTGATCGTTTCAATATGAAGTCCCAAAAAACGCTTGGCGACTTATTTGCCTGCAACTACGCCACGGTTTTAGAAGCCAGTTGAAATGAAATATAAACAAGGCTTGTAAAACTGATCAAGAAAAGTTCCCACTATTGATTATTTGATTGATTCGGTCGTTACTTATCTTATAGAATCGGACCTTTTTGTTTTTGGTAATACAAAACATTCTAAATTTATTGCAAGACACAAAATTTGCATTATGGGATGTCTTCATACAATACGAACTAAGATCTGACTTCGCCACTAGTCTATGAGTAGCTCTAATGTGAAGCTAATCCGATCCAACCAATGCAAAATCAGGTTTCAGGCGGCTTCAAGAGTTTTTCTCGCCAAGCATTTCAACGTATTCCTATCTCTAGACCGGGGCCACTTTTGTTTGCCTCACCCTGTATTTAGCTCACCCCCTCTCCAATGTAAAGCTCCAAAATTTTGAAATGTGATTTGGAATGCCACAATACCTACTTTTAGATGAGATTTTGCCACAGTTGAGTATAGAAAAATATTATACTGGTACTTTACAATATTTTCTCGGTAATTTAAAAAATATTATACTTGACGACCCAACGTGAATCTCATCAAATGTTAAACGTTATATTTAAAAAAAAAATACTCGCAAAACGGTAATATACGGTTAATAAACGGTAAATATACGTGTTTTTTAAATATATATTTATTTCAAAAAATATATGTATAGATTTTTTCTTTTCGGAAGGAGACAAAAAAAAATTAACGCTAGTTTATAAAATTAATTACTAAATATCCTCAATTTTAAGACATTTCGATACCAGACACCCTCTTAAGTTTTGCGATGCATTAGCATAAATGTCAACAATGCTTTTTTGCCATTATTAAATATAAAACAGTAAAATTATGTCTTGAACAATATTTGAAATGTTTTTTAATTAAAAGCTATTTTAACAATAAAAGTTTCGAAACAATGTTTAATTCACAACAAAGTTTAAATCTTTGCAACACACAAAACCCTCTTTCCAATTTTAATCTTCAAGCCAATCGGACGTATTTTATTGATTTCCGCGTAATTTTCCTAAATATATCGTTTAAGCATTATTTCTAACTCTTTGGACCTATTCTATCAAAATTTAAACATTTAAACAATTATCCTCCATCTAAATTCAATTCTTTTGTGAACAGAATGTCTACAATTCGAAAACGTATTCGGTCGATCATGTAAGTAAAATTCTCTTGATCCATTATTTGGTGTCAATTCACTTAACTTTAAGTAGTCAAGCAACACTTCATAAGACGTTTAGGACGAATTTCATAAAATTTTGTGTAGACTTTTTTAAAACTATATCATTTATAAATATCTTTTTCAAAGTAACTGTTTTTTTATGCAACTAAGCTTATTAAATATATCTGTAAATCTTTGAGCATATTAATTCTTAGATTTATTTTTATTCTGAAATATTTCACCCTTCAATATGCCATAGTTGCGATTAATTGTTTTTCTTGCAGAAATCGAGTTGGACGAATCTTCAGACGCAAGAAGAAATCCGATAAAAAGGTAAGCTGTACTTAAGGAATGTTTCGATATACACTCTCATCTACCTTCATAATTATTTTTTATATGTAACCCTTTCACTCCCAATGATTCCATTTGGAATCATCACACAAACTTTTTTTCTCATTAAATGAAGCTCGCACTTGTTTAGAATGAAATTTATTAAATTCTTAATAATTTTTTTTTGTTTTTATAAAATCATATTTTTTTGTATTTTTAGATTTAATAATCATGTCTTTCGAAGAATTAAATAATGTGTGCTGTAGTTAAATGAAAAGATGAAACTCATGATAAAAATAAAATGTACACTTAAAACTTTTATTAAATACATTGAAAAGACTAAGGTGAGATTAATAGTTGGGCTACAATTAAAATTCAAAAATGAAAGAAAATCATCACTTAAATCTAAAAATTAACCTGAACTTTAACAACAGAATATTTTTTATATTTTAAATAGTAATATACTTAAAGATTACTTACTTATACTAAGTAAAATCTAATTTACAAATATCAAGTTATTATATTAACGTATTTTAAACTAAGATTGCACTCCGTACACTTGCAGAAAAAACTCTATATTTTGTACTTCCTTCTATGTGTTAACATTTAAATTTTTTTTAGATTCAAACATCAGAATCAAATGATATTTCACAAAACAACTTTGAAGACGAACTCATTTACGAGGACCATGAGTTGGAACAGGAACAGCAGAAGACCAGTTCCGAAGCAGTTGCTGAACTCGCCGGACAAGGAGAAGATTCGACGGACAGTTCTGATGGAGAATACGATTCTGACTCCAAAGATTCCACCAAGAACTGTGAATTGGTCTGGACAGTTTCAGACAGTATTCCTGACGAGGAGTTCCAGTATGCCTGCTTCAGCAGCAAAGATGGAAGAGACGAAGTGGACACAGATAAAGTGGAGGACTCTAAGACACAATCCAAGGAGACGTCTGATGTCACCGACGATGAGACTCTCCTTCCGAGTTCTGGACAAGGAGATCCTGGAATAGTGTCCCCGGCCACGATGGCAGATTCTGGGCCCCAGGAAGAATCTCAACTTCCAATCAAAGATTCCAGAGAAGCCCAGGAATCCATGGCTGAGAGAATCGAGCACAGGGATTCTGAAATGGACATCGATGAATCCGCGTCAACGTTCGACGTCATTTCGGGAAATATCCACAACGAAGTCGTCGAATCGGTTAGCAAGAGCGAGGATTTTAACATCAAAGATGAAGATGACACCAGAGTGGATGAATATTTAACACCGTCCGAAATCCCTCTTCAAACGGATGTCCTGGAAGTTGTGGCGCCAGAAGTCATCTCACCATCACATGTCCAAACCACCACCTGCGCTCCAGAACTGAATGGGCCAAAGAAGGACATCAAGTGTCACAATCCATTCGTTGATGCAGATATCTTGAAGGCGGTGGACATCCTTGTCGATGAAGTGGAACAACTTGCAAGAAAAGATCCAAAAGTCATGAACACATATGATGAGATCAAGGGCGAATTCAAAATACAAAAGCCCGACGCTATGATCGTTGTGAATGGCCAAGAATTTTCTATTCACAGAAGTCTCTTCGTGGAAGAATCCATCTACTTCAAAGAGGCATTTACTGGGAAGGAAAACAAGCAAGCTGTACTCCATGTAAGATTTTGTTTTGTTTTAATCTTGAATTGCTCTTAGTTTATTGTTATATATTAGTTTGCTTTGGTAATATGGTTTTCCTAGTTATGTTCTGAAACAAAATTTAATACTAAATTCGGTTTTTGGTAATATATACAATTTTAAATGAATGTTATTATAAAATTAATGTTATTTAATATTTAAATATTTAATATTATTTGCTTTTTTTTCCAGATCAACTCGGAGTATACAAACTGCTCTGTGTTTAAAGCTATTTCCTCCTTCATTTACAACGGAATTGTCGAAATACCCAGCAAAGAGTTCCTGAATTTGTGGTTTTCATCTAACATTCTAGGAATGCCACGGTTGAGGCAACACTGCAAACAGGTAAATTAAAAAAATTCTCTATTTTTAAAAAAATATTTGGTGTTGATTTGAAAAATTATTATACAAAGGACATAGGCGAGAAACGCAAGAAGGTAAAATAGCCTTGAACTTGTTTTCACGTTATTTACAAATTTATTACAATTATTATTTTTATACTTATACGAATATTAAAAAAAGGTAAAATTAAAGTTTAAAGCAAAAAGACTAGCATCTTTTTTCACTGCAATATATCTATTTATTTAAATACTTGATTTTAATGCAATTTTTAAATTACTACATATTTCATTCTATTTGTATTTTCAACAAATTATTATTATTTTTGCTTTTAACTTTCCAATACTGTGATGATTTTTTCAACATATTTTGCAGCAAATAATATTTACCCAGACAATCATTTAGTTCAATTATCTTACTTTCCCTGTTTTATATGAATTTTGACAATTAGTATAGTTTTGAAATAACTTTAATCGACTATGTTTCAGATTATGGACCCATCGACAGATAATGTCAAAAACCTCCTGAACTTCTATCAGGTTTCATTCCAACTCAATCAGGACAGGTCCCCAGTGTTGAAAAGGCTGGCTGATAATTTCGAGAAGCTGATACTTCAAAACGACTTCCTTGATTTTACACCTGACCAAGTAGTCGAAGTATTCAGCCAGGATCAACTCGGAACAAGGAGGTGCGTACATTCTTGTGATGCATTGATTTATAATGTTTACTAATTCCTACTCAATTTCAAAGCGCTTAAATGCAGCAAACATTTAAGAGACCATGAGTTTTACTTGAGTTTTCAATTTTTTTATTGCTTCATAATGGTGGCGAAAGGTTAGGAATAAGAAATATATGCCTTCAAACGGACTGTTGCACCAAGGAGTTTAGCTTAGTTTAGATATCATGAAAGCATAACTTCTTTTACTCAAAATGCAATGAGGATATCCTTTTTAGGCGCCGTGTAAAGTATACTCTTCTTCTTGTTAATGCAAAACTATCAGAATATCTGTAACTGTAGTACCATCAACTTGTTTGATTGGTTATGGAGGTTTAGTACTCATATAACAAAGCACTAGTCCGGTTTCTTTGTCGCTGTACTTATAGAATATCGACTTGACTTAAGTCTCTTAAAGCTCAAGTGGCACATGAGGCCACTATACACATATTCGATTTTCTTTTATATAAACTGTGTCTTATAGAATAATTTTACTTTTACAGCGAACTAGTGGTATTCTTGGCCGCCTTGAAATGGGCCAACCATGACTTTCACGAGCGTGAACAGTTCCTAGTGGAAATCTTTCGATGTATACGATTCACGCAAATGAAAACTCACGAGATCGTCGCCTGCTTCCACCCACCCATCTTGCCAGGCGTCGTGGAAATGACTGAAATTAAAACGATGCTCTTAAACGCCACATGGTGAGTCTTGTCCTCATTACTTTCAAAGAATACATGTCTGAGATGTATGACTTATCAGAATAATACATAAAATTACAAAATAAATTACTACTCAATGCTACTATTTGCTCAAGTAGCCAGTTAATAGGCAGTTAAATTCTAGCAATTCGGCAAAAACTATATTTCTAAGCAAAAGTAAAATTGCTGACACCTTTTCTTTATATTTACGACGTACTTCTACAGTTAATAAGACAGAATGATCCTGATCAGTTCTACAATAGCGTATCAAAATTTTATCTTTGTGTTCATTAAATTATTAAATTAATAATTTAAATTGATCTAAATTTAAATTGATTTTTTTATTCTAGTTACCAGTGTGCGAGAGCCGTGCATCAAGAGCACTTATTTGACTCATTAAGATCTGCTCCAAGAAATCTGCTCTTGAAGGAGAAGTTCCTTGAGTTATGGGTAAGACACAATGAAATTTATCTTTCTTTTCTATTTGAACTGTTTTTAATTATTGTATAATATTAAACTAACTATGTTATTGTTTTTAATTTGGAGACCACTTTTTAATTTTTAAGCATCGGATAAGCCATCTTCGTCTTAAAACTATAATTTTCTTTTTCAAATGAAAGAAATTAATTAGCATCCGACCAAAGGTTACTTTTTCGTTTATTTGATGCATTTTTAAATGGGGAAATGAATGCATGCTAGCGGAAAATAATTTCTGTTTTCATAACTCAATTTAAGTTTAAATTAATAGTTCAACAAGTACGGTTTTGATAAAATATGTTTAATATTTAGTTACATATGAAATTGAAACTTTTTCAAATTAAATTATAAAATGAAATTATGACGCATAAAATAATTAACAATAATAATAAAGAATATTTTCAGTAAACCAATTTGACTTGTTTCCGTTAAATTTCTCCATTGTACAATGATTTAAAAATTATTAGTCTTGGAGATAATTTTTTATGCATCTAAAGTACAAGTTAAATTTGTCTGTCAATATTGTCCTCTTTTAAAGACACTTAAAGTTATGGTTAGGTTAGTTTAAATTACCGTCGCACAAGTACTACACCTATTGTAGACGGGCGGTATATTTTCGAACCACAGTCAGGTGACGACCTGAGTAGGCACCCAACGCAATCGTTAAGGTTGACATAGTACACAGCTTTATGACTTATTTATCTTGCACTTTTTCAACGCGGGGTAGTATTCGGGGGACATTTTTGTCTGCACGGGCCGTTTATAGGTCGGCCTTTATTCTAGTGATGAGTGGACTCGAACCTGAGACCTTCCGCATGTAAGGCGAAAATCTTATCAGCCGTCCATTTAACATGCATTTTAAATGTTTTGTTTTTATGGCGTGTATTTCGCTGGCCTGATCTACCTTACTTTTTAACTGTTAATCGTAAACTTTTCCTGTCATAAGTAAAAAGCCGCCTGGTGTATTTATTATAAATAAACTTAACAAACTATGGTGATTCTTTGTGCTCAGTTAAGTCAATGCTTTTAAATGGAAATTTCTTTTATAGAACACTGACATCTTCGACCCTAAGTACAATGAGAACTTGGCTGCGACCAAAATCCAAGCAGCGTACAGAGGGTATTTAATCAGGAAGCAGATTTTCAACAACATGGATAAATCTATGAAGAAAGGGTACAAAGATTTTTTGGCTCGCTTGGCTTCTTTTTTCGATGATAAAATCCGAAACGAAAAGGGTTATCAAACATCAAGGTATGTATGTTTTGAGAATATTTTTTATAGTATTTTTATGATAAAGCAAATATCAATCAGTTTATTGAGCATTTATGTATTAAAAAATACAAATAAAAAATTATATGATTCGCCAAGGGGACCAACAATTCCATTATATTCGAACTTAAACTTACATTCAAAATTACTTAAGACATTGCCAGTAGAAATAAATGTAACATTCAATACAATATATTTATGGAATAAAATTAAATAAAAAGAATGATAAAAAAAAAAGCACTGCAGGTTTTTTAAAGTATGTTTCATGGTATAAATGTTAAAAAAAAAGCTTCTAAATTATCAAAAAAAGTTATATTTTGAAAAAAAAAAACGTTTAAGTAAATTTAGAGTGTGAATTTACACGAAATCAACAGGCAAACGAATACAAGCAGAAAAAATGCTTAAGAAATTTTTGTTTAAGCAATCGATATTGCAAAGTATTGAGGGTCTTCTGTTGGGGATATGGTATTGAAATCCCAAAAATTCGTATTATGTTATACAAAAAGTACTATACGAAAAAAAGACTAGTGTCGAATATTTTTAATGGTGTCGAATTATTCATCGAATTACATTATATCTAAGTGTTAGTGTTTAAATACTAAATTATTTAAAAATTGTTACAAAATTCTGAAAAAATAAAATGGCATACTTTCCTGTTATTTTAATACCCATTGGAATTTTTTGTAAAACATACAGACATACAAAATAGTATGAATAATAGTATCTGATGACCTGCCTTTCTAATTAAAAAAAATAATAATGGGCTGTTAGAACTAAATTAATAAACTGTCCGATGACGATCTGTTTCATTTCTTTTAAAATAAAAAATAATATGGAAAGTAAACTTAAAATAATAGTTTGATGAATTTCTTTTATTTACCCATTTCAAATTAAATGCTTTGTTTTTTGAACTTATTTTAATTCATTCCAGATCTGAATGCCCCAAAAGCTATAGATTCTTTTTAAAGCGTCTGCATGAGCGAGAAGAGACATTTCCCGAAGACTTACAATTTGGAATATAAGGTCCACCTCATCAAAATCTGTAGAACTGTAACATCCCACGGACCTTTTCACACCTAAAGACTAAAAGACAATTGACAGCTTCTCCTCAAGAACATCCAAGGAGTAGCTATTACATCTCAAGAACCATCAAACATATGAGGACTCATATAAAGCAAATGAAGACCTACTCAACATCAATGGAGGGTCTAAAAGTATTTACGACAAGTATCTGTGTAACATCAGATAAGTATCAAGGAAAGTTAACAACATTCTTGAAGGATCATGTAACATCTTTAGGTCCAAATACTGCGTATAGTCTTTGCCGAGAGGGGTATCAGTGGCGGATCGGTATCAGGGCTGTTTCTGGCATCGGGATACTTTCTCCTTAGCCGAATAAGGAGGGAGTGATCGCGGTGTTTGGGCAGTCCTGGTATTGACCCGCCACTGATGTTTCTTTGGGCATATTTTTCTGTCAACGGCCATATTATCTCGCCGTCAAAATGAAATATTTGTGACAATTCCGTACAACACACAAGGTGAGGAGCTACATTTCCATCTACCAGCATCTCCAGCTATAACAGCCTTTGTGTACCATTTCGAGGAGCATATTTCCATCTTCTCACAGCTCCCGATACCTACGACTGTTTTAAACACCATTTCGAGGAGCGCATTGACATCTTTTCGCAACTTCCGATAACTCTGACTGTTTTAAACACCATTTCGAGGAGCGCATTGACATCTTCTCACAGCTCCCGATAACTCTGACTGTTTTAAACACCATTTCGAGGAGCGCATTTACATCTTCTCACAGCTCCCGATAACTCTGACTGTTTTAAACACCATTTCGAGGAGCGCATTGAAATCTTCTCACAGCTCCCGATAACTATGACTGTTTTTTACACCATTTCGAGGAGCGAATTTACATCTTCTCACAGCTCTCGATAACTACGACTGTTTTGTGTACCGCTTTCGTAGAGCTTTCTTCCATCTTATTGTAGCTCACGATATTTAAAGACACCTCAAAATACCTCTAGAGGAGCAGTATACCATCATCTAGAAGCTCTTCATTTGATGACTCGATACCTATTATGACTATTTTGACCTATTATGACAAAATCGGATTTTACTTTGTGTTTTAGATTCTGAATATTTTGGCCATACTGTGCAAAATTTATTTTAATAAAGGATATTCTTTTCTTATAGTGGATGCTATATTTATTTTATCATAAATAATAATTATTTCCATTTTAAAAAAAAAACTTAGTTGAAACAAAGTATATAGAAATGTATTTAAATGCATGAAAAAATCTCAAATGACCAGCAAATATTTAAATCAATAAATTTTCAGTGCTTAGATATTTGAATGTGGGGAAAATTAAAACAGTATTTAATTTGTGTCTTATTTTTTTATAAAATAACATTCCTTCATTTAAGAATTATGAACATTTCATTGATGCACAAAAATATGATCGGCTCAAGTACATCCTAATATAATAAGCGACTGGGCAATATTACGGTTGGAAGTAGAGCGTAAACTATCTAAATATCCATTATTTAATTTCGAGTTATAATTTGTCAAATCTTTTTATTTAAGTTCAGTAGTTGACCCTTTCAGTCCCAATGACAATTTGGTATAATCATTTTAGAAATATTTTTCTGATCGTCTATAGACATCGATGATATCAAAAAGCACATCATTCCAATCTTCAATTTCTTGCTATTAGAAAATATATTTTATTAATCCCAATAGATGTTAGCCCTATTAACTTGCTAGTTATGATCAGAAACACGAGGGTGCCAAATGGCATCACTGGGACTGAGAGAGTTAAAACACTTCGTCGACTGTTAGTTTGTGTTATGTATTTTTCTGAAGTAATCTAGAGATTTTGAGACTCGTCGAAACACTTAAAATGTGTACCAACAAATACACAATTTGCGCCAATATTTTACTTTGTTTCCTTCGTATATCTTCTCGATGAATAGGAACCCTAAATCCTTACTTCGACTTTTTGTCCCCCTCGGCATTTAAATACACGGTTACAGAAACACGACATTAACATGAGACCCTAACAGATTCAATCTTCGAGATAGGCATGCCCAAACTGCGTCACCTAATGTCACCTGCACATTAAAAAAAATAAGTAAGAAATAAAGAGCTTAGTGGTAGAACGTGCTAAGTGACAAAATGGTGAAAGCGAGAAAGTGAACTTTAAAGTTTTTAGTTTGCCCTCAGATCTTTTGAAATTGGAACTTGCAAACCATTAAAAATGTGCTTAGCTTAAAGTTTATGAAAAAGATGAAACTTGTTTACCTTTAAAGGAGGCAGTAGCAAGTTCATTGACACAAAAATTTCATTTTTTTTTCTAAAATGTCACTTAGCACGTTCTTCTACTAAGCTCTTCATTTGAATAGCTTAGTGGAAGAATGTGCAAGGTGACATTTTGAAAAAATTCGGATTTTTGAGTCAATTAGTAAAATAGAGAAAAAAATAAAGTTTGCACTGGAAAAGGGCCATAAATAGACCTCAATGCCAAGATATAACGATCATCAATTCATCTCTACTCAGACTTACTTTTGGTTTAGTATAGAAAAGGAGTGGGGGAAATTAAAATAAATGTCATCTTACATAACCATTATATATATTAGTACAATAACAAAAACGACGAGGAAAAGTGAACCGGCCATTTTCGATCCGGCACATTCATTTTTCGTTCCTTGTCAAGAAAATTTGTTTCTTTTCCTCCAACAGAGCTGAGTTATTGACGACTAAGCCTTAGCAGACTCAGCATATTCTCCAGAACAGCGGGCCATTTTTTTCGTGGCACAATCTAGGCGACTCTCTCACTATCAATTTTGACACTCAGATTACAATGAATATGTGAATGTTAAAGGGGTCTCAGGAGTCTTAAAAATGTGCAAAGAAGGTACTACTAAACATAGTTTGATCTTTCATGTCATTTTTGAACTAATCAATGTATAAGTATAATTTTTTATATGTAATTCTACAAGGATTTATTTATTATAAAACAAGTTTTAAAATGTATGAAACTTTAGCCAAAACTAAAATAAATGATATTAAACATGAAGCTATTTGAACACATTGTGATGAGGCTTGCGCGGCAAATTGTGAGGTCAAAATTGAAAAAATGACCAAGAAAATGACTTTATATTGTACAAATATGTACAAACAAAGACTTATACCTAAATTCTCAGCTCAAATTGAATTAGTAATTATTTTTAAAAAAATTTTTAATCAAAATTTTAAAAAAAAATTTAATTTTTTTAGAAAAAAGTTCTTAAAATAATTTCTAATTCAAATTGAGCTGAGAATTTAGGTATAAGTCTTTGTTTGTACATATTTGTACAATATAAAGTCATTTTCTTGGTCATTTTTTCAATTTTGACCTCACAATTTGCCGCGCAAGCCTAATCACAATGTGTTCAAATAGCTTCATGTTTAATATCATTTATTTTAGTTTTGGCTAAAGTTTCATAAATTTTAAAACTTGTTTTATAATAAATAAATCTTGTAAAATTACATATAAAAAACTTATACTCATTTTTTGAGTTGTTAAAAAACGACATGAAAGCTCAAACAATGTTTTGTAGTACCTTCGTTTCACATTTTTAAGACTCCTGTGACCCCTTAAAGTATTTCGAGATTTAATTTTGCCGAGAGAACCCCAAGAAAAATGGGTACTCAAGGGATCCAAGGGTATTCAAGGGATCGAAATTGACGATTGCTAGTCGCAAAATCCAAACAAATATTTTTTTAATTTGCAACAAAGCATGTAGTCGTGGTTATCGCGACAACACTGTAGGTTAGGCTTGAATTATCGTCGCACTAGAGCTACACGAGGGCTATTGGCGACGGGCGTCATATTTTAGAACCACAGTCAGGTGACGAGCCAACACCTGAATAGGCACCCAACGCGACGGGCGATATCGTACGCAGCGTTAGGACTTTGAAAGATATTTAAGGCGCACTTCCTTACACGGGCTATTATTCGTCGGAAATTTTTGGCTGCACGGGCCGTTTATGGGTCGGCAACTATTTCGGCGATGCCCGAACCCGAACCTGGGACCTTCCGCATGCTAAGCGAGTGCTTAACCGACTGGGCTCCCCAACCCTTGCAACTACACTGTAAGAAAATGTCAGTTGTTTTTACACAGAAAGAAACTGTATGCTAATCAGTCAGAAAATTACCGTAAAATGTACAGAGATAAGCTACCAATTTTAGATGAATAATTCGTAATTTTAAAGCAAAATTCATATTTAAACCGACAAATCATAAAGAATAAATGAAACTATCTCCCCCCCCCCCCAGTCACCCCAGTGACACTAGCCCCAATACTGAAGTAGAGGCCGCCCCGGTGGCGCAATCGTTAGGATGCTAGCCTTTAGAGCTGCTGGGGTCGGGTTCGAATCCCGGTCAAGCAAGGATGTTTGTGACCGTCAATAAATGTTGTTATTTGTCGATGTGTTTGTGTTGTCCTTTCTTTGTGTGTCTCTTGCGCTTGTAAAACTCTTTTGGCGTCTGTCCCACTTGACGAAAGCTAGAAAGTGGTTTTCTGAACAAGTAGCACACAAGCTGGAATATATATGTACCTACCATACCATACCATACTTAAGTAGATTAATAAAGTGTATATCCCAGATTGGAACCATGGGTTGGTTGAACGGACGCTAACTAAACTAAAACGCTGAAATTGTAAGATATTTTGAGTCTTGCTTACAATGAGACATTTCATTAAAAGAAAATTGGAAGACTATTAAAAAATGGACTCGGATTAAATACTCTTTATATCTGCACAAAATTGCTTTTGCATATGGTAGAATTTGTAAATGACCATTGTCGGTGAAGAGACATTCAAGAAATTTCCATTTAAATATTGATGGCGGATTTTAATAACTGTTTTATACTGACTAGAAAAGTCATACAAATATTATAAATCATTGCTTTTATAAATACTTAAAAGAAAAATTTAGGTTAAAAATTGTAGAGATATACAGGCGATCAAAATACCTCAGACATAGCAGAGCATACCTCGAAAAATTCCTATAAGAATAAACCTCTTCAAAATCTGTTGACCTTTAACTACATTAACTTGATTTAGCTATTTTCAAAAACGGAAATGTAATGAATAAATGTAATGTAATAAATATATTTTTTCCGTTTGAACATTCAAGAAGAATTTTAATTTGCTAAATGAATAATCGGTTATTTATTCATGTGCCACGATTTATTTTGTTAAAAATATATAGATTTCACTTAATAAAATATACAGTTAAATATATACTTAAAATATTTTTATAAAAACTAAGTAACGGTTCCCAATTTTGCATCTTTAAGTAATATTTTTAGACATTTATAAGCTCAAGAATAAAGTAAGCACTAACAAATTAACCTGTTAAAAAACATAATAAATTGTTTTCTTTTTAAAAAAAACAAGAAAACTTTTTCTTAGAAAATTGTGATCACAATAAAATGGCAGGGGTCAGTGTAAATAACAATATAACAAAGTACTTCAGTTTTCTTTACTAAATATGTAGGGGGCGTCCATCAATCAAGTGATGCAATTTTGCGATTTTAACAATTTCTTGACAACTCCCCCCCCCCCCCCTTTATGAGGCTTTATTATACAGGGTGAGACAAACAAAAGTGGCCCCGGTCTAGAGATAAGAATACGACAGAAATTTCGCCAAATCTAAAACCAATACAAAAGCAGGTTTTCTGACTGAAGCTATAGATCGTTTCAATATTAAGCCCAAACAAACGCTTGGCGACTTATTTGCCGGCAAATGCGCTACGGTTTTAGAAGATAGTTAAAATGAAATATAAACAATGCTTGTAAAACTGATCAAGAAAAATTCCCCCTAGTAATTATTTGATTAATTCGGTCATTATTTATCCTAGAGAATCGGATCTTTTTGTTTTTGGTAATACAAAACATTCTAAATTGATTGCAAGACACAAAATTTTCATTATGGGACGTCTTAATACAATACGAACTAAGATCTGAACTCGCCACTAGTCTATGAGTAGCTCTAATGTGAAGCTAATCCGATCCAACCAATGCAAAATCAGGTTACAGGCGGCTTCAAGAGTTTTTCTCGCCAAGCAATTCAACATATTCCTATCTCTAGACCGGGGCCACTTTTGTTTGCCTCACCCTGTATTTAGCTCACCCCTCTCCAATGTAAAGCACAAAAATTTTGAAATGTGATTAGGAATGCCATAATAACTACTTTCAGATGAGATTTTGTCACAGTTGAGTCGAGTATTATACTGCTGTGGAAATAAAAAAGTACCCACTTGAGGTTATTTCCTCCGTAAGTCACCCTATAAAATCGGACCTTTTTGAGATTGTGTACAATTAACATTCTGAGTTAATTGCACGATACAAAATTTGCATAAGGGGCCGTCTTCATATTAAAAACATTACGATCTTTGAAATTTCCAATGGCAACACCCAATTTTAATAACTTAGAAATGTTAAGCACTCTTGAAAACCCTTAAATCTAAGTTTTTGTTACATTTGGAGGAATATTTGACGAGTTATTCAATCGAATCACTTGTGGACCTTTTGGGGACCATCTCTAAAATGACAAGCAAGCGAATGCAAAGCCGCCTTTATTTATCAATTACACACGCAATCTTATACACAGTTCCCTAAAGGGTAATTAAAAGGTATTTTGTGATTTACTCAGCAAATTATGAATAGAAAATTTTGAAAATTAGGATTTCGCTTAAACTTCTTGTCTTAAATTTATTTCTTTAAAAATATTAAGGGGTTTCTATTCTTATTTTTTTAAAAAAATTAATATAATAATTATTTAAAAATATAAACAAAAAAATTTTAATACCCAAATATTGAATGCATTTTGTTTGGGTTATTATATTTTCTTTTCAGTAAAAAATTCGTTTCATTATCTTAATTATTTATAGATCGGGATAGTTTTTTATGTGCAACTCATTTAACATTATGGGACCTAAACTTTGCACGTCTCTAACTCCTCTAAAAATGCCTAAAAACTGACAAAATTTGGCATTTCGTATTAACATAGGTCAGAGATTTGAAATATGGATTCAAAAAGGGGTGTTGCCATTGGAAATTTTAAAGTTAGTAACATTTTTAATATGAAGATGGCCCCTTATGCAAATTTTGTGTCTTGCAATTAACTCAGAATGTTAATTGTTCACAATGTCAAAAAGGTCCGATTCTATAGAATGACTAACGGCCAAAATAACCACTAGTGGGTACTTTTTTATTTCCACAGCTGTACATTACTATATATTCTCGGCAATTAAAAAAATATATATATGACGAGCCCCCCCCCCTCCCCCCTCTAAACACACCACGTGATTTAGGAGCACTCCCTATTTTGGAAACTTTTAGCATAGTTTAATACTATTTAAGTTTAGCTTACGTACTAAAATACCATGGGCTTAGTACAAAAGTACAAACAAGTCTTCAATTTAAACTTAAGGGGTCTAAGGAGTCTTAAAAATGTGCAAAGTAGGCACTACAAAACATAGTTTGATCTTTCATGTCATTTTTGAA
This sequence comes from Hylyphantes graminicola, assembly GCA_023701765.1. NCBI lineage: Eukaryota > Metazoa > Arthropoda > Arachnida > Araneae > Linyphiidae > Hylyphantes > Hylyphantes graminicola. Next base: position 10,827,589 of record CM043116.1, read on the forward strand.
CTACTCAATGTATAAGTATAATTTTTTATATGTAATTCTGCAAGATTTATTTATTATAAAACAAGTTTTAAAATTTATGAAACTTTAGCCAAAACTAAAATAAATGATATTAAACATGAAGCTATATGAGCACAGTGTGATTAGTCTTGCGCGGCAAATTGTGAGGTCAAAATTGAAAAAATGACTAAGAAAATGACTTTATATTGTACAAATATGTACAAACTAGGACTTTTACCTAAATTCTCAGCTCAATTTCAATTAGAAATTATTTAAAAAATAATTTGAAATCAAAATTTTTAAAATTTTATTAATTTTTTTAGAAAAAAGTTCTTAAAATAATTTCTAATTAAACTTGAGCTGAGAATTTAGGTATAAGTCCTAGTTTGTACATATTTGTACAATATAAAGTCATTTTCTTAGTCATTTTTTCAATTTTGACCTCACAATTTGCTGCGCAAGCCTAATCACAATGTGTTCAAATAGCTTCATGTTTAATATCATTTATTTTAGTTTTGGCTAAAGTTTCATAAATTTTAAAACTTGTTTTATAATAAATAAATCTTGTAGAATTACTTATAAAAAAATTATACTTATACATTGAGTAGTTAAAAAATGACATGAAAGATCAAACTTTGCTTTGTAGTATCTTCTTTGCACATTTTTAAGACTCCTTAGACCCCTTAAATGTTTAAACTGTTAAAATAAAAAAGCATTAGCCGAAGATGAAATAACTTGATTAAAATGTCTGAAAATTATTAAAATACTGCTGATAATTTGACAGTGACAATACATTGGAAGTATTTCACTCAATCATGATAAATATATAGCAATAGTAGTGTAAGTTAGGGTGTAACCTTTGGAATATCTATATTCTATATTACTTTTTATAACGAACAAACTAACTCCTCTTTTTTTTTAAGTTAAAAAAAGCTTTAAGGGGTCATAGGAGTCTTAAAAATGTGCAAAGAAGGAACTACAAAGCATAGTTTGATCTTTCATGTAATTTTTTAACTACTCAACATATAAGTATAATTTTTTTAATATGTTATTCTAGAAGATGTGTTTAATATAAAATGAATTTTAAAATTTATGAAACTTCAGCCAAAACTAAAATAAATAATAACTAACATAGCACTATTTGAACACATTGTGATTAGGCTTGAGCGGCAAATTTTCAGGTCAAAATTGAAGACATGACCAAGAAAATGACTTTATATTGTACAAATATGTACAAACAAAGACTTATACCTAAATTCTCAGCTCAATTTTCATTAAAAATTATTTTTTAAAAAAATTCAAATCAAAATTTTTAAATTTTCATTAATTTTTTAGAAAAAGGTTCTTAAAATAATTTCTAATAAAAAATGAGCTGAGAATTTAGGTATAAGTCTTTGTCTGTACATATTTGTACAATATAAAGTCATTTTCTTGGTCATGTCTTCAATTTTGACCTCAAAATTTGCCGCGCAAGTCTAATCACAATGTGTTCAAATAGTGTTATGCTTGTTATTATTTATTTTAGTTTTGGCTAAAGTTTCATAATTTTTAAAATTTGTTTTATATTAAACAAATCTTCTAGAATTACATATACAAAAATTATACTTGTATGTTGAGTAGTTAAAAAATTACATGAAAGATCAAACTATGCTTTGTAGTTCCTTCTCTCTCTCTCTCTCTCTCTCTCTCTCTCTTTTTAAGTGTTAGAAAATTGTACATTTATAATATGCTTCTTTACTTATATAAAAATATATCTGTTTGTAAAATAAATGACCCTGTAAATTACAGTTTCAGGAATCAACCTATTTAAGACGTTCCAAAATTAAATAAAGAAATATTTCGGAAAAGCTTTTCATATTTAGCACCCAAAATTTTTAATTCATTACCAGAAAATATACAAAATGCAGTCAATTTAGCAAATTTTAAACGAAATCTTAAAATGTACATTTTAAACTCCGATGAAGAATCTTTGTTAAACTCTAAACTAAATTAATCGTTGTCAGTTACATTTTTATGAATTGTTTTATTTATTTTTTTGTAAATAACGTAAAATGTTAAAATATTGTTTTCTTTAATTTGTCCCTATTTAATGTAATTTTTTAGTTTTGAAAATATACAGCTGCTATGTGCCTTTTGTTTTAAATTTCCATAAGTTTGTCCGAGCTCTTTCTGTTTGTTACAATTATACTGATTTATATTTTTGTTGCCACGCAAGTGCCGTGCTTCTTTTTTTATGTTTAAAATTTTGTTTTTCCTCAATTGTGTATTTTTTTGAGTCGTCCGGACGGCCCCTGGACGGCCAATATCATGTGTTTAAATAAAGTTCTTCTTCTCCTTCTTTGCACATTTTTAAGACTCCTAAGACCCCTTAAGAGGAATACATGTTAGTTTCTTTAACCCTTTCAGTCCCAGTGATGCCATTTGGCATGATCACTTTCAATATTTTTTTCAAAATGTTTATGTCCCGCTGTGACATCTAAACACACATCATTCGATTCTTCACACTTTGTTCTATCAGACAAAATTTTACTTTAATCTCAATAGAAATCAGAACTACTATTTTTTTTATTTAGAAAATAGTCAACAAGCATTTCTCCTGATTTTTGATAAGTTCACTTCAGTTCCACATATTTAAAACACAATTTAAACTATTTCGGTTAAAGTAATTACTAATTTTTTTAATAATATGGTCAGATACCTTAAAATATATAACTCGGAGTGTTTTTAGGTAATATATATTTTTTATTTTGTTGTTTTCCACAGTTAAAGAATTTTGGCATTGTTTCAAAAACCATATAAAAAATTTAAATTGATTTTTTTTCTTATGGAATTCGTATATTTGACCTAAAATAAGCTTATTTTGTGAATATCAGATGTTTCTGTAGTGTAGTAAATTTTTGGGACTGAAAGGGTTACATAAATCTGTTAACCCCTTTCTTTCCGCTCTCATGAAAATGACGGTTAGGTTAGGTTTGAATTATCGTCGCACTAGAGCAACAAGAGGGCTATTGGCGACGGATGTCGTATTTTAGAACCACAGTCAAGTGACGAGTCGAAACCTGAATAGGCATCCAACGCAACCGTTAAGGGCGACATCGTACGCAGCGTTAGGACTTTGAAGGATAGTTAACGTGCACTCCCTTACACGGGTATTATTCGTCGGACATTTTTGGCTGCAAGGGCCGTTTGTAGGTCGGCAGCTATTTTGGCGATGCCCGGAACCGAACCTGGGACCTTTCGCATGCTAGGCGAGTGCCTAACCGACTGGGCTCCCCAGCCCCCGTGAAAATGTCGGGGTGAGGTGGTTTACTTGTCTTCGATGAATGTTGTTGTTTTTTTCCAAAATTTAATTTTTGCTGAATTTTAAATTAAAAACAAATGAAAAAATAGTTTATATAAGGTTCATGCATATACATAATTGGAGTGCAATTTAACTTCTTCACTCTCGAAGTAAGCATACGTGGACATTAGTAGAATTCAATTCACCACTTCCTTTTGTAGTTTTCTCAATACTAACTTAATATTAGAATGTTCAAGAATATAAAAGAGATTTCGGTGCTCTTGCAATTGGGGTTTTAAGAGAAAATTTAAAAGGCATTTTGCATTGCTAAGAAAACGGACTATAAATTAAAAAAAATAGTGATATAGCTTGTTTTTCATTGAATACCAAAAGTGTTATTTTTAAAGCTCCAAACCCCGAATTTCTCTAAATTTGACATGCCTCTCACCAAATGTTAAACGTTATATTTTTTAAAAATTGCTTGCAAAACTTACTTTTAAACATACGGTTTTTTTAAATATATATTTATTTAAAAAATAGATGTACAGGGGTTTTCTTGCGAGAGGAGACAAAAAATTCAACGTTAGTTTATAAAATTAATTACTAAAAATCTTTAATTTTAAGACATTTCAATACCAGACACCCTCTTAAGTTAAGCGATGCATTAGCATAAATGTCAACAATGCTTTTTTGCCATTAGAAAATATAAAACAGTAAAATTATATCATGAACAATACTTGAAACTATTTTAATAATAAAAGATTCGAAACATTGTTTAATTCGCAACACAGTTTAAATCTTTGCAACACACAAAACTCTCACTCTAATTTTTATCTTCAAGCCAATATGACCTATTTTATTGAATTCTGCGATTAATTATAGTGTTTGAGCATCTTTTCTAACGTTTCGGACCTTATTCTATCAAAATTTTAACTTTTATACAATAATCATCCAACTAAATTCGGTACTTTCGGGAATAACATGTCGGGATTTCGAAAACGCGTTCGATCAATCATGTAAGTAAAATTCGCTTAATCCACTATTTGGTTTAAATCACTTAACTTCTTTGAACGTATTAATTTTTAGCATTATTTTTATTCTAAAATATTTCACCCTTCAATATGCCATAGTTACGATGATTTGTTTTTCTTGCAGAAATCGAGTTGGACGAATCTTCCGACGCAAGAAGAAATCCGATAAAAAGGTAAGCTGTACTTCAGAAATGTTTCGATAGACTATCTCATCTACCTTCATAATTATCTTTTATATGTAACCTTTTCACTCCCACACAAGCTTGTATTTTTTTTTCCTCATTAAATAAGACTTGCACTTGTTTCAAATAAATTTTATTAAAGTCTTAATAAATGTTTTTAATAGGTTATATTTTTTGTATTGTTAGAAGGAATCAAAATGTCTTTTGAAGAATTAAATAATGTTTGTTGTAGTTATAAATGAAAAGATGAAAATCATGATAAAAGTAATAAAATTCACACTTAAAACTTTTATTGAATAAATTGAAACGGCTAAGGTGAGATTAATAGTTAGGCTACAATTAACTTTCAAAAATAAAAGAAAATCATCACTTTAATCTAAAAATTAACCTGAACTTTAACTACAGAATATTTTTATATTTCAAATATTGATGTTCTTTCAATAAAATCTAATTTACAAATTTCAAGTAATTATATTAACATATTTTTAACAAAGATTCCACTTCGTACACTTGCAAAAAATACGAAAAATTCTATATTTTGTTTTTCCTTCAGTGTGTTAACTTTTGAATATTTTTTAGATTCAAACATCCGAATCTAATGACATTCCACAACAGAATTTTGACGACGAACTCATTTACGAGGACCATGAGTTGGAACAGGAACAGCAGAAGACAAGTTCCGAGGTAGTTGCTGAACTCGCTGGACAAGGAAAAGAGTCCGAATCCTCATCTGAAAGTTCTGAAGGAGAATCCGATTCTAACTCCGAAGATTCCACCAACAACTGTGAATTGGTCAGAACAAATTCAGACAGCAATCCTGACGAGGAGTTCCAGTATGCCTGCCTCAGCAGCAAAGATGGAAGCGACGAAATGGACACAGACGGATTGGAGGACTCTCAGACACTATCCAAGGAGACGTCTGATGTCACCGACAATGAGACTCTTCTTCCGAGTTCTGGACAAGGAGATCCTGGAATAGTGTCCCCGGCCACGATTACAGATTCTGGGCAGGAAGAATCTCAACTTCCATTCAAAGATGCCAGAGAAGCCCTGGAATCCGTGGCTGAAAGAATCGAGCACGGGGATTCTGAAATGGACACCGATGAACCCGCGTCAACGTTCGACGTAATTCCGGGGAACATCCACAACGAAGTCGTCGAATCAGATTGCGAAAGAGAGGATTTTAACACCAAAGATGAAGATGACACCAGAGTGGATGACTATTTAACACCGTCCGAAATCCCTCTTCAAACGGATGTCCTGGAAGTTGTGGCGCCAGAAGTCATCTCACCATCACATGTCCAAACCACCACCTGCGCTCCAGAACTGAATGGGCCAAAGAAGGACATCAAGTGTCACAATCCATTCGTTGATGCAGATATCTTGAAGGCGGTGGACATCCTTGTCGATGAAGTGGAACAACTTGCAAGAAAAGATCCAAAAGTCATGACCACATATGATGAGATCAAGGGCGAATTCAAAATACAAAAGCCCGACGCTATGATCGTTGTGAATGGCCAAGAATTTTCTATTCACAGAAGTCTCTTCGTGGAAGAATCCATCTACTTCAAAGAGGCATTTACTGGGAAGGAAAACAAGCAAGCTGTACTCCATGTAAGATTTTGTTTTGTTCTAATCTTGAAGTGTTCTTAGTTTATTGTTATATATTGGTTTAATTTTGTAATATGGTTTTCCTTGTTATGTTCTGAAACAAAATTTAAGACTAAATTCAGTTTTCGATAAAATATACATTTTTAAATGAATGTTATTATTAAATAAATGTTATTTAATATTTAAATATTTAATATTATTTGCTTTTTTTTTTCAGATCAACTCGGAGTACACAAATTGCGCTGTGTTTAAAGCTATTTCCTCCTTCATTTACAACGGAATTGTCGAAATACCTAGTAATGAGTTCCTGAATTTGTGGTATTCATCTAACATTCTAGGAATGCCACGGTTGACTCAACACTGCAAACAGGTAAATTTCAAAAAATCTCAATTTTTAAAAAAATATTTGGTGGGGATTTGAAAAATTATTATACAAAGGACATAGGTGAAAAACGCAAGAAGGTAGTATAGCCTTGAACTTGTTTTCACTTTATTTAGAAATTTATTACAATTGTTATTCTTATACTTATACGAATATTAAAACAAAGGTAAAATTAAAGTTTAAAGCAAAAAGACAAGCATCTTTTTTCACTGCAATATATATATTTATTCAAATACTTGATTTTAATGCAATTTTTAAATTACTTCATATTTCATTCTATTCGTATTTTCAAGAAATTATTATTTTTTTGCTTTTGAGTTTCCTATACTGTGATGATTTTTTCAACACATTTTGCAGCAAATAATATTTACCCGGACAACCATTTAGCTCAATTATCTTACTCTCAATGTTTTATGTGAATTTTGACAATTAGTATAGTTTTGAAATAACTTTAATCGACTATGTTTCAGATTATGGACCCATCGACAGATAATGTCAAAAACCTCCTGAACTTCTATCAGGTTTCATTCCAACTCAATCAGGACAGGTCCCCAGTGTTGAAAAGGCTGGCTGATAATTTCGAGAAGCTGATACTTCAAAACGACTTCCTTGATTTTACACCAGAACAAGTAGTCGAAGTATTCAGCCAAGATCAACTCGGAACAAGGAGGTGCGTACATTCTTGTTATGCATTGATTTACAATGTATACTAATTCATATTTAATTTTAAAATGCAGTAAACATTTTAGCAACCATGTGGTTTTACTTGAGTTTTCAATTTGTTTATTACTTTATAATGATAGCAAATGATAAGGAATAAGAAATATATGTATTAATGAAGTTAAGATAATTTCGAAAAAGTTGTGTCGATGACATTAATTTATTAATTTTCTTTTTTTTTTTTGTAATTTTTGAATTGCCTAGTTTTCAAACATACAAACAAAATTTAATTGTACCCCATTTCGATACATTGTCCTTGTTGATAAACTTGAATAATTTTTACAATTTTTTTTCTGTTCGAAATATCGATACCTGAAGCTTAGTACAAAAGTAACCATTGATCATAAAAAGATTTGTTCTTATTTTTGATTTATTAAACGTTCCTTTGATTTCGTAAAATAGAGAAAAAATTTAAGTTTGATAAATTGCCTGGAAAAGGGCCATAAATATACCTCAATGCCAAGATATAACGATCATCAATTCATCTCTACTCAGACTTACTCTTGATTTAGTATAGAGAAGGAGTGGGGAAAATTTAAATAAATGTTATCTTACATAACCATTATTAGTACAATAATACCAATGCAGAATTTGAATTTTAAAAAATTAAAGTTTAAGATATAGTAGTATGAAGTATACTTTAAAAAAAATTTTATTGGGCTATTATGAAAGAGGCCCAGTTGCTTAGTGCTTCACATTGCCATGACACAGGCCATCACGGATTAAGCGTGGTTAACCCTTTCTATCATCCCTTAAGTTGGTCGGTAATATGGGAACCAAGCATGCTTGGGAACTAAGCACTGGGGGTTCCTCGTGAAGCTGACCACCTTACCTAGCATATGCCTAGCACCCCAGAGCCATAAGTCAAGTAAGCTTAAATGGGCACTTTCAGGCCTTGGGCCTCTAATGGGCTGTTGCGGCGAGGAGTTTAGCTTAGTATAGATATCATGAAAGCAAAACTTCTTTTACTCAAAATGCAATGTGGATATCCTTTTTAGACGCCGTATAAAGTATACTCTTCTTCTTGTAAATGCAAAACTATCAGAATAGCTGTAACTATGATGCCATCAACTTGTTTGATTGGTTATGGAGGTTTAGTACTCATATAACAAAGCACTAGTCCTGTTTCTTTGTCGCTCTACTTATACAATATTGACTTGACTTAATTGTCTTAACGCTCAAGTGGCACATGAGGCTACTATACACATATTAGATTTTCTTTTATATATACTGTGTCTTATAGAATAATTTTACTTTTACAGCGAACTAGTGGTATTCTTGGCCGCCTTGAAATGGGCCAATCATGACTTTCACGAGCGTGAACAGTTCCTAGTGGAAATATTTCGATGTATACGATTCACGCAGATGAAAATTCACGAGATCGTCGCCTGCTTCCACCCACCCATCTTGCCAGGCGTCGTGGAAATGACTGAAATTAGAACGATGCTCTTAAACGCCACATGGTGAGTCTTGTCCTCATTACTTTTAAAGAATGCATGTCTGAAATATATGACTTATCAGAATAACACATAAAATTACAACATAAATTACTACTCAATGCTACTATTTGCCCAAGTAGCCAGTAAATACGCAGTTAAATTCTAGCAATTTGGCAAAAACTATATTTTTAAGCAAAAGTAAAGTTGCTGACACCTTTTCGTTATATTTACAACGTACTTCTACAAGTAATAAGACAGAATGATCCTGATCAATTCTACAATAGCATATCGAAATGTTATGTATGTGCTTTATAAAATAATTAAATTAATAATTTAAATTGTTCTAAATTTAAATTGATTTTTTTATTCTAGTTACCAGTGTGCGAGAGCCGTGCATCAAGAGCACTTATTTGACTCATTAAGATCTGCTCCAAGAAATCTGCTCTTGAAAGAGAAGTTCCTTGAGTTATGGGTAAGACACACTGAAATTTATCTTTCTTTTCAATTTGAACTGTTTTTAATTATTGTACTCGTATAATATTAAACTAACTATGTTATTGTTTTTAATTTGGAGACCACTTTTTAATTTTTAAACATCGGATAAGCCATCTTCGTCTTAAAACTATAATTTTCTTTTTCAAATGAAAGAAATTAATTAGCATCCGACCAAAGGTTACGTTTTCGTTTATTCGATGCATTTTTAAATGGGGAAATGAATGCATGCAAATGGCAAATAATTTCAGGTTTCATAACTCAATTTAAGTTTAAATTAATAGTTCAACAAGTACGGTTTTGATAAAATATGTTTAATATTTAGTTACATATGAAATTGAAACTTTTTCAAATTAAATTATAAAATGAAATTATGACGCATAAAATAATTAACAATAATAATAAAGAATATTTTCAGTAAACCTATTTGACTTGTTTCCGTTAAATTTCTCCATTGTACTATGATTTAAAAATTATTAGTCTTGGAGATAATTTTTTATGCATCTAAAGTACAAGTTAAATTTGTCTGTCAATATTGTCCTCTTTTAAAGACACTTAAAGTTATGGTTAGGTTAGTTTAAATTACCGTCGCACTAGTACTACACCTATTAGAGACGGGCGTTATATTTTCGAACCAAGGTCAAGTGACGACCTGAGTAGGCACCCAACGCAATCGTTAAGGTTGACATCATACAGCGTTGGGACTTATTTATCTTGCATTTTTTCAATGCGGGGTAGTATTCGGGGGACATTTTTGTCTGCACGGGCCGTTTATAGGTCAGCCGTTATTCTAGTGATGCGTGGATTTGAAATTGAAACCTTCCGCGTGTAAGGCGAACGTCTTAACATCCGTCCATTAAACATGTATTTTAAATGTTTTGTTTTTATGGCGTGTATTTCGCTGGCCTGATCTACCTTACTTTTTAACTGTTAATCGTTAACTTTTCCTGTCATAAGTAAAAAGCTGCCTGGTGTTTTTATTACAAATAAACTTAACAAACTATTCAAGTCAATGCTTTTAAATGGAAATTTCTTTTATAGAACACTGACATCTTGGACCCTAAGTACAATGAGAACTTGGCTGCGACCAAAATCCAAGCAGCGTACAGAGGGTATCAAATCAGGAAGCAGATTTTCAACAACATGGATAAATCTACGAAGAAAGGTTACAAAGATTGGTTGGCTCGCTTGGCTTCTTTTTTCGATGATAAGATCCAAAAAGAAAAGGGTTATCAAACATCAAGGTATGTTTCAGAATATTATTTATAGGATTTTTATGATAAAGCAAATATCAATCAGTTTATTGAGCATTCTTGTGTTACAAAATACAAATAAAAAATTATATGATTCGCCAAGGGGACCAACAATTCCATTATATTCGAACTAAAACTTACATTCAAAATTACTTAAGACATTGCTAATAAAAAATAGATATAACATAAAATACAATATATTTATGGAATTAAATTAAATAATAAGAATAATAAAGGGGGACTGCAGGTTTTTTAAATTATGTTTCATAGTATAAATGTAAAAAAAGCTTCTAAATTATCAATAAAAAAATTATATTTTGAAAAAAAAAACGTTTAAGTAAATTAGGAGTTTGAATTTACATGAAATCAACAGGCAAACGAATACAAGCAGAAAAAATGCTTAAGAAATTTTTGTTTAAGCAATCGATATTGCAAAGTATTGAGGGTCTTCTGTTGGGGATATGGTATTGAAATCCCAAAAATTCGTATTATGTTATACAAAACGTAGTATACGAAAAAAAGCCTAGTGTCGAATATTTTTAATGGTGTCGAATTATTTATCGAATTATATTATATCTAAGTGTTAGTGTTTAAATACTAAATTACTTAAAGATTGTTACAAAATTCTGAAAAAATAAAATGGCATACTTTCCTGTTATTTTAATACTCATTGGAATTTTTTGTAAAACATACAGACATACAAAATAGTATGAATAATAGTATCTGATGACCTGCCTTTCTAATTAAAAAAAATAATAATGGGCTGTTAGAACTAAATTAATAAACTGTCCGATGACTATTTGTTTCATTTCTTTTAAAATAAAAAATAATATGGAAAGTAAACTTAAAGTAATAGTTTGATGAATTTCTTTTATTTACCCATTTCAAATTAAATGCTTTGTTTTTTGAACTTATGTTAATTCATTCCAGATCTGAATGCCCCAAAAGCTATAGATTCTTTTTAAAGCGTCTGCATGAGCGAGAGGAGACATTTCCCGAAGACTTACAATTTGGAATATAAGGTCCACCTCATCAAAATCTGAGGAACTGTAACATCCCGCGGACCTTTTCACACCTAAAGACTACTAGACAATTGACAGCTTCTCCTCAAGAACATCCAAGGAGTTACTATTACATCTCATATGTACCATCAAACATATGAGGACTCATATAAAGCAAATGAAGACCTACTCAACATCCATAGAGGGTCTAAAAGTATTTACGACAAGTATCTGTGTAACATCAGATTAGTATCAAGGAAAGTTAACAACATTCTTGAAGGATCATTTTACAACTTTAGGTCCGAATACAGCGATAGTCTTTGCCGAGAGGGGTATCAGTGGCGGATCGGTATCAGGGCTGTTTCTGGCATCGGGATACTTTCTCCTTAGCCGAATAAGGAGGGAGTGATCGCGGTGTTTGGGCAGTCCTGGTATTGACCCGCCACTGATGTTTCTTTGGGCATATTTTTCAAATCTACGGCCATATTATCTCGCCGTCAAAATGAAATATTTGTGACAATTCCGTACAACACACAAGGTGAGGAGCTACATTTCCATCTACCAGCATCTCCCGCTATAACATCCTTTGTGTACCATTTTGAGGAGCATATTTCCATCTTCTCACAGCTCCCGATAACTACGACTGTTTTAAACACCATTTCGAGGAGCGCGTTTACATCTTCTCACAGCTCTCGATACCCAAGACTGTTTTAAACACCATTTCGAGGAGCGCATTGACATCTTCTCACAGCTCCCGATAATTATGACTGTTTTTTACACCATTTCGAGGAGCGCATTGACATCTTCTCACAGCTCCCGATAATTATGACTGTTTTTTACACCATTTCGAGGAGCGCATTGACATCTTCTCACGGCTCCCGATAACTACGACTGTTTTGTGAACCGTTTTCGTAGAGCTTTCTTCCATCTACTTGTAGCTCACGATATTTAAAGACACTTCAAAATACCTCAAGAGGAGCAGTATACCATCAACTAGAAGCTCTTCATTTGATGACTCAATACCTATTATGACTATTTTGACCTATTATGACAAAATCGGATTTTACTTTGTGTTTTAGATTCTGAATATTTTGGCCCATACTGTACAAAATTTATTTTAATAAAGGATATTCTTTTCTTATAGTGGATGGTATATTTATGTTATCATAAATAATAATTATTTCTATTTAAAAAAAAAACTTAGTTAGAACAAAGTATATAGAAAATTTATTTAAATGCATGAAAACAAAATCTCAAATTTCCAGCAAATATTTAAATCAATAAATTTTTAGTGCTTAGATATTTGAGTATGGGAAAAATTAAAACAGTATTTAATGTGTGTCTTATTTTTAAAAAAAATAACTTCCTTCATTGAAAAATTATGGACATTTCATTGATGCGCAAAAATATATTCGGCTCAAATACATCCTAATATAATAAGCGACTGAGCAATATTATTGTTGGAAGTAGAGTGTAAACTATCTAAATATCCATTATTTCATTTCGAGTAATAATTTGTCGATTCTTTTTATTTAAGTTTACTAGTTAACCCTGTCAGTCCCAATGACAATTGAATCGGTGAGTGCAGAAACAACGTCAGTCACGAATTTCAAATTTTTCATGAGGAAGAAAAAACGTAATAACTCCTCCTCTATTTCTGCACTCAACACTCGAAACAAACGTCATGTATTTACAGAACTACTCAACAGACTAACGTAGTTTTTGCACCCAACACGCATCTTGCCTTTCTACACTTATTTTCATTGAAATCGAGTTTTCTGATTTTTTTTTTTTTGGACTGAAGTGGTTTCTGCACTCACCGATTCAATTTGTCATCATCATTTTAGAAAAAAAAAATTCTGAACGCATATAGCTATTCATGATATCAAAAAGCACATCATTCGATTCTTCAAATTTTTTCTTTTAGAAAATATTTTTCATTAATCCCAATATATTTCAGCCCTATTATTTTTTTTATTACGATCAGAAACATGATGATGCCAAATGGCATCACTGGGGCTGAGAGAGTTAAAACACGTCAGCGACTGTCAGTTTGTGTTGTGTATGGTAGGTACATATATATTCCAACTTGTGTGCTTGTTCAGAGAACCGCTTATAAGCTTTCGTCAAGTGGGACAGACACACAGAAAGAGTTTTTACAAGCACAAGAGACACACAAAGAAAGAACAACACAAACACGTAGACAAATAAAAACATTTATTGACGGTCACACACATCCATGCCTGGCCAGGATTCGAACCCGACCCCAGCAGCTCCAAAGACTAGCATCCTAACGATTGCGCCACCGGGGTGGCTGTCTTGTGTATTTTTCTGAAGAAATCTAGAGATTTTTGAGACTCGCCGAAACACCTAAAATGTGTACCAACAAATAAACAATTTGCTCCAATAATTTACTGTATTTCCTTCGTATATCTTCTCAATGAATAAGAACCCTAAATTCTGACTTCGACTTTTTGTCCCCATCGGCACACGGTTACAGAAACATCAACATGAGGCCCTAACAAATTCAATCTTCGAGATAGGCATGTCAACCTGCGTCACCTAATGTCACCTGCACATTTAAAAAAAAAGCAACAAATAAAGAGCTTAGTGGAAGAACGTGCTAAGTGACAAAAAGGCGAAAACGAGAAAATGAACTTCAAAGTTTTTAACTTTGCAGTCAGATCTTTTGAAATTGGAACTTGCAAACCATTAAAAATATGCTTAGCTTAAAGTTAATGAAAAAGATGAAACTTGTTATCTTTTAAAGGAGGCAATAGCAAGTTCATTGACACAAAAATTTCATTTTTTTTCTAAAATGGCACTTGACACATTCTTCCGCTAAGCTATTGAAATGAAGAGCTTTGTAGTAGAATGTGCAAGGTGACGTTTTTGAAAAAATTGGGATTTTTGAGTCAATTAGTAAAATAGAGAAAAAAAATAAAGTTTGCTTAATTGACTGGAAAAGGGCCATAAATGTACCTCAATGCCAAGATATAACAATCATCAATTCATCTCTACTCAGACTTACTTTTGGTTTAGTATAGAGAAGGAGTGGGGGAAATCAAAATAAATGTTCTCTTACATAACCATTATATCTATAATAATAAAAGAAAGAGTCTGTGTGTATGTCTGTGGATCGCAAAAGACCTACTTAGACTGCTCTAAAAATTTCGAAAGTTTTAATATAGATTCCCTTTAATACCTACGTGTGCACCTGAGGCTTAGTTTTTTCATATTTGATTATGATTTTTAATTAATATAATTAGTTTAAAAAAACGTCATCCACGTGGGATTGCGGACGGAACCATAACAATCTTGAAAATACATGGACCGGGCTTGACGCCATCCTCTATAAGTTTTATTGATTGAGTTTGGTTAAGATGTGCGCTCGCCCTAAGGCTGATTCATCCTTTATTAGTGTTTGCTTTTTTAAGTGCGCATGCGCCAACACGAATTTAATTTTGTTTTGATTTTGAGTGTATTTTCACAAGTAAGCATGCCACTAAAAGGAGGCAATGTGAAGTTAACGGGTTCCCAGTAAGGCGGGACCATACTGCTAGTTAGTACAATAACGAAAACGACGAGGAAAAGTGAACCGGCCATTTTCATTCCGGCACATTCATTTTTCGTTCCTCGTCAAGAATATTTGTTTTTTTCTCCAACAGGGCTGAGTTATTGACGACTGAGCCTTAGCAGACTCAGCATATCCTCCAGAACTGCGGGCCATTTTTTCGTGGCACAATCTAGGCGACTCTCTCACTATCAATTTTGACACTCAGATTACAATGAATCTGTGAATGTTAAAGTATGTCGATATTTAATTTTTCTGAGAGAACCCAAGAAAAATGGGTACTCAAGGGATCGAAATTGACGATTGCTAGTGGCAAAATCCATACAAATATTTTTTAATTTGCAACAAAGCATGTAGTCGTAGTTATCGTGACTACACTGTAGGTTAGGTTTGAATTATCATCGCACTGAGCTACACGAGGGCTATTGGCGACGGGCGTCGTATTTTAGAACCACAGTCAGGTGACGAGCCCACACCTGAATAGGTACAGCTGTGGAAATAAAAAAGTACCCACTAGTGATTATTTCGGCCGTTAGTCATCCTATAGAATCGAACCTTTTTGACTTTGTAACCATATAATATTCTTAGTTAATTGCATGACACAAAATTTGCATAAGGGTCCGCCTTCATATTAAAAACGATACAAACTTCAAAATTTTTAATAGCAACATCCCTTTTTGAGTCCATATTTCACATCCAAGACATATTTTAACACTAAATACCAAGTTTTGTTAGTTTTTAAGCATTAACAATGGAGTTAGAGACGTGCAAAAGTTAGGGGTCGTAATGTTAAATGAGTTGCACATAAAAAAAACTATCCCAATCTATAAATAATTAAGATAATGAAAAGAATTTTTTGCTGAAAAGAAATTATAATAACCCAAACAAAATGCATTCAATATTGGGGTATTTAAAACAATTTTTATATTTTTAAATAATTATTACATTATTTTTTTGAAAAAATATAAATAGGAACCCCTTAATAATTTTACTGATATAAATTTAAGACAGGAAGTTAAGCGAAATCCCAATTTTTAAAATTGTTTGTTCATAATTTGGTGAGTAAATCACAAAATACTTTTTAATTGCCCTTCAGGGGACCGTGTATAAGATTACATGTGTAATTGATAAATGAAGACGGCCTTGCATGCATGCTTGCTTGTCATTTTAGAGGTGTTCCCCAAAAGTTCCACAAGTGATTCGATTGAATAACTTGTCAAATATTCATCCAAATGTAACAAAAACTTAGATTTAAGGATTTTCAAGAGTGCTTAGCATTTCTAAGTTATTAAAATTGGGTGTTGCCTTTGGAAATTTCAAAGTTCGTAACATTTTTAGTGTAAAGACGGCCCCTTATGCAAATTTTGCGTCATGCAATCAACTTAGAATGTTATTTTTTCACAAAGTCAAAAAGGTCCGATTCTATAGGACAACTATCGGCCGAAATAACCTCAAGTTTGTATTTTTTTTATTTCCACAGCTGTACCCAACGCAACGGGCGACGTCGTACGCAGCTTTAGGACTTTGAAAGATATTTAACGTGCACTTCCTTATACGGGGTATTATTCGTCGGACATTTTTGGCTGCACGGGCCGTTTATAGGTCGGCAACAATTTTGGCGATGCCCGAACCCGAACCTGGGACCATCCGCATGCTAAGCGAGTGCTTAACCGACTGGACTCCCCAGCCCTTGCGACTACACTGTAAGAAATGTCAGTTGTTTTTACAGAAAAAGAAACTGTATGCTAATGTGCCAGAAAATTACCGTAAAATGTATAGAGATGAGCTACCAATTTTAGATGAATAATTCGTAATTTTAAAGCAAAATTCATATTTTAACAGACAAATTATAAAAATAAATTAAACGATATTCCCCCAGGCACCCCAGTGACACTAGCCCCAATACTTACACTCTAAAAAATGAATGCTCAAAAACGACGACATTTTCCTTAATTGTGACGATTCTGTTACTGGCAAATGCTCCGAGTTTTCGTTTCCTCAAAGTGAGGAAATTTGAATCGTCATTTTTATGAGGATTTGAATGTCGTCTAATCCAAAGAAATATTTCGTCATTTTTGAGCATGTGAGTAGAACAATGAGATTCAGTTTCCTCAAAATCAAGATACAGAATCGTCAAATCACGATCGTAAAAGTGAGGATTCGCGTTTACTCAAAAGTCACGTGATAGTTTGACGAAACAATCCTCAAAATTAACGAAATGAGGCTTGAGGATTCATGAATCGTCAAAAATGAAAGTGTTATTTCTGAGAGTGTAAGTAGATGCCGCCCCGGTGGCCCAATCATTAGGATGCTTGCCTTTAGAGCTGCTGGGGTCGGGCTCGAATCCCAGTCTGGCAAGGATGTTTGTGACCCTCAATAAATGTTGTTATTTGTCGATGCGTTTGTGTTGTCCTTTATTTGTGTGTCTCTTGTGCTTGTAAAACTCTTTCTGCGTCTGTCCCACTTGACGAAAGCTTAAGGGGTCATAGGAGTCTTAAAAATGTGCAAAGAAGGAACTACAAAGCATAGTTTGATCTTTCATGTAATTTTTTAACTACTCAATATACAAGTATATTTTTTTTATATGTAATTCTACAAGATTTATTTAATATGAAACAAATTTTAAAATTTATGAAACTTTAGCCAAAACTAAAATAAATGATATTAAACATAAAGCTATTTGAACACATTGTGATTAGGCTTGCGTGGCAAATTGTGAGGTCAAAATTGAAGACATGAAAATAAAAAAGCATTAGCTGGATATAAAATACCTTGATTAAAATGTTTTAAATAATTAAAACACTGCTGATAATTTAACAGTGGCAAAACATTGATAGTATTTCACTCAATCATGATAAATACATAGCAATTGTAGTGTTAGTTAGGGTATAACCTTAGGAGTATCTATATTCAATATTACTTTTTATGACGAACAAACGTACTCCTCTTTTTTTAAGTTAAAAAAGCTTTTAAAAGAGGAATACATTAGTTTCTTTGAATAAATCTGGTAACCCCTTTCTTTCCGCTCTCATGAAAATGACGGTAAGGTTAGGTTTTAATTATCGTCGCACTAGAGCAACAAGAGGGC
Organism: Hylyphantes graminicola; assembly: GCA_023701765.1. Lineage (NCBI taxonomy): Eukaryota > Metazoa > Arthropoda > Arachnida > Araneae > Linyphiidae > Hylyphantes > Hylyphantes graminicola. The sequence continues at coordinate 10,845,639 of CM043116.1, forward strand.
TATTGGCGACGGGTGTCGTATTTTAGAACCGCAGTCAAGTGACTAGCCGACACCTGAATAGGCACCCAACGCAACCGTTAAGGGCGACATCGTACGCAGCGTTAGGACTGTGAAGGATATTTAACGTGCCTTCCCTTACACGGGTATTATTCGTCGAAATTTTTGGCTGCACGGGCCGTTAATTGGTCGGGAGCTATTTTGGCGATGCCCGGACCCGAACCTGGGACCTTTCGCATGCTAGACAAGTGCCTAACCGACTGGGCTCCCCAGCCCCTGCGAAAATGACGGGGTGAGGTGGTAGACTTGTCTTCGATGAATGTTGGTTCTTCTCCAAAATTTAATTTTTGTTGAATTTTAAATTAAAAAGAAGTGAAAAATTAGTTTATATATTGCTCATGCATATACATAATTGGAGTGCAATTTAACTTCTTTTCTCTCGAAGTAAGCATACGCGGACATATGTAGAATTCCCTTCGCCACTTCGTTTTGCAGTTTTCTCAATACTAAATTTACTATTAGAATCTTCAAGAATAAAAAAAAAATTAATACTGAAGAAACTGATTTAATAATTATTGAAAAGTGATTTAGCAGATATTTCGGTGTCCTTGCAAAATAGGTTTTAAGTGAACATTTATAAGGCATTTTGCATTAAAACATAGGCCAAGCAAACGGACTATAAATTGAAAAAAGAGTGAAATAGCTTGTTTTTCATTGAATACCAAAATTGTGTATTTTTAAAGCTCCAAACCCCGAATTTCATTTGACGTGAATCTCATCAAATGTTAAACGTTATATTTAAAAAAATACTCGCAAAACGGTAATATACGGTTAATAAACGGTAAATATACGTGTTTTTTAAATATATATTTATTTTAAAAAATATATGTATAGGTTTTTTCTTTTCGGAAGAAGACAAAAAAGAATCAACGCTAGTTTATAAAATTAATTACTAAATATCCACAAATTTAAGACATTTCGATACCAGACACCCTCTTAAAATATGCGATGCATTAGCATAGATGTCAACAATGCTTTTTTGCCATTATTAAGTTTACAACAGTAAAGTTATATCATGAACAATATTTGAAAAGTTTTTTAATTAAAGGCTATTTTAACAATAAAAGTTTCGAAACAATGTTTAATTCACAACAAAGTTTAAATCTTTGCAACACACAAAACCCTCTTTCCAATTTTAATCTTCAAGCCAATCGGACGTATTTTATTGATTTCCGCGTAATTTTCCTAAATATATCGTTTAAGCATTATTTCTAACTCTTTGGACCTATTCTATCAAAATTTAAACATTTAAACAATTATCATCCATCTAAATTCAATTCTTTTGTGAACAGAATGTCTACAATTCGAAAACGTATTCGGTCGATCATGTAAGTAAAATTCGCTTGATCCACTATTTGGCGTCAATTCACTTAACTTTAAGTAGTCAAGCAACAATTCATAAGACGTTTAGGACGAATTTCATAAAATTTTGTGTAGACTTTTTTAAAACTATATCACTTATAAATGTCTTTTTCAAAGTAACTGTTTCTTATGCAACTAAGCTTATTAAATATATCTGTAAATCTTTGAGCATATTAATTTTTTGCATTATTTTTATTCTGAAATATTTCACCCTTCAATATGCCATAGTTACGATGATTTGTTTTTCTTGCAGAAATCGAGTTGGACGAATCTTCAGACGCAAGAAGAAATCCGATAAAAAGGTAAGCTGTACTTAAGGAAAGTTTCGATATACTCTCTCATGACCTTCATAATTATTTTTTATATGTAACCCTTTCACTCCCAATAATTCCATTTGGAATAATCACAGAAACTTTTTTTTCTCATTAAATAAGACCTGTACTTGTTTCAAATAAATTTTATTAAAGTCTTAATAAATGTTTTTTATAAAGTTATATTTCTTGTATTGTTAGATGGAATAATCATGTCTTTTAAAGAATTAAATAATAATTGTTATAGTTATAAATGAAAAGATGAAAATCATAATCAAAATAAAATTCACACTTAAAACTTTTATTAAAAGACTAAGGTGAGATTAATAGTTAGGCTACAATTAACATTCAAAAATAAAGAAAATCATCACTTTAATCTAAAAATTAGCCTGAAATTTAACAACAGAATATTTTTTTTATATTTTAAATAGTAATGTTCTTAAAGTAAAATCTAATTTACAAATATCAAGTTATTATATTAACGTATTTTAAACTAAGATTCCACTCCGTATACTTGCAGAAAAAACTCTATATTTTGTATTTCCTTCTATGTGTTAACATTTAAATATTTTTTTAGATTCAAACATCCGAATCAAATGATATTTCACAAAACAACTTTGACGATGAACTCATTTACGAGGACCATGAGTTGGAACAGGAACAGCAGAAGACAAGTTCCGAGGCAGTTGCTGAACTCGCTGTACAAGGAAAAGAGTCCGAATCCTCATCTGAAAGTTCTGAAGGAGAATCCGATTCTAACTCCGAAGATTCCACCAACAACTGTGAATTTGTCAGAACAAATTCAGACAGCATTCCTGACGAGGAGTTCCAGTATGCCTGCCTCAGCAGCAAAGATGGAAGCGACGAAATGGACACAGACGGATTGGAGATCTCTAAGACACCATCCAAGGGGACGTCAGATGTCACCGACGATGAGACTCTTCTTCCGAGTTCTGGACAAGGAGATCCTGGAATAGTGTCCCCGGCCACGATGGCAGATTCTGGGCCCCTGGAAGAATCTCAACTTCCACTCAAAGATTCCAGAGAAGCCCAGGAATCCATGGCTGAGAGAATCGAGCACGGGGATTCTGAAATGGACATCGATGAACCCGCGTCAACGTTCGACGTAATTCCGGGGAACATCCACAACGAAGTCGTCGAATCGGATTGCGAAAGAGAGGATTTTAACACCAAAGTTGAGGATGACACCAGAGTGGATGACTATTTAAAACAGTCCGAAATCCCTCTTCAAACGGATGTCCTGGAAGTTGTGGTGCCAGAAACCATCCCACCATCACATGTCCAAACCACCACCTGCGCTCCAGAACTGAATGGGCCAAAGAAGGACATCAAGTGTCACAATCCTTTCGTCGATGCAGATATCTTGAAGGCGGTGGACATCCTTGTCGATGAAGTGGAACAACTTGTATTGAAAGATCCAAAAGTCATGACCACATATGATGAGATCAAGGGAGAATTCAAAATACAAAAGCCCGACGCTATGGTAGTTGTGAATGGCCAAGAATTTTCTATACACAGAAGTCTCTTCGTGGAAGAATCCATCTACTTCAAAGAGGCATTTACTGGGAAGGAAAACAAGCAAGTTGTACTCCATGTAAGATTTTGTTTTGTTCTAATCTTGAAGTGTTCTTAGTTTATTGTTATATATTGGTTTAATTTTGTAATATGGTTTTCCTTGTTATATTCTGAAACAAAATTTAATACTAAATTGAGTTTTCGGTAACATATACAATTTTTTAATGAATGTTATTATTAAATTAATGTTATTTAATATTTAAATATTAATAGTATTTGCTTTTTTTTAGATCAACTCGGAGTACACAAACTGCGCTGTGTTTAAAGCTATTTCCTCCTTCATTTATAACGGAATTGTCGAAATACCCAGCAAGGAGTTCCTGAATTTGTGGTGTTCATCCAACATTCTAGGAATGCCACGGTTGATTCAACACTGCAAACAGGTAAATTTCAAAAATTCTCTATTTTTTAAAAAATAATTTGGCGGGGATTTGAAAAATTATTATACAAAGGACGTAGGTGAAAAACGCAAGAAGGTAGTACAGCCTTGAACTTGCCTTCACTTTATTTAAAAATTTATTACAATTTTTTCTAACTTTATTAAACTAATTTTTTAAGTAAGCTAGCATATATCCTAGTTAATTACATTTTTGATGAATTGCAATGGCCTAAATTAAGATATAACAAATTTTATTATTTTTATACTTATACGAATATTAAAACAAATTTAAAATCAAAGTTCAGAACAACCAGACTAGAGAGCATCGTTTCTCTACAATACATCTATTTATTCAAATACTTGATTTTAATGCAATTTTTTAATTATTTCATATTTTATTTTATTTGTATTTTCAGGGGTTTTTTTTTTTTGCTTTTCCTTTTACAATACTGGGTTTTGTTGCAACATATTTTGCAGCAAATAATATTTACCCAGACAACCATTTAGCTCAATTATCTTACTCTCAATGTTTTATGTGAATTTTGACAATTAGTATAGTTTTGAAATAACTTTAATCGACTATGTTTCAGATTATGGACCCATCGACAGATAATGTCAAAAACCTCCTGAACTTCTATCAGGTCTCATGCCAACTTAATCAGGACAGGTCCCCAGTGTTGAAAAGGCTGGCTGATAATTTCGAGAAGCTGATACTTCAAAACGACTTCCTTGATTTTACGACTGAACAAGTAGTCGAAGTATTCAGCCAGGATCAGCTCGGAACAAGGAGGTGCTTTATTATGTTTACTAATTCATATTGAATTTTAAAATGCAGTAAACATTTTAGCGACTCTGTGGTTTTACTCGAGTTTTCAGTTTTTTATTACTTTATAATGATGGCAAACGATAAGAAATAAGAAATATGTGTCTTAATGGAGTTAAGATAATTTCGAAAAAGTTGCGTCGATGACTTTAATTTATTAAAAAAAAATGTAATTTTTGAATAGCATAGTTTTTAAACGTACTAACTAAATTAAATTGTACCCCATTTCGATACATTGTCCTTGTAATAATTTTAACAATTATTTTTCTGTTCGCAACATCTATGCCTGAAGCTTAGTACAAAAGTAACCATTGATATTAAAAAGATTTGTTCTTATTTTTGATTTATTAAACGTTCCTTTGATTTAGTAAAATAGAGAAAAAATTAAAGTTTAATAAATTGACTTTAAAAGGGCCATAAATATACCTCAATGCCAAGATATAACGATCATTAATTCATCTCTATTAAGACTTACTTTTGATTTAGAATAAAGAGGGAGTGGGGGAAATTTAAATAAATGTTCTCTTACATAACCATTATTAGTACAATAATACCAATGCAGAATTTGAATAACAAAAATTTAAGTTTAAGATATAGTAGTATGAAGTATACTTTAAAAAAAATTATTGGGTTATCATGAAAGAGGCCCAGTGGCTTAGTGCTTCGCGTTGCCACAGGCCATCACGGATTGCGCGTGGTTAACCCTTCCTTTCATCCCTTAAGTTGGTCGGTAAAATGGGAACCATGCTTGGGAACTAAACACTGGGGGTTCCGCGTGAAGCTGACCACCTTACCTAGTATATGCCTAGCACCCCAGAGCCCTAAGTCAAGTAAGCTCAAATGGGCACTTTCAGGCCTTGGGCCTCAAATGGGCTGTTGCGCCGAGGAGTTAAGTTTAGTTTAGATATCATGAAAGCAAAACTTCTTTTGCTAAAAATGCAATGAGGATATGCTTTTTCGACGCCGTATAAATTGTACTCTTCTTCTTGTTAATGTGAAACTATCAGAATATCTGTAATTATGATACCATCAACTTGTTTGATTGGTTATGGAGGTTTAGTACTCATATAACAAAGCACTAGTCCTGTTTCTTTGTCGCTCTACTTATAGAATATCGACTTGACTTAAGGGGTCTAAGGAGTCTTAAAAATGTGCAAAGAAGGAACTACAAAGCATAGTTTGATCTTTCATGTAATTTTTTAACTACTCAATATACAAGTATAATTTTTTTATATGTAATTCTACAAGATTTATTTAATATGAAACAAATTTTAAAATTTATGAAACTTTAGCCAAAAGTAAAATAAATGATATTAAACATAAAGCTATTTGAACACATTGTGATTAGGCTTGCGCGGCAAATTGTGAGGTCAAAATTGAAGACATGACCAAGAAAATGACTTTATATTGTACAAATATGTACAAACTAGAACTTATACCTAAATTCTCAGCTCAATTTTAATTAGAAATAATTTTTAAAATTTTTTTTAATCAAAATTCAAAAATTTTTGTAAATTTTTTTAGAAAAAAGTTCTTAAAATAAATTCTAATTGAAATTGAGCTGAGAATTTAGGTATAAGTCTTTGTTTGTACATATTTGTACAATATAAAGTTATTTTCTTGGTCATGTCTTCAATTTTGACCTCACAATTTGCCGCGCAAGCCTAATCACAATGTGTTCAAATAGCTTTATGTTTAATATCACTTATTTTAGTTTTGGTTAAAGTTTCATAAATTTTAAAATTTGTTTCATATTAAATAAATCTTGTAGAACTACATATAAAAAAATTATACTTGTATATTGAGTAGTTAAAAAATTACATGAAAGATCAAACTATGCTTTGTAGTTCCTTCTTTGCACATTTTTAAGACTCCTTAGACCCCTTAAGTCTCTTAACGCTCAAGTGGCACACACTGAGAAAAAATTTCTGTAAACATACAGAAAAATTTTTAGTAATGTTACAGAAATAACCAATTTTACTAAAAAAGTTTTTGTAATTCTGAACAGAAATCTTCATTTCTGCAGTTACAAAATTTTTTCTAGTATTTGCAATTTGTTTCAGCCAATCATGTTCTTCTACATGAAATGTCACGCACATCGCCACTAAAGTTTGGTTAGGTTTGAATTATCGCCGCACTAGAGCTACACGAACTAAAGTCTGACCTTGATCGTGATTCAAGACCAATCGCCATTTGAAATTTATAACTTAGTTGATTGTTTCAAATGAATTTCACTTCTCATTTCCTGACTATCTGTGTGCCGATATGGTACAGTTGGGAGAGCGTTAGATCGGACATCTAAAGGTTCCTGGTTCGATCCCGGGTTTCGGCAGTCTGCTATTCCTCGGTAGTGTAGTGGTCAGTACCCCCGTCTGTCACGCGAGAGACCGGGGTTTGATACCACACCGGGAAAGCAGACATTTTGTTTTTTCTTTACAATTGCACGGAAAATGCAGTATCCATAAAAATTTTCTTGTATAGTTACAGAAACTTTACTCTTGTGTGGGATACATAAAATAGTCCTGTAAATCTACATGATATAAACATGTAATGTTAACAAAAATATATTATGTGTTTTTACAGCACTATTTTAGTAATTATTTACTAGAAATTTTCTAGGAAAAGTTTTTTACAAAAAAATTTTTTGTAATGGTTACAGATTTTTTTTCACAGTGCATCAGGCTACTATACACATATTAGATTTTCTTTTATATATACTGTGTCTTATGGAATAATATTACTTTTACAGTGAAGTAGTGGTGTTCTTGGCCGCCTTGAAATGGGCCAACCATGACTTTCACGAGCGTGAACAGTTCCTAGTGGAAATATTTCGATGTATAAGATTCACGCAGATGAAAACTCACGAGATCGTCGCCTGCTTCCACCCACCCATCTTGCCAGGCGTCGTGGAAATAACTGAAATTAAAACGATGCTCTTAAACGCCACATGGTGAGTCTTGTCCTCATTACTTTCAAAGAATGCATGTCTGAGATATATGACTTATCAGAATAATACATAAAATTTCAAAATAAATTACTACTCAATGCTACTATTTGCTCAAGTAGCCAGTAAATAGGCAGTTAAATTCTAGCAATTTGGCAAAAACTATATTTTTAAGCAAAAATAAAATTGTTGACTCCTATTTTTTTTTATTTACAACGTGCTTCTACAGTTAATAAGGCAGAATGATCCTGATCAGTTCTACAATAAAGTATCAAAATGTTATCTTTGTGTTCACTAAATTATTAAATTAATAATTTAAATTGATCTAAATTTAAATTGATTTTTTTATTCTAGTTACCAGTGTGCGAGAGCAGTGCATCAAGAGCACTTATTTGACTCATTAAGATCTGCTCCACGAACTTTGCTCTTGAAAGAGAAGTTCCTTGAGCTATGGGTAAGACACAATGAAATTTATCTTTCTTTTCAATTTGAACTGTTTTTAATTATTGTATGATATATTAAACTAACCATGTTATTGATTTTAATTTGGAGACCACTTTTTTATTTTTAAACATCGGATAAGCCATCTTCGTCTTAAAACTATAATTTTCATGTTCAAATGAAAGAAATTACTTAGCATCCGACCAAAGGTTACTTTTTCATTTATTTGATGCTATTTTTAAATGGGGAAATGATTGCATGCAAGTGGCAAATAATTTCAGTTTTCATAACTCAATTTAAGTTTAAATTAATAGTTTAACAAGTACGGTTTTGATAAAATATGTTTAATATTTAGTTACATATGAAATTGAAGCTTTTTCAAATTAAATTATAAAATGAAATTATGACACATAAAATAATTAACAATAATAGTAAAGAATATTTTCAGTAAACCTATTTGACTTGTTTCCGTTAAATTTTTCCATTGTACTATGATTTAAAAATTATTAGCCTTGGAGATAATTTTTTATGCATCTAAAGTACAAGTTAAATTTGTCTGTCAATATTGTCCTCTTTTAAAGGCACTTAAAGTTATGGTTAGGTTAGTTTGAATTACCGTCGCACTAGTATTACACCTATTTGAGACGGGCATTATATTTTCGAACCACGGTCAAGTGACGACCTGAGTAGGCACCCAACGCAATCGTTAAGGTTGACATCGTACACAGCGTTGGTACTTATTTATCTTGCATTTGTTCAACGTGGGGTAGTATTCGGGGGACATTTTTGTCTGCACTGGATGTTTATAGGTCGGCCGTTATTCTAGTGATGCGTGGATTTGAACCTGAAACCTTCCGCATGTAAGGCGAACTTCTTAACATCTGTCCATTTAACATGTATTTTTAATGTTTTGTTTTTATGGCGTGTATTTTGCTGGCCTGATCTACCTAACTTCTTAACTGTTAATTGTTAACTTCTCCTGTCATAAGTAAAAAGCTGCCTGGTGTATTTATTATAAATAAACTTAACAAACTAGGGTGATTCTTTGTGCTCAGTTAAGTCAATGCTTTTAAATGGAAATTTCTTTTATAGAACACTGACATCTTCGACCCTAAGTACAATGAGAACTTGGCTGCGACAAAAATCCAAGCAGCGTACAGAGGGTACCAAATCAGGAAGCAGATTTTCAACAACATGGATAAATCTACGAAGAAAGGGTACAAAGATTGGTTGGCTCGCTTGGCTTCTTTTTTCGATGATAAGATCCGAAAAGAAAAGGGTTATCAAACATCAAAGTATGTTTCAGAATATTTTTATAAAATTTTTATGATAAAGCAAATATCAATCAGTTTATTGAGCATTTATGTATTACAAAATACAAATAAAAAATTATATGATTCGCCAAGGGGACCAACAATTCCATTATATTCGAACTGAAACTTACATTCAAAATTACTTAAGACATTGCCAGTAGAAATAAATATAACATTCAATACAATATATTTATGGAATAAAATTAAATAAAAAGATTAATAAAAAGGCACTGCAGATTTTTTAAAGTATGCTTCAGGGTATAAATGTAAAAAAACTTCTAAATTATCAACAAAAAAATATATTTTGAAAAAAAAACGTTTAAGTAAATTAGGAGTTTGGATTTACATGAAATCAACAAGCAAACGAATAAAAACAGAAAAAATGCTTAAGAAATTTTTGTGGAAGCAATCGATATTGTAGAGTATTGAGGCTCTTCTGTTGGGGATATTGAAATACCAAAAATTCTTATTATGTTATACAAAAAGTACTATACTATAAAAGGCCAAGTGTTGAATATTTTTAGCCTATGCAATTATCCTAGTACTAAAATCTCTCCTTTCTTTATTTCTGATGCATTCGGATGCATGTCTTTTAAATGAATGAAACTGTTCGCAATACAACGTAAAAATAACTTATTTTTTCAACAAAACTCAAAATCTAAGTGTTAGTATTTAAATACTAAATTACTTAAAGATTGTTACAAAATTCTGAAAAAATAAAATGGCATACTTTCCTGTTATTTTAATGCTCATTGGAATTTTTTGTAAAACGGGGTGGCAGACATACAAAATAGTATGAATAATTGTATCTAATGACCTGCCTTTCTAATAAAAAAAATAATAATGGGCTGTTAGAACTAAATTAATAAACTGTCCGATGACGATCTGTTTCATTTCTTTTAAAATAAAAAATAATATGGAAAATAAACTTAAAATAATAGTTTGATGAATTTCTTTTATTTACCCATTTCAAATTAAATGCTTTGTTTTTTGAACTTATGTTAATTCATTCCAGATCTGAATGCCCCAAAAGCTATAGATTCTTTTTAAAGCGTCTGCATGAGCGAGAAGAGACATTTCCCGAAGACTTACAATTTGGAATATAAGGTCCACCTCATCAAAATCTGAGGAACTGTAACATCCCACGGACCTTTTCACACCTAATAACTACTAGACAATTGACAGCTTCTCCTCAAGAACATCCGAGGAGTTACTATTACATCTCAAGTACCATCAAACATATGAGGACTCATATAAAGCAAATGAAGACCTACTCAACATCCATAGAGGGTCTAAAAGTATTTACGACCAGTATCTGTGTAACATCAGATTAGTATCAAGGAAAGTTAACAACATTCTTGAAGGATCATTTGACATCTTTAGGTCCAAATACTGCGTATAGTCTTTGCCGAGAGGGGTATCAGTGGCGGATCGGTATCAGGGCTGTTTCTGGCATCGGGATACTTTCTCCTTAGCCGAATAAGGAGGGAGTGATCGCGGTGTTTGGGCAGTCCTGGTATTGACCCGCCACTGATGTTTCTTTGGGCATTTTTTCCATCTACGGCCATATTATCTCGCCGTCAAAATGAAATATTTGTGACAATTCCGTACAACACACAAGGTGAGGAGCTACATTTCCATCTACCAGCATCTCCCGCTATGACGTCCTTTGTGTACCAAATCGAGGAGCATATTTCTATCTTCTCACAGCTCCCGATAACTACGACTGTTTTAAACACCATTTCGAGGAGCGCATTGACATCTTTTCGCAGCTCTCGATAACTACGACTGTTTTAAACACCATTTCGAGGAGCGCATTGACATCTTCTCGCAGCTCCCGATAACTACGACTGTTTTAAACACCATTTCGAGGAGCGCATTGACATCTTCTCACAGCTCCCGATAACTACGACTGTTTAATACACCATTTCGAGGAGCGCATTTACATCTTCTCACAGCTCTCGATAACTACGACTGTTTTGTGTACCGCTTTCGTAGAGCTGTCTTCCATCTACTTGTAGCTCACGATATTTAAAGACACCTCAAAATACCTCTAGAGGAGCAGTATACCATCAACTAGAAGCTCTTCATTTGATGACTCAATACCTATTATGACTGTTATGACCTGTTATGACAAAATCGGATTTTACTTTGTGTTTTAGATTCTGAATATTTTGGCCATACTGTACAAAATTTATTTTAATAAAGGATATTCTTTTCTTATAGTGGATGGTATATTTATGTTATCATAATAATAATTATTTCTATTTAAAAAAACTCAGTTGTAACAAAGAAATGGAGAAAATTTATTTAAATGCATGAAAGACAAAATCTCAGATGTCCAAGAAATATTTAAATCAATAAATTTTCAGTGCTTAGATATTTTAATGTAGGAAAAATTAAAGCAATATTTAATTGGTGTCTTATTTACATATAAACCAACTTCCTTCTTTGAAAAATTATGGACATTTCATTGATGCACAAAAATATATTCGGCTCAAGTACATCTTAATATAATAAGCGACTGAGCAATATTGAGCAAGTAGAGTGTAAACAATCTAAATATCCATTATTTAATGTAGAGTAAGAATTTGTCGATTCTTTTTATTTAAGTTCAGTAGTTGACCCCTTCAGTCCCAATGACAATTTGGCGTCATCATTTGAGAAATATTTTTCTGATCGCCTAAAGACATTTATGATATCAAAAAGCACTTCATTCGAATCTTCAATTTTTTTTTCTATTAGAAAATATATTTTATTAATCGCAATATATTTCAGTCCAATTATTTTTTTTAATTACGATCAGCAACATGATGGTGCCAAATGTCATCACTGGGACTAGAAGAGTTAAAACACGTCAGCGACTGTCAGTTGGTGTTGTGTATTTTCCTGAAGAAATCTAGAGGTTTTTGAGTCTCGCCGAAACATGTAAAATGTGTACCAACAAATAAACAATTTGCGCCAATAATTTACTTTGTTTCCTTCGTATATCTTTTCGATGAATAAGAACCCTAAATCCTTACTTCGGCCTTTTGTCCCCCACGGCATTTAAATACACTCTTAAAACAAAAGGGTGAAATCCACTCCAGTTGGAGAAGTGCATTTTCGACACTGGAAAGGAGTGAATATTAACTCAGATTGAGCTAAAATTACTCGTTTGGAGCGATCCTGTAGGAGGTTTAACACACAAAGGATCCACTCTAAAAGGAGAAGTGCATCTTCCAGATTGGAGGAGTGAAAATCAATCAGACTGAGTTAAAATCGCTCGTTCGTTTTAAGAGTGTACACGGTTACAGAAACGCGACATCAACATGAGGCACTAACAGATTCAATCTTCGAGATATTCATGCCAAACTGCGTCACCTAATGTCACCTGCTTAAAAAAAAAGTAACAAATAAAGATCTTAGAGGAAGAACGTGCTAAGTTACAAAAAGGGGAAAGCGAGAAAATGAACTTCAAAGTTTTTAACTTTGCAGTCAGATCTTTTGAAATTGGAACTTGAAAACCATTAAAAATGTACTTAACTTAAAGTTTATGAAAAAGATTAAACTTGTTACCTTTTAAAGGAGGCAATAACAAGTTCATTGACACAAAAACTTTTTTCATAAATGTCACTTAGCACGTTCTTCTACTAAGCTCTTCATTTGAATAGCTTAGTGGAAGAACGTGCTAATTTACATTTATGAAAAAGTGAGATTTTTTATGTCATTGAACATGTTATTTCTTCCTTTAACCCTTTCAGTCCCAGTGATGCCATTTGGCATCATCACTTTCAATATTTTTTTCAAAATGTTTATGTCCCGCTATGACATCCAAACACACATCATTCGATTCTTCACACTTTGTTCTATCAGACAAAATTTTACTTTTATCCCAATAGAAGTCAGAACTACTATTTTTTTTATTTAGAAAATAGTCAACAAGCGTTTCTCCTGATTTTTGATAAGTTCACTTCAGTTCCACATATTTAAAACACAATTTAAACTATTTCGGTTAAAATAATTACTACATTTTTTTTAATAATATGGTCAGATACCTTAAAATGTATAACTCGAAGTGTTTTTAGGTAATATATATATATTTATTTTGTTGTTTTCCACAGTTAAAGAATTTTGGCATTGCTTCAAAAACCATATAAAAAATTTAAATGGATTTTTTTTCTTATGGAATTCGTATATTTGACCTAAAATAAGCTTATTTCGTGAATATCAGATGTTTCTGTAGTGTAGTAAATTTTTGGGACTGAAAGGGCTAAAGATAACAATTTCCTCTTTAAGTAAAGTTAAGTACATTTTTATACAGTTTGCAAGTACCGGTTTTCAACAGGTCTGAGAGCAAACGAAAAACTTTACAGCTCTTTTTCTCGTTTTCGTCTTTTTGTCACTTAGCGCGTTCTTCCCCTAAGCTCTTCGGAAGTTCTCTCAGTTATCCAACCCACCCCGGCGTTCCTCTTCCACCCCATACAAGAAGGAAATAAACGCGAAGACAGAGTCAGGAATGAGAAAATCGGCTCATTCTAAATTTAGGGACCAGCTCGTCTCTGGAACAAGACGAGCTAAGGATGGTGGGAAGTTAGATCAAGTAGTTCGTTTTCATCCGTTCTTTTACTTAAACATTGACTTACTCTTACAAAATTAAATAATTACTTTGAATAAATATTACAATAGTTACTTGAAAATAGTTGGCTGCAAATGATCTTCAACGACGAACAAATAATTAACCTAGAAGGTTCCGATGGGTATGTCTACTACTGACATGATCTGCGCAAAGATTTTAGGATCCAATTTAGCCGACGCTGTGACGGTTACAACACACGCAACCTCAATATTCCATCAACTACTAGGTGGCACTGATTTACCGCCCATGTTCCTACCACTATTCTAAATTACAACGTTAATAATAGTATAGGGTAGACTAACCAGTGAATGGACGTTTAAGACGTCACGTTTGCCAGTGAATGAACACCAGGATATAATGACCAGGACAACCAACCATTGTCAGATAGCTTTCTACTACATGGGAGGAAGTCAGTGTTGCCAATCCATATAGTGGAATGATTTTCAATCCATATTTTTTAAATTATATTTACCAAATGTTCATTCACTGGAGCCTGTTCACTCACTGGTCAGTCTACCCTATAAGGCAAGATATCTCATTTCCACCTTGAGGATCCTTTTGGTAGACAATGGGTTATCGAGGCCGCCACTGTGGTGACCCGACGACGTGATCGTAACCCACTCCAACGACGCTCCTGCTCACTCGCTGCTAATGCACTCAACGCTGCACGCAACTCAACTTCTCAACTCAACGAAGCACAATGCACAGCGTAGCAACCTGCGCACGGTTAATTACCACGTTGTTTTTAGGAGGTGAGTGGTGTGGTGGTTACCAAGATAACTCACCTCCACCTGGAGGATCCTTTTGGCAGACAATGGGTTATCGAGGCCGCTACAACGTCAAGGTGGTGGTTAGGTAATGGTGTGGGGAGCTTTTGGATTCATCTTGTGTCCCAAAACTTTTATAAAAAAATTAACACTTTGTGTTGTGCCTAAACTTTTGTGCAACATTGAACATTGGTACTTAAAATATCAATCCAATAAAAGGCTGAAAGTCTGAGTCAATCTTTCCCAATCTGGAAATTATACCCCGGATCTTAGGAATAATGAAGGGAATCACTACCACTCAGCCACCGAGCCCTGTATTCAGAAAATATGTTCAACTTTGAGCATTATACATACATGAGTAGATTTGCGAAGAAACAACGTAAAATTCTTGGCCCAAATAGTTAATAAACAAGATGTGCCAATAATCTACTCTCTTAAAACAAACGAGCGATTTTAACTCAGTCTGAGTTAGTTTTCACTCCTTTCGGTGTTGAAAATGGACTTCCCCTATAGGGACGGATTTCACTCTTTTATTTTGTTGACCTTCGACAAAATCTCCACCACTGTCCCCTATACGCTTTGAAATTTGAACTGCAGACAGGTGGCGCAGATTACACCAGAGCTTTCAAACAATGATAATTCGAGCTATTTGAAAATACGCCTGCTAAACTCTTTCCAGCACCTAACTTTGTATGTAAGATGTATCAAATATATTTTCTTCTAATAAATACCTTTCGTACAATCTTTAAAACAAACGAGCGATTTTAAGGCGATTAGGAGCGATTTTGGGGCGATTACGAGTGATTTAGGAGTTAATTTTCACTCCTTTCGGTGTCGAAAATGCTCTTCTCCTATAGGGGCAGAATTCACTCTTTTATTTTAAGAGTGTACGTTGTTTTCTTTATGAATTTTCTCATATGGGAATATTTCAGACGATATAACGCTCTTGTTTTTATTTTTCTCTGTACTGCAATTTCATTGGTAACTTCGGTTTCACTCTCAAAATGAGCGATATAGACGAAAAGAAACTTTTATTTCTATACAGCTTTCTTTACCAAATTCTTTGAACAATCAACAGCACCGCCAGAAGTCGACATTTTAAAAAAATAAAGAATTAAACATTCTTAGAAAACTCATTTTCGAATATCAAAACTAAGGTAATTCCCGTCAACAACTGAAAACAAACCGCTGGAGCTGTTACCTTACATGACGTGAAACAATGCCGTATAGTCTTGATTTACACAAAAAAAAATCTCTTAAAAACAGCAATAAACTATTTCGGAAAAACAACCACAACCCCCTAAAGAAACACAAGCCGACCTTGCTTCACGTGACCTGTACGAAAATGGGTGTCTCGAAGACGGGGGGCATCCCGGCATGCCTTTCGCGAAATCGGGTTTCGGCTGTCGAGAGTAACAGCGCCTGGAAGTGTCCCCCACTCTCGAAAGTCCTTTGGTGATTCTGTGTGTGATTCGGACGGAAGGATCTTTTAGGCCGCCAAAATGGTGAGTAAGGCGCCGTTTGTGGCGGTCTTTTAGTTTTAGGGAGAATTATTGTTAATTTATATTGTTTGATGTATGTTTTTTGGTGGAATTTGAGAGAAATTTGTGTGTATTATTGGAGTAGGGTGATGGTTGTTGTATGTAAAGATGTTTAGATTTTTAAAAATTTCAGAAATTATAGGAAGCGGTAAATAAAATTCTCTAAAACTTTAAGAAAGGCGCTATTGTGGCAGTCTTTTAGTTTTGAGGAAATTGTTATTAATTTGAATTGTTTGTGATGCATGTTTTTATTTTTGTGGAATGGGCTTGTTTCAACACTTTAAAAAAAAAACAATGAAATCGCAGTTCGGAGCGTGTGACGTTATGAAAAACCAATGAGCTTGATTGAGTAGTAGGGAAAGAAAACAAAACTACCAATGGTATCGCATTATGGAGAGCGTGACACCATAAGAAATATTTCCATGTGGGAGAAAAATTTAGGTGTAATGTTGTAGGGGGTATCTGGAGTAGTGTAGGTTGTTTTATGTAAATATGTTAAGGTTTAAGAAATTATATAGTACAAGAAGCGATGCCACACAAATTTTACAAATAATACTCTAATAATATGCAAATTTTATTAATTATCTATTTAGGGAATCTAAAATTTAAGCTTCGAAAATCCTGGTGCAGTAGTTATACTTTAAACTATCTAAGTTACCTGTGACAAAAGTTCAAAAATGTAAACATGAAAAACGGGCACATTTGTATCTGACAATACACGAAATATGTAATATTCTATAAATTATGAGAATTTCCCAAATTTGTAGATAGCTATAACATTTTTCCGTAGCATAAAATAATAAAAATTAACGTTGCATAATCTAAACATAATACAATATTTAAATGTCATACAAGCTTTTAATAAATTCATATCCCTTATGTTTTTAAAAGAATCATGGTATAAAAGTTAAATACTTATTTTAATACTGAATATTTTAGTAGATTTTACATACATAATCTCATAGTTTTTATCTGTTCAAACATTCAGGAAATGATTTTTAAGAAGTAAAAACTCGTTTTTTTAATGTGAAAAAAAATTTCAAATGCTTTTAATGGTAAAAATTTAAAATAAAACACATGTATTTGAAAATAAAATATGTTCCACTGATTTTCAAATGAAACAAATTATGCAATAAAAAATAATTTCGTTAATCTATTATACTGTTATAGTATTTTTTTTTTTAAATATCATAAAATTTTACGATCTAAATTAAATAAGACTGTCCATGCAAATTCGGTTATTTACCGATCAATAGCTATATAATTAGTTTATCAAATATAAGAGTTTTAGTATGTCTTTACTTATTTCCAAAAATGGATCATTTTGACATTAAGATAATAAAAGCGTAAATACTTTTTCTATTTCTGTTTTATTTAGGTAACTATAAATAGCTTTAAGTTTTTATTTGTTTTTCTGAAACAGTTGTTAACCTTAAATATTTAAATGTCTTTTTTTACATTAAAATGATGTCAACTTAAATATTTTAAATGTGTCAAAGAAAAAAACAATAAATATTATTAATGTTCTAAAAATACATTGATACTGGAAAAAAATTAAGTATTTAACTAATAGAAAACATTCTCATACTCATAAATATTTTTGTAATTCCATTGAACTTTTAATTAATTTTAGATATAGTTTTTTTTATAGTTTTTCTTTGTATCTTTAATTGATATGCAACTTTAGGCAGAAAACAACCTTTATTTTAGTCACACGTAATTGGAATTAATACATATATGATTATATCATTATGAATTTAAATTATCCACTGTTTTAATAGAAATTTCATGAACTTTCTGCAGGTATTATACAAAAATATTAAGCTAATTAAATGCACTAGTTCATTAATCATAAAGTTGTTTAAACATTGCAATTGAAGTATAAATCTATATTCACATTTATCATATAAAAGAATCCGTTATGAGTTTATAAATGAAATATTATCTATACAGTTAAATGCTTCCATTGTTTTCCAAATACCTTTTTGCTTCGAAATACTATTATTAATAAATATTTAATTCAACTTCTTATTTCAGGTTGAGGAGCTAAGCAAGGAGCAGGTAGAGAGTAAGTATCTTAGAACATTTATTTTTATTTTATTCAAAATTGTCCAAAGAAGAATGAAATCACGAAATTTATATTTTAAGAAGTTATTTCCTCCTGAAAAATTTAAAATTTTGCTTTTTGACAGCATACACTATAAATGACTTAAAAATATTGCTGCTTGGCAACTCGGCAAATTGTCATCGATTGAATGAAATATTACTATTTTAGAATAAAAAAGTTACCTAATTATGGAAAAGGAATATTTCATGTTATATACAACTAAAAGGATAAAATTTCCAAAAGCTTAATGCATCATCGTCAATGGTAAATCTATGGCTATGCCAAAGTTTTCAAAATTAAAATAATTAGGTTCCAGCGCAATGAGATGTTTTAAATATTTTCCCTTAATATTGCTGAATAATTTTTGTCGAGTAAAAATACAAATTATTCGAAGATTAAAGCAATTCGTTTGAAGATATTCTGATTTAAAAAACATAGACTGAACTAGTACTGAAAATCCATTTTAATATTACGCACAAGTTTAGTGTAAACATACAAGTGAAAAAAAAATATTAAAACCGAAACAAGTGTTAAAAGGACCCTCATACACACACTTCTCAAGGCGATTTAAGGTTCAAAAGATAAGATAAGCGATACTTACTTTTTTCAAGTCGATGAATGAGTGAGCTGGATACCTTCCAAAAAAATGTAGGATATCATTTTTTACTACGTAAAGTATTTCAATGGAGGGTCGATGACTTATGTGTTTAATACTAAACTATTTTTAACTTAGTTTTAAGTTTGCTGTAACTTTAGTTAGGTTAGTTAAATATCGAAAAAAACAAAGCTGTATTAAAAGTTTTCTATTATAATATTAGAATTTTAGCATAAAATGTTTACTTAATTTTTTTCGTTCTCTCCAAAATCATTCATGTAAAGCTAATAGTTTTTTTCAAATTGAGAAAAAAGTTTCTTTTTTTTTCGCCAAAGGTAAACTGACCTAACTGACGAATCTTTAAATAAATATTAGATTTCAAGGAATAGTTTAATTTTCTTTATTCCACACTTTTAAAAAAAATCTTCGACATTTTTCCCATGCATTATTTTTTTTCTACTACATTACCGTAAAAGTGAATATAGAATATATAGAATACGATAAACTGTTATAACGTACCGTGTTGAAAGTTGAAACACTATGCACACTGAACACAAACGCTATAAAAGCACAAAAGCTATTTTAAAAAAAATTAAAATTCGTAACATGTGTGAGTTCTTTATTCGTGTTGAGAAATAAACGTTTTTCAAATATTGTAGCTGAGAAATTACTCAGTTGCCAAACATTAAAGTTTCTTTTCTAAAATTGTCCATTGAAACTTATAGGGCAAAAGTTTTACAAATAAAATGTTTTTTTATCACTTTTAAATAGCTCATTTATTTGCCGAAATACTACAACAGAACTTAAATAATAATTATAAGTTATTATAAATTTTAAAACACAAACATCGATAAAATAACTTAAGTTGGTTTGTTTGAACTACTCGGTACTTTCAATATTTTAAAACTTGTTTATTTTAGAAACTTCATGGCGAGTGATTTTTTAAACCCTTTAGTTTAATAATGCAATTTTAATTTTAGGCCTTGTGGTTCTTGTTATGACTCATTGTTAAGAAAAGTTAATCTTAGAAGGGTGTTGGGTTTTCTCCATATTTCAAGTGCTATGAACTGTAATAAAATGCCCCTGTCTGCATTTATCTAGTCTTGAAATCTTTCCAAAACTTACTTACGTAACTTGTTACAAATTAAGTGTAATATTCAATATCATTACAATTGTAATTTCTTCTAATGCGGTCGATATTATAACTTTTTTAATTGAAACTAATTGCATCTGTATTAAAATATAAATGTAAATGCAAATACTATAAGAATAAATATTGCAAGGTACTTTTTGATATTGAAAACAGTTATTAAAAACCAAAATAAGTCTGAAACACATAAAATACAATCAAATATCCATTTAACTACTGCCCCAAAATCCTTACAATAAATGCTGCATATAGGACCTCATTTTTAAAACAAAACTATTTTTTGAATCCCAATAGTAAAAACAATTCTCTTCCAACCACATTATTTTTTCCAAGAGAAACATTTAAGTGTTTTGAATAAGAACTTTTTTTTAAAATATACTTTCATAAGTAACCTTAAAATAACTCCCACACCATATTCATAAAAACTTAAGTCTAAAAAAAAACTTTCTAAATAGTTTCATTTAATATTTTTTAATAAAATCTTGCCCATTGAAAAGGGGGAAAATATGCATGAATAATACAAATACACTTAAAGTAACTATATCGCACCATATTAAAAAACTTTCTAACTTGTTTTATTCAATATTTTTAAACAAAGATCTCGCCTATTGGGGAGTAAAAAGAAACATATACATAAACAACCCACTACAATAAGCACTAAAGCACCCATTTCCGATTTAGGGCGAAACCAAATCCAAACAGCGAAATACATGGAAGCGGTATTTATAGGTCTCTGCCGTAGGTGTTCCTCTCCTTCGACAAACTATGCGGCCGTTTCTAAATACAGATGGGATGCTTTTCGCATCCTCCGAATTGCTCTTCCGCATCCTAAGATGCTTTGGGGATTTGCGGTTGACACTTCTCAAAACTTCATCAGAATACCCCCTCTAAGGGATACAGACGTATAAACCTGTCACCTGGCTGTCAAGTTTTCCAGCAACACGCGCTTTTTTTTTTTTTAAAAATCTATAAATTTAATATGTTTATTAAATTTTAAAATTGGAAGCATGGGGGAGCCATTTATAAACATTTAATCAGAAATATATTTTTTCAATTTAAGAAATTTAAATTTCAGTTAAAAATTTAAATTTTAAAACTCATGCAGTGAAAACAAGTTTATACTTCATCCAATTTGCATATTCCTCAGAGAGTTAATATAATATTTAGAATACCTTCTTTTGAGACTCCTAAATGATACTCATAAAATTCCAATTTAAGTCGCGTAACTAACATTCCCCAAAGTGTAACTAAGATATAGATCCCGGCCTCTTCATTGGCTATTTCTCACGATTGAATTTATCATTTTCAAAAGATATGACGATAAAAGAGATTTACGATATGAAGAATATGAGTTTTGCAATCAGATCCTTCAAATATAACCCTATTAACGCATACAAAAGATACATCCAAATATTTAAAATTTTGTATGATTACCCTGATTTAAACATCAACAAAATATGTTTTGTGAACAAAATATAATGATTAGCAAAAATTAAAAGTACGATACACGGAAACGATTTCTTTTTGCAAATATGTTGAATAGCATTTTTTACTATTAATAAAGATTTTTTTGTTGTTATTTTTTTATCTCTTTCCGTGCATACTTTGCATAAATTCTTGCAAGGTACAAAGCCGCAGTCAAGTACTAGAAAAAAGTTATTTCAATAGTAAAGAGTTTATCTGAAATCTAAATTTTTTCTTTTCATAAATTCTTTATAAAGCCCAAATATAATCAGGTTATTAAATTTCCCAGAATAAATTGCAAATTAGAATAATCAGTAGAAACACTGATATATGATGACCACATTTTTGTGCATTTTTCATGCAATATAAAAGAAAGATATCAATTTCTTTATAAATAAAAAAATTTAATTTTTTATGTAATACTAAAAATTTAATTTTTTTATATAATATAAAAAAGTTTAATTTTTTTAATGTAATATAACAATTTTTATTTAAAAAAAATTATGTGATAACAAAAATTAAAAAATAATTTAACGTACACATTTTTAAAGTATATCAAGAACTTTTGCGGAATTTGGTGCATTTATTTATAAAAAAAATCAGCAACGATAAAAAAATAATATATTCTTTTTTTATTGTTTTATATTATTTTTTTAACACTAATATAAATATTTTGGCGTTTGTGTTGCAAGCATTCCACTTAGTGCAACACATATTTACTCCAAATTTCTAATAAAAACTTTAAAAAATATATCTAATAAACAATTATTTTATTTTTTTTAAAAAATAGTTTCAACGATGCAGCACAAAGAACACAATCTTGAATTTTTAAAAAAAAATGATTAATTTTTCTCCCAAATAGCACCATGTACAACAGTAGTTTGTTAAACACAGGGAACAAAAATTCACATTTATATACAAAAAAATATTAAAAATTTCAACTTTGTATTAAATAATTTAATTATTTGTAGAACAATTTTAATTTTTAGTCTCAATGAGTATACTCTAATCTAAATGTTAAACAATATCAACGGTCAATCTTAGATTACACAAAAAAAAATTCATTTTAATTTTTTTAGAAAAAAAGAAAATGGCACATTGCACATAAAAGAAAAAAAAAGTAACTTGCATTGGCAAAAGATCCTTTATTTCAATAACAATAGCCTTAAGTTTTGATTTTCCATTGCATTTCATGTGGGAAAAGTGCTGCTTATGTTTTAGCCCAAGCAATTAATTCTTAATTTAAACCTAAAGTTAAATCTTAAAATTATGCAAATTTCAGTCATTTTTATTAAAGTTATTTAATTAAGTTTCACTTTTGCGTATATTGTTATAGAATTTACATTTCATTGAACGCATATGTTTAGAACTGCACAGAAACTTTGTCTTGGATAAAAAAAACTAATTTTGCAAAAATTAACTATTCTTAATGAAACTTACAAAACAAATCTAAGTATTATATTCAATGCCATTTTTTGTACTATAGCAAATTTCAAAATCTTTAACTGCAAGAAAAATTATTTGTAGATAATAAAGAAAATATTTATCAATCATCTAACATATCTATGAGAAAGTTTAAATATCTTTTTTTTTTTTTTTAGAAAAACGTATGTACTTTATGAAGTACGATCCCGAAATTCTCTTTATATAATTAAAAACTAGCTATATTACTAAAATATTTTTTTTAACTTTAGTAAAGAAATATAGAAATTCGAATTTTATCTTTACGAAAATTTATCTACAAATCAACAATTCTCAATTTGAAACAAAACCAAAGAAAACTTCTAAAAATTTAATTGCGCCTAAAAATTTTATTACGGCTAAAAATTCAGTGACGCCTAAAAATTCAATTGCATCTAAAAGTTACATAAAAATATATTACATAAAATATATTTTAAATTTATTTATGTATATCCCACGTCTTATAGTAAGTGATAAATGCAGTTCCATTTGTTCCTAAAAACCTAGTGAAGGCAAACGGATATAAATAAAATTGCTGCTTTTAAAAAAAATTCTTATATATGTTAAATGTTTCGATTGTTTAAAGTTACTATTTCAATTTTAGTAGAGAAATTCAGGAACTCGAATTAATATTCACAAAAAATTATCTACCAATCAACGATTACAATTCCCCTTCCATATTTCAGAAAGATATATCAATTTACAAGCAACCAAAGGAAGCTTGTCTAAACATTTAACTGCACAAAGCACATTTTGAATTTCTTACAAATAAGTTCATTATAAAAAATTTATCAATTTATAACAGAACCAAAGAAAACTTTAAAAAATTAATTTAGTCTAAAATTTTAATAACACCTGAAAAATATATTGCATAAAATATATTTTAAATTTATTTATGTATATCCCACATATAACAGGTAAACGGTAAATGCGGTTCCATTCGTTCGCAGAAACATAGTGTAAGCAGACGGATATAAATAAAATCGCCGCTTTTTCCCAGAGGGCTGCCAAATTTGGCGGTGACGTTTTGGCCCAGTGTTCTGTTACGAATCGGGACTCTTTTTTTCAATTGTGTTCCGGGGGACTATAATTGAAACGCTTGGCGCCGTTCCATGATAAATACTTTTTTGGCGAGACTTGTTCTGTAGCGTTGTTAGCATGGAATTTGTAAAAAAAAAAAAAAAAAAATTGAATAACATTTATAACTTTGAATTAAAAAAATTTAATAGGTTGTGTTTGTCATTGATTCTAATAAACTAAAGGACTTGTCATCTTAATAATTAACAGTAGAACTCCAGATATCCGAAGCGTTCCCGATTACCCGAATTTCAGAAAAAAAAATTCTATCCGTCCTATCTGTCACGTTGCCTAGTATTTTTTTTTACATGACATCCAACATAGACGAAAACAGCAACAGATAGGCTTGGGGTAAAAGTGTATAAATATTAAAGTAACCTCACCTACTTTTTAAAAAATATTAAGTACTCATCTGTCACATAAAAAGTCAATTGATTGACTATACCTTTTCTTCCGATTAGCTCCAATTATTCGAATGTGGTAAGATCCCGATTACTTCAGATAATTGGAGCTACTGTATTCAATTGTTTAGGGAAAATGGATTAAGTTAGTCAATATGCATTGTTTCTAAAAAGAGAAATATTAACAGAAAGAAAATGTGGCAAAAAAAAATTATACAAAGTAATTGTCGATAAATTATTTATATCTTTGCTAAATAATGTGTCAAAAAACTTTTAGGAATATCAATAATCCAGAGAGTGTTCCCTATACCCTATAGTTAAAAATATATATTTTTCTTTTAATAAAAAATCGATCTTTTCAACTTTTACAAGTTACAACCTAATACTTATTCTATTGCTGATAACGTGAATGTTTTTTTTAATTATCGAACCTAACTGTGTAGTCTGTTTCGTTGCTTTCTTGTGCTGAAGAAGGCATTCGACGTGTTATCTATCCCCCCCCCCCCCCCCCCCCCCCCCCCCCTATCGAAATTTTATAAAATAATCCCAACTTCATCTCTATTAGGTTGTGCTAATAATTAAAAACATATACGCAATGTTATATGAATTTATGAATAAGCTTAAATAAGTTTCGTAGATTGATTGTCTGCTCCTTGCTTTTTGACTGATGGTATGTTTCCTTATGTCTCATCTCTAGTATTGAAGAAGGCATTCGACGGCGACGTGATTGAAATTTTATAAAATAATCTCCTTCATAAAGATGTGAGAATAGTTAAGAATATATGCGATCGATTAGTTATATGAATTTATGTATAAGCTTATGATAAGTTTTGTTTAAATAATTGTCTGCTCTTTGCTTTTTGATTGATAGTCTGTGTTTCCTTTCTTTCTCTAGTGTTGAAGAAGGCATTCGACATGTTCGACAAAGAAAAGAAGGGTTCCATCAACACATCCATGGTATCCACCATCCTCAGGACACTCGGACAAACGTTCGTGGAAAGCGAGTTAAAAGAACTTATATTGGAGATAGACGTGGACGGTTCGTTATATTTTGTAACAATATTTCAGATGGGCAACTGGGATTGCCTAAGGTTACTTCACATGTTGTCTTCGACCCCACAAACCACAAGGCAGTTAATTCGTCCAAATTAGAACGGCCACGCCTATGGTGACGTCACAGCTACGTCAAATGTTGTCTTGTACCCCAAAAACAAACCACAAGGCAGTTCATTCGTCCAAATTCGAGCGGTTACGCTATGGTGACGTCACAGCTGCTTCAAACATTGTCTTCGACCCAACAAACATGCCATGCTCTCCCCTTTCGAATTGTCAATTGCATCGAAGCTAAAGTTTTAAATAATGAATAAGAGATACTTCTACTTTTGGTCCCACTCTGCATTTAAATACAGGACCGCACTTATACTAGGATTTTTAAAACTGCTAAAGGAGGCTAGACAAAGACAACAGGAAACGATTAAATTACTAAATTACTTACTGGTGGGTGTTCTCTCGCATCAACTGGCAGTTCTAAATCGTGGTCAAAGAGTCCTGGCGCATTCTGTGACATGCAGCATACCACAATACAAAAACATACCACACGTACACAATATAAAAAAATAATTAAATCTGATTACCTCCAAAAGTGTAAGGTTGGTTGGTTGGGAGACATATATTTTTAGGCTTTTCCCGACATGGCGTTTGATATCTGTTGACCACCACACCTCAAAATTACTAGGTCATCGCAAAAAAATATATATACTAGGTAAGGTTTACATATACGTCACCGATGCTCACTTTAATAATGAGGATTACGAAATGAGAGTCAATCAAACTTTATTCAACCAGTCCAATTTTAAATAAACTAGACCATCTTTAATAAACTGATCAGCACCGATTGATATGGCCCGGGTGACCTAGTGAGTTATCGCAGCCCATTACGCTAACAGTCTGCGCACCGCGCCGGGTGCGGATTCGATTCCCTTTTTGGCATGGGTGTACTTCCTCTCTTTGTGAAATTAAAAAATTCCTTCTGTGTCTGTCTTACTTGACGAAGGTTTATAAGCGGGTCTCTGATCAAGCACACAAACTGGAAAATACAAGTACTGCCAACCTATCTATCTAACTACCGATTGATGTCCAGAATTCCGCATTCAGGTGTCGGCTCGTCACTTGACTGTGGTTCAAAAACGCGACGCCCGCCGCCAATAGCCCTTGTGTAGTTCTAGTGCGACGATAATTCAAACCTAACCTAACCAGAATTCCGGTAGCCTATCTCAATGGACCATTTGATCGGGGAGTATATCGTGGTTGTTTGTGGGATAGAAAACTTTTGGCTAGGTTAGTTTAAATTTTCGTCGCACTACAGCTACGCGAGGGCTATTGGCGACGGGTGCTATAGAAAACAATGCTTGACGTAAGGCTCGCAACACTGTAGACTTGTCCGTTCTAGTTTAGGCGAATTAGCTGTTGGCTGGTTTCCTTGTAGGATTAAGACAACGTTTGGCGTAGCTATGACTACTTCTGTAGACTTGACAGTTCCAGCTGAGTTGAACTATCATCACACTAGAGCTACACGAAGACTACCGGCGACGAGCATCAGAATCTAGAACCACATTCAAATGACGAGCCGACACATGATTAGCAGTGACGCGTTTACCAATAGGCGTCAGAGGCGGCCGCCTGTGGCCCCAAGAGTAAGAGGGCCCCCAAATTTCAAAATTAATAACAAATACCTAGACTTACAACTGGGATCGAGACGAAATAAAACCCTGCAGGACTAATTTCTGAAGATTCTTTCAAAGAATTTTTTTAAAGTGCATTAAATATTCTGCAATATGATACTAAAACTGTCGCTATAGACCCAAATAGTGTCAAGATTAATCCTTTCAAAGTTTGTCATTTTTTTCGAACTTAGCTGATTCGATCTAATGCACTTTGAATCGAATTATATACTATGGAAGCACTGTTCTTTTATGCTGTGATGTTAAAAGAAAGAAAATGAGACATGCAACAATGTATACAACAATAGTTAATAAGTTTATTTGTTAGGATATTCAGTAATTTCAAACTCAAAGAATTAAATTAATTTAGCCCTATCATCATAGCTTTTGATGGGGATATGCTCTCCTAATCCGTCGATCCATATATGGATGAACCTTAACCGGGACCTTCCAAGAGGGCTAAATTAATTAAATTTTTATAGTTTGAAATTGCTGAATTTCCTGACAAATAAACTTATTAACTAATGTTGTACGCATTGTTGTTTCTTTTTTTTTAATATCCCAGCATAAAGAACAGGGCTTCGATAGTATATAATCCAATTAAAAATGCATATGTTTGATTGAGCGAAGTTCGAAACAAATAACAAACTTTTAAAAGATTAATCTCGGAAACTACTGGATCTATAGAGACAGTTCTAGTATCATATTTTAGAAAATTTAGTGTACTTTAAAAACGTTCTTTGAAAGATCCTTCAAAAACTAGTCCTTTGGGGTTACCAAGGTATAGGGATTTTTGACCAAGTTGCGTTCGGAGTTCGAAAACTTGGATTATTCATTAGTTCAACATCATAAACAAGTGTGCAAAAAGCAGAATTAAAGAATTTCACACATACTATAAAGATGTATAAAGTTACTGGGCTATAAGAGCAGTAAAAGTATAAGTGATATTCTTGTCTCTTATAATATTTAGCCAAGACCAAGGTTCTTTTTATCAGCCCCTAGTAGGTCACTAGCATTTCATGCTAAAAAAAGGGGAGGGGGAATCCCAACTGAAACTGGTTAATCCTCCATCATGCTTTTATTTGTACAAGTATTATTAATATTTTTTAAAACTCTATTTTTTTTTTTTTTTGAGGGGGGCCCCGAATTCGGAAGCCGCCCATGGCCCTAGCATCCATAAACGCGTCACTGATGATTAGGCACCCAAAGCAACTTTAAGGAGCCATTTCAGCTGTCCATAACGTTTATATATGTTCAGAGAGTATGCACTGGTATCGGACACACAATATTGCTATCTATATTACAGTCAGTTCTAGTGTTACGCAGGGCCTGATTAGGAAAACACAGACTACAGGCACAACAGATTTTGGGGACCCTATACGGAAATTTTTATGTATGATTGTTCTTATTTATAGTGCTAGTTGGCTGATTATTAATTTTTTTCTGGTTTCCATATTACAATAATCAGACCAATCATGTTGAGTGAAAGTCAAGCAACAAAAAAAGTGTGGTAAAAAGTATAAAATTAACAACAATTTTGAGGGTCCACAACATTTAGCATAAAAGAAACTTAAGAACCCTTAAAATGTGGAAGTCATAGACACGGGCCTAAGGGAAAATCAGGTCCTGGTTTTACTTTAACTCGACTGAAACCCTATCATTAAACTCTTAAAACAAACACTCCTAATTTAACTCAGTCTGAGTGGATTTCACTCCTCCAGACTGGAAAATGCACTTCTCCTTTTGGAGTGGATCCTTTGTGTGTTAAACCTCCGACAGGATCACTCCAAACGAGTGATTTTAACTCAGTCTGAGTAAATATGCATGCCTTTAGGGTGTCGAAAATGCACTTCTCCAACTGGAGTGGATTTCACTCTTTTGTTTTAAGAGTGTAGAGGATTTACGAAGGGAGCAGCGTAAATTATTGACACAAATTGCAATATATAATTTTTCTGGAAAAGGCGAGCTTCAGACTTGCCGAAACGTGTAAAATTTGTACCAACAAATAATTGTTGGTACAAATTTTACATGCTTCGGCATTAATTAACGTTGCTCCTTCTTTGAATCCCCTAATGTTTCATGCGTAAAGTTGAATATAATTTCTGAATATGAAACCCTATCATCTTACAGGCAGTGGTGAGCTGGAGTTCGACGAGTTCTTGGCCCTCACTTCGAGGTTCTTGGTGGAGGAAGACTCAGAGGCCATGCAGGAGGAGTTGAGAGAGGCCTTCCGCATGTACGACAAAGAAGGGAACGGGTATATTAACGTCCGCGACCTCAGGGAGATCCTGAGGGCCTTAGACGATAAACTCACAGAAGACGAGCTGGACGAGATGATCACGGAAATCGACACGGACGGTTCCGGAACCGTCGATTTCGAGGGTGAGTTTCATCTACAGCAGGATATATCTACATTAGAGATCTATCCTTAAGTTAATCCAACTTCAGTAGTATACATCTACATTTGAGATCTATCCCTAGGTTAATCCATCTACAGTAGGATACATCGACATCAGAGATCTATCCCTAGGTTAATACATCTAAAGTAGGATACACCTCCGATTATCCGAAGCGGTGCTGATCATTCGAATATCAGAACAAAATTTGCCAAACGACACCTAACAATTGAAGAGCTTAGTAGAAGAACATGCTAAGCGACAAGGTGAAAACGAGAAAATGAGCTGTAAAGTTTTTAGTTTGCACTCAGATCTGTTGAAAACGGTACTGGCAAATCGTAAAAGGTATATTTAATTTTAATTTTAGCAAAAAAAGGATTAAATCTTTAAAGGATGAGATGATATGTTCATTGACTCAAAAATCTCGATTTTTTCGAAAATGTCACGTAGCACGTTCTTCTACTAAGCTCTTCAATTTAGATTTGGTTGGGTTGATCCTCTCCTACTTAGGCGCTGATATTTAGCTCCTTTTAACGTTCTTTCAGAACTTTATCGTCATTATTCCGCGATAAAGTTCGCTAAATGATGGCATACTCAGTAGCGAAAACAATTATCTCTCGGCAGTCCGAAGAGGATTTTGACAACGGGTGAAATGCGGATTATGAAAACATATGATCATCGACATTTTTTTAAAACATAAAATATGAAATTTTATAATTTACAGGATAACAGTGTTGTCAGTTGAATTAAAAAAAAAGTTGCTTTAGTTGATTGGAATTTTCAAAAATAGTAGCAAAAAGGCACATTATTATCGAAATAGAAACAAAAAATATAGTTGCATCAAATTTAAATACTGTTGAAATTACCTTAAATTATACAATAACTTTCTAATATCTTACAACTTTGGAAACAGTAAGCTATAACCTTAAAAAATAAAGTATATATGAACAAATAGCCACACAGTTTCACTCATACTATACCTTGTCTGTTTACTATGTCCTATGAGCCTCGAAAAGACTTCCCTTTGCTTGGTTTTCTAGGAAACGGGGGATGGGGAAAACGGGGAATTGGGGAAAGGGGGGAGCATCGCTTTTCTAAACCTAGCATGTTTGAGGTTGTGTTGTGAGGTTAACAAACCGAACCGTTCAAACCCAAGTATGGTGGGGAGGGGGAAACACGCTCACACCGTTTCGAAGAAAACCACAGGATGGGGGAGAAAAATGCTTTCGAGGCCCGCATCCTGGATAGACAAGGTATACAAGGTTCATATTACTAATATATAATCATTTTTTTACAGAGTTCATGGAGATGATGACTGGTGATTAAACGCACTTCCACGTTATTTATTGCGTTTTCCGTGTCGGAAACACCAAAGAGGCAGAAAGACTCCAACAACCGTTC
This sequence comes from Hylyphantes graminicola, assembly GCA_023701765.1. Taxonomy (NCBI): domain Eukaryota; kingdom Metazoa; phylum Arthropoda; class Arachnida; order Araneae; family Linyphiidae; genus Hylyphantes; species Hylyphantes graminicola. The sequence goes on from CM043116.1 coordinate 10,876,563, forward strand.
AACATCACAATCATATCAACTCTTAAAAATTAAAACAATAAGTCAATTTTTGAAACTGTAACTTAAATTTTGAAAAGTTTTATTCGTTTTCAATGTTGTGTGTTTCGAAGAAAAAAGAAATCACCCTAATTTTTTTGTTTTGAAAGAAAATTGAATGTTAACTATTTATAAAGAAATGTGTACCTTAGATGAGATTAATAAATTTATTATTATTTTTTCCGTTGTTGTAAAAAGTGTGTCCTTACTTGTGTCAAACAGTTTTTTATATTAACATAGTACATGAACAAAAAGATAATGGTAAACTATTTTCCTATTTAATGCTATTAATTTTAAAAAATTACAACACTAAACAATTTAAATCAAAGAGCTATTAATGGGGAAGAAATAACAAAACAAAATATGTTGATATCTTCGATAGTTCCCGAGAAAAAAGTTCTTAACTGTTGAAAAACCTTATATTTCAGGAAACGCAAAAGAAAAGTGATGTTAGGAAAGAACTAAGCGTTTCTCAAAAGTGCTTATAAAAAGAAAACCACTAAACAGAAATCGATAATCTAGTTCTTAAATTGAAGCTAAAGATAAACAAAATAAAAAAAAAGGAAAACAAAAAATTGATATTTTTGATCCAAACACCCATTCTACCCCCCTTTAAACCTAGAACTACTAAAGAGACAAGTTTAAGATAGATAAATATATAAAGTTAATATTCAAACAAGAAGTTAAGAACTAAAAAAGGCCTATTTTCTTGTTGCTTAAATACTCACTGAAATGCTTATCGAAAAACGAGTATACTTGTAACTGCCACCTAGAACTGCTTCCACACAAGATTTATGCATCTTACAAAAAAATATTACCAAACACAGCATTTCTTTGCAATTTAAACTTTTAAACACCAAAAAAACCTATTTTTATCGATTTTCTTACGAAACTTAAATTTATATTTTAATCTAAAATTTATTTACAGTTTGAAGAATAATTATGTAAATCCTAGCATACGTTCTGGCGACATTTTGCATGGTTGAAAATGTCACCAACCAACGACTTAAGTGATGTGAGCTTCTTTGATCTTTTAAACTCATTCGATTAATCTTTTTTAACTCGTTTCGTTTGATTTTTTTTTAAAGAAGGAAAGTTGTCTAAAACACTTTTAGCTCAAATTTGCAAACCAAAGATAGATATCCAGCTATCCCTATAGATACACGAAAAATATGTTATGTTGTTATGAAAAGATTTTCAAAAAAAGTGAAATGAGCAAAAGGGAATTTTGTTTCCATAGCAAGTGTCTGACAACCTAACAAAGGTTGGAAAAAGTTTTTTTATTAAGTTGGAACACTAAACAAATTTACAAAAAAATACCCTTAACAAAAGATACTATAATAACTAGTGTTGAAAAAGTTATTTATTTGAAATCTAGTTTTAATATTTATTAAATTCTTCATATCTTTTTATCAATTTAAGATTTTTAAAAAAAAATCTCTTAGCAGAATTCACATTGAAACACTTTATTTCATATTTTATTTTTTACAAAACATTACACTTATCAAGATTCTAAAACAGTAAAATACATAACTGCTACAAAAAGGCCATGATTACACCCAATACTATGTGATCCACACATTGAATACATACAAAAATAAAAGAAACTAACATGCTTTTTATGAGGTTTTAACCAAATTTCAGATTAAATTTTGAGGCAAAAAAAATTCAATGGGAACAAAATGCCAATCATCATATACGATACAGGATTTTCGCTTAAAAATGTAGGCCCTTCTAAAAAAAAAGGATGTTGATATAAGAACTAATAAAGTGATTTTAGGAGAAATTCAATTCATGACTTCAAAAAGTATTAACTTTAAATTAAATGACAAAAAGATTGAAATTAAACTTCGGAGAAGATTTTTTAAAATTAAGGTTATGTTAGTGTTCAGAGGACCAATTCAAAATTTAGGGACTTTTTAGTAAGTTTGTTTATGATACCTGAATACATTATACTATATACTTGTTTAAAATTTAATTGAATACAAACTTTTAAATTAAATTTTCAAGGGATTTTTTTCTTTAAGGACTGTATTACATGTTCGGAGGAAATTTTGGTAACCCTGAAACCATTTTAAAATTTAAGGGCTTTTTTTAGTAGGCATTTTAAAGTACATGAATACCCCCTTGTCTGTTACATGCTATCAATGAGGCTTCAACCAGACAAAACTCCGGTTAAAGTAGTCCGATTCCCAACGAGAGTGAAATACCAGTCGTCACAATATGACCGGGAGCTTATGTGTTACGTATGCCCAAAGCTTGTTCCAACTCCGCCCTTCTCTGGTTGACTTTCCCGTAAAAGTAACGGCAAACGGCCTCTTGGGCCCAGGGCTGGTAGTAGAAGTCCGAGCGCCTCTCTTCTTCAGGGTTGCCAACCACATCGGTCATTATCTAGATTGAAAAAAGGAGCTTGTTTAGAACATAATTTATGTGTTAAATAAAATTTATTTATTTGATGAAATTTAGACACAATGCATAAGAAGCTTTATGATACGATACTTTAAACTAAGCTTTCTAAATTAAAAAAATATATATTTAATGCAATAATAACTTAATTAAAACTTATAAAATGTATTTAAGTTCTTGTTTAATATTTCAAATAACTACTTCTTATATTTCTTATATTTTGCAAGAACTTTATTTTTATATTCCACTTGTTAAACTAAAATAAAATTTAATTTAAACAATATTTTCTTATAAAAAGTTATCGAAAAAAACAGTTAATAAATTTATTAAATTATTTATATAATCTTTTCACCAAACAGTGATTTTTTTAAATAAATTTTACAAACTGAAAAAAAGATTTGATATCATTATTGTAAATGTTTTTAAACGTTGTAAACATGTTTAAATTGTCTGTTATTATACTTTTTGTGTATTCTGGTGTATTATGTGTCCTGTCATGCAAATGCTTTTCATGCATGACAGTGTAGGTAAGTAAATAAAATTCTATGCAAAACCGCCGGTCCTCCCGTCCTCGGCGGTTAAAAATTCCCCGAGGACAAAGCATTTTGTAAATCTGATGTACACCTGGGCGGAAATTTTTGCGCGATTCGCATTAAATTTTTAGTTTTTGTTATCTTTCAAAAGTCTAGTGCCCACTTCTAAAATGACCCTCTTATCCAGAAATCATGTTAATTCCTTTGTCAGACCAAGTGTGCATGGTCACATAATCGGGAAACAAAAGATACATCGTATTCGATTCATTTAAAATCATAGAACAGTCAGATGAATTGACATTCAAGATAACTTCACCATTGTCATTCAAATTAGTATTTCATAAAAGAAATACAATAGGTTTCTATAAGTATGCTAGTAGTCTTTTCATTACTGTATAATGTAATCCTAGTAACTGCTAATTCATTGTGTAATTTATATAAATGCTTGTATTAAATAAGAGAAAATTATATGTTTTTTATTTAGTAGCTATTCTATTAAGAGAATTTGACGGGTTAGTTTCAAAGGAGGGCGGGATACTGTTGGACAAACTGTCCTCGAGGACGGGTAACATTTCTAAGTTTTTCAAGGCCTGCTGCAAAACATACCTTCAAATCTCTTGTCTGAGAAATGAGCCACTTGTAGATGAACTGCTGCGGTTCCTTTGCAAAACTCAGGAAGAACTCCCTGTTTGTCTTCAGTTGGTTGATGGTCTCCACAGTTTCGTGAATCTTAAATTGAGGTAAGGATAAAAAGTTACTTTAATAATACCACCGATAACTATTTACTATACCCTCATCATATATTATCATACACTGATATATGGGGAGGCTGATATTTCTGTCTGCTGATATTCTGGCAAAAGAAGCAAGAAAACTCAGACATCAACTCAATGGCCAAAGCAAAATTTAACAGCAGAAGTGTCAAAATTAAACACCAAATCTGTGAATTAAACACCATAGGGTTACTGCGACTACCCTAACTAGATTAAGGACAGGTCACTTCAAAGGGATGAAAATCCAAAAAAAGACGAAACTAGGAAATACTCCAGCTGCAGAAACTGCCCACTATTCCTAGTGGAGGTATAGTAGTTCCTAGTGGAGTATAGGATCCAAAACATCTTTTCTCTCATCCTGCCATCCTGGCAAAATTGCAGCAAATCCCCGACTCGCCCTAGGAAGACCTTTATGAGGACCACTACTTTATTAGTTATAATATATTAGTCACGCCACTTTTAAATTCAAAAGTGTTGATATTTTCAAATTTCCTTTTTAAAAAATTTTCTTAAATTTTACTTTACAAAGTACATGAAATTATCTTTAAAGTTTTGATTGAAAAATATGTTAGGAAATCTGATCATCTGATTGTTTATAATAATCATGTAAGAATAACTTAAAACAACAAAAAAAACTAATTTTAAAAATTCACCTTATTATCCAATGTCTGAATTTCCTGCTGACTTGCCGTTGACAACAGAAAACTGTTCATTTGGGATTTCAAGGGATCATCCTAAAAATAAAACACACTAATGTTATTCAATATATTTTAAAAGTTTCAGAAAGGAATATTTTTAACAAATCATGATGTAAAAAAAAAAGGGAAAAACAGTTTTTAGAACCCAAATATATCTATCTGTTAAGCAACATCAAAATATTAACCAACAAAAGAAATACAACTTTTAAACAAATGTTTAAGGGTTTAAACTGAATAGGTTTTTTTTGCAATATTTTTTTCAGTATACATAAAAAATTGGGTTTTAAGTTACTTAGTTTTTGAATTATAAGGAGTTTCAAGTACATATTTTTTTAAGCTATGAACTGCAAAAAGATTTTAATTCTTCACAAATTTTTTTAATTTTAGGAAGATTTATTTCTACATTAATAAACTTATACATCAAGAGAGAGGAAGAAAAATAGTGCTGAAAGTTTAAATAAATAAACTCAATAAATCCTAAACTTACCACTTCCACGTCGATATCATAGCAAGCAGTTTTTTTATTATCTGGACCTTCCACACTAAAAAAATATTTTTTTTTGTATAGGAAAACAAAGAAGATATCCTAAAATATATTTTATCCGATTTTTGCCCAAAATGGACCTTTGAAGAATTCGGTTCACATTTTACAAGAACTAACTTCTATTACAAAATAGAATTATAAAGCTTTCTAAAAATACTGATACCAAAGCAGCTGACTTATTAATTGCATGGTAATAAAAATGATATACCAAGAGGGTCAAACAGATTTTGCATCTTTCAAAAAAATTAAACTTTTTCAGCAGCAAATTAATACAACATTTTAGATTTAAAAAAAAGTTATATTGGACTAATAATCATAAAAAAAATGATAGAACTTGTCTGTTTATTCACAGCACACAAAATATTTTTACTGCTCAAAACCTCGAATTCTACTGATTTGGCATGACTCTACTAATTGATAAGGTTCTCTTCCTGACTGTACTGCATTAACAAATGAACAATGTTTATTGCTTGTTGTAAGATGATAATGAGTAATCTACCTGATGACATGATTAATGATGATTGGATCGGCTGGGTGAAGGAGCTGGTGAAGTCTCTGTGGAATCTCTGCAAATTTCATCCTTGAGCACTGGAAGATCTGGAAAAACACACATAAAATATATGCTTATACACATACAAATATATGCTTATATAATTTTGACAGCAAGTGCTGCTTTTAACAGATATATTTCTCACATAAAATTACAAATGGATCACAACAGAAATTATGTTGTGTACGTTATATGTTAATTTCTACAAGCCAAAACCATGGGGAAAATATCAACAGCATAGAAAAACTTAACCAGAATGCCGATTATTCGAATATTGAGATTGATGTTTCTATAAGTAACATATTCAATGAAAAACTGTTTTACACATTTTCACAAGTACAAAAATAAATAACTTAACACTCAGAGAAATTTTGATATTTTTTGAGTGTGCAAAAAATGTGTAAATCAGTTTTAAAAGCAATAAGTAGTATAAAGTGAAAAAAAGGTAGTATAAATAAGTTTAGTATAAAGGTGATGATGAGCACAATTGGTCAGGTGCCAGTTCAGTTAGAAATAAAAAGGGAAAACGGTTTCAAGACAGTAATTTTTTTTACATAGATTATAGAAAATGATAGCTTTTGTATCGGTCACAAGACTTCTGAGTTGTTTTCAACATTGTTTGTCACATTCTACAAACGACTTTATAAGAGTGCTGGCATAACTTGCTGACTTCCATTTTCAGAAACCAGCTAGGGTAATTGGTAATAATTTTTGGAAGATTTTAATATTTCTGATGAAGGCTTCTCTGAACATTTCTCAATTTTCATGAGTGCAAAAATAATGATGTGCAAAAATAAATAATGAGTGCAAAAATAAATAACTTAATGTTCAGAGCACTTTCGAAAATTCGTAAAGGTATGCTCATAAAAAAATTTAATTTAAATTGATTTTTTTTTAAAAAAGTCAAGATGAAGCCATAACAAAAACATAAATACAATAACTAATAAGTACATACAAAATAATTAAGACCAATGTACAGGAAAACTAAAATCCCCAAACAACTTTATACATCAAATACGAAAACTTCCTTATCCCTATTCAATACAATCCCTGTGAGATCCACTTCAACATTTATTTCTTCAGTAGCATTATTTTTTAATATTTCATTGTGTGTGTTTTTGTTTAAGGAAAATATGTCTCTTGATAACTAACAGGCAACAAGATTAACATAAGACCAACAGACTTTTCAAATTCAGAAGCTCATTCCATGAAAAATTAATAAATGAGAAGCCGCATTTTTTATATTAACTCTTTCACTCCCAAATGATTACATTTCATTTCCTTGTAATCCTCAAACTTGAAATTAGTTTTTACCACTTGCACTTATTTCAAAAATCTTATTTTTTAATCTTTCTTTAAACTTGGCTTTCTTTGAAAAATAAGGGCTAAGCTTCAAATTTTATTGAAATTTCATATTAAGTAACTGTAACAAGTTACTTTTCAGATTAAGAAACTATAACTGTTACTTTAACTTTGAAATCTCTGGTTATTTTGTTTGTTTCATTGAGATTAAATCTAGCAAGTGAAGAAATCCCACAAGCTCACCTGTTCCAGGTACTTGTCGCAATTGATGTACTCCCTCTCATGCGAATCTTGGAGTTTGTGGCTCTTGATATACTGCCACAGGGCTCCGATGATGATGGGTCTTGTTTGGGTGTGGATGCCAAGCAATCTGGCCAGACGAGAGTCCAACTTGAATTGCAGGGGCTGGAATGAAAAGGTAAAAATTAGGTCAAAGCTTTCTTGAACATATTTTTTTAACATATGGCTTCATTTGGAATTTAATCCATATTTAAGAACTCGTACATAGAATAAAGACAATGAAAAACAACCATAGAATGGCAACAAAGGGTGGTTACAAAATCCTAGGAAAAAAGTTCCCTGATTTTTTCATGATTTCAATGATGCTTTCACAAAAAAATCCCTGATTTTACAATTATCAAGACAACATGCAATACACACAATTCAATTTCCAGGCATCATACAAATTAAGATTTTCCGGATTATGGGTTAGCCTACCTAAATTTTCAACGTGTCCAAAAATCTGAATAAGTTTAGAGGAATCATGTGATCAGAGATTCCTGTTATAGCATGATTCTTGAGAGAGATTGATCATACCTCCATGATTGGTTCTTCAGGCAAATCGGATCAACCAGAATATTTTTGAATAAGTGTCTGTTAGTAGTGACCACAAGAACCTAAACCTGCTGTTTGAAGTGATCCAAAATTGGAAAAATTCTCGGACATTAAGCAAAATATGAAAAATTCCATAAGAATTCTCTGATATTTCCAGAATTAAAAAATTCCATGGGAATTCCCCGATTGCTAGGTTTTGTTACCACCCTGCAAAAATAGAACGGAAATGGGCAAAAAATTAACAAACAAGTTCCAAGGAATAAGGGTGGAAGAGAAGAGAGTCAGCTCTTATCTGTCCCGAATGTATCTTGCCTTCCAGTATAATGTGAAAAAATATCTTTGTTCCAGGGCAACTCTATCTACAGTGGTGGCCAAAAGTGTGGACACTTTTTGAAAGTTTCATATTTTTCAACTGTTACCTGTGTGCTTGCATCTATTAAATTTCGCTTAAATACGAACATTTAAATGTTAAGTTGAAGGTAATTTAATGCAGAATTTCATTAAAAAAACAGAATTAAAGTATCTGTATTACAAATAAAGTAATGCTCATTTTAGTTGAACAAACAAGCACAATCAATGGATTCTCTTATGCTGAAATTGCAGTACAAGTTGGTGGTTCAATGACTTGCAAAACTAAGACAGATCATGCTATTAGTTGCATAACTTATTTGTAATACACATATTGTAATACTATATTTATTTTCAATTCTACATTAATTTACTTTGATGATGATAATGTTGTGTCCATGGATATAGATTATAAGGGACCAAAGGTCTCATAGACAGCTTCAGCGATCTGCAGACAGTGGTCCTCATAAAGATTAAAGTACTTTTAATTTGATATACAATTGTTTAATTTGATATACAATTAATATATTCTGTAATCACGCAAAGTTGAAAAATATGAAACTTTAAAAAAGTGTCCACACTTTTGGCCACCACTGTAGACCCATTCTTATTTTATTTTAGCCTTAATTCATATTTAATTTCAAAGTAAGTTAGAAGAAATGTTATAAGTTCACAGGGTTGCCACCCTTTTTTACGGATCGGAACGACACAGAATAAAATCACAGACTATTTAAGGACTTTTCAAGGATGTATTTCCCCATTTTCAAGGACTGTATATTCAAACATGCAACACCGAAATTTCAATATAGTTTTAAAAATTCATTTAGAAAACGACTAAGAGTTCTCTAACTTTCAAATGAACTCAAATATGTGTTATAAAATAACCATTTAATTCACTTCAGCTAATCACTTTCTCTGCCTTCTTGGATTATACATAAACAATAAATCAAAAAGTAAAATAGGAACCAATTCACACTCAGAAAGTGTTTTTAATGAAGCCAAAATTAACATTTTCACCAGCATTAGAAGACCACATTTGAAGAATTCTGTTTATGTTTGATGAGACAGTCAAAGAAAACACAGTCAAGTTATCCCTAAGCACAAGAGTAATATGCAAGAAATTAGTAATGTCATCGGAAGGGAGAAAGGGAAAAAATACCACTTCAAGATAAATTCGTCAGCCCAAAAAATTAAGGACTTTTCAAGGTTGATAATGTTTTTCAAGCACTTTCAAGACCTTGAAAATCAATGTTAGTTTTTTAAGCACTTTTCAAGGTTTTCAAGGACCATGGCAACCCTGGAAGCAAACAACGGTTATTTATAAAGTGTAATTCAAAATTACCTGGTAATCCAGAAGCAAGAGAATTGTGCATCTGACGTTCTTATCCCCAGGTCTCTTCACTTGAAATCCATCTGTTTCAGTGGTGGTAGGAGTTCTATGCCACTATTTAAAATAAAACAATCATCATTTATGCAACAAAATATTTGGATACTTGAAATTTTAAATTTGATTGAAATTAAGTTCATTTAAAAAGAAACAAAAATCAAACTGAAGAGTGAACATTGTAAATTACATTTACTGTATATTTATTCTTTAATAAAAACATCCTTTAAACTCATTATCATATTAGTTAAATAATATGTACCCAAAGCATGTTTGTTCCAAAATGTTAACAAAGTTTATCATTAAAAATTTATCTAGATTACTAAAATTTAAAAATAATAATATAAACCAGATTACCAGATATTTTTATTTTAAAAAGGCCAATGTTAACTAATAGTTATCTTTGGCCATAATAACCAAACTAACCCCATTATTCACAGACACTAAATATTAAATTAAGTTTTTAAAAATTATCAAAAACAGATGAAAAGATATCTATATAAAGTAAAAATTCTACACTTTATATGTAATTTAATAAGACCAAATGCCAATAAAAATCTTCAATACCATGGAATGAAATATATTCTTAAAGAACCTTTTTTCTCTAAAAACTATCTTAAAAATCAGCCACACATACAATTCATTAAACTAGTTAACAAACTTCCAATGAACAGTGATTTATTTTTTTGACAACCTTACAAAATTAAAGAGATTTTATCAGTGACCTGATAATTCGGTGTAAATTCATTTTTGTGTGTGTTTTATTCAATTTTAATGCTTGTATTTTATTTAATTTTTTTAATGTTTGTATTTTATTCAAATCTAATGCTTGTTGTCTGTATTTCATACAAGTTTTGTGTCTTGCCTCTGCTATGTAATTGGAAAATTTTCTTTTTTTGTATAGCAGTCAAATAAATAAATGAAATTAATCACATTAAAAATAAAATATAAAGATGCAGTGATCTTACCTCGACTAAATGGTTGTCCGGTCCATACAAATCCTTGTCCAATTCAATGACCAAACTTTTAAAAAATGATGAGAACTTTCTTTTAACTTTACTCTGGTCAGCTTTTGGGGCATTTGGCTGGAAATATATTTTTTAATTATTACACAGTAATAGAATTAGTGTTAAGTCAAGTAATCTAATTAAGGATGCTACTTTGGATTAAAAATTCCAACTTATATGCAAATTCCTAAGCACAAATAAAAAAAATTAACGGCTGTAAAACACTTGACCTGGCTTTTTCAATAAAGTAGAGGATAACAAATCTGTTAATTTTTCAGCGGAAAATTCCAAGAAGAATCTTTGGGACAGGGTGTGAAAACAATGTGTTGCTTATCCCTATACAATAATGAAATTTATCAAATGTGCAAACAACCAGACATTGTTGAAATCATTAAGGCAAATTTCATTGATGGCTGTGACACCTTTTTGTTTTGGATGAGCAAAAACCTTGTGGCAACTTCTCCAAAACCGAAGAAAAAAGGAACAAAAAGAAATCGTCACCCAGCAAAAAAGGTGGCTGGGTGCAATTGAGAAAGACTTAAAAACCCTTAGGATTAATAATAGGAGAGCTTCGGTCCAGAGTAGAACATGTCATAATGGCAAAGGATCATTAGGACATTCCTGGCAAGCTCAAGGCTGTAGTGCTCAAGAGAATTGAAAAATCAAATTGAAGAGTTCATGGGAAAAAACCATCAATGCATATCTGTCTGCATGCGATAGCAAATCATTGCCTAAACTGGTGAAAGGAAACCGGTTTATAACTTGATTATTCTCTTGCAGCAAACCTGATTCATACAAAACACGAGTCCCACGTTTGTACCGCTAGAAAACAATCAAGAGAGAAACCGGTTTTCCGTCACCAGTGCCCGCCTTTCAGACCAGAATACAGAAAGATTCCTAATCAATCAAGAAGTTCCTCCCCTCGACTCTTCAAGTAAATTTATGAGGTTATTCACAAAGAAAACATATATTATTGGCACAAATAATTTATTTGTTAATACAGCATAAAACTACTAACAAATGAACTGTTTCTGCCAATAATATAGTGTTTTCTTCGTGAATATTCTCACGTTTCATACGCTAAGTTAAAGATATTTTCTGAAGTAAATTTAACTTCAAATCAAGTGTTTATATATGCTTACGTCGTCCAGGAGTCTTCCTTCCACTCTGAGCTCCCAGGAAGGCACAGTGGGGTCATCCCCACCCTCCCCTTCAGGCTTCCCCGGGTAGAAAGTGTTGGAGATGAAGATGCGAAGCTTGCGCTTTTGCTGCAAACAAAGTTCAGGTTACTTAACACTTTACCTACGGGCGTCGACTGACCCATAGACTAAGAACACTCTAAGTTTCAAACTCTCATTGGAGAATTTCTACATTGAAATTGACATAGAAACTAGCGCGCCCCCTTTGTGTCTAAGGGAACTAATGTAATGATTTCTGGCTGCCTATTTGCAGTCACCTTTAGGAGATTTAACAGAGCCAATGACATCTCGTAATTTGGAACCCTTATCAAGTGACGATAGGGATCTATTTTTTACTACAACTTATTTTCGACTTTATTTTTGAATATATACAGCTACTCATTGACTTTTATATCCCTCGTAGGCCCATCCTCAAGATATTTGACCTTGTGCTTCTTTTTCTCCATTAATAAACCTACAGACTGACTACGCTTGTCATTTTTAGACATGGTCCCCCAAAGATCCACAAGTGATTCGATGAAATAACTCGTCAAATATTCATCCAAATGTAAGAAAAACTTAGATTTAGAGGTTTTCGAGGGTTTTTCACATTTCTAAGTAATTAAAATTGGGTGTTGCTATTGAAAATTTTAAAGTTCGTAACATTTTTAATATTAAGACGGACCCTTATGCAAATTTTGTGTCATGCAATTAACTCTAAATGTTATTTGTTCACATAGTCAAAAAGGTCCGATGTAAAAGAATGACTAACGGTTGAAATAATCACTAGTGGGTAACTTTTTTTTAACAGAGAACATTCCGAAGAAACAGTAGCCCTACAATTGAAAATACAATTATGCCAATCAAGAAATCAACCTTTAATAGTGTTTTAGTTGCTTTCGACACGTTAGAAGAGCTAGGCATTAGATTAAGTTGCTGGTCTAGAAGATTTTTAGTCTACGGGTCAGTCGACGCCCGTAGGTAAAGTGTTAATTAAAAAAAATGCTCTTAATTTTATATTTTTCATTGTACAATAATGTCATCATGATAAAAAAAAAAAATGTCATCTGTAATGTCGAATAAAATTGCAGTTAATACTACAGTGATTTTAGAACAAACTAATTCTACATTTACTAGTGAGATCAAATATATTTATCAAAGTACTTAAAAGACATAGCAAAAATGACCACTTCTTAGAAATCTTTATTTTTTTTCAACTTGAACTGTAAATTGTTTATTGTTTCTTTTTTATTACAAATTATTTATGATCAATTTCCTTTCTTTGCTACGTCATTTCGTGTCATGTTTTATTCAACATATAGTTGAGTAGGAGAATTTTCTTTTGGATGATATGCCCATCAATCATGCATACTGTTGCTGTTTGGCAACAAGTAACATAATTTACTTTATTCTATTAAATTAGAGCTCCTTCTTGACAAATTTGTGTTTTTTTTCGTCTATTGCATTCCATTTTGAAGTTCTAGTTACTAATAATCCTCATAGATGACAGTAGTGAAAGTGTATTCAAAATTAAAGAGTGAGGTTATTAACTGTTGAGAAATTATGTTTTTGGCAGTATTCAAAGTATAATAATATTAGTACTAAATACAAATAAATTGTTTTGAAAAATTTATTAGTTAAAAAGGGTTATTTTGAAATATATTTAGCATTATTATTTTAATTCAAATATATTTAGCAGTTTTCCAGTCATTATTACCAAAGTTGGAATTTTGTAGTTGGTTTTTGTCACATGGAAAAATTTTTAAAAACCGAAATTATTTATATTCTAAAGCAGTTAAAACAATTTCAGTATTTTTCCCATAATGCATGAGCATTAAAGAAACATATTTTTTGGAGATGAAAATAAAAATTCATGCATTAGAGGGTTAAACATCAAAATACGACATGAAAACTTTCAATATACCTTCATGGGTCGCTTGAGCGCCTCCTGTATATCCAGCCTCTTCCTCATGATGGTGGAGTCCAGCTTCCGCTCGAAGGTCAGCAGGTCCATGTAGGCCTGGGACTCCGGGACCAGGTCCCGGACCTTCTGGGGCAGGATCTTCTCGGCCAGCTTCTTCTTCTTCTTGCTGCTGCCCCCTCCACCACCGCTGCCACCCGGTGGTCCGCCACCCGATGAAGGGGCACTGGTGGATGGAAAATTTCGTAAAGGATCTTTTTATAATATCCTCTTAAACTATTAAGTATCAAACTACTTGAAAATATTTCAAATGCTTTTAATAAAAGTCAAATTCTAAGATGTTTTAAGGCCAGGTTAGGAAATCTAGTAATCTATAATAATAAAAGAAAGAGCCTGTCTTTGTGTGTGTATGTCTGTGGATCGTAAAAGACATACTTAGACTGGTCTAAAAAATTCAAAATTTTTAATATAGATTCTTTTTAATACCAACATGTGCCCCTGAGGCTAAGTTTTTTCATATTTATTCTATTTTTAGAGAAAATTCAAATTTTCTGAAAAAAGTACACCACTTTCGCCCAAATTCGATAATTTTTTTCTCTTTCCAGTAGCCATCAGCTGAAAGAATTAAAATAAACTTTTAAGAAAATAAATAAAATTAAAATATTATTTGTTTATTTGATAATTTCTTCATTGTTGGTTCTATTGACTGCATGTTTGAGTATTTGAGCAATAATTGCATAGTTAAGCTATTACTGGACTATGGCGGTTTTTTAAGGTCATCACACTAGAACTGCATATTAGGGTTTTATGTCGTCATATTTTGCCAAATACTTTGCCAAACTCGCCAAGTTATACAAAAAAGACCCAAATGAGCAACAAAAAAAATAATAATTTCTAAACTGGCTGGTTGTGCGAAGGTCATCGCCTTAGAGCTGATTGGGTGTGGTTGTAGCTGTATGCAAAATTCCTTGCAAAAAAAGCTAAAACATGCCAAATGAGCTAAAAGGATTTTGTGCAGGAAATTACGATGGCATTTATCCGTAAATTTTATAGCATATTTATATAATTTTGAATTTTAAAGTACTATAAGTAACGGGATTCTATATTCGAGTGGGAACAATAAACATAAGCTTATTGTCCTATAACGGATTAAATATTGTACATACATATACTAGGATCGATTTGAATTTTTTTTTCAGTCTGTAGGAAGAAAAGATTTTTATTTGCTAGCATTGAATATCAATCGACAAATATCCTATTTTGATCAAGCTTTTAATGATTTTATTTCAAGTGTTTTATACAGTTTAAATATGCTTTCATTAAAAGTCAAAAACGCAAACTGAGCTGATAAAGTAAACTGTGCTATTGAAGCTTGAATTTGCTCTTATTGGAAGGACTACAAAGCAACCTTATAACTAACTGAAACCTAACAAGTAACAAGAACAATCTTCTTTTACAAGTCAAACCACAAACACGATTACTTACCTCTTAGAAGACGTAGGCCCTTGGGCCCTTCCCTCACTTCTATCAGGCGCTGGCCTCTTTCGGGACTCCATCGCCATGGGACCCCCCATTGCCCCCTGCGGGCCTGCCCTCCCAGAGTAAGAGTTGGTGGGGGGGCCCATGCCCCTCCCATGCATGGCCTGGGGAGGAGGGGTGGAAGAGTTGGTCATGGGGGGGTAGGACGGACGCGGACCCTGTCCCTGAAAACGATTCTAAGTTTAGTTTGAATTATTGTTGAACTAGAAGTACACGAAGGCTATTGGCGACAGGCGTCAAAATTTAGAACCACAGTCACGTGACAAGCCGACACCCGAGTAGGCATCCAACGCAACCCTTAAGGGCGGCATCGTACACAGCGTTAGGACTTTGAAGGATATTTAATGTGCAATTCCTCTGCACATGGTATTATTCGTCAGACATTTTTTGCTGCACAAGCTGTTTATAGGTCAGCAGACATTATGGAGATGCCCAATTGATTGATGCGTCACAATCGCCTGTAGTATTAGTAATTTGGGCAATGAAAGTGGGTGATAAACAGACTGAACGACTGTAATACCTTCCACTCTTTGTGTTACAAACTTAGTTTTAAAGCTAAAAACAAGTTAATATGACAGACAGTTTAAAATTCAACAATAACTAATAGTAATAACATTTTTGATAAACTGTATACAGTTTAACTACATGCTTTTTGTAACCATTAACATAGAATACAAACTAAACAGCGTAATAATTCAAATGAATACAGGCAGAGAAAACAACTTCATTGCATTGAAATCTTCCCGTATTCCGGTGAGCTTGGCAGACATTGGCGACAGGAATCCCGTTTTTCTATTGTGTCCACTGATCTCTGGCATGAACCAAGGATGCTGCGCAAGAAAAAAGTTGGAGTAACTGGTTTCCTTATACCACCTTAGGCAATGACTCACTTTTGCAACCAAAGAATCCTGATGCAGACAGATTCCTTTGCAATGAAGTTGTTTTTCCCTAGTACTCTTCAAATGTAGAAATCTACATAATTCAATAGAATAATTAAACAAAATAATAGCCAATTAAATCACCTGGTAAACCGGTGTGGGCGTCCCATACTGCCTATTGGGTGGTGGGCCTGCATGCTGTAGCCCCATGGGCCTATCTGGGGGCCTCATCCCGGGCCCTATGGGTTGCATGGTTGTGGGCCCTCTTGTTTAATGTGGCCGGGCTTATGCCAAAAAAGTTGGTATTTTGGCAACATACCCATTTTCATTAGCCATGATACATGTGCATGAGCAAGAATTAATATGATTGCTGCATTCCTATGACTGATAAGGTTGACAGAAAATGTCATTGGCGCAAAGTCAGAGAATGGTTTCCATACGAAAAAAATTAATGCCAAATATGAAGAAATCGCGCCAAGGGGGAACGTACAGTAAATCGTATCCAAATGAAGAAATCAACATATTTCCAAAATAAATTTAAAGTAATAGTCAATTAAATCACCTGGTAAACCGGTGTGGGCGTTCCATACTGCCTATTGGGCGGTGGGCCCGCATGCTGTAGCCCCATGGGCCTATCAGGTGGTCTCATCCCGGGCCCTATGGGTTGCATGGTAGTGGGGCCCTCTTGTTTAATGTGGCCGGGCGGTACGGGCCCTCCTGGGGGCGGGCCAGTTGATGGAGGGGGGGCGGCGTTGCTTGGGGGCCCGGATTGAGGGGGAACCGGGTAGCCGCGGTTCATGTTGGATGCCATCCTAAGGCGATGTTGGGTTTCTGGATTGATAGTGTTGTAGTTAATGGGATTACATGATTAAAAGCATATAGTATCACTATATGAATGTAAAATGTGAACAAAAATAGGGTGGTTACAAAATCCTAGAAAAAAATTTCCCTGATATTTCCATGATTTCCCTGATACTTTCACGAAAAAGTCCCTGATTTTACAATTACCTAGAAAACATGCAATACACACATTTCGATGCAGTACAGAAAATTTAATCCAGACATCGCAGGAATTAAGACTTTCCGGATTATGGGTTAGCCTATCTAACTTTTCTACATTTCCGAAAATAAGAGTTTAGAGGAATCATGTGATCAGAGAATCATTTTTATAACATGATTCGTGAGAGAGATTGATCCTTCCTCTAAGATCCCTCCTTAAGGCAAATTGGATCAACCAGAATATATTTTTTTATCAAGTGTTCGTTAGTAGTGATCACAAGAATCAAAACGTACTGTTTAAGTAATCCAAAATCGAAAAAATTCCCTGATATTTTGCAAAATTTGAAAAATTCCATTAGAATTCCCTGATATTTTCAGAATAAAAAAAGTTCCCTGCGAATTCCATGATTTCAAGGTTCTGTTACCACCTTGAAAATTGAAAAATCGGACATGAAACATAGATACAGCTATAATATAAGGCCGGTCTGTTTATTGGTGACTTTTGATGGGCTTGAAAATTAATTGTGGGGTTGTATGATGAATAAAAGTAAATGTTTACCATATTTGGGCATTTTCATTGTTTGGCAACATAACCTAAACCGCGAAGACAAGACCGGCCATTATATCACAGCTGTTCAGAAGACAATTCATGGATTAATTGTACTTTCTGGTTCTGGAACTTTTCAAGCTTGGCAACATCCCAAAAATCAGGAACATTGTCTCAGCCTAAAAATTTTTAAGTAACTTCAAAACAAAAGAAACTGCTTATAGTAAACAAGTAACCATTGTTCTCAATCCCCTTCTTCAGATGTTGACGTGGTTGTCAGAAATATTAACTTATTGCACTTTGCCAAACTTTAGTCATTCACTGCTGACACAGGAAGAAGAAAGTCACCCAATTTAACTGTAATATTAGTTCAAATCGGAATCGCTGGCACAGCCACTTTTTGAGCTAGGCTACATTTCCAAAATCCACATTCGGTAACCCTAAAGCTGTTCTCTATCAGTTTCTGGAAAGTGAGTAGCTCTAGTTGAACAGTCCCTTCTTTTCATTATTGTACACATTTGCCAGAAAAAGTTCTCAGCCTTCAAAAACTTTCAACATTTTGTATTAAGTCGCCAGCTAACTACAAGTATTTTACCCAACATTTTAAGATAGAATGCAGATGCACGCATTATATACCTATTTTTCACTAGACTGAAACGGATGATTGGCAATCGATTATGGTTAGCGAAAATTTTCCAAAAAAATTTGCGTTGTTGTCAAGTTAAACTCAAGTGCTTAACAGAATTTGCATTTTAGTTGCTTTTGAGAGTAAGGCAAAATGTCAAATGAAGACCGGTCTTTATAACATAGTTGCTCTCAAACAAACCCAAGAAGAGACAGTTCTATTTAATATAAATCTATTCTCAAAAATCTATTTTAAAACATTTTCACCTTTATTAATTATTAAATTAGTTTCAGCTAAATCGCAATCACATAATAGCTCTTTCACAGGTACAGTACCGTTCTGAACGGTTCAACGAATTTTAAAGTGTAATATGATCTTTTTACTTATTGAAATAAAATGGAAGAACATATGAAACATTATTCTTGTTATTGACTTACCAAAAAAGCAAGTTTTTATGTGTTTTAAAATAAAAGTGAAAACTCAAATACGAAATTTTCTGAACGCTAGTTTAACAACAAAGTACGACGGAGTTCAGTTCAGTTCCGTCTGATTTTTGCTTTATTTGGTTTGGTTTTTGTCACCTGCCTTGTAAATTTTAAGAAGATATCTATGAAGTTCTGAAGTATTTTTAAACTACGTATTATACAACTTTATGACGTATTTTAATCAAAATATTTTATTCTTAAATTTTATAAAGGTGAAAAAAAACCATGATCTAAGAACAACAGCACAGAATAGGCTGTGTTTAAGCAAGTCGCTCGTAAGTTGAATTCGAAACTGGCTGCCAACTGAATTCCTGAACCAAGACCCGCGCATGTAGATTGTTTATTTACTTTTGTCGTAACAACTATTTAATTTCTCTTAAAATAATCAATATATCTATTTTAAATAAGTAATCATTTTCAATGGAACCACCATCAACACCCTCATCCGACGCCAACCCAACCCCGGGACCCAGTCAAGAAGTTCCGGCATCTCCCAGAACCCCTCGAATGAGCCAAGCTGCCTTGGCTGCCAAAGCATATGCCGCAAAAGTTACGTCTTTGCCCTCAGATTCTAACAATGGCAGTCAAAGCAATGGATCGAAGCCAAAACCCATTGTGAGACAGACGTCAAGGGTTGCTAGAGCCAGAATAA
Source organism: Hylyphantes graminicola (assembly GCA_023701765.1). Taxonomy (NCBI): domain Eukaryota; kingdom Metazoa; phylum Arthropoda; class Arachnida; order Araneae; family Linyphiidae; genus Hylyphantes; species Hylyphantes graminicola. Next base: position 10,895,802 of record CM043116.1, read on the forward strand.
CTTTCCTGGACGCCAAGACCACAACAGTCAGAGAGGCTGTGATGCCGGAAGGGGTACCAGCAAAGACATATTATCACCTTATGGTGAAATCTCTGGTCAACTTAAAGGACATTCTGAACAAGGCTTTCAATTCAAAAATCAATTCGCCTTCCCCTGTTGTACCGAAAAAGAGACGCTCATCTTTAGGTAAGACCTTGATGAAGACTTTAGTTGAGCTAAATTAAAGGAACATTATAAGTATTATTCCTGGTCTTGCCATGATGTTATTGTTTTTTTTAATGCCCCATATTAGAAATATGGAGTATTTTTGTGTCAGTTGCAGAGCATATGTTGAATTTTGTTTAACAAAAATAAACAATTGCACCAAAGTACCATGTGATTTGCAGTGTATTCGCCTTTTAACATAAGAACTTAAATGCATTACATACACTTTTTCCATTAGATGTATATATCTCGCATACAATACCCTATATAAATACTAATTATTTCTAAACTCATGTGTATGAGAGGTTAAGTGCAAAACAAGTTAAATCACTTTTTGGAAAAAATTTAGTTGGTTAGCTTTTCATACAGATTATATACATATTGATGATTATGAGTGATTATAATCGTATGTATCTATACATATGCATACGATTTAACTTTTTTTGTGCAAATCAAAATGTTGGTGGATCCCTTCCTACAATACCTGTATGAAAAGCTAACCAACTCAATTTTTTCCAAAAAGTGATTTAACTTGTTTTGCACTTGAGCTCTTCATATGTTAGTTAAATTAAGTTTTCGCTAATTGCGAATTTCAAGCTCATTTAATGTACCAGTCTAAGCAACCTTGTATTCTGCCAAACTTTTAAACTTTTTGATGCAAAATTCTTAAGGCAGTTGTGCAAATAGTAAAAAAAAATCAATGTATCTTCCTTTTTTAAAAAAAAGTATTGCTAAAATTATCTAAATGTGTTTATAATATAACATAGTTTCAAGTTTATAATATAACATAGTTCCAATCTGCTTCATGCTATTAAAGAAACTACATTTTATTTTACAAAATAAATTTTTTATTTAAATGCAACTTAGCTTCTAGTTCCTTCATAAGTAAAGAAAAAAATTGACATTTACAGCTGAAAGCGAACTTTCATTTTAGCTTCCACGCTACGTTTATAATGTAAAAAGTTGAAGGTATTATTTAAATTAGGTTTTTAAAAATTATTTTATTGATTAATTACAAATTTACTCACTATTTTGTTATGAACAAACATAATGCATTGTAGTTAATCAATGCCAAAGTGACATTTTTACTATGTCTGTTTTCGTAGAGCGTATTTGGGCCCTCTTTAAATTGGATAATTTGCATCATTACCCAACGTGGTAGTGCGCTATCATACTCAGATAAACATGTTGATTCTATGAATTTGTCTTTCAGGCTTGCTATAACCAGAAATATCTTACTTTAGATAAATTTGCAATAACATTAGTATTTAATTACAAAAGGTGTGAAGGAATATCTTATTCTCTCCAAGTTAATGGGTCCTTAATATCATATGTGTAACGAGGGCTCACCCAACCTTTTAGAGGAATTATTAATGAACAACCATAATAATTTTAAATCAACTAAACTGTCCCAAAGTATTTATTATACTTCCAAGAAAAGTGAAAAATATACCAAGAAAAACTATGCTATAATCTTGTTATAAAAATTAATAAAATCCTTTTTTCTTTCCAGCTAATGCTAATTCCAAGGCTTTTGACAAACCTTCCAAGAAAGTAAAGAAAATCATCGTTTAAAACATAGACTTTTGCATAATTTGTGTGTTCCTTTTTATAACATGTCAACTCTTGATGACAAATCTGTATTTTAGATTTCCACACCTTGGACTACATTGATTTTACATTACAAACAACGAGATGTACAACAGTACACACTAGCTTGTATTCTTTACTGTATTGAATTCTGGTGTTTTGGACCTATTGTTTGATTATTTGAATAAATATTTGTTTATAGATAAATATCTTATTTCATTAAGTGTAAAAATTGTGAGGGAATATATATTTTAAAACTGTTCTAACACTTTATAGTTGCATAAAATTACATAAAAAACCAAACAAAAATTCAATTCTTTACATGCTTTATTAAAAATTGTACTGCTACATTAATTCTTTTGACATATTAGACACTATTTACATAAAGCACTGATTGGTATAAGTATTGGTTAAGCAATACTGTTCTTACCACCTAAATAATGAAATGTCAAAGTACATTCATTTATAAACCTAACAAATCAATTAATAATATAGTGTGATTAACAAATAAAATGATTTCATCTAATTTAGACATTGGTAAAAAAAAATATAAATAAAAAAAACTTAAGTTACATTACAATGTAAAGTTTATTTGGGTAAAAAGGGTTTTTTTTTCATGGTAACAAAAGTGGAAAAATAGGAACACATTAAGAATTATTCTCATAACTAATTTTTTTTAAAAAAATACTCAAACCAATATCAAATTGTGGGATAAAAGAGCCCTGTAAGTCAGTTAAAATTATCATGTAAAAATATTCAATACACCTGGAGTAATAATGAATGTGGCTTAGAAAAGTTTTTTTTTTTTTCGTTTAGATTAACTCTCGAATGCATACTGTTGCCATATGGCAACAAGTAACATAATCCACTTTTTTCTATTAAAGTAGAGCTCCCTCTCGACAAATCTGCATTTTTTTCATCTATTACATTCCATTTTGAAGTTTTAGTTACTAATAACCTTCATAGATGACAGTAGTAAAAGTGTATTCAAAATTATAGAGAGAAGTTACTAACTGTTGTGAAATTGCGTCTTTGGCAGTATTCAAAGTATAATATTAGTACTAAATACAAATATTAAATTGTTTTGGAAAAAACTATAGTTCAAGAGGGTTATTTAAAAATATATTTAGTAGTTTCATAGTCATTCTTATCCAAAATTGGAATTTTTTTAGTTTCTTTTTGCCGTATGGCAAAAATGTTAAAAAATTGCAATTATTTACATTCCAATGCAGTTTATTTTTTTTTCAGTATTTTTCCCATAATGTATGCGTATTAAAGATACAAATATATTTTTTGGGGATGAAAAAAAAATCATGCATTTAGGGGTTAACACAGAGGCCGTTTGGTTTGGTGACCAGCAGTCATTTGTCTTCAAGTATGCAAATAACATTCAATCACAACAATGAAACATCAAAGTGTACTGATTTATGAAAGTTCTAAAACATACAATAATTAAGAATATTGTGTATTTAACAAATAAAATGAAACTTGAGTATCAAGTTTTCTTTTTCCTATTGTAACAAAAGTGAAAATATAAACATGCAAATAACATTTACAATTACAAAATTAGCTGCTTTTATAATAAACATACTGACAACATTCAACTCATATCAATATGCTTTTCATAATCGACACAGCTTTTTCATTAGCAGTATCTTCTTCACGTTGCGTCTCATTGTTTTCCATTTGAACTGGAGAATGAAATGGCAAAGATGAGTCCGTTTCTTCCTCGTCCAGTTTCTTCCTTTTCATGTGTTTCTGTTTCTCAGCACCACGAGTGTAATAATCGACCTCCCGTTTCGCTTGTGCAATTTCAGTCCTCATTCTCAGTCCCTTCTGTGCTTTCTTGTAAGCCTGCTTTTCGTTCAACTGACTCCATTGGAATCTGAAAGAAATACAAAAAAAGTTAAAATATAAAAATATGTTAGACGGAACATTGTCGCAGTAGTAGTCATTTACAACCTCATTTGAGAGCAAAGTGATGGTTGGCGTCACCATTAGTAAATACTTCTGATTTAGTGACAGAGGCTAAAGAGAGGATCCGAGACTTGGTGTTTCACCCTCAAAGTCATTTATTTGGTATGGGAGTGGAGTACATTGTTTTTGTTAGCATGCCAGACTTTAACCTGTGCTATTTTGGTTTGAATTATCGTCGCACTAGAGCTATTGGCGACGGGCGTCGTATTTTAGAACCACAGTCAGGTGACGAGCCAACACCTGAATAGGCACCCACGCAACCGTTAAGGGCGACATCGTACGCAGTGTTAGGACTTTGAAGGATATTTAACGTGCACTCCCTTACACAGGGTATTATTTGTCGTACATTTTTGGCTGTACGGGCCGTTTATAGGTCGGCAGCTATTTAACCTGTGCTATAGTCTGTACAATTACAACACAAGCTTGACTTCCCCCATCACCTACTGTGGTTTTCCAAGAAACAAAGTGATTGTCACTGTCTTAAACCTAACTTGATTGAGGTTGTGAGGTCAATTGCAACAGCTCTCCAAACCCAAGTAGTTGAGGAGAAACGAAAAGTGTTCCCTCACGCAGTTTCCTGGAAAACAAAACCATGGGGTTGGGTAAGCAGGCTTGCGTTGTAATTATGCAGACTACAGTCAAAAATAGCATAGCCTTCACAGGAAGTCTCCGACAGCGGTGTTGGTACCAACCTAAGGGATGCCAATGATCCAACCATACCAACCAGGATATCCTGGCCCTGCACAGCATTACATACAATTACAGTTTTTAAAAAAGTGTTTAAAACAATGTCATACAAAAGGCATACTTTTTTAGATACTTTATGCTCCAAAGCGCGTCATAGTAAGGGGTGTGTCGTTTTCCGCCAACTTGTGTGCCATTCAGGCATTCGGCCACCTGTCGTGCAATTTTTCTTGATCCAAACTCCAGCCAACCCTCGCAGAAGAACTTGCTGGGTTTTCCTGGTTTCTTGTTGCGCTCTGTAACAGAATATAAAATATATATAACATATCCTGGCTTAAACGAACCAGCTTATTGAAATTAACACTTTTAGTTTAGTATAGTTTAATAGAATTAACCCCATTCCAGAGCAAATGGCGTAGAACTTGCAATTTTAAGTCACGGTCATACAAGGCTACGAGCTAGCATTCAAGTTTATATTTGCTAAATTCAAAAAAATATGCCCAGCCATCATGTTTCAATAATGAATACATGCTGAATCCCAAACAAGTTTAGTTTAGTTTGAATATACTCACACTAGAGCTACATGAGGGCTATTGTATTGGCGTCATATTTTAGAACCGCAGTCAAGTGACGAGCCTACACCTGAGTAGGCACCCAACGCAACCGTTAAGGGCTACATTGTACAAAGACGGCATTAGGACTTTGAAGGTTACTTAACGTGCACTACCTCCATGCGGGGTATTATTCATCGAACATTTTTGGCTGCACAGCCGTTTACAGGTCGGCAGTTTATTTTGGCAATTATTATGCAATATACTTATTCAAAAATTATCTTTATTGAATAAGTATATTGCATACATACTATCGACTTTTGTAAACGTTGACAGATTTCGGTACGGCTAGCGTATCGGGGCCACGATCGACGGGGTACCAGCGTTTTTTTTTTTTAAAGAATATCACAGCTCGAGGGGCCACAATCGACGGCCCGGAGGGGGTACCAGCGGTTTTTTTTTTAAAGAATATCACGGCCCGAGAAGTCGCCAAATAGCATTATGGCCCCGATACGCTAGGTGTTCCCAGATTTCTAGCAATTCGTAGAAGGATTAAAACTTAAGCAATTTTCCTTGAAGAAAACTTACCAGGTTTTAAAAACAAACGTCTTACTTCTCCAAATTCACTAAAGTATTCTCTAACTAGTTTTACAGTCATATATCTAGGAATATAATTTAAATAGACAACCCCAGGTTTTTTAACTTTGGGTTTATCAAGTGAATTTGATAGTTCCGAGGATTCTTCTAAAGCAGGTTCAATTACTTCATTAAAATCTTCATTTAAGATGAATCTCGAATCAGAAGAAGTCTCCATTATCTTCTAATTATAATTTGTAAAAACAACTAATAAATAAGTCTTTTTTTTATCATATAAACGACAAAATCACACAGACGAAACGTGGGTGACCATTTCAAAACAACAACAAATAAGGAAAAATAATTACAGTTAGAGTTACATCTTAAAAGTAATAAAAGAGTAAAATGATTAAAATGTTGATTTTATTGAAATATTTGATTGAAAAAAACTATTATTAAACGAAAAATACAATTGATAATAATTTATTTGCTTTCATTTATTAAATTTATGAAAGCAAATAACCAGGACATCTTCAACTCAACTTTACTTGACATTTTGACAAATTTTTATTTTTTGTTTCATTTTGCAATCGTAAATTTTGCCGGCTACCTTGAACAATTTTTTATTGCTTTTATGTATTGATAAGATAACTTTAAGATACAAGATAAGATAAATTTAAAGTATCTTTTTACACAATTTATATTTTCTGTTGCTACTAGGTACTCGAATACCATCCACTTCATTAACAATGGCAAAACGAGCGTAAGCCACTGCTTCTTAATTTTTTTTTTATAAATAATATTCAGTCGTTCTTTCTTCGTTATCTTCAAATTAAAAGCGTCCTTTTTCTACATTTTTTAATTCAATTCGAAATTTAATTGTAGCTATTTAATTCAAATTTTTGAAAGCTTGTACGTTTGATCAAAATTTACTATGTTATGTATGAACCATGTGTCAGCGTTGCTAAGGTAGCTCTTGTCGTAAAATATAATTTCTCGACTAATTATGTAGAAAAAGTATATAGCCACAGCTATGTAGTCTGGACTGCCCAGATTTGACTTGTTTCACTATATGCCAAATAAAGTCCCCTCCCCAAACAGGGTATTCTGGAGCTCTATGGATCAGATTATTACTGTACGGTCGCCCTTGGCGCAATTTTTTAAAATTTTACGATTAATAATTTTTCTGGCAGCCATTCTCCGAGTTAGCACAATCTGGGTTTAAAGTATTGTTTTTTGCATTATGTACGATTTCAGGAATTTTTAATCCATTTTCTCACTAGTCAATTTTTTTCAAATTATGTCATTTTCATTGAATCATGGTTGTCAAAAAATCGCAAAAATACGGACTTTTTGGTGAGATTTTGGAAAATTCGCCAAGGGTGACCGTACAGTAAATTTTTACCCTGTTAGAGTATATAATTTTTATGTGGTAGTTCCTTGATAATTGAATCACTTTTAACAGTCTTGGATATTTATCAACATATCTTAACTTCTCACTTACCATGACCAAACCTACTGCATTTTACGGTGCAGTATACTAATTTTTAGGTTTTTGTCGTACTAGTTTCAGAGTGTCCTAAAATATATAAAATATCCTGTTTTTTGGATTGTTACTGCAAAATTGCATTTTGCGTGAAGAAAATTTCTCCATTAGAACCATGAGCAGAAAATTTTCTGTGTTGACAACTCCTAACCCAACCAGAATAAAGCTGGATAACAATGACGTTATTTACTCTAGATCCTTCAATTAATCAGTATTTCCTCATGAATGGCAGGCAATAGCTTTATTCCCTTTTTATCTAAAAAGTAATGAATAAGCTTATTTTTTATTATTTTTATCAGCTGTCTAAGTTGTCTGTTACACAATTACAATACTTAAGTCAATTACAAGGCAGTAACTACAGTACTGTTAAATGAAGAACAGAATGTCGTTTAATTATCTTTTTTTAGGCTTTTTGGATACCATACTGATGCATTCATGTGGAAAATATCTTGTCACTCTGCATTTCACCAAACAGTGCATTCCAAAGCTGTTTCTATGCTTCATTATATTTATTCTTAGTTAATTGATAATTGAAGAGTACCCTGGAAAAAAACCTTTATTGCATGGGAATCTGACCTGGCTTCTTTGGGGACTATAGCAAATCATCGCCTAAACTGTTGTAAGGAAACCTGTTTCTTACTTGGTTATTTTTTCGCCGTAACCATGACTTGCACCATACACGAGTCCCATGCTTATACCGTGAGATAAGAAGCAAGGGAGAAACAGCTTTCCTGTCGCCAACTTTTGCCAAGCAGATCTTATTTTGGAAAGATTCCTGTGCAATCAAGTTGTTCTTCAGCTGGACTCTTCAATTAACCCTTTCAGTCCCAGTAATGCTATTTGGCTTCATCATATTTATGATCATAATTTTAAAGAAATAATAGGGATGACATTGGGATTAATAACAAATATTTTCTAATTGAAAAAAGTTTGAAGAATCGAATGATGTGCTTTTTTACATCATTAAGGACCATAGACGATAAGAAAAAATGTCCTAGAATGATGATGACAAATTGATATTGGGACTGAAAGAGATTTTTAAAAAAATATCGATCTATTTTAGCCGTGTTACGCCTGTCTCTGTCGCTGCAAAAGTCGAGGATTTTGAAGTGAAGAATGAGCCTGTCTTACAGTACCTCAAGGGCAGCAAAGAGAGAAAAGAGCTGTTCGAAGCCATCGCCAAGTACAAAGACACCTGCACCGAAATCCCCATTGTGATTGGTGGAAAAGAGATCTATGCCGGAGATGTGAGGTATCAAGTTATGGTAAGCTGAAATCCAGAAAATTAGTTGTGATGACTATGACTTATTTTTTAAACTACAAGATAAATAACTAGACTAAACTGAACTTTTTGGCGCAACAGCCCATTAGTGGGCCAAGGCCTGCCGTGCCCATTTCAGCTTTCCTGACTTAGGGCTCTGGGGTGCTAGCTAGTCATATGTCCCGGTAAGGTGGTCAGCCTCTTGCGTAACCCCCAGTGTTTAGTTTCCAGGCATGCTTGGTACCCATTTTATCGACCCGCTCAAGGAATGGAAGGATGGCTCAGCCTCGCCCAATCCAGGTTTCGATCCCCGGAACTATGGCGTGGAAATAGGAAGCATTACCACTAAGCCACTGAGCCTCACAAGATACATTAACAATTACAAAAAAATGGTTTTTTGAGGTTGCTTACATCAGTGAGCTCTGTTAGTGTCTAGGGGGTTTTAAAGTTAAGGGATTGATGCCAATCCTACAGTTCATGCGGCTGGGGAGCCCAGTCGTTTAGACACTCGCCTAGCATGCGAAAGGTATCAGGTTCGGGTCCGAGGCATGGCCAAAATAACTGCCGACCTATAAACGGCCTGTGCAGCCAAAAATGTCCGACGAATAATATTCCCTATGCTGGGAGTGCACATTAAATATCCTTCAAAGTCCTAACGTTGCGTACAATGTCGCCCTTAACGGTTGTGTTGGGTGCCTATTCAGGTGTCGGCTCGTCCCTTGACAGTGGTTCTAAAATACACCACCCGTCAAATAGCCTTCATGTGTCTCTAGTGCGACGATAATTCAAACATAAGCTATAGTTCATGCATATTAAATTTGCTGAACACTAATACTGACTAACATATGAATATGTTACAGTAACAGCATTCTTTTCTCTTTTTTTTTTGCTGCTGAAGCATTATTTGATAAAGAACATCTTTTAGAAAATAGCATTGGTTAGAAAGCACTAAAATAATAAATCATTGTTAGTCTTTTCACTATACCTTGTTTATCCAGAATGCAAGCCTCGAAAGGTTTTTCCTCCCCATCCCTGCATGTGGTTTTCTTCAAAACGGCGTGAGCGTGGCGGTTTCAGTTTTTTCCCCGCCCTACTTGGGTTTGAACTGTTCGGATTGTCAAACTCACAACAGAACCTCAAACATGTTAGGTTTAGAAAAGCGATGCTCCCCCCATTTCCTAGAAAACCAAGTGAAGGTGGGGGGGGTAGGAGAAAGTCTTTTTGAGGCTCGCATTCTAGAAATACAAGGAAAAGTTACTTTTCATATAAGGAAACGCAGATTAATTCTCCCATATTATGAATTATTCCTTTAATAATAAAACATCAGCTTTTTATTAATTTTTATTTCTAATAAAAATAGCATAAAGCACTTTTTATTGTTTTTTTATCCCTAATTTTGTTGCTATTGCTAATCTCCATTGTCTAAAACCCATTCCCCCCCATAAATTTTCTAATCCTGAACGTTTCAAATAAATTTTGAACCTAATGTAACATTTCTATTTTTTCTCCAGCCCTTTGACCATGAGAAGAAGATTGCAAAGTATTATTGGGCCAAACCTGTAAGTATTTACATTCCTTAATTTGATCTTTCTTAAAATTATTCAAACAGCACAAGAAATAAAACAAGGATGGGTGTTTATTAAAAGATGAACCAAAATTTGCACCAATTTACTAAGAACCTGAAGAATCGCCTAATAAACCAAACTATTTTAAGAAAATCTCTGAATTGCACATTATTTTATACATACCTTATAAACTCATGTATAAGCTGACAAGCGAAAAGACCCCGCTGTCAAGGTCACGGACCCATGTTGTTTTGCTTAATAGCTAGAAGATTGGTGGACTGAACTGCCCTGTGGCAGAGCTACATGTGCAAAATAAGGATCATGCCAAGAACTAACAACTTATGGTGGATGCCATGGAATAGATGCCAATTTTATTTCATCTTCAAACATTTAACCGCTTTTGTGTCTTTATTTTTAATAGATTGTATTTAAACCTTAAGTTGGATTGAAATTTAGTTTTTGTTTAAGGATTTTGGATTTTTTTTCTCCGGAAATTTGATGTCTCTTGTATAAGTTGACCCTTATTTTCAAGGCACTAAATTTGTCCATAACTTCTTGGCTTATACACGAGTATAAACAGTAATCCAGTAAAGGTCTGGTTTCTTTTGATTCTTTACTAGATCATTAAATATGTCTAAATAGATTTCAAATGTGTTCAAATTAAAGTGCTTTTTTAAAACCATTGAACTTGCACATTTAATGTATCATTTTATTTCATCTAAAATATAGTAAATTAAGCGATGCAGTGTGTTTTTATACAGATCAAATAAATAACCCTCAAATTAAATTTCAGTGTGAGCTCTGTATTTATAAAATTGCAGTACCTCACAATCTAAAAAAAATCTTTAACTTTATTACTATTGTGGTGAATCTTATTTAATTTTATTTCTATTAACTTTCTTTGTTTCGTCATCCCATTTTGAGCCCCATTTCGGGAAGTAAAACCTTTGCACACGGTACTTATATTAGCACCTGAATCCTTCAAAATTACGAACTAAAACTAAAGTTCTGTCAATCAAAGTTCTCACCCAATAGTATAAATTTTTATATATCCTTTTAACCAATCCTTGCATCATAAAGGCGGGACAAATTCATTCAATGTGAGATTCGAACCGAACAACACATCACTTTTTGCTCCTACTCTCAGTCCGAAAGGACCTGTGATGTCCTGAGTCATGATTTACTTGTTATTCAATTTTATGTAGTTTTGTGCAGTGGTTGTTAATTAAATGTCTTTAAAAACCTTCTGATCATCTTCAACATTTATTCATTCAAACAACACCAGTCACCTCGCCTCACTATCAACTATAATTCCCAAATTTTTCTCACCAAACCAGAATAATTCAAAACTATCCAAAACTGGTTAAATAAAAGTTTCCTTCTCTTTCAAGGACCTCATCAGTAAAGCGATTGACGAAAGTCAAGCAGTGAGGGTGCAATGGGAAAAAACTCCCCTGTCCGAACGCATCAAGCTTTTCCTGAAGGCAGCTGATCTTGTGAGCGGAAAGTACAGAATGGATCTCAATGCTACCACAATGTTGGGACAGGTTGGTTTGTATTTATTTAGAATAATTTATTGAAATTTTTCCTAAGAAAATTTTTGCCTATTGTATGCTTTTTTTATAGCCTAAGTTCCACCTTAGGAGGAATAGGTTATTTTTTGTTAGTTAATACAAGAACAAGTGTTTTATGGTGAAAAATATGATATATGTTTAATATGAAAGTAATAATTGAAGAGCTTAGTAGAAAAAACTGTTAGTAACAAAGAAATGAAAACAAGAAAATGATCTTTAAAATTTTTAGTTTGCCCTTAGATTAGTTGAAAAAGTTACTTGCAAACGGTAAAAAATGAACTTAACTTAATGTTTATAAAAAAAGGGGAACTTGTTATCCTACAAAGAGGGAAAAACTTATTCATTGATATGAAAATATCAATTTTTATAAAATTTCACATGGCAGGTTTTTCCAATAAATTCAATTGTTGTAGACTATTAATTAAATAACCATTTGAAATGAAACACCAAATAAAGTAATTTTAACTATACCTGTTAATTTTTATTTCAAGGTTTCAGTATTTATAAATATTTGTTATTTAACTACTACAATAAACTAATTTTTCTTCTTATTAAATTTCAAATTATCTATCATAATATATACTGAAATAATCATATTGTATTTTTAGTATAATTTATCAAAAATGTTGTTTTAATTCAAAGCTTTACTTGAAAATAAAAAAAATATAGTATTTCATAATTCAAATATCTGATACACTTGAATATAGTTTTCCTTAAATATATCTTTTAGGGAAAAAATATAATGCAAGCTGAAATTGATGCTGCGGCAGAGTTGGCTGATTTTTTCCGTTTCAATGCCTTCTTTACTAAAGTAAGTATTTTAGATCACTTACACACAATGAAATTATGACATTCTATCTATACAAAAATGTATGTACTTGTTAATTTTAATTGATTATATTTTGCATATTGAGTAATCTTTATATTTACAGTTTGAAAAGTTACTTTGAAATAAAATAATTTGTACAGTTAAAGGCAGTTTCAATTGCAACACGTTTATTATGTCATAAACATTCAGTCCCTTATGTAGCTGTAGACCTTACTACCTTAATGTTGTAAAATCTTACTTATGAGGACAATTTTTAATTATATCTTTGGTTATAACGCTAGAAATATAAAAATATAGACTTATATAATATCCAAAATGCCTTCTTAAAGCATTTTTTTTTTTAATTCGTTCCATAATTTAAATTTTATTTTCTACATGATGCAAAAAGTCACCAAGTTTAAAATTTATTTCCAACTTTAACATTTATAACAGGCTTCTAACTACAGGCGTCCATGAGTTTCTACTAAGTCCATGAGCTCAAAATTTGACTAACATAATTGATTCAACATTTATTGACTGGGGAAGGAGAAATTTGTTTTAGATTCTAGTTTCAAACACATTTCAAGCCAGCAATGGCGAGCAAGACAGTTTTCAAAGTGATTAATTATTTAAAAAAAAGATGCTTTGCTGCTTCTTAATTAAATATTTCATACTAAAATATAAAAAAAAATCTGTCTGCATTCCAATCAAATGATTGGGGATTCATTGGTTTTGTTTCCTACTACAAAACTATTCATTTTGAATCATTTTCTCTTTTACTGCTATCTGTTAAAATATAATTTTTTTTTATATTCATTTAGTATTACAATTTACAAATTATTTTAATACTACTACTGATAGCACATAGGGTTGAAATTTTTTCAATGTATGTCATTTTATTACTTAATAATATGAGTATGTAATATTTATTTTTCACACTTACGTATCTATCCAACTTTGTTTGTAGCGCTACTTGTTTATAACGTCGTAAACACGGTAGTCTCTTGATGCTGTATTATAACTAGGTTATCATGTATTCACCTTATTTTTGAGATATGAAGGTTTATTATTGATTCAGAGTTATTTTAATGTTACTTTACAGGAACTGGTCAAGTACCAACCTCTGAGTCCAGACCCAAATACAACCACCAACACATTTCGATTTAGAGGAATTGAGGTAAGAACAATATATTTTAATGGGATTTGTTTTAATAACATATTTTCCTTGATATCTTTATCTATAAATGAATAATATTAATTATATTATTGTATATTAATTATATTATGCATGATTATTAAAGTGTACAGTTTTAATTCTTCACAAATTGCATTAATATTTTAGGGGTTTATCGCATCGATTTCTCCATTCAATTTTACCGCAATCGGAGGCAATCTCGCTTCTGGACCAACACTAATGGTATGTCAAACCAAAATACATTTTCACTGTTATCTTTTAAAATGTACTTATTTATTATAGATAATAGAAAAATACTAATTCAGTAAAATCCATTTTTATCAGATTTATTTTAATTGTATGTTATCAGACAAAAGTAATCAGTAGAGTAGTGTCGTGTTTTTACAGTTGACTAAATGTATTTTAAAAAATTAAAATCTTAATTATTGTTGTTTTGTGTCCGTTGTGTATCTTGTTGAGGAAAAAGTTGAACAACAAGCTAGCTGGGACCTAAACACTGTGGTTTTGTATTAATTTGAACAACTCTTTATAAATTGCAAGAGGCACAGCAGGCCTGTCACTACAATAAGTTTACGACAGCCAATCTCTAAATCAGTGCTTCCCAACCTGGGGGCGATCGCCCCCAAGTGGGCGATTTGTGTTATCAAGGGGGCAATAAATAGTTTGGGGGCGATGAGCATTCGAAGGAGGAAATTAAAATAATATAATGTACTGTAGTACAATAAAACCATTCTAATTTTTATTGATCACCTTGACAAGTTAAAATGGCATGCTGACAAGATTTGACCAAGTTAGAAATTCCTGATTCTATTGTAGATCCATTCTCGTTTGAAGCTGTGGGTTGTGGGTAACCTTGATAACTCTTTGCGAACTGTGTGGCGAAAATCATTGTCAAGCAGAGAGGTTATGAGTTAGCCTGCGTCCTGCGTTACAATTATTTTGCAATTATCCACAACTGTAGTAAAAATTCGAACCACTTCTCTTCTCGTACCCGTCCACATATTTATTGAAAAAAGGATTTGGTTCTGTTTTCATCCAGCTCCTTACTCAACAAAGAAATCAGTTGGACATTTGCCTCAAAGATTTGCACATGAACTTAACAAAAGATAAAATAATAAAAAAAGTTCTCAACATTCAATTTTTTCTTTAATTTTTATTGTCAACTCTTTAAAATTTTGCAGAATCCAGTTTAAAGATCTTAGTTAATTATTTAACCATTGTTTTTTTTTTTAAAATAATAATCTGATAAATATAAACATTTTATTTTTTTCTATTTTATTTAAGAGTGACCTGATAAAGCTGCTTTGGTTGTTTTTATATGAGGTAGTTAGTGTTTAAAATGATAAAATTGCTTTATTAGTTATATTTTTACTCAAATTATATTGGTAGAAGACATAAAGATTAAAAGGGGGCGATATGTGGTAATCAACCTAACGAAGGGGGCGATGGTCCAGAAAAGGTTGGGAACCACTGCTCTAAATGGTCTGTGCAGCCAAAAATTCCAACTAGTAATACTATATGTAGAGTTAATTAATGTTAAGTATGCTCCCAAATCTCTACATCACGTACAATGGTGATGATTATCTTGAGTTCCTACTGAAGTTGTGGCTTGTCACTTGACTGGTTCTAAAATATAATGCTATTTGCCAATGGCTCCCCTATAGCTCCAGTGTAACAGTATTTCAACCTTACACTACAAATTGGGAAGCTCAAACTCGAACATTGCTGATGTACATGTTCTTGAAAACTACTGCACAATTGTTGGCTTTAGAATAGCTGCACTCTTTGCTTGTAAACATAACTCAAATTCTGTATAGTTTAAATATTGTTAAAGCAACTTTTATCAGATCGTGATTTTATTACGTTTCTGAACCCTAACTGTAATTTGTATATATTTCTTAAAAAATTAATAAAGAATATATATTTTTACACGTTGTACAATTTCAGGGAAATGTAGTCATATGGAAACCCTCAGACACTGCCATGCTATCCAACTACATTGTGTTCAAGATACTCACTGAAGCAGGCTTTCCCCCTGGTGTTATCAACTTTGTTCCGGCTGATGGCCCAGTCTTCGGGAATGTTGTCACTACCTCTCCTTATCTGTCTGGCATCAATTTCACTGGTAGTTTAAAGTGAGTATTTTTATTTACATGGTTGAGTCAGCAACATTTAACAATTTATTTATAGAAAACTTTTATTCGGAACCTGTATTCCTTTTGTATCATAAAAAATATATAATTGAAATGTTATTTTGCCAGTTTTAGGCAGTGTTATGTTTTTTAAACTTAAATTAATTAGCTTACATTAAAATGCATATGAAGGTTTATTTTAGCCTGGATTCGTTGGTCTTTTAAAAAGGCAGCATAAATATGTTGAAAGTTGTTTGTTAATATATATTGCTTTTGGGTTTTTTATACTTATTTTCCTTGTTACCTTGTTAAAAAAAATCCGCACTTTATAAAATTACTTCAACAGAAATGTTTATGTCAATAATTTAACTTTTCAGGACTTTTCAACTGCTTTTAAAGTTAACTTCAGAAAATGTTGCTGTCTACAGAAACTTTCCTCGTCTTGTTGGAGGTAAGAAATTTGCCGGCAACCTTGAATAAAGGGGGAAAAAGTATTTATCATTATATTGACCTGAAAATATGAAACTTTGCACTTTCAACAATATATATATGCATATCTGACTAGACATAACGCATTTCACAGCACAGTACTTCTTTTTAACGTCATGCCCTGCATATTTCAATAAGCTCAAAAATAATTGTGAGTGATTTTATCAGAAGTGATGTATCCCTTAGTTTAAAGTCAATTATCAACTCATTTGACTATTAACTTTTACTAGTGATAATGATATCATTCAATTTGTATTTAAAAGGACTGTTGTTTAAAAATTCATTTGAAATTCACACTTCTTGATTGCAATACAAAGTTAAATAGCTTCTATTTTACGAAATAAGTAGCAGTAAGGGCATTCAGCTCTAAGAAGTATTTCTAAATTTTTGTTCAGATCTTGACAATATTAATTTGGTTTGTAATGTCTCTGGGCAAGGCTTAATGCCTAGTACGGACAACTATTGAACGATGTGCTCCGAGGTAGAGTATGAAAGGCAGAAAAGGTCACACAAGAAATTGAAATGGAAAAACAATTTAAATGAATCCCAATATTTATTAATAATATTGTTAAGGGAGAAGGTGCAGTGGGTTATCACAAAATAAACAAAGCAAAATCAGCAAGGAAATACATGTCAAACCATGTGTCTGAAAGACCATCGGAGAATTTGCAAGCCAGGTCGTTCCTTGGACAACACGTAGCAAGTGGCTGGCCGACATACTCTCCTGTGCCCCCCAACTAGCCAAGAATATCAAAATGAACTACCATTTTTTTTTAATAAACAATAAAAATTCATGCAATGCAATGCGATTTAAAAGATAAAACCTGTGACTCTGGGTCGGATTTCTAAATAGACTGTGGCCTTGAGCGGCGAATGTTTTGGGGTGGCAAATTTTCCGACCAATTAAAGCAGCTTTCGGCATATAAAAAATTATAAAGATACAAATATATTTAAGAAAGAAAACAAATAATTAACAAAAATGCGTACACCGTAAACGTATATATAGTTCTGATATTTAAGAGTAAATATGATCGCTGCGAGGGCAAGTTCACCTCTTTCACCCGGATTTCTAAGTTGAAAGACAAATAGTAGAGTTTAAATAAATTCGCCTATTTCGTTTTTAATTTAGCGCGTAAAGGTACATAGATGATTCTAATATGTGTATATATTTTAAATAACACATACCACGCTATTTTACAGCTAACCAGCTACCTTTCCCCGGGAGAAATTGTTACTGGGGCGGCAAATCTTTAAATGCGGCACTGATGTAACTAAAAACACGTGATATTGAAACAACAGGAAGCAAGACGCCACAGACACTGCCAGTATATGTATATATGCTGGAAATAAATTATATCTAAAAAAATTATTTTTCTTGAGGCGTAACAAGCTAAACTGCATGAACTGTGGTTGAGGGGGGTGCAAACTTCACAAGAGCTGTATAATTTTATAGGACAACTAAGCAGGTCCATCACAAGTTAATCATTACTTCTTTCCTCTCTAGAATGTGGTGGTAAAAACTTCCACTTCATCCACAAATCGGCCGATGTGAAGTCAGTGGTCGCTTCCTCCATTCGATCTGCCTTTGAATACAGCGGCCAAAAGTGCTCTGCCTTAGACAGGATGTATGTTCCAGAAAGTTTGTGGCCACAGGTATTATTTCATGAAACATGGCATGGGGGTAATTTGTCTATGCCTTGGTTTATACACTTCTTGAAAAGTGCTTACAAAAAAGTTCATTTTTAAGGAGACAGGGAACACAGTGACGCTTCAAAATATCCGATTTTCATTTTAAGTTTCAATAACTAAAATGAATATTTACGAACATTTTTATATTATATGCATCTGATATGAATATCGGGTTGGAGTTCGCAAATTTGGAAGTAATTTTCAAAATAAGTTTGTTTCCAGTTTCATATGTCACTAATTTTAAAACAGATTTTTAGCTTTTAGTTAACTTTCCCAGCCAAAGACTAAAGCCTAAACTAAACTAAAATTATTTACACTTTCCAGCACAATTATTGCATGTATCTGAAAATATTTTTTATAGAAATAAAAAAGTCCACTCAATGCAATGAACTTTAAGTTTGACAATAAATTTAAATGTTTTTTTATTATTTAAAAAATTTTATTTTATTATTAATTATTTAACTTTGAATGCTATTTATGTAAACTTATATTTTATTACCAGATAAAAGAAGGCCTTCTAGAAATTAGAGAACAAATAAAGGTCGGCTCACCTTTGGAACCAGACACATTTGTATCTGCTGTGATAGATGCAATAGCATTCAACAAAGTGAAAGGTTTTATTGACCATGCCGCCAAGTCTCCAGACTGCACCATATTGGGTGGCGGAAAATATGACGGCTCGTAAGACGCTATTTTAATTTTTTATTTTTTTTTTTGCTGTCGTTGCATGATTTTTTTTTTTGCTTTGTAACATTGCATTTAAAAAATTATATTTTCCCTGTAAAAAAAAACAAAGTTTCGCATAGATGGATTACCGTATATATTCGTGTATAAGCCGAGAAATTTTGGACAAATTTAGTGTTGTAAAAAGCAGGGTCGACTTATACACGAGACATCAAATTTCCACAAAAAAAATCCCCTATCCTTAAACTTTCAAAAACTAAATTTCAATCACACTTAAAGTTTAAATGCTATTTATTCAAAATAAAGACACAAAAGCAGTTAATTCTCATGATGAAATACAATTGTTATCTATTCAGGACAGGGCCTGCTCTTCCATAAGGCCTGTTAGGCCCGGGCCTAGGGCCCCCAAATTTTAGGGGGCCCCTAAATTTCAGTTTCTATTATGCTAAATGCTGTAAATCCCCAAAATATTAGTAAACTAAAAAAATTTCAGATACTCCACTTTGTTTTTTGCTCAATTTTAAGTGAGTAATTGACCTAACATTATTGTTTTGATCAATGTTTGTAAGGCAGCCTAAAAAATTGTAGCAAAAATTTTATACATGGGTCATATAGTACCATTATTATTGGAAATCATGTAATCATGCATAATATTTTCCGTAAAGGAGCCCCCAAAATAGGTTGTGCCTATAGTCTTAGATTTCCTAGAGCAGGCCCTGATTCAGGATATCCACCCTAATGATGCTTAATTGTTAGTTCTTGGCCTGATGTGTATTTTGCATGTGTAGCTCTGGCACAGGGAAGTTCAGTCAACCAATCTTCAAGGTGCAAAAAAAACAATGTCAGTCATGAACCTTGACAGGGTGGTCTTCACGCTTAGGTGAACATTGCTGACCTTGAATTGAGAAGCTAAGTTGAAGCTATGTCCAGGCCACTCGGATCCAAAACCTGTTTTATTTTCATTGGGGATTTTAATTTTGATTGGCAAAATAAAATAAAAAATCTGTCTGTCATGAACCGGTTTCCTGACTGTGGTTCTAACAGGGCTGCCGCTGGCTACTATTTAGGCGACTAAAGCGACTATTTTCAAGGGAAGGCGACTATGGCGACTTTTTTCGGAAAAATTGGGTTAAAAGCGACTATTTTAGCGTATACTTCTACTATTTTTAAATATCGGCGACTATTTTTGAAAAAAAAAATCATGTGTCAAAAAGCGGGAGTGAAACAAAATCATTCCAGGTTCGGTACTTTTAGGCCCGCCGGCGCCACACGCATAAGCTTGTATGGGCATGCACGCGCAGAAGTTGTTTTTGAGATCATGTGACCACTGCGAATTTCGGCCGATGTTTCCCGTCTTTCATCGGCTGATGGAAAAACCAAAATTCGGTAAATCCATGTGCAATCCATAAAAAAATTGGAAATGTATGTTTCTTCGATTTAGTCTTTAAAAAAAAATACAATTAAAATTTTAAGGTATATAGGCATCCGAAAGTCGCAGAACTCGGTGATCCGAAAGTAGCGGTACTCCGGGGATTCGAAAGTCAAGGAACTCTGGAGATCCGAAAGTCGCAAAACACCGGGGATCCGAAAGTCGAAAAGCTAACGGCGATCCGAAAGTCGCGAAATTCCGGGGATCCGAAAGTCGCGGCCGCGACTTTCGGCTCACCGGAGTTTCGAGACATTCGGATCCCCGGAGTTCCGCGTCTTTCGGATCACCGGAGTTTCGCGACATTCGGATCCCCGGAGTTCCGCGTCTGTCGGATCGCCGTAGTTTCGTGACTTCCGGGTCCCCGTATTTTCGCGACTTTCGGATCCCCGAGTTCTGCGACTTTCAGAACTCGGGGATCCGAAAGTCGCAGAACTCGGGGATCCGGAAGTCACGAAACTACGGCGATCCGACTGACGCGGAACTCCGGGGATCCGAATTTCGCGAAACTCCGGTGATCCAAAAGACGCGGAACTACGGGGATCCGAATGTCTCGAAACTCCGGTGATCCGAAAGTCGCGGAACACCGGCGATCCAAAAGTTGCGAAACTACGGCGATCCAAATTTGCAAAACTACGGTGATCCAAAAGTCGCGAAACTTCGGGGATCCGAAAGTCTAGAAACTATGGAGATTCGAAAGTCGCGAAACTACGGCGAACCGAAAGTAGCGAAATGACGGCGTTCCGAAAGTCGCGAAACTACGGCGATCCGAAAGTCGCGAAATGACGGCGTTCCGAAAGTGGCGAAACTACGCGATCTGAAAGTCGCGAAACTATGGCGATCTGAAAGTCGCATCAAGTTTCGGCAATTTGGCCGCAGAGATCTCCCAATCCAATTGGGGCAGATGAGTCAAAATTAACGAGAACATGAACAGAAAGCAGAAAAAATAAACCAAATAGTTCAAAAATGAAAACAAATTTTATTGATTTCTATAAAAAATCACCAAAAATTCCAAGAAAGTTAAATGGAAAGTCTTTCTTCACAACTTATATTTTCTAACTGTATCCTTCGAATTTTATTTTTCCTTACTATTAATTTCCACCATGTTTTTACAACTGAAATTTTGGAAAGTTCTGTACTGTGCAGTGCATTAATTTTATAACTTGTTTTCTTGTTAAATAAAATTGCAGCCCTTTTGAACTTAAAAATTTTGCATTTCCCATGATTAATTGTCTTTCTTATGGCTACTATTTTGTATCCCAGGCTACTATTTTGGCTACTATTTTTTACATCTGAGGCTACTAAAGCAACTATTTTCAATGCTATTTACCAGTGGCAGCCCTGTTCTAAGATACGACGCCGTCGGCAATAGCCCTCGTGTAGCTCTAGTGCGTCGATAATTCAAACCTAACCTAACATGATTATTTCCTACCTCGACTAATACGATTCTGGAAGAATATTTGGTTTAAAAATGAGGGGTCGACTTATACACAGAGTCGGGTTATACACGAGTATATACGGTAGTTCAATTTTGTCACGAAAAGTCATGATTTTGAGGTCATGAAAAAAAATCTTAAAAATTAGTGTATGTGTACGAGTTTTTGAATGGTTATGCGATTTTTGATCACCTGAGTTTTAAGGGGTTTTTTTTATGAAAGTGTAACCGGTTATCAAAAAGATTATAGTTGCAATTCAAGATACACAAATTATAGAAAATGAAATACCTATCAAAGACAAATTTAAGGCATAAAAACATTTTCTACCCTTGGTTTACATGAACAAAAGCTTTTTCACTTTATAAATACAAAACATTTTAAAATCACTGTATGTTACAATAATTTTCATAAATAAATAATTGCACTGGCACTTCAAATTAGGCCAATGTGAAAAATTGTTTGCAAAAACATAACTTACTATATGTTGTCAAATTTCATGTCTTAATTTTAATTATTTTAAAAAATTTGTTTTGAGATTTATTTAGCCAGAAATAATTTTAACTTGTGGCGTGAAAGGTCATGAATTTGGAACTTTTCATTTTGGCAGAAACCCTGAATATAAGAGCTCATGGGGGAAAATATTAACAGTTAAAACTCTGCAATACTAAAACTAGGCCAATAGAACATGCTCGTTGCACTTTTGAGTTTCCCATATTTATTATTATTTAAAAACCTTGGTCAAAATGAATTTGTATAAAATTAGGTATCTATCAACATAACCAGCAAATATTTGAAAAAGTTAATTTCGTTTTTAATTTTACGACTAACTCCCCGGCACTACTGTCCATGATGGACCATGGCCTCTCTTACAATAACACTCCAAAGCTGTCTGTCTTTGGTCTTCGCTTTCCATTTCTTAATTTGCATGCCTTTTAGATCTCTTTCCACATATCTATCCATCTTTTTCTCGGTCTTCCTCTTCTCTCTCCCTGACATTGCCCCTTGAAAATTTTCTTTGTGCCTCTTCTATCGTCCATTCTTTCCATATGTCCCAGCCATTGAATTCTCCTAGCTTTTATGATCTTAATAATGTCTTTCCCTCCAAATAGATTAGCCACTTCAAAATTGTATCGTCTTCTCCAAACATCACCTTCTTTGATTGGTCCAAATATAGCTTTTCAAATTTTTCTCTCCCAAGTTCTGAGTTCCTGAGTTTTAACTGTTAATATTTTCCCCCATGAGCTCTTATATTCAGGGTTTCTGCCAAAATGAAAAGTTCCAAATTCATGACCTTTCACGCCACAAGTTAAAATTATTTCTGGCTAAATAAATCTCAAAACAAATTTTTTAAAATAATTAAAATTAAGACATGAAATTTGACAACATATAGTAAGTTATGTTTTTGCAAACAATTTTTCACATTGGCCTAATTTGAATGCATGCATCATCTCTTGCTTTTGATTCTGGGTCCAGGTCTCCGACCCATATATAACTGTTGGTCTTATTGCAGTTTTGTCTATAAGTAGTTTTGTTTTCCATGTAATTATTTTAGATCTTATTAACTGTTTTACTGAAAAAAAACTGTGATTCCCTGAAAAGAAACTGTGATTTAATTTTACAACTGTAGTATAATTACTCAATGAAATATGAATATAAAAAGTCTTTTTTTTTTTAACGCTGTTTCACTTTAGAATAGGATATTTCATTAACCCAGTCATTATTTTTTTAATCCTATTTTCAACTGCAGCCTAATTAGTTATGAATATAAAGAAGTGTTTTTTTTTATTCTAAACAAACTGTTTCATTTTAGAAAAGGATATTTCATTGAACCCACCATCATCGTCACCACAAACCCTGCCGATCTGACCATGAAAGAAGAAATATTTGGGCCCGTTTTGGTTATCTATGTCTACCCAGAAAACAAAGTTCAAGAGGCTTTGGAATTGGTGAAGGACAACAAATATGCACTTACCGGTGCTGTGTTTGCCCAGGACAGGTAAAAACATTTTCCTATTTAACAGATAATTTTTTTAAACTAGAATGGACATGGTTTCATTTGTATGGCAACAGTTCCAGCAGTACTGTTTTCATTTTTAGTCCTGCTAGAATGAAATGGGTTTTTGGTTAATAAATAACCGTTAATATTTTACTATAATAGGCTTGTTTCACTTGGGATCTGGAAACAGCTCTGCAGTCTTTTTTTCATTTTTCTCGAAGTACTTTTGCTTTGGTATTCTAAATTGAGTTTTCTAAGAATATTTTAGTTGTTATTTTTTTTTAATTCCAAGATATTGTAATTTAAAAAAAATAAAATAACTTATTCTTTAAAAACTCAATTTCGAATATCAACAAAAGTAATTCAAGAAAAAATGTAAACAAGATCGCAGAGCTGTTTCCATATCCCACGTGAAACAAGCCCATAGAATTAAGGGTTATATCGACTTTGACATTTGAATATTTGATGTGTTTGCTTATATTTAAAACATTCATCGTGATAAAAACAATTAGGTAAAATAATTTTTAATAACCTATCCATCATTGAAATCTATTAACTATCCATTAAATGGGTAACAATAAATGAAAGTAATTACCAATTTAATTTTTCCAACAAGCTGTATATGTCAGCTGTGTGGAAGCTCTATGATGAGGCATTAGAAATAGGCTGTAGAAAAGTTTTCTAAATACTTTAAATGCAAATATCCAATGATTATTTCTTTTATATTTTAAAAACATGTAATATGATGCTGAAATTTATTATTTTTATTTAATATTTGAATTTGTAGTATTTCTTCCTCATAAGCTCAAGTTTGTGTTGGTTCGAGCTCCGGCTAAATCTTCAGATTTTCTGGATATGAAAATCATGGGCATACATGTCATCTATCTGATTATGTTGCATGTAAAAGATCCTTTGAGTACCCATTTGGCTTTGGTTCTCTCAGCAAAATCAAATCTCGGCCTATTTTAACATCCATGTAGGGTTCAGATTCATTCTAATCTGAGCATAAAAATTGTAGTGAGAGTCGCCTAGATGGTGCCGCAAAAAAAAATTCTTCTTTTTTCTAAAAAATATGCTGAGTCTGCAAAGGCTTAGCCTTCGATAAAGTGCTGCCTTGTTGTGGGAAAAATGAGTTTTTGAATGTATTTTAATTTACTCTTTGTTTTTTTAATGCTACAGGGAATTCTTGGAACATGCCACTGAAGAACTGAAAATGACGGCCGGGAACTTTTACGTCAACGATAAATCCACTGGATCAGTTGTAGGGCAGCAACCTTTTGGGGGTGGGCAACTATCAGGTGAGGATTTTGTTCTATACCCAGAATAATTTTGAAACTTTTGTTCTATTTCTTGCATGCAACCAAACATTTTGCACCTGTGTTTTTTAGTGATAAACGCTGCTACTTTTATAAATCCACATTATTATTTGAAGGTGCAGAAAATGTTTTCACTCCAATCCATATGAAAATTTTATGATGCGTTCAATATGATATTACAGTTCTTAAAATAGTTATTTTTAAAAAAATCCAAGCTTTTCAAAAAGTTGTTATAGTAGTTAATTTTAAAGGCATTTTTCATTAAAAACTATGTTAAAATGAAATGTAAACTACAAATAAGTGATGGTCTTTTGTTTTGCATTTATAGCACAAAAATTTGTATTTTTTGCTCTTAAGGCATGTCTCTCAGTAACTATTAAACGTAATTTTTTTTGAACTACTTTGCAAAACATACTTTTTAGCATATATTTGTATGAAAAGTATGTTTAGGTTAAGAATATACGTGTAGGATTTTGCTTGAGTCTTAAGATATTAAATGTATTTATAAAACAATGAAAGTCGTATTATACTACCTAGTTTTGCATTTCAAATCATAGTCTCCGAGGAATATCTTTAGCAAATACATTTTAACTCAATAGGAAACAATAATTTATTGATGAATACTTTATTGAACTTAGGAACCAACGACAAGGCAGGTGGGCCTCACTACATGCTGAAATGGGCATCGCCTCAAGTGGTGAAAGAAACCTTTGTCCCTCTGCATGAGTGGAAGTACCCTTACATGGAGGCCTAAGAAACGCAACTGAAGCTGAAATCTGCAATAAATGTCTTCCAATGATGAAATTCCTGTTTGGAATTTACGTTTGGTGTAATTTGTTTAATTTTAACGAGATTAATATTTACGTCAGGGAATTTAAATAGAATGGTATATTTATTGGTATTTCCTTTGAAAATGCTTGTTTAAAATGTAGCAAACTTTTTCTTAATGTAGGAAGCTGTTTTTGATATATTTTAAGTACAAGTGTAAAAAAAAAGTTAAAAATTGTGAATAAGATGTCTTGGGAGACTTTTAGAATTCACAAAATTAAATTTTGTTTTTACACACACATTTATTTCTTGCTTATAAGAAAAAAATCAATGTTTTGTTTTGAATACCTTTAACAATGTTTGCCTATATCGGTTTCTTTAAACCAATCAACTTTAAATATTGACAAAAGTAACCAGAAAGCGATATGATTATTTTCTCTGCAATATAAAACAAAAGCCTTGCAATTTGTTCAATACGTTTCACACTGCCACTATTTTTTCAAAGAGTATTTTGTTTATTGTATTTTGTACGGCATCACATAACTTTATTTCCCCAGTCTCTCGAGAGGAATTTGCCATTAGATTTTGTTTAAATTGCATCTATTTTAAATTGTTATTATTTTAAACTTTTATATAATGTTGACTTTATTTTGTATTCTTAGATCTTGTTATTTGCCTCATATTTGAAATTAAAATGTTGTGAAGTTTTTGAATTATTAAAACATTTTCATAGATAAAATTAGGTGTTATTTAAGTGTCAAGTTAATTCCTGGGTTTATTTATAAGCACTAACTAAAATACGTAGAAAATCAACTCTATAGTATTGATAACATTGTTGCAACCAAAGATATTTTTTTAATTGTATTTTTACAAGATAATGTTAATATTTCTGTCTTAGGAAATTACTGAATATGCTGACAATCTATGAAATAAACCTTAATTTCTTGTAAATTTTTTTTTTAATCTTATTTTCAACTTACATTATTTCATAACTTTTTTAAATAGTTTTATGATCAATGAAACTTTGCCATTAGTTATTTATTTTATTACTAAGTTAAAGAAAATGTTTATGATTGGACTATTTTTGAATAATGATTTCATTTAAAATGCTCTCATTTGAAGTATTTTTAATGTGACAATGTGCGTGTATATGAGATAGGTAATGGGTAAAGATAAACTCTAACTTCTGACCTATACAAATTTATTTAAGATACTATTGCTTTATTTAAAGTTCTTAAATCCTTATTCTTAGGAATTCAAGGTTAGGTTTGAATTATTGTCACACAGAGCTACATGATGAGTGCAATTGGCGACAGGCGTCGTATTTTAGAATTACGGTCAAGTGACGACCCCACACCTGAATAGGCACCCAACCGTTAAGGGCGACATTGTTCTCAGCGTTAGGACTTTGAATGATATTTAACGTGCACTCCCTTACATTGGGTATTATTTGTTGGAAATTTTTGGCTGTACGGGCGGTTTATAAGGTCGGCAGCTATTTTGGCGATGCCTGAACCTGGGACCTTTCGCATGCTATTTGAGTGCCTAACTGACTGGGCTTCCCAGCTCTATTAAGAATGAAAGAACATTTCAAAATGTATGTTTGGTCAGCAATAGCATTTAACCTCTATCGGATACAAGAAGTTTCATTTGGATCCTTTTTAAGAGTTTCAACATTTACTGTCTGGTCACCAATAGTTAAAGAAGCTAATCATACATAATTTTAATATATCAAAGTGTTCACCTTTTCAAGCTCCATCAAATAAATGATAGAGCTTAAAAGAATAACCAAAGTTCTAATTGAATCATCTGATCTTAAAGAGAAAAGGTACATGTATGTAAAAGAAAAATACCATTGCAAAGAATTGCATATTAATAATTTTATTTTATTCTAAAAATTAGGAAGATTGGACTTCAAAAGATAAGTTATTATATCATAAAGAAATAATTTTAAAGTATTAAAAAGAAGGGAGCCAAAGTCCTGCCCAAAAGCATACAGCCTTGCAGGTCAATTTCTAAGTAAAAAGTGACTATTTTCGATTGTTGTGATAAAAGTAGACCAGGAAAGTTAAAAGTATTATGCTGCGTTTGCAATTTCTCGGAAAGAATGTAATCTCAGGTTTTTTAGGCTGTGGGAACTGTTCAACGACAAAACATTAAGAGTTGTTAAAGAAAGAATTTGATATCATAACATTATAGGCTTATGCAATCTATTTAATATGTTTGGAAAGAAAACTCTGTAAACATAAAATAGGATAACAATTTTATTTTACAATAGGAAAATATGAATCTAAACTTAATAACATTAGGATTGTTCTGCTTCGACCATCTCCCAATACTTCTTAACTCTCTTCAGCCACTCTTTCCAGTATTTTTTCATCTTTTCGTCGTCAATGAACAGCTCAGATGCAGGGGATCCGCTTTCATAGGCAACCACAATAAGGCCATTATTCACCTGTTTGACAGAAAGATTGACATTTTATTATATATTTTATGTAGACTGGTAAATGGTAACATATACCACTACGTTTCAGGTTGGCTTGGATTGAATCCCCTCCTCCCCATAAGCAGAAAAGTGAGGTACATGCCAGATAAAAGGTTACCCCCTAGTAATTAGTATTATAATCACTTTCGGCATCCTATTTCTAGCCTCTTTCAAGAGCTTTAACATTGCCAATTATACCTTTTAGCTGAGAACCAAGTCAAGTGATGAACACTTTGGTTAATCAACTGCTATTCATCCTGGATTTTAGATTTTTTGTATTTACAAAATAATATTTTGAGTATATTGCATGAAGTAAAATTGGCTTGTCTTCATTATAAAATTACTACAAACTTAAAATGTTCAATGGGAGAAGACAATATTTATAGCCTAGAAATGTTCAGCACCACCAAAAAACCCTAAAACCTAGTTTTGGTTGTCGCAAACTGTTATTTGCAGATATTCAATCTAATCACTTGGTATTCAGGAAGTTCTCTAAATTGACAGTCCTGCATTCCTGTTCTAATAATACAGTAAAACACTTTAGAATAAGCTTTCCCCAGACGTAGATTGATCAGTAATTAAAAATAAAAAAAATTGTAGGTGTCCAGAACAGTTAAACAATGTCTTGTCTCCAATAGTTGTACCCCCTCACTCTCCTTTAAGCAGTGTTAGCTCTTCATCCAGCTATGCAACAAAAGGTATGTAAAACGTCTGTAGTGTATCTTGTCCAGCGATTTCAGACTCAGAGACTAATAAAGCCAAAAAAAAGCATCTTCAGATAGTAATATCTGACTCTTTAACAATTGGGGATCTTCAAAATGTTTAAATATGAATTAATACAATAGGGTTTTGGTCAAGACCATTTGAAAGGTCGTTTGCAAAACCAAGGGATCTAATGTATCCCCAGGATCTCAAAATCAAGGTTGTGGTTCAACTGTATTAATGGTAAGATTAAATTATTTAAAAATTAATAATACTTAAGTGTTCAGCCTGTTCGAAATCAAAACCCTAGATCCTTCTATATTTCCTTACCAGATATTGCAGTCTAGAATCAAAGTTCAAAGCCCCCACGTAGGCTGCGATCTGCAGGGGATTGTCGAATGTGCTGGAGAGACTGGATTTTGACTTCTTCGAAGTTTTCCAGTCAACAACGACGAGTCGACCTCTGGAAACAAAGATATGGAGCATTTAATACCTTGTCTATCTAGAATGTGAGCCTCGAAAGCATTTTCCTCCCCCATCCCTGAATGTGGTTTTCTTCGAAACGGCTTGAGCGTGTTTTCCCCCCACCCTACTTGGGTTTGAACTGATCGGATTGTTAAGCTCACAACAGAACCTCAAACGCGTTGGGTTTAAAAAAGCGATGCTCCCCCCCATTTCCTAGAAAATCAGGCGAAAGGATAGGGGAAGTACGTATTTTCGAGGCTCTCATGGTAAATAGACAAGGTATGATCTCTGCATAAAGTGGTTTATTTTCTAAATCATTAAAAATCTGGGTGCACTGCTGAGTTCATAATGATGGTGGTATACTGTCTACCCTTTCAGTGTTATTTAAGTGATCCAGTTCTTTAGTTCCACGCACTATAGATTCGAGTTTGTTTGTTTTTTCTGTGTTTTCTAGAGACACTTAGCCTAGAAAAAAATTACAGTATTCTAAATTCCTCCAATCCATGGAAAGTTTATCCAGAACAACAGTGAATATGTCACTTATTCATTAACTGACTTGTGTCACCCATATTTCATGATTCTAATACACTTCACATATTGAAAATTTAAGCATTTATAGGATAAAGCTTCAATTAAGAGAAGTATCAAAAAAAATCTAAGATATCTAATCTGAGTGTTCAGAAACTCAATCCCATAAAGTACTTCGCAAGAAAAAATGCAGGATCAATAAATTCTGCAATCACTGTCAAATGTGCTGGAAATGCTGAATTTCAAAGCAATCTTAATAATTAGGAACTTAAATTCAAGCTATTTAAAAAAAATCCTATGAGGATTTTTCAAACAAAAACCTTTAAAAAAAATCAACTATGTATACAGCGGTTAAGACACCTGGAAGTTAATCGACAATTAACGTAACTTGGAATGCACCCTCTAGAAGGGAAGTGCATAGGCTTTATAGCCCGTTACACCACTCGCCAGAAGTTACACAGGCACAAGAGACACACATAGAAAGGACGACACAAACTTATAGACAAATAACAATTATTGACAAACACAAACATCCATGCCTTACCGGGATTCAAACCCGAACCAACAAGCTCCAAAGGCTAGCTCCTTAACCGTTGTGCTGCCAGGTCATTGTGCTAATAGACATTTAAATCATTCAACATTTCAATAAAACTTTACAAATACACCTATACTCACCGCCAACCAAATAAGAAACGGTAGGGATGGCGGTTTTTCAGAAACCTGTTTTACTGAACCTAAAGACCGGCTTTATGAAAAACTGTTTTTTTGGTCAAAACTGAGAGCAAAAAAAAACAGTTTTGGTTTTCCATCCCTAAAGTGTTTCAAATAATGGTGGCAGGAAATATAGCTATACAAACCTGTATTCGGCAAAACAGTCCACGATCCCTTGGTAGCACAAGAAAGGATGGGAAACGCGCTCTTCAAGCAGCTTGATGTTCTTAATCTGAGGGAAAACAGCCTTCAAACTCTCCCAGTGTCCCGCGTTGCTCTCTTGAACGGACACTTCTGATTCTGAAGTCAAGTAGCTGTTGATGCTAGCATGGAGGGATGATCCCTTGGCCAGGATCTCTAGGAATGGAAGTTTCAAATTAAATCAACTTTTAGTCCTCCCAATTAATAAGCAAACTTCGAAATCTTTCTTCCCCCAACCCCTCTAGTGGTTTTTCAAGAAACGAAGTAAATGACCTATCGTAAACCTACCTTGTTTAACCTCTTAAGACCTGAGGAAAATCTTACATGTATATTCTTATAATCTAAACATGACATTGGAGGGAGGCTCTGTTAGAGCCAAGCACTGCGACCAGGGGTCTGAATCTAAACATACTTTTCATACAAATACATGCTAAACAGTATGTGGGGGTTACCACACACATGCAACTTCAATCAAACATCCACTCGCTAGAGGGCGAAGATTTACCCCTGCGTTCTTACCACTATCCTGAATAACATTCAAAATAGTATATAAGCCGAGGTAACTCATCTCCACCTTGAGGATCCTTTTGGTAGACTGTGGTACTGAGATACTACAAGTATACTTTTCAAATATTTTTTTTTTTTTAAATAAGGTTAATACTTTACTTAGGGGCACGCCTTAAACTCTAAAAATACACATTTTTTGTACTATAAATGCAACAAAAAAAGCTGTATTACTTATTTGTAGTTAACAGATTATTTAAGCATTGTTTTTAATGCAAAATGTCTTTAAATTAACTACTAAAATAACTTTTTGAAAAGTTTAAAAAAAAATTAAAATAATATTTTTAAGAACTCTAATATTGTATAAACGTATAAACCCTAGTTAAACTTCATCTTTTTTGTAGAAATAAATGACTGATACCTGTAATCAAAGACTAAAAACTGATATTTGGATCTTTTTTTATCGGAACAGGTGGATTTCAAAACTAATTAACACGTTAATTGTTTGTGGGGAGGTTTTAAAATATGTCACCAAATGGGGATGCCAGGTCGCAAGAGGTTAAAGTACAGCAAGCATCAAAAAAGCATTTAATAATGTGGGAGGGGATGAAAATTGTTTGACAAAAACTACAGGTTGAGGCCCGGATGGCCAGGTCGGTAAGGTCTTGGAAAGGCATCCCTAAGGTTGCGAGTTTGAGCCATGCTGCATTCCGAAGACCCTTGTGTATGCTAACAGTGACTGGTGCAAGTTAAATCTGTCGTAGTCATAAAGTCCTCCAAGTTAGTTCCCATACCAAATCAATACCTCTGGGGGTGACAAATCAATTCTGGGGATCCTCTAGTTGGCCTATGTCTCTAAAAATTAGATGGATCCACTTATGTGTGTGTTGTCTCCATCTTACTTGACAAAGGTTTATAAGCGGGTCTTTGACCAAGCACGCAAACCTAAATATATATGTTTACCAGCCAACTACAGGTTATTGATATGACAATTATATACATATTACTACAAAACATTATGGAGGGGCTGGAATACTCACTCACCTTCATGGTACTTTTTAAACCCCTCTTCCCCAAGCTCCTCGATCATCTTCTCCTTCCACAACCTCAGCCGAAGAGCGTTCTCCTCGGGCATGGTTTTCTCGAGAATTCTCGACACACTTGGCGGCTTCAGTTTGCAACGTTCCAGCAAGTCCTCTCTCAGCAAATTGGCCTTGTTCAAGAAAACAGATTTCGACGGATTGGACGTCTTGTTGAGGAGCGGAAAACTGGATATCTCGCTCATGATGGGTTTGCCGGATTCAGGAATTGGCGTCGGATCGCTAATCAGGTTCTCTGTCCTATAATTCACTCCTCGCTTCAAGATCGGCTGATTTGTGACTGTTTTGGGTTGTAGGATCGGCCCGTACATGTGTTTCAGCTCCCAGTTGAGTTTTTTCATCACTTCCGAGGCTTCTTTGGTTTCTAGTATGACGGTGGACGCTTTGGGGTCGGATGGGTAATTTCTCTTGACGATAGAAATTTTTTTGGTGGTTTCATTCTTCGTGGAAATCGTCAAATTTCGGTTTGTGGGGCCAGAAAATTTGGTAATAAAGTTTTGGCGAATAATCATTAGACGCATATAAATGTTGTATTGAACCATATTGAATAAATTTAACTGCCCAATTTAAAATATATATTGAGTATTTGCGGGAGAAATAAAAAATATTATACCATTACTATTCAAATTTAACAAATCTTGAAAGTTTTTCAGTGAAAATTATATATTTGCTCTTGATCAAAGAGTTCTATATTTGCATCAAGGTCCTACTGTGTATTCAAAATTTATTTCATATTTCATATTAAATAAAATGCATTTAAATTTATAAGGAATTCATTATTTATTTACAACTGTCATCTGTTGGCTTTCTGGTCTTTAAATTTTTGCGGTTTTGGTTTGGAGTTGAAGTGTTGCCAAACAAAATAGGCAATATTTCAAGTCTTAAGTAGCAACAGTTCCACAGGAATGAGAATCGATGTAATAAGAGAAACCTACAGTTTCATACCACCAATCTCCAAATAAAATTTTATGAAAATCTCTTCTTAAAATAATATAAAATTCAAATTTGGAAAATATGTTTTTTTTCTATATATTTTTCACTGCAACTGCAAATAATTCCGAAACTCGTGTTTACAATTTTAAAATTCAAAACAATAGCAAAGTAGTATTTTTCTTTTTTTCCTTTTGTGTGACTTTGATAAGATACTTTTTTTATGTTTCAAGGCAAAAAATAACTTGAGTAATAATAAATTAAGCACATTATTTTGAAGCATGCACGCTGTTCAATTCAGTAACCTTTCTCGAAGTGATGGATCTGCTCTAGTATCTATAGGTATTTATCACATTGAAGTTTGCGTATAAAGGCATTCAGTTACTTTCATATATTATGTTTCTTATAAGGGGCCTTTTATATGTAAAGTTCTCAAAAACATATAAAGGATGTAACCTATCAAGTATATTTTGTATTATACAATCTGTATTTCCTTTCTCTAACAGAGAACTTAAAAGTATTACTTAACATCCACGCAAAAAGGGGAAAATTTTATTATTCATTGTTGAACTTCCTTAGTGATTCAAAGTTACAAAGAACAAAACATTAAAAGAATCGATGGTGAATATTAAAAAAATAAATTATCTTTTACTTCTGAGAAAATCACAAGATCTCCCATGATTTGTCACTTTTAATTAAAGTACAATTCCTTTAAAATTTTCTTTAATTTTCTTTTGATGTACTAGTCCAAATGAACTTCATTAATTAAATTACTAATTCTTTACAGTGTGTTACACTGTAAAATGAGAATTATTTTTACGTGTTATTTTCTTTTAAATATTCATTGGTTTAACATTTAAAAAAATCAAAATGGTTAACAAGTTAAGATGAAATTCGGTTGACACAAAATGTCTCGGGGTTCCCTTCGAGTTCACATTAACAAGGTTCAACTTGTTTTAACTGTACTGGGTTGTGTATCCTTATATTAATACTTCAATTTTAATTCTAGGTGAAACAGTAATTCAAGCTGCAGTTTATGGTCCTACAGAAATAAAAGTCAGTAAAGAATTGTGTGATAAGGCCCTCGTTGAAGTTACATTCAAACCAAAAGTGGGACAATCGGGTAATTTATTGAATTTAAGATATATTTAGCTGTTTAAGTCAATATAATTAACATATGCAAGAGAATTACACCAATTTAGACAAAACAACAAAGATTTTTAATTTAGAACACCCTTTCATTTCTAAATATTTTATATTGGAGTGTTTCTGCACAAAAACAAAAATATCTTTAGTCTAATTTTGCTGCTAATTGTATAGCATAGAAACTTTAAAAGAAGCCTCAAAACAAATAAAGAGCTTATTGGCAGAACGAACAATAACAAGTTTCCCGTTTTTCATAAACTTAAGTTTAGTATATTTTTTACGGTTTGCAAGTACCGTTTTTAAGAGATTTCAGTACAAACTAAAAACCTCAAAACTCATTTTCTTGCTTTCAACTTTTGGTCACTTAGCACGTTTTTCCACTGAGCTCTTCAAATAACAAATTGTGTCTTGTTGCCTTCTTAAAATTGTCACCCTTTACTATTATTCAACTTGTTTTTTACTTTTTTTAACCAACCTTTTCCACTTATAAAATTACTTTTTATTCATTTTGACGGGAAAAGTGCTTGATTAAGAATTTTTTTTCACCATTGTCTAATACTCGCCAATAAATTTCACAACTATCAAAATATTTTTTTAATTGGCAATTTCACCCATGTCAAATTATGCCTTCAAAGTTACTAGAATCAAAAAAGATTATCTAGCAGAATAGTCCTTCATAAAAGTTTGCAGTTAAGTGTTCGTTTGGAGCTTTAACTGAATACAAAAGTATGAAATGTAAAGACAAATATTTTGCTACCTGATATTTCTGAGTAAAATTCGGGTCGCTCGTCTGGCAACAAATTACAAAAAAGTGGCAAGTTTCTACAGACTGATAAGTTTTTATGGCAACCATGTCCACTACTCAAAATAAGTAGATTTTAAACTTACAATGCATGTAGAAGTTGGTCAAGATCAGTTTTAGGGTTACCAAAGAAAACTGCAAGCAACAACAGCTTTTGAAAAATTTGATTTTCGAGATGTCGCCAAACTCGAAAAGTCAACAGGCCAAAGACTAGGAATAGGCCTTTCTTTGGTGTCTTGGTCCTGGTGTGAGCCTTTAAATATTAATGATGTAATCTACTTGAACATTAAAAAAAACTTTTATTTCCAGGTAATAAAGAGAGATGTACAGAATATTTTATTCGGAATGCAGTTGAGTCTGTAATTTTGACCAAGTTGCACCCAAGAACATCCATCAATATCATTGTTCAAGAAATACAAGATGCTGGAAATGTAATTTAAATTTATTTTTGTTTTGTAAGTGCTATGCTGTAAAAACATGGGTGAAAGTTTTCCTTATTTAATAAGATTGCTCCAATACTGTACAGGTAAAACCACAAAATGTTTCAGTCCTGTGATGATTGCCAACTTTCACTCACATGTCAAAATTTCTCCACATTATTTTTTATTTCAACAAAATTCCAAGTATTTTAAGGAAACTCTTAATGGGGAAAACTTAGTGTCACTCACACTTTTTAAGATTTTCAAAAAAAAATTACCCCAAAAGTGCTTTTTTATTTTGACAATCTCACTCTTTAAGATTTTCTAAAAAAAAAATTACCTTAAAAAATAGCTTTTTTATTTTGAGTTTTAAGCTTTCACCCGCATAAATCCCTTTTCTAATTAATTAAATGTTTAATTCTTGTATATTCATATATTTTTCTGTTGCTATCAAGTTTTGTTGTCCAGTTTAAATTTAATTTTGTGAACAAATTTAGTATCATTTTTTTTTTTTTTTTTGTCGTGTCCATGAGAGTCGAACTTTATATGTGTCCGTGAATTTTGATAATTTCTTCTACGACTTGCTTGATGTTGTCTTCATACGGATCTATCAAAGTCGGCAGTACTCCAATCTTTCTCAGGCTGGCGCTCATAGCCGGACACTCATAGATGTGAGTAGGCGTAAGCTGTGTATCAGGACAATGTTCACAGCTTCTATAGATCTTCTTTCCATCTCTATCTATCTTCATACCCCTGTGGTGTCCTGTTCTTAGCCTAGTTATGGTTTTAAGAGTAGATCTGTTCGCAGTTATTTCAGAGAGAAGATGTTTGGTCTGAATGGATTTTTCTCTAAGCTTATATCTGGCCACTGCATTCGCATCCTTAAGAGAAACATCATTACAGCTAGTGTTGAGGTCTCTGCCCTCCTTGGCCAGTCTGTCCGCAGTTTCATTATCTTCTATGTCGACGTGCGCAAGAATCCACTGGAGGTTGCAGGTCTTGTTTATAGTCTGAAGATCTTTAAGACCTGAGATGATTTCTTGGGTTAGTATCATATGTGAATTAAAAAAAAAAAACTTTTGTTCACACTTTATTGTAAGTTTGTTATTCCTAATACAAAATATTCGTAACTTGATAAATAATCCTCTTTCTTTTACCTTTTATTGATTTTATTTAAATAATGATATTGGTAATAATGATCCCAACTATTCCCATGACCTTCCAACTGCTTGTTAATTTTAGTGAATTAAATATAAAAAAAGTTGATTCAGGGTAAAAATTATTAACTCTTTCTGATTGTCCCTATTTCAAAATCTTGGTTCACTTTGAAATTGGACAAATCTTAATTTTTCTTATAACTTGAAATTTCAAAAAGTAACTGAGCACTTACTGTTCATATTAAGTAACTATAACTAGTTACTTTTCATATAAAGTAACAAAGTTACTTTTCAAAAGTAACTTTCTTACTCTTGCTTTTATGTTTCAGATGCTGGCATGTTGTGTGAACGCTGCTTGTCTCGCACTTTTAGACGCCGGCATACCTATGAAGGGTATTGTGGCCGCCTCATCGGTCGCTTTTATCGAAGAAAACCCTGTTGCTTTCCCAACTGCAAAACAACAAAAAGTAATTTATTTTATTACTGGGGCATTGTTGGAGGACTTGTTTTAAACACTTTCAGTCCCAGTGATGCCATTTGAAGAGTACACGGGAAGAACCACTTGATTTTTAGGTGTCTTACTTAATGTGTCTGCTTGGCGGACATTGGTGACGGGAAACCGGTTTTTCTTTTCGGTTCTTCATTTGCAGTACAAACATGTTACTCGTGTCTACTGATCTCTGGTGTGGTGTCTGCTTGGTGGACATTGGCGACAGGAAACTGGTTTTTCTTTTGGTTCTTTATTCGCGGTACAAGCGTGTGACTCGTGTCCACTTATCTCTGGCGTGAATCAAGTTTGCCGCGGAAAAAAACAAGGCATAACCGGTTTCTTTATACCAGTTTAGGGTATTTTTTGCTATCATTGCCAAAGAGGCCTATTAAAGGAAAACCTTCCATGAAATCAAGTGGTTTTTCCCTTGTACTCTTCATTTGGCACCATGTTTCTGATTATAATTTTAAAAAATAATAATAGGGCTGACATCTATTTGGATTAATAAAAAGTATTTTCTAATCCAAAAAAGTTTGAAGAATTGAATGATGTGCTTGTTGATATCATAATTGGCTATGGACGATCAGAAAAAAATTTGTAAAATGATGATGCCAAATCGTCATTGGGACTGAAAGGGTTAAGGGGGAATGAGAGCGGATCTCTAAACCTAAGTATCTCTTTTAATCTATCAGAGAAAAAATTCTAAACCAAATTACTTCATCTTCAAAAAAATTTTATCATACAATAAATATAACACAACAGAAAAGGCTTTTAATAATTTATTTTAAAAAATATATTACTTATTTTCTACATTTTGGTTTTTTTTATAAACAAAGAACGATACTTTTCCTCTTTATTAGTATAAAATATTTTCAAATCATTTTGAGGTGTAATAATTTATTTTTTGTTGAATAAATTATTGCATTGCAATATCAAATACAACCAATATGAAAACTGTCTACACATTAAATAATTTACTATCTATTATGAAATTTTATATTTCCTTTATTTGAAATTTTTCGTATGTGAGAAACTACTTAAAGAGCCATGGAAATTTGTTTGCTTAACCCTCTGAGGGCTGTGTCATTTGGTTGAAATGTAATTTTGTTTTTTAAAAAAATTTGTTGCAGATTTCATACCTCATGCTTTAAATTTTAAAATTTTACATTTCATAATGTTTTAAACAAGTAGGTTTGTTACAGAATCTGTCACTTAAACCGCTTCTACACAATATTTGTGCTCAATAAAATACGCACTATTTATTCTCCTCAGCAACAAATTTGCCATACAAGGCCTTTTTGAAATAATTTATTCCTAATTCAAACTTTTAAACACCAACATTAACTATTTTCATTAATCTTCTTTTGCAAATTAATAATTACTCATTATCGTTTAATAAATGTGTTTGATAATAAATATCTTTTAGACGTCACAATTTCCCATGTTCATTAACTTTTTTTAAAAAAAAGAGAAGAATAAGTAATTAGTAAAATTGATTCTTTAAAAATTAAAGTGAACTATTGCATATTTTTTATTCAAAGTTCGATTGTGCTATGCATCTTTCTTCATATATAAATAATGAATCATCAAAAGAACTCTATTGTGATTTGACATCAATCCAAATTGAATAATATCTTATAAATATTTTTTCAAGGGTTTATTTTTCATTTTTAAATAAAGTTTATTATATGTTTGACAAAATGACAACAGTGAAAATATTTTTTTTTAAAAAAATGGAATTTGCATGTTGTTTCAATGTAGATTAAGTTTTTAGTTATTTAAATTTTAAATAAACTTATAATTGAATTGTTTTAATGAAATTTGGGGTGTAACATAGCCTGGATTTTTGCTTCAAAATGACGTATTCTACTTGTTTATGCGACTTGCGGTTCATTCTGTAAAAGGTGCAGACAGATGGACGGACTGAACGATTATAATACCTTCCACTTCTTACGTTATAAACGTAGTGTGTAAGCTAAAATTCTGCGTGTTACTGTAAAACCAGATAGTCATTTGACAAGTCTATGCATCTTTATCTTTCAGAGGGTTAAGTTCAATTGATTTCGGACTTTTCATTTTGACACAAATCCTCTAATGTTGTTTTGTAGGATAGTCCAGTTTTTACTGTACAAATATTGTTGGAGGTTAGAGCTACTACGCAACTAATATCAGAAGAAACAAGAAGTTCTTAAAGAACTAAAATAGCCTACTTTCCTGTTACTTAAATACTTACTAAAATTCTTATCTTGAAAAAACTAGGTTCGTAACAGTAAGTGACATCAAGAACCGTTTTTCCACCTTAAATTTAAAATAAATTTCACTAAACGCAGCATCTAACTAAACACAGCATCTTTCACTAAACACAGCTTGATTTGCAGTCATAAGTAAATATTTGATTTTTCGTAGAACAAAAACCAAAAAACTACTCCTCAATAAACATTTACTTGCTAAATTCGGCTAGTTTCATTTATTTTATTTCGAAAATTAAATAATTATTACTTAAATCGTTTGCAAAAATTTATATTTCAAAGAATAAATAAGCAAAATTTCTAAATTAATAAAGTGTTTGTTTTTTTTTTGTTTGTTTGCAATACTCCTCGCTTTTAGATAGAATGAAAACAATTTATATCAAAATACAAAGATCTCGTAGTGAAATATATATTTGACGTCATCTTAAATTGATCGATGTCTCAAAAATAAATTTATTTTAATTTATTGTCTAAAAGAATTAAAGTTTCTCAAGCAATTGTTGCGATGGCAACGGCGATATAATTCTAATAAAAATGGCTTCCTATGCTTTTTAAATGAGCATTAAATGTTGATGTTTTTTTAATAATTGAAGTACTTCGAATTCGAATTCTTTTCTGAAATTTTCAATGTATTCTAAATTCGATGCGCTGAATTTTTTGACGTATCTCACTTGTCCGTAGCATTTGTAGTTAAATTCAGCGATTTAAATGAATCGAAATTGAATTTCAATGCTAATTCAATGGGAAATTCGTCGTCAAATAGTCGATTTATGTCCGTCCTATCGTACAGACAGACGGACAAAAAGTATGAAAGTTGGGTGTCTGAGATTATACCTTTCTAATAAAAAAAGAATTTTCAAAATCGGATTGATAGAACTGATTTTGGAAGGGGGGTACGGACGGACAGACGGACGGACGGACATCGACCGCATGTCAATACCTACTTTTTCATTTTTTTTAATTCTTCGAATTAAAAAAAAGAAAAGTAGGCTAAAAATGACTACACCAAAACACGCCTTAAGTTTGCAGCATTAAAATGTTCTATGCTGAGGAATTGCGCGTAAGCAAATGGAATTCTGCCCCTCTGATTGGTCGCTCCTACGCGATAACGTCCGCTCTGATATTTGTTCGCCCTGTTACGTCAAAATCGGGAACAAATAATTAATATTGCACTCTAACTGAAGCAAAAATAATAAAAATATGTCTTAAAATAACGAATAAAGTTATTTATTGAATGTGAAAAACCTTTTTTTATTCAATTCTTGCTCTCGAAAGTTAGAACTATTTACCCTTTTTCCCGTTGACCATTTCTCTACTTCATACTTAAAATGTAGTGAGGTTTAGCGAAACATATTTGGAACAAAACAGAAGAACATTTATTAATAGCACTGTCAGGGTTTATATACAGATTTATCATACTTAAGTTTGCATACAGCAAGTATATAAAATGGGGTTACAGTTAGCTGGTTCTTGACCGACAAATTAATAAAGGCAAAATTACTTAGGAATTTTGCCTCCAACATGCCGCCCCATCGGTCAAGAAATAATCACTAATTAACTAAATTTATGAACATCAATTAAACACAGATTGAAATTTTGTTTTCATTGAAGGCTTACTAAGAAAGTCTGCAAATTTTGAAGTACAGTGAAACATATAAGAGCGACCAACCTCTCGTTCCCTAATAAATTGGTCGTAAATGGAGGTTGGTCGCTCCTAGAGTACAAAAAGGAAATTAGCTAAAAAGATTAAATCTAATTTTATAACGCATTATTAACCATTTAAAAATTATAAAAAAAAGCTATTAATCATTACATTTATTTATTAATTCCCAGATAGATATACACAAAACTATGCTAACTTACTTTTGAACAAATTGAAAAAAAAAAAAATGCTACATTAAACTTATTTTAACAAACAAGTATTTACTAATTAAACTTTTTAAAGTAAGAAATTTCCAACTTTTAATTTTTTCGATTTTTCGCAAACCACTTCTTTTTTAATTTTTTTAATCGGAATTTTAATGTCCATTTATGCTGTCATCTTTTGTGCTATTGTGTAAATTGACATAATAAAGATAATTTTTTTATGAAATGGGCTTTGAAACTGGTTGTTTGGGGAAGGAGATCTGGTCTCTCCCAGAGTGGCTTTTAACATTGAACACATAGGGGTTAAAATCGGTGACTCGAAAAATTGGTTGTAAGTCGAGGTGGTCGTTTAATGGAGATGATCGGTCGTAGAGTTTTCACTGTATTAACATATTTCAAATCAAACACTTTATCTTTTAACAATTGTCTTACAAATTGAAATTTCACATCACTATGTTAATATTTTGTTTTTTTATTCTGTAGACCTCCCAAAAGATGAGCACAGTGTGTTTTGAAAGTCCCGGAGAAACCATGGTGGGAGTGAAGAGTTCATCTTTTTTAACATCGGACGAATTAAGGAAAACGTTAGAAGTTTCAAAGAAAAGTGCTCTTGAACTGTTTCAGTTTTTCAGGGAATCTGCAGCTAAAAGATATAAGAAACAAACTGTAAATTAAATATTTTCTTATGTAAATAAAAATGTGTGTATTTTTTTAATTGCAGTTGGGTTTATTTTTTAATCTCTTACTCTTAATTACATCCCTAGTTGCATTACAAACCTTATTCTGTAGTTCAATTTTATACTTAAATCAAATTTCAGTTTTATATTAAAATTTAAAGCGAATTTTGATGATGATATGAATTTATATCTGATATTTTTGTTTTTGATTAATTTTGATTGCTAAAAAAGTACTTCAAATAGAATAACTATCAATTCAAAAAAATTACATCACAAATTTAAATGTATCACAAAATTATGGGAAAATATAAATTTTTTTAAAATTTATTGTGGCTTTCATTAACTAGGCAGCACATTGAAGTTTTATCTTGTTTGTTGAATTAGAATAATATTAAGACAGTATTTTAGTGAAACAGTACTCAGTGATGCTATAATTATCAGTTATTAATTTTGTTTGAATATAAAAAATATTTACACAAGTTTAATAAAGTTTTTTGTCTTCTATTTCATATGAATCTTTAAATAAAATATCTACTGTAATTTTATTAGTATTAAATAGAATATCTATTGCAATTTTATATATAAGCTTTCAACAATAATATTAGAAGATAATATTTTAAAATGTTTGTAACCGGAATGATTTTGGTTTTGCAATCTAAAATAGAAAATCCTATACTAATGAAATATATTAATCGCTAACTTTAATAAAAAGTAGGTCATTAACTGCTTTTTGCAAACTTATAAAATGTTCGAATATAGAAGTACTAAAAACTGTGTCACTTTATCCATGTTTTACTGAATCTCAAATATAGTATCAATACAAGTGTACAAAAATATCTTTATTAGTTGAGTCGCTCTTATGGCCAGTACACTCCTGCCCCGCCCATGCAGTCGAACTAAGTCGACACGAGTTTCGATAGTCGTTTTGAGGTGCGTTTACATGAGCCATCAAATCCGTGGATTAAAAAGCAAACTCAGGAATTTTTTCCTCTTGGGGATTTTCTCCCAGACAGAACCGGAATTGCAGGGTTTATTGGGGGTTACGAAAACCCTCCAATGAAGGAGGGTTTGAAGTATCATACCAT
The DNA here is from genome assembly GCA_023701765.1 of Hylyphantes graminicola. Taxonomy (NCBI): domain Eukaryota; kingdom Metazoa; phylum Arthropoda; class Arachnida; order Araneae; family Linyphiidae; genus Hylyphantes; species Hylyphantes graminicola. The sequence continues at coordinate 10,938,786 of CM043116.1, forward strand.
GGTTTCGGCCACAGACTATCATTTGGGTTCGAAATTCCGCTCGAACTCTTTTTTTCCCCTAATGGGGATTTTGGCATTCCAGGGATTCGATGGTTCATGTAAATTGTAAATACTAAATGCGCCTACTGTCACTGATTTGCTTTGTGCGCTCAAGTGAGGAAATAATTCTCCTTTAACTTGCCTCCAAGGTTTCGAGGCATCTCTGCATCAGTGAGGATAGATGGAGCAAATATATTAAGTGACAATGGTCAAAAAATATTTTTATCCCATTCGGCGTCCCTCGATTTAATAGTTTGGGCTAGCTTTTGTTAAATCACAACCCAAAAATGTGCAAAGATTAGAAAGTGGAGTAACGAATATGCTAACTCTTCTGCCCCACGTCCTATGTTACAAAAGGATATATCTGATTATTAATTTATACGTAGAAATTTTTTGTAATATTTATTTTGGTATTTTAATGACGATAAAAAAAATATATTTGACAAATAAAATTCAATGAGCAAAGGACTCTGAAAATTTTAACTGCAACCGCGTTTCTTTTTACAAAAACATTGAAAAAGTAGCAACAGCGGAGCGTGTACATTTTTGCGAAGTGAGTAAATTAAATAAAATCCTAGTTCATCGTAAATACACAAAACTATATCATAATCTAATATATATTATCTAACAGAAAATAATCTTTATTTTTAGGAGCCGCTTGTATCTTCTACATAATCATGTCTGACGTTGAAGTGTAAGTATTGCTTTATACCTCCATCTCAATGGTTTTCTTGTCATTCATATCCACTCATTTAAGTTAATAATTATTAGTGTTTTGTAATCAGTCTCATCGCAGCGTTAAATAATGTTTTTTAAATTTTATTTTAAAGTGAAACAACGGCCGGTAGCGGGGAAATGGACGTCAACACCGCTCTCCAAGAGGTGCTGAAAACATCGCTAACCCACGGAAAATTGTCCCGAGGTCTCCACGAAGCCGCCAAATGTCTCGACAAAAGGCAGGCGCTCCTGTGTGTTCTTGCAACGAACTGCGACGAGCCTCTGTACGTGAAATTGGTTGAAGCCCTGTGCGCTGAACATCAAATTAACCTGCTGAAGGTAAAAATTGAACATCTAGCTTTCTTATGTTAAACTAATTGCACCCCTAAACCAATTTAAGTAATGTTTCAAATTATCCTGCTGAAGGTAAAAATTGGTTTCATCTGAACATTGTGCTTTGTTATGTTTTACTAATTGCACCCGTAAACCAACTTAAATAATGTATTTTGGTTAATTTTGATCTGAGGGTGCTTAATTATATTTTCGTAGTCAAATCATGAATTGTAGTATCAGGGCACGGTAGTATATTGCCACTAGATGTAATAGTTATATAAAATATCACACTGTCAAGTTGAAAGAAGCAGAATCAAGTTGTAACAAGCCTAATCATGTCTGATATTGAAGTGTAAGTGTTGCTTTGGTCCTACATCTCAATGTTTATTTTGTAATTCATTTCCACTCATTTAATTTAATAATTATTAGACTATTTTAGATAACCTGTCTTATAGCAGCGTTAAATAATGTTTTTAAAATCTTATATTAAAGTGAAACAACTTTGTCTATCTTTTTATATTTGTGGCAGATCGGTTCATGTGAAATATAGCTTCACATTTGTTTAGATCTTTAGTCCTACCTATTACAATCCAACCTTGATCATGCTTTTTTCACATTCCTCTTCTATTGGTTGTCAAGGAAACAGCTTGATCATGTTCTTATTTTTTCCATTCTCCACTTTGGTTAAAATAAGTAGGTACATTAACCAGATTTAGTGATAATTCTGAAATCGACGGCAATTCAAATTGACAGCAAACCTGGCGTTAGCCAAGTATATTACTGTCTTTAAGTAGTAAAACAATACTGACAATACAGAAAACTTCTGCTTAAGGAACTGGAAAAATGTTGTACTTGTTTAATTTACTCCCTTTTACTTGTACTTGATAGGGAAATAAAAACACTTACTATTCCTTGACAACCTATAGTATTAGAATAGTGTCCTTGAAGCTTGCATTGTAATCGACAGGGATATAGGTTTGTACTTGAATTTATGCAACCACAAATAATTAGATTTATCCAAAATTAACCAAATGGCAGTGTTTAAGTATATTTCTTGGATTTGGCTACCATAAGATGACGTCCTTTTTTTTTAAAATCCCTAACTTTTCCTTTTTATTCTTACATTCATGCTTATATCTTAAGATAAATTCTGGAATTGGTATACAGTGGCTTCATTGTAAATTTTGTGACAGTAACTAAGTAATATGTAATTCTGTATGGTGACTATCACCAAAAGCATTTGGAGCACATGGATAAGACACTTCTGAATTTCTATTTGTTTCGCTTTATTTTTTTCCCTTTGTGGTCGTTTTTGCTCTTGCTCTGTAGTTTTCTTATATTGTTTTAAATTATCTGTCTTGATTGGAATGTTTTCAAAATTGCTTCCAAATGCAAAATTTTTTATGTTTATATATTTGGATGCTAAAATAGAATGTGTGAAAAATACTGTACTCTTTCCACTTGCTGTTCCCTGTGTACTAGACGCTTCACTGCTAAAAGGATTTTCTTAATATTGTCAATTTCTGCTTTTTTTTAAAATAAACTTTGAGTAGTTTATTTGTATACTATAATGAGGACAGGCTGTTTTGATGCTTATCTTGTGAAAATATTCTACTCTTTCCTATTGCTGTCTGCTCTACATAAAGTTAAAGAATTATTGTGATGAGAAACAGGCTCCCTCTACCGAGTTATAATGAGGACAGGCTGTTCTGATGCTTATCTTGTGAAAATATTCTACTCTTTCCTATTGCTGTCTGCTCTACATAAAGTTAAAGAATTATTGTGATGAGAAACAGGCTCCCTCTACCGAGTTATAATGAGGACAGGCTGTTCTGATGCTTATCTTGTGAAAATATTCTACTCTTTCCTATTGCTGTCTGCTCTACATAAAGCTAAAGAATTACTGATGAGAAACAGGCTCCCTCTACCGAGTGATAATGAGGACAGGCTGTTCTGATGCTTATCTTATGAAAATATTCTACTCTTTCCTATTGCTGTCTGCTCTACATAAAGTTAAAGAATTATTGTGATGAGAAACAGGCTCCCTCTACCGAGTGATAATGAGGACAGGCTGTTCTGATGCTTATCTTATGAAAATATTCTACTCTTTCCTATTGCTGTCTGCTCTACATAAAGTTAAAGAATTATTGTGATGAGAAACAGGCTCCCTCTACCGAGTTATAATGAGGACAGGCTGTTCTGATGCTTATCTTGTGAAAATATTCTACTCTTTCCTATTGCTGTCTGCTCTACGTAAAGTTAAAGAATTACTGATGAGAAACAGGCTCCCTCTACCGAGTGATAATGAGGACAGGCTGTTCTGATGCTTATCTTGTGAAAATATTTTACTCTTTCCTATTGCTGTCTGCTCTACATAAAGTTAAAGAATTATTGTGATGAGAAACAGGCTCCCTCTACCGAGTGATAATGAGGACAGGCTGTTCTGATGCTTATCTTGTGAAATTATTCTACTCTTTCCTATTGATGTCTGCTCTACATAAAGTTAAAGAATTATTGTGATGAGAAACAGGCTCCCTCTACCGAGTGATGATGAGGACAGGCTGTTCTGATGCTTATCTTGTGAAAATATTCTACTCTTTGCTATTGCTGTCTGCTCTACATAAAGTTAAAGAATTATTGTGATGAGAAACAGCCTCTACCGAGTGATAATGAGGACAGGCTGTTCTGATGCTTATCTTGTGAAAATATTCTACTCTTTCCTATTGCTGTCTGTTCTACATAAAGTTAAGGAATTATTGTGATGAGAAACAGGCTCCCTCTACCGAGTTATAATGAGGACAGGCTGTTCTGATGCTTATCTTGTGAAAATATTCTACTCTTTCCTATTGCTGTCTGCTCTACGTAAAGTTAAAGAATTATTGTGATGAGAAACAGGCTCCCTCTACCGAGTTATAATGAGGACGGGCTGTTCTGATGCTTATCTTGTGAAAATATTCTACTCTTTCCTATTGCTGTCTGCTCTACGTAAAGTTAAAGAATTATTGTGATGAGAAACAGGCTCCCTCTACCAAGTTATAATGAGGACAGGCTGTTCTGATGCTTATCTTGTGAAAATATTCTACTCTTTCCTATTGCTGTCTGCTCTACATAAAGTTAAAGAATTATTGTGATGAGAAACAGGCTCCCTCTACCGAGTTATAATGAGGACAGGCTGTTCTGATGCTTATCTTGTGAAAATATTTTACTCTTTCCTATTGCTGTCTGCTCTACATAAAGTTAAAGAATTATTGTGATGAGAAACAGGCTCCCTCTACCGAGTGATAATGAGGACAGGCTGTTCTGATGCTTATCTTGTGAAAATATTCTACTCTTTCCTATTGCTGTCTGCTCTACATAAAGTTAAAGAATTATTGTGATGAGAAACAGGCTCCCTCTACCGAGTGATGATGAGGACAGGCGGTTCTGATGCTTATCTTGTGAAAATATTCTACTCTTTCCTATTGCTGTCTGCTCTACATAAAGTTAAAGAATTATTGTGATGAGAAACAGGCTCCCTCTACCGAGTGATAATGAGGACAGGCTGTTCTGATGCTTATCTTGTGAAAATATTCTACTCTTTCCTATTGCTGTCTGCTCTACATAAAGTTAAAGAATTATTGTGATGAGAAACAGGCTCCCTCTACCGAGTGATGATGAGGACAGGCTGTTCTGATGCTTATCTTGTGAAAATATTCTACTGTTTCCTATTGCTGTCTGCTCTTTGTAAAGTAAAAGAGCATCTTGTATAAGATAGTGTTCGTGTTACTATTTCTCCTTTGCAGACATCTTATTAAAAAAATGTACAGTAAAAACACCGAAAAATTGCTCTGTGTACGTATTGCAAATATATGTTGAATCTGATTTTGTTATTAATCTAGCTATTCTTGAATAATTTTTTTTTTTTTGTGGTTTTAACATAGGAACAAACATGTTACAGCTTTAGTTTAAATCGTTTTTTTTTTTATTTCAATGCTTGCACTGCATTATGTATGAAATGTTAAATTATAATTAAAATTGCAATATTCTTTGTCAATTAGTTTATATAGTTATATAATATTAATCAAAATTATAACATTAAACTAATACACAAATATCCTCCGCTTTACAAAGTTATTATAGTAAGTTAGAGTTGCTGAAATATTTTGAGCTGCTTTTTGAGAAGACATTGATTTACAAAATGAAAAAAAAATTGAAACACCCAAAGTTAAATAAATGAAATTGTTAATAATAAACTTCACATTTTTAAGAAAAACCGATTGGCTAAACCATTGTTTAACCTGCAAACTGCCCTGCTGTCTTGTGCTAAATTTTAATCTTAGTGAGTCAGTGTTTATGGTTCGAGTCCAGCTTACTAGGTTTTTTTACTTGAATGTCAGTGCATGTTTCTATCTTACCTCTAGGTTAGCAGCAATAAGAAAGCTTTTTCTAACTACAGTGCTAATGGACGTTTCTATCCTACCTCTAGGTTGACAGCAATAAGAAAGCTTTTTCTAACTACAGTGCTAATGGACGTTTCTATCCTACCACTAGGTTAGCAGCAATAAGAAAGCTTTTTCTAACTACAGTGCTAATGGACGTTTCTATCCTACCTCTAGGTTGACAGCAATAAGAAACTTGGGGAATGGGCCGGTCTGTGTACATTCGACAAAGAAGGAAAGGCCAGGAAAGTTGTTGGGTGCAGTTGTGCCGTTGTTGTAGTAAGTATATCTTAAAGGATCATTTTTTTTAAAAAAAAGATTGCAATAATTGAATCGGTGAGTGCAGGAACCACTTCAGTCAAATAAATCCGAAAACTTGTTTTCAATGAAAATAATCGTAGAAAGGCAAGATGGGTCGTGTTTTGTGCAAAACAGGGATCAATCTGCAGTCGCATTTGTCGCAAAATGCGACGAGTTGCACGAAAATGCGAAAAAAAATATTATTGGCCGTCGCAAAAATGCGACGAGGTAATTCGGTGAAACTAAACTTAAATTCCAATAAACAAGTTAAGGGGGTCTGGCACCCCAAAATCATTGAAAAAATTTAAAAAAAAATTAGTGGCTTAAAGTACTATATCAACCTTTATTAATAATGTCACAAAGTTTTAAGACGATTGGAAAAATATTTTTGACATTAAAGGCAATTTTATTTTACCCTTTCTTTAGTGAAACTGCCCAGATCGGCCGAACGACTAAGGATCCGATAATGTTATTCCAATCAAATATTACGAGGAAGCAAAAATCCTTCGTAAGGAAATGAGTTAACAATAAAAACTTTAAATTGGTTTTTCTCGGTTTTACAATTTTTGAATCATGTGAATGTTTGGGGGCACATAACTAAAAATGTTATTCATTTAAATACTTGAAATTTTTTATGTGTAATTCACAAGTATATTTAAACATTTTAACGCAGGGAATAGTCTGTAAAGTTTTTACTTTTTTTTAAAAAAAATCTTTTAGGTTAAAAATATTGACATTCTTCAACGATATTTAAAAAAAATTCATATTTAATCTAGTTTTTAGTTTTTCAAAATAATCTTGTGTTAAAATACTTAAAAATGTCTATAGATGAAACTGTGAAAATTTGAAATGGATATATTAATTAGTTAATTCTTGAGATGCCCCCAAAGTTGGACAATTTAACATGGGCTTCTATGGAGGTGCCAGACCCCCTTAATATAACCGATTCTAATAATGAAAACAAAAAATTTAATCAAAATGATAAGATGAATCCAGATTAGATTACACTAAGATGTCTTCAAATCTCCGCCAGTCAGTGCAACCTACCATTTTAAAATCAGTCCAATTGTGCTTCCTGATTTACTCGTATTACAACCCAGTAATTTTAACGAAATCTACTGATGATGTCACATTACGTGATAATGATTGACAGTTGTCTGGCTCTTTGTGATCGGAAGAGTATCTTGTTACTTTTGTAGCTCCGTTTAGGCCAACTCTGACAACCAGAATATATTTTTTGATCAAGTGTCCGATTCACGATGTCCGTGAGTCGTGATCACCTTGAATGTTAAAATACTTTTTGTTCACGTTTGAACCTTTTATTCTACTTCGGCCTGTACTTGGGGTTTCTGATTTTAAACAATATTTAGGTTTTTTTTTTTAATGGACTTAGATTTTATGTTGCAAGTTAATTTCTAGTCCTTGAATTTTTCTGGAAAGTGCTTGGATTTTTTAAAACAAATGTTGTTTGAACCATTTTAATAAGGATATGTATTAGACCAAAAGTTTGGAATTTCAAACAAGCAAAACTTGATTTAATACATCAAATGAACAGCAAAAACATGTTCATAGACAAATCTGAAGATAGTCTGACGCCATAAATCAAAGTAAATGCCCACTTACTTGTACTTATTTAAAAATGTTTATAAAAAAGGTTAAAAGTACTTTTAGTAGTATAGTTTTATATAATTATTTAAATTTGTCGTGTCGTGATTCATAAAAAAAAATTATCAATGTTTTGTTAAGCTATACTGCTTAACAAAATTAACTGCTACACAAAGATTGAATTGTGTATAGATTCAAGTGATTTAATTGCTGTGACGTTGATTTATAAGCAATTTATTTTTCTTTAGTATTTTGCTACAGCTTTTTTCTACATTTTAGCACTTTTGCTACAGCATTTTTTGACCCAGGTTGATCCCTGGTGCAAAAAACTACGTTAGTCTGTTGAGTAGTTCAGTAAATACAGGACGTTTGTTTCAAGTGTTTAGTGCAGAAATAGCGGAGGAGTTGTTACGTTTTTCTCCCTCCTAAAATATTTGAAATTTGTGACTGACGTTGTTTCTGCACTCACCGATTCAATTGTAAACTTTACTTTTTGTGAATTAGCAAAGCTGAAGATGATGAAGTGGGCATTAGGTATGATATGATATTTGGTATATGGACAGTTCTTGCATACCCTTTGACCAGGGTTGGTATGGTTTGTACCTAAAAAAAACGTCCGTGGTGCAACAGCCTGTTAGTGGGCCAGGGCCTGGCACGCCCATTCTAGCTTGCCCTTGTCCAAGGTGGTCAGTCTCACACGGAGCCCCAGTGTGTAGTCCCCAGGCATGCTTGGTACTAATTTTATCGCCCCATTTAAGAGATGACAGGCTGAATCAACCTCGCCCTATCCAGGATTGATACCCGGACCTTTGGCATGGCAATACAAAGGACTGCCACTGGGCCTCCATGGTTTTTAGCACCCTCAGTAAATACCATAGTATGAAACCGGAAATTGTTTTACACCTAGGAAAAATTTAATAATTGAAAAATTATTTTCTTAATAATGTGACCAATTAAAACAATTTTATTAAATATTTATCACGTCTTTATTTTTTTTTAAATTCGACAAATCTTCCTTAGTTATTTCATATCTATTTTTAACGTAATAATTGAGTACTCTTGTTTATTATTAGAGTATTTTCTGTGGTGAATATTCATTAAAATGTTGCATTGGAAAAATAATTATTGAGTTATGTCTACTAAGCATAGAAAAAAATTAAACACCTAAGGTTTGGCAAACTACGATGTCTATATTGGAGATGGTGTGGCAATTAGGAAGTATGAGCTTTATAAAGGTTCCCCCCACAAAGTCAGTGGCATAATTACAATCACAGCCAGAAAACAAAAATTTGGACGTAAACAAAAAAGAAAAAACTGATGTTTACTTTTATAAAACTTTTTAACTGAAAGGAATTTCCTGGATAAGGTATACCCGAGAAAGATTATTTTCTTGTTTTTTCTGAAATGGAGGTATTTCCCACTGGGATGGAAAATATTAGTTTTGGAGGGGAATACCCAACTCTGCCTTTGACCATGAATTTTAATATTTTTTATCTACTGGGACATATTCATAGTTCGTACGGTGCTTAAAAACCTTAGAAAGTACTTATTTTTTACATTCGTTTATAAGGCCCTTAAAAAGTACTTATTTTTTAACTTTATTCTTATTTTTAATTTTTGAACCAAAGTCCTTAATAAGTGCTTATTTTTCCTAGAAACTTAAGAATTTTCGTCAAATATTTCGTAATTTTTTTCATGCGGCTTAGTAGATCGCTTGTAGCTCTGATGCTCTGCAATTTGCCGACTTTCGGATCGCCGAAGTTTCGCGACTTTCGGATTGCCGTTGTTTCATGACTTTCGGATTGCCGTTGTTTCACGACTTTCGGGTTTTGCTGTTGTTTCGCGACTTTCGGGTTGGCTGACTTTCGGGTCGCCGGAGTTTTGCGACTTTCGGGTCGCTGGAGTTTCGCGACTTTCGGGTCTCCGGAGTATCGCGACTTTCGGATCGCCGGAGTTTTGCGACTTTCGGATCGCCGGAGTTTTGCGACTTTCGGATCGCCGGAGTTTTGCGACTTTCGGATCGCCGGAGTTTTGCGACTTTCGGATCGCCGGAGTTTTGCGACTTTCGGATCGCCGGAGTTTTGCCACTTTCGGATCGCCGGAGTTTTGCGACTTTCGGATCGCCGGAGTTTTGCGACTTTCGGATCGCCGGAGTTTTGCGACTTTCGGATCGCCGGAGTTTTGCGACTTTCGGATCGCCGGAGTTTTGCGACTTTCGGATCGCCGGAGTTTTGCGACTTTCGGATCGCCGGAGTTTTGCGACTTCCGGATCGCCGGAGTTTCGCAACTTTCTAATCCCCGAAGTTTCGCGGCTTTCGGATTCCCAAAAATAAAAAGTTTAAATTTGCAAGTCAGTACTATTTAAGTAATATGTTGGTTATATTCTTGTTAAATTTTATTTTAATAACTTTTGTAAGTTTTATTTCTTAATCAGACCACTATTGAATATTGTCTATATATAACTGAAATTTTCCCTGCATGCTTTTTAATTTAATATTTTGTAGGTTTTGAATTTTATTTCTCACCTGTTGTTGATAAATAGTATAAAGCACAAATTTCTTTTTTTTCCGTTGCAACAATTTTTCTTAGTAAGACATTATTATTATTATTATTTGTATTTCCCGAATTTTTTTACATTATCTAAACTGCACAGGAAATTTAAGTTTCCGATTGCTGTAAAACTTTTTTAATAAGGTCCTTAAAAAGTACTTATTTTTTTTTATAAAATTGGAGTATGAACCCTGATATTGCAGTGAATTTCTAAGTGCTTCCCCCTTTAGTAATTTTATTTTTTAACGTTTGTTAGGGCAAATATGAGTCATGTTAGTAGTCAAAGGGTTAAGGAACTTGTGAAATCAAAACTTAAAACTGTAAATGTATCATTATTACCAGAGATTGAATGAAGTAACATGTAACTTATAACACTAACTTTATTAGTATAATTATTTGTACTTGTACTAGCTACTTATTCGAAAATTGAGGATATACATATACAAAACAACTTTGCAACTGTTAGCAATGCATTGTTTTATTTAGTTTACATTGTAATGACCCATTGTCAATAGTGAAGTTATGTATAAAAAACCTTTCGTATATTGATATATGCTTTTATTTTAGGATTATGGAAAGGAAACACAAGCACATGATGTACTGAATGATTATTTCAAGTCCAAAAGAGCATAATGTAAGAAAGTTCATAATAAATTAAAAAAAAGAAAATCTTGTCTTTTTTTTTATTTTATGTCCAAGTTTATGATCAAATTTCTATTGATTGAAAAATCATAAACTAGAATTGTTTATGAGAGAGACTATTGTTTAAGAATTGATATTTTCATACGCCTTTAGTAAACTGCTTTTCTAAGTGTGTAAGAATGAACAACCTACTTCTAGTTTTATTTTTAAAAAAAAGTGTAACTCTGTTGTGGTGTCATTCATGAAACATTAATGTTAATGGCATTAAAAACTAGTAACTTTATAAACAAGGTTGAATATTATGTAAAATATGTATTGTTTGCTCATATTAATAAAGTTAGTGACATCCATTGAATAAAACTTAACTATGTGCTATTACTGGTTGTTTAATTTATCCTTCTCCGGTCAATAATGTATTAGGTGCAAGTTTCTTTAGTTGACTTTTTGCATCATTTGACAATTAATAAAGCTTAAAATAGTAAAACCGTAGATATCATGAAGTATCAGATTCACAGATCACGTGACTTCCAATGATAACGACGGGACGCGCATGAAGACCAAAATTTGAGGGGCATGGGGCCAGTGTTGTCACCATTTTAAGGAGAAAAGTGCTATGAAAAATAAAATCTAATTATAAAATTACTAGCTGCATTTAGGAGTATTTTTATAATAATTTTTTTAATTTGGAAGTAAATGGTCTTTTTCTCTTAAAAGTGGTGGTAACTTAGGCCCCTCCAATTTTGGTCTCTATGCATCCCATTGTTAGCATTGGAGGTCACGTGATCTGCCAATATAATACTTAAATTATATCTGAGTAAAGCAGATCTTTTTAATAAAATTCATTAAGAAGGTATTTTTGATGTGATGTAAACAAATTACGTTAAAAACAAGGAGTCTAATCAATTGTGACATGTTTCAGTGGTCACTGTATCAGAGTTTGACGGTATAGGTAGTAAGGATTATCTACTAATAAACGAGTAAAAGCAGCATTTAAAAAAAAAATCGTTAGCAATAACATTTTTTAAAAGTTGATTGTTAAAGCTGTAACAAATTCAAACAAAAAGAACACCAACATTCATGTCCATAAATTCCAGTTTTTAACTAAAGTATTTTGTTGATAAATTTTTTTAAAGATTCTTAGAAGTTGAAGTTAGTTTTATTATAAACATTGGGTTCAATGTATAAAGATTAACCAACCATTCTCATTCATTCATAATCCTTATTTTTTCAAGTCTCAACTTTAAAAAATAATTTGAGGTCCTAAAGATAACATAGAATATATAAACTACCAACCATTTTCTATAATTTATTTTTTTAAAAATGAACATTTTATTACTCCAAATACTTTCGTTTTGAATTGATAACACTAAAGTTTATTTGACAATAATTTTTGGCACCTAATAGTTTTATTTATTGTAATAGAATGAATGAAGTTATTGGAACAACCAGCTATGACTAAAAGGTGAAAACGATCTGTGTTTAGTTTGCACATATATCCGAATAACAGTACAACTTGCAAACGGTAAATATACTAAACTGCAAAATTTAAGAAGCAGGGAATCTGTAATCTTTAAAAGGGGTAATATGTTTAACCCAAATTTTTTTTTTCAATGATGTTACATAGCATGGTCTTTCACGAAGTTCTTCGAGTATTGCCATACCTAGTTACAGTAAAAAATACAAGTTTTCTTGTAAAAAAATGAGTTAATGTAAAGAATATTTCTCCTTCCACAAAATAAAAGTACCATAACAAATCACTAAAAAATATAAATACCAAGTATTTTACACAAACATTCAAGACAGCTTTTTTTTTACCAAACTATAATTTACAATAGTAACATATTTGGCAAAAATTTGCAGGATAATTACAATCAATATTGAATGTTTCTGTTATTTAGTACTGGATCTTTTATATTGGTACTGAAGCTATCTAATAATACAAATATAAACACCTGTATAAGATTAATTTTTAGTTATTTATGCATGTCTAAATCGCTTCAAAAGGAAATTCAAGACCCTTAAGAAATGGTCTTTGTCAATAGATCAAGAATCTCACATTGACTATCACTAATGTCGGAAAAGCACATCGTGGATAAGGAAATGATTTAGTGATACAGTTGCTAAAAATTTTTAATAACTAAAATTCTGTTTTCAACTTATTTGTAATAAAAAAACAGGCTATGGTTCACACATTTTATGTTTAACATGTGCCTAAATATAAAACAAATGTAGTATAAAAGTAATTTGACAATACCTTAAACAGTTTTAGTTAATACTTCACAATGAAAATGAAAATCCAATTGCAAGAAATTTAATAAACTGTGCTTCATGTTTAAAATATCAACATGTATAGATATTACACACTCTCAACAAAATTAACATGCATGCTAAAATAAAAAATTTTTTATCCAGCTGGAATGCTGGCTTCAATTATATATCATACCTGAGAAATTTGTTATGCTTTACAAAATTGGTGAAAACAGATTATCACTCATCTTGCTAACAAAGGCTAAGGTAAGTACTATACTCTTTTTGACCACAATACAAGCTTTCAAAAAGTCATTCCAAATTAACCTAGTTTCATTTTCCCTCTACCCAACTTTTTGAGCTTGATTTGGAGCCCTAAACAATGTAGGTTTAAAACAGCAAGGCCCCTTGTTTCTGAGAGAACCACACGTAGGGGTAGAGGGGGAGAAAGTGTTTCTGAAGCTTGCGTTGTAATCAAAAGGAGTCTAACGCAATGGTATTTAAATAAAATCGAAACAATAATGCAAGTGTATGAACGAAATAAAAATAATTAATATAACTTATAGGGGTAAATCATACATTTAATAAGCCAATTATACAACATGGATGAAATTCCATGATGAAAAATTATACAAAAATTTGGTCCATGTATGACAAAATAATGAAGGAAACACAACAGTTCTTTCCGTGTGTTTTTATTGAATGAAATCAAGTGATGAGGAATGAAAAGATCTTTGCTTCTTAAGTCACAAACACAAAGTTGAATCTGTAAAAGCAATGACAAAGGGTAAAAAACACACATTTAAAACATGATAGAAACATTGTGCACAATAAAACCTGTTATTCACAATAACTGTGACTTCACTTATTTTGTTGTTGCAAAATTGAAGGATTAGGTCCGTATTGCGACAGCCACTGTTAATTTTGAACTAGACTCACCAAAAACAATTAGCGATTCTGAAATTTGTCATGCATACCAGTAAATAAATAATAAATGTACATGGCAATCGTGTTTTACGTAATAAGCAGGGTTTGAAAATAACAGCCACTTTTCGCACAATGTCATCGTGACAAGTTCTTTGAATTGGTTTCAAATTAAATCTGCTAAGAATAATCACAAAATCATCCACGATCTTGAATTTTTCAAATCATAGATTATGATCATAAAATCGCACAACTCCGGAGATCTATAAATTGCAAAACTTCAAAAAATGACAAAATTGTGTAGATAATCAAAATAAGACGATCCAAAAATCTTGGGTTTTTAGTGGTGATTTTTTTTCAATAATTTGTTTTAAAGAAATGCTCCCACAGGGTTGTTACAAAATCCTAGAAAAAAGGTTCCCTGATACTTCCATGATTTCCCTGATGCTTTCACAAAAATTTCCCTGATTTTACATTTACCCAGAATTTAATTCAGTACAGAAAATATAACCCAGACATCACAGGAATTCAGAGTTTCCGCATTATGGGCTAGCCTGCCTAACTTTTCTACATTTCCGAAAATCTGAATGAGTTTAGAGGAATCATGTGATCAAAATATCATTTTATAACATGATCCGCGAGAGAGATTGATCCTTCTTTCAGGCAAGTAGGATCAACCAGAATATTTTTTTTATATCAAGTGTCCATTAGTAGTGATCACAAGAACCTAAAACTGCTGCTTAAGTAATCCAAAATGGAAAAAAAATTCGTGATATTTTACAAAATTTGAAAAATTTCCACGAGAATTCCCTGATATTCCCAGAATTAAAGTTCCCTGAGAATTCCCTGTTTTCCAGGTTCTGTTACCACCATGTCCCAGGTAATGTGCATTCTGCTCTTATTTTTGTAAGTCAAAGCTCAGATTGCTCCTAAATTTCTCTATCCAATTTCAAACACCGGTTGTAAGAAGCCGTGTTTACCTCGATAGTGCCTGGGGTAAACTCGAGATGATGGGACCATATCCCTGGGCGTTGTCGTAGAGCTCAAAGAGAGGCGCAGCAACCAGCTTGTAGTTTTTGGGAACAGCGAACAGGGCTGCAGGAAAAACATTTGTTAACACTTTGCAATTCCCATGCTTATTGCTAACACTTTAAGTATGGTTTCTAAAGCCTCAATAAATATTATTTACATTTTTTGCCAAATTTGAGTCCAGAAAAAAGTCTCAGTCATCTGTTTCCACGTGGCATGAATTCACTAATCAAGGCTCAAAAAAGGATTTATTTTCAAGCCACTCAAGATATGCCCTTTGTAACAGATCGTCATAAAAAATATATGTTAAGATTGTTTAGGATTTTAACAAAGTAAAGTTAAAAATTTGCCTTTGAAAACCTGATTCAAGGTTACCAAGTAAAAAAATACATAGCATACCTTCATTTTTAATGCCTGCAAAACAATGCGTATATCACACACACACACAACTTAAACTTTTTTTAATGTAAATTGAACAAGTCATTGCGAGCGTAACTACAACAAGTTAGCAATATTGCACTTAAATATTTTAGAAGTAAAAACTTTATGTAAAAAAATCAATAGTTTTTTTTTATGTTTTATCTTTAAATACTAATTTTATCCTAAATTTTTTTGACACATTTAAATTTAATATTTTTTTCTTCAAAACTTTCCAACAAACTATGCATTAATTATTAAAGAAATGTCCACATTAGACCTGATTTGTGGTTAATTAAAAAACGTAACTGTATTAATTATCATTACCCTTTTCTGGCAGTTGCACTAAGTAGAGCTTCTTGTGCTCCTTAGGTTTAGTAATATGAGGAGGAACATAGGGGTACTGTAAAAAAAGAAACACAGTATATAAAAATACTTTATCACATATAAAATCAAAATACTTTGTTATTATAGTAATACACTTCCTTACTTATACTTCCTTTGAAATAAAAAATAATCATCAAAAAGAATTTTCATACTAAAAAATTTCAATGTTACAAAAAAAAGCAACTTTTTTATAACTCCTAAATTTTGTCTTTATTTATTTTTTCCCTTAATTGTTTCTACTTTATCCAGCAGAAAATTTTAACTAGTATTTCATTGCTTGTAAATCACACAAAAATATTTTACAATAAAATACACAAATAGGTCTATGCTTGCAAATCCAATTTTTTCCCCAGTATACTGAGTCTTCGAATTCGAATTGGAGAATTAAAACGTTAACTATGAGAAAAAAATTCAAAGCCAACCAAAACTGTTTAAGGTTATCTCAATAAAAAAACAAGAAGTTCTTAAAGAACTAAAATAGCCTACTTTCCTATTACTTAAATACTTACTAAAATTCTTATCTTGAAAAAAAAACTAGGTTCGTATCAGTAAGTGACATCAACAACCGTTTTTCCACATTAAATTTAAAATAAATTTCACTAAACGCAGCATCTAACTAAACACAGCATCTTTCACTAAACGCATCTTTATTTGAAGTTATAAATATTTAATTTTTCGTAGAACAAAAACCAAAAAACTACTCCTCAATAAACATTTACTTGCTAAATTCGGCTAGTTTCATTTATTTTATTTCGAAAATTAAATAATTATAACTTAAATCGTTTGCAAAAATTTGTATTTCAAAGAATTTATATCAACATACAAAGATCTCGTAGTGAAATATATATTTGACGTCATCTTAAATTGATCGATGTCTCAATAAATTTATTTTAATGTATTGTCTAAAAGAATTAAAGTTTCTCAAGCAATTGTTGCGATGGCAATGGTGATTTAATTCTAATGAAAAATGGCTTCCTATGCTTTTTAAATGAGCATTAAATTTTGATGTTTTTTAAATAATTGAAGTACTTCGAATTTGAATTCTTTTCTGAAATTTTCAATGTATTCTAATTTCGATGCGCTGAATTTTTTGACGTATCTCACTTGTTCGTAGCATTTGTAGTTAAATTCAGCGATTTAAATGACTCGAAATTGAATTTCAATGCTAATTCAATGGGAAATTCGTCGTCAAATAGTAGATTTATGTCCGTCCTATAGTACAGACAGACGGACAAAAAGTATGAAAGTTGGGTGTCTGGGGTTATACCTTTCTAATAAAAAAAGAATTTTTAAGATCGGATTGTTAGAACTGGTTTTGGAAGGGGGGTACGGACAGACGGACGGACGGACGGACGGACATCGACCGCATGTCAATACCTACTTTTTCATTTTTTTTAATTCTTCGAATTAAAAAAAAAGAAAAGTAGGCTAAAAAAAAATATATGATACAAATGAAGACCAAAGTTGTGAAAAATTCATGTGGGACCAACTAAGTAACACAAAAAACTTAACACTTTCATTTGGTGTTAATGGCATAAACAAATTGTTATTAAGTAAATAATTCATGATAATGACACATTTGAAGATAGTAAATTAAACTAGGCAAAGTAGTTAATGAACAGACTAACCCTCATGCGAATCATGCAACTTGACAACTTTCAATGTACTCATAAACACAATCAGTTTAAGATATTCACAATTAGATTTGCAAGGTTTTGAAATACAGTATACACATCTTCATAACAGGCTTAAGTAGAACCATAGGCAAGCGCTATATACAAATATCGCTTTGGTCGTTATCATTATATACCTTACAATTTTAATTGTATTTATTTTTAAACAAAAAAAGACTAAATAGAACAGACATACAATCCTTGAAAATATATGGATATCGGAAGAATCGCGTTATTTCCTTTGATTTTTTATTTTATGGATTACACATATTGATTAACAAAATTTTGTATTTTGGTTTTTCCATCGGCCGATGGTAGGCTGGAAACATCGGCCCATTAACTTTTGAACAATTGGCATCAGCCCGAATTCGCCCTCGGTCGATCCCTAATGAGCACTTCTAAGAAAACTAGGTTAGTTGTCCTTCAATTTCATGTGCGATTTGTTATATTTAGAATAAAATAAACTCCTGTAATATACCATTAAAACTCGGGCATTCTCTTATGGACACCCGGTATATTGATACTTGCCTCATAAATAAATCCACAATTAAAATGTAGCACCATTATATTCATTGTACTTAAAAATAACAAGTTACAAATCATTAAACCAGTAACATTTTTTAAAAATTATTTTTAAAGACTAGAAAATCAGATATTTGCCACGTAATTTTGAATTTTTGCAACGCATCTTTGGGGGATCGATAGTGATAAAAGTAATGCTTTACATTTTAAGGATAATAAAATTTTGGCAGGTAACGTAGATCAGATTAAATAGCGTCTAGTTAAGAGGGAGTCCACTGTAAAAAGAACATGAAATATACAAGGCTTTGACTGGAGTACAGCGGCCAATCATGGCCAAGCATTGGAACCACTGGAATATTGTACTAACCCCATCGTTTTACCATCTATGCAAGGTTTCAGAAGCATACCTGAGGTGGTTCAAAATTTGGCCTCCACCAATTGCCAACAGTGTCCTCGATGATCCATTCTTGGATTACTCCGTCCTGTCTGCCAAGAGTCTGAAAAGATAAGTTTTGATTACAATTCATAGAATCGTGTTATTTTTAATTGACTGAACAAGATTAGTTGCTGATAGACATATGCTGTACAACAAAACTATTTAAATTTTGATGTCCGATAAAAATTACAAGACAATAGGACAAATGAAGGAAACTATTTGTAGAGTGCATAATCAAATGATATAAAGGAATATAATTTTTTTAAAATTAAATTTGGATTCCAGCCAAATTTGAAGCAACAAATTGATATGTCTGATTAAAATTACAGAAAATAATAGAAGTTTAAACTGCTTTATCAAAAAACCTTAAAATTTTTAAGCAACATAATGAAATTGTTAGGTCTGTGTTAAGCAAAATATATATATAGGTTTTTTAAAGCCAATTTTGGAGCCCACCATAATAATTTGCTGATCCCTGGCCCTTGTAGGCCAAGATAATTATCTGGTTTCTCGACCTATATGTATGTAGTCCACTGTACAGTAAAAATAGCTTTGCTAACCTGGTCCTTACTCGGCAATTTAAGCCTACATGTGAAGAGGCTTAAGCTGCTCTTTTTATACTGAAGAGAAATTCATAAATTTTGTTTTGTCTTTTGCTAATAACTAATATAAGAAATATAATTTAGAAAAAAAACAAAACCTATAGAAAAAGCCTAATCAAACCCTCATTTACCTCAGTCATGAGCCTTTTGAGTCCCTCCAACTCATCTTCTCCAGCCTCTAATTCACCTCCAGGACTAGAGGGGAAAAAAAGAGTTGTAAGACATGTTATAATGCATTTTAACTTTTTACTAAAGGCAGATTACTGAAACGAATTTTCAGTGCAGGAATTCATAGAGATTCTCAACACAGGGCTAAAAAAAAACACCCATCCTTCCATTCTGGGTGGTCAAAAATTCCCTGAGGACAACGAATTTCTTGAATACGAAGTCCTTGTTGATGGCCATTTCCCGGTTAATGTTCATGATACATTATTTTTTGTTATCTTACAAGAGTCTAGCATTAGGTTACTAAAAGTAATCTATATTTCTTTTATTACTGTATAATGTAATTCTACTAACTACGATTTAATAATGTATTAAGTACTTTATTTAAATGTTTGTAATAAATAAAAGAAAATATTTTAATTATTTACAAGTTAATTTATATAATTAGAGTTTGAAGGTTTAGTTTCAAAGGAAAACGGGTACATTGTTGGACAAGCTGTACTCAAGAGCGGGTAAAATTTCTGAGATTTTTTGAGCACTGGTTCAGCATTCGGATTAAATTTAATTATTTAACAATAT
This sequence comes from Hylyphantes graminicola, assembly GCA_023701765.1. Classification (NCBI taxonomy): domain Eukaryota; kingdom Metazoa; phylum Arthropoda; class Arachnida; order Araneae; family Linyphiidae; genus Hylyphantes; species Hylyphantes graminicola. The sequence goes on from CM043116.1 coordinate 10,958,371, forward strand.
TGAATTTTTGTTCCAAACTTTTCCGGATTGGTCCTATTTCTTTGGTCTTGTTTCTCTTTGAACGACGGTATGATGACTAAATTTCAATATTTCTTATAATTTAAAATTTCTAAAAGTAAACTGTGATAAGTTACTTTGCTTATTTTGTAACCATAACTAGTTACTTTTTGTTATAAATAACCATACCTCATAACTTTTCATATTCATTAACTGTAACAGTTACTTTTAAAAGAAACTTTCCAATCGCTGCTTTTCAGTAACACTTCACACAACACTCACAGCTTGAAGAATGTAGTCCCCAACTGCAGCAACAGAACGTGTGGCAACCCATGCTCGTGAACCAGTAAAACTCCCTCGGCCGATCGCCTCATCCCGATCTTGTCAAACTCATCTCTCATGCGACGGAAGCGAGCGGGAACGGAGCTGTCACGCTCATACAGGGGCTCTTTGGTACCAAAAGTGTAGTTGGTCAGAGGGTACCTGAAACCGAAAAAACAAGCAATTTGTAACAGTGTTTTGTCAGAATTTTATGCTTGCTTTACACACATAAAAAAGTATTTTACACGCTGAGCATAAAAACTGCTGAAACAAAACAAACGCTGAACATTCTCTACATTTATATTTAACAACCAATTACAGAATGCATGACAAATTGAGCTGACCTTTGCTCCTTTTCCAACACTGGTCCCCGGTGTATTCCCGGAATTCGTCCCTGCCCTATTCATCTATTGTTCGACCCCTTTCCTCGCTGGAGAGGACTTTCTTCATTGTGTTGTGTACAAACAAAAGCAAAAAGGTTCTTCACTCAAACACTTCCACAAGTTGAAATTTTGAAGCAAGTACGAAAATGGCTTCCTGTGGCAAATTTTTTTCTGATATTTCAACAAATATTCGGTCGAAATATCAAGGAATTGCTTGTTTTTCGGTCGTAAAAAAAAGGTTTTTTTAACACTATTCCTATGGTAAAATGTTTGGGACTTTCCGAAGCGGTCTTTATAACGAAGGGGTCGCTAAATCGTGGGGTCGCAAAATCGAGGTTCTACAGTATTGGCATTCTGACACACTGAACGAAAATATCCTAATTTTGTGATTTTACAATGCACAATAAAACTAATAATTTTCTTAAATTATTGGGGGGGCTCTGCCCCCCTAAAAGAATTTTTGAGGGGGCTCGGGCCCCCTCAGGCCCTATGGAGTCGGCGCCTCTGTATAGCAGTTCTGCTATGCCAAATTATTTGTGTACAGCAATTTTTCATTAATGTATAGCACTTTTGAAAAAATTTAAGGACTCTTGAAGTCGCAGTCTTTTTTTAATTGTTTTTTGGGGGGGGGGGGAATGTTAATTTTTGAGAAATATCTCCCTTCCTGTTTCTTTATTTCTTGCGAATAATATTTACACACATTACAATAAAATTATTATATAACATATTGCATTATTAAAAAAAACTCCATGACTTAGAAAACTGAACTGAAGCGATCTGATTCTGAATCGTTTGCAAAAACTTTCTAAATGTGGCTGCAGCATGACTTTTTAAGCAAAAAATTTGGCCGCAGGTAATAATTACGAAAATCGTCATCCGGAAGTCGGTAAACTACCAACCGAACTACTATGCGCGGAAAGTGTAGTTGGTGAGAGGGTATCTGAAACAAATGGGTTTGGATTGAGATAAAGACGCACTAAAACCTAGTGGCTGAATATTTCTCAACATTCTGCAAAAAAATTCTGAATCAGATTTCAGTATGGTTAACCCTGGTGATATTTTTTCATATTAGGCAATAAATAATTCATTCTGGCGACCATCCTCTGACTTGGGGCCAATAATGTTTTTCGGAAACCCTTTTTTTGCCCAGTCAACTTTTCCACTACACTATTTTTTTAAAGCGTGTTCTAAAAATATCTAAGCTTCTAAAAATTTGCCACGAGTGATGGTACAGTAAATTTCTACCAAAATTCTAAAGTGATCACTTTTCTACGGAAAGAAGTTGTACCTTCCTTGCCAATGAATAACCCATAAAAACTAGCAACTTGTACCAGTCTTAAACTAATTCGAATAGTCTTTATTTCCCAAGTAATCCAAGCTTATGCAAAAGTAGCACTCCCTTGCCTTAAAATGATATTGTCAAACTTGTATCATGGTAATCTATTCAAATCCTAAATGCATATAATTTATTCTGAAGTTTACTCATACTAATATTTTATTAATTATATGCCAAATGGTTTTAAATAATTATTTACTTTTTTTAAATAAATTCTTTTACATTTTAACGTTCCACTTTTCAAATAAATCTGGTCTGCAATTTAATCAACTTCCCACTGCTGTTTCAAGTTGGCCATTTTGAAATTAGGTAGTATTTTTGGCAAGTGCCTGGGTTTTTGGTGTCGATTCAACTAGGCGACATTTTTGAAAAGTCGCCAATCCGGTCAAGATTCTTAAGGTCAAAAACGGATGAATAAAAAAACTTTTAGGGAATGTAAAACATAATGATCAATGAAAATCGTGGACGATGGCTCCTCCACTAAATAATAAAATACTCTTTATCCAATAATGTCCACGAAATCTCCCGGATCACCTTTACTGTACGGTAACTTTTGGCTCGCTTTTTTCAGACTTGGCCATAAATAGTTTTTTTGTGGCAACCTGTCTGACTTCGACTGATGACTTGAATTCCTTGACTTTGCAACAATGACGTATTCCGGCAACCCTATCTGACCGTTATTTGCTCATTTCGGTTGGGTTTCTGTTCTGGAAAGTCGCCAGAATACGGACTTTTGGCGCTATTTCGGAAAGTTCGCCAATAGTTAGTGTACAGTCCATTCAACTTGTTTGATATTGTTTAATTGTTGTGTTCCTGTTTTGTGTGTCCATGGATTTGTGTATATACACTTGGGATAATAATAAAAAAAAAAGTGTACAGTAAATTTCTACCAAATCCCCCTTCCTTTCCATTCCCACCATATGGACACTCGCTTGCCCGCTAAAATGTTATTAGCACTAATACGCTGCTTATATAAACTAATTATAGTCGTTTTCAATATTTCCATTAGAAAATCAACATAAAACAAAACATGGGGGCCCGAAAGTGACAGACATAATAAAATCATGGAAATACTTACAAACTAATGGTTCGGTTTAACGAAGAATTGATCGGAGGGCTATTTTGACTGTTGTTTCCGGGAATGTATTTACCTGGAAATTGGTTATTTTGATTGTTAGAATTATTTGATTTAGGCCAACCAGCACTTGAACGACTCGAATGCGACGCCATCATAGAAAATATGAAAAAATGAATATGAAATGCAAATGGCCGTGACTATTGAGCCGACATCGGTTCATTAGGAAAAAATACTATTGAACCGACATCGATGAAATCGGTGGTATATTGATATTGGCTCGATTGTATATATCGATGAAAACTTATTCAGCCGACATTAGAATGTACTGCCAGATTCAGGTATCAAATTAGTAGTTGGTTAGGTTAGGTTTGAATTATCGTCGCACTAGAGCTACACAAGGGCTATTGGCGACGGGAGTCGTATTTTAGAGCCGCAGTCGAGTAACGAGGACTTTGAAGGATATTTAACGTGCACTCCCTTACACAGGGTATTATTCGTCGGACATTTTTGGCTGCACGGGCCGTTTGTAAGTCGGCAATTACAAACGAGCGAGTTATTTTGGCGATGCCCGGACCCGAACCTGGGACCTTTCGAGTGCCTAACCGACTGAGCTCCCCACCCCCAATTAGTAGTTGGAAATTGTCTTTAATCCTTAAAATAAATATTTCAGGACATTCTTGATATATGATGTTATGATATATATAAAATTGAGAAATCGAAACGCGCAATATGTAAAATGTAAAAAAAAGAAGCGTCTGTTTTAAATCGAAAGAAATGCGTTTTTACATTTATATCTAGCCCAACCCGTAAGAAAGGGGAACTTGATATTTTCCCGAGTTCCTAGCAAATCTAGGCAGAAGAGCATCAACAAGTGTTTCGAAGTATTTTTCACTTGTGGGTAGTTCAGCTTTTATTTGGATAGCAATAATTAAATTGTCCCCCATAGGGATATTGCTTGACCAATTTGACAATGATATATGGTCGGTCACTTCCTCCGGTGACTTTCAGTTCAAAAGTGATAAGTTATGATAATATAAGGTTTCGGGAGACTCTTGTGAAGGGACTCAGAATAGGGCAGTAACACCAGAGGCAATTTTTAAATATTATGTACCCTTAACCTTAAAATTTTAGTAAATTTTCTAATTTAATTTTTTTTACCTTGACTGACTCATTACGTTTGGTCTTATCTGTGACATAACAAGAAAAATGATAGAAAATCTAAATTAGCACTTTAATCAAGGGCAATTACACAAAAAAAAAATCGCAAAGGGCCTGTAAAATCTGTTGTGCCTCTGTAGTCTGTGTTTTCTTAGGTCAGGCCCTGCTCACAGGGTAAGGATGTTTGTGTGTGCGAATAAGCGTGAGTTCTATGTAAATAAGACTGTGGTAGCCCAGTACATATGGTGATGGACAGGAGATCGGAAAAGCCCCGGTTCGACTCCCGGATTAGTTAAATAACTATCGAACCCATGTGGGTCCGACAGTGTTGTTTTCGGTCGCCAGTAGCAGTACCTCCTTTAGACTGAAAACAAATGTCTTTATTAAAAAAAAAATCTCCCTCCTATATTTATAGCTTATTTGTGAAATTCGTAGATAATTGCTCAATAATTTTGAAGTTAGCAACCGATATCGTTTTCATTGTGTTTTCAAACAAATTATTTAATTGTCAAGTCAAATTTAAACACATAATTTAAGTTAAATTACAATGACACTAAATATCAAAGAATTCATGCATGGTTTAGGGTTAAAGTATTTTATATAAAATATTCTATATATATATATACGCGCACACACAAGTACCCTATGTGAAAAAGACCGAAAATGTACAAGAACTTGTTAATAGTAAAAGCCTTATTCAAAGGAGAAGTGGGTGGTATTATAGTGTTCAAAACCCCAATTAAAATAACCAATTTTAAATGTTTATATTCTATTATTAATGAATATTAATATTTTTCAATGTAATTTCTTTATTTGCATGTTTAACGCCATTGATTTATGTAAAGAACAAAATTAATAAAATAAGAAACTAAAGAATTTGATCAAATAAATTATTTGTAGGTTAAATACACATATTTTGCAAACAAAAATATTAACAACAAAAATATGTGTTTAATTTGGTTAATTTAAATTATTTTTTGATGCTACTCATAATCTCAATTCAAGTTTATTAAATAAAATATGCTCCTTTACACCCCATTAGTAACATTTATCCTTGGCGAGAAATTTTTTAATTGGTTTCTTCTATCTCTGTTACTCATTTACAATGCAATAACCAATGGTTGCAATTCATTTAATTGTACCCCTAATTCTCTAAAAACTACTTATAAGTGCAATATATTTTAAAACATAAGAGAAATGTGAGTGAATTTAACTTTTCTTTATTAAAATATAAAACACATCAATTTTACATACATTTATAATAGATTTGTTATTATACATTGGAAAATGGTTTTTTAATTTCAATGTAAAGTGAAAACACAATATAAATTACAAACATTGTATTGCTGGTCTTCAGAAATGCAACATACTCGAGGACTACCAGTATGACTTTACCCTAAATCGGCTTTACAAAATTCTTGTAGAAGCATACCACATTCATAAGCAGGCATCCTGACTTTGATCATCAGAACATTTTTAACACTTAGCCAGCTATAAGGGGTGAAGAAATTTTTGATATCCTCAAGATTAATGCAGGCCTCCATGCATGATGATTGATGAAAGAACTTTCATAACATCTGTCTCCACTTCTTTATAAATTGGAACTCTTCTATGCAAAACATCCAAAGCGGGACAAGCTTCCACAAATCATACTAAAAGAAGCTTCTGTCTCTGGGATAGCAGGTTTTCTTGCAAAAGATATTGGCCTTTGAGATTTCTTCTTTTTCAATCCAATGACTGTAGTCAGTGAGTCTGAAAAAAAAGTACAAATAAAATCAGAGTGCTTATAAAATTTAAAAACCGTATCATAAGTAAGAATATAAATTTGTGGGTTTTTATCTTGGAAGTATCATAATCATTAATTTTAAGGGTGTCCTTGTAATGCCCAAAGGTTTTGATAGTTAATTTAAATAAATTTTAGTTACTTGTAATTACTGATTCACCATTCTTCCAATCTAGTTATTTAATATTGTTGCCTTGATCAAAGCTTATGAAAACTTAATGATGTTTAATTTATTTTACATAGAGGAGGCATTAATCATTAAAAAAAAATTGTGACTAAAATTTTAAGGAATGAGTTTTTTTAAGTTTGGCATCTTAAACCAGCCGATCATTAAATGTGAAATCCATAGATAAAAATATGAAGTCTACTTGACACTTCCTGATAAGGTACAGTAACGTAACGAGGTACAGTCGAAACTGGTTAACGAGAACTTGCTTAACACAAAATTTCGCTTAAGAAGAACTGAAAGCATTTCTCCAGCCTATAAAGCTAATATCAATTAACACAAAATACAGCTTAGCCTGAACAGAAAATTCGGAATTTGACTTTTTCCTAGCAATTCAAAGTTTCGAAGAACAAATGAAACAAAACATTTAAAAAACCTGGCACAACAAGCATTATAAATTGTCTTCTTTGAGAAAATCATAGGATCTCCTATGATTTATCAGTTTTATAATCCAATTAATGAGGCAAAAAGTGTAGGATGATCCATAATGTCATGAAAAGCAAATGTGCTCCGCATTTAAATTTATTAATATTCATTCAATATGAATCGAAGCAGCAATCTAAATAGCGTTACATTAGCAATGTAAAGCAAAATTCCACCATTGCACTTTTTCAAAAGAGAAAAAAATTACATTTTAAGTTAATTTGCTGCAATTTTAAAGATACCTATTTATTAATTGAATTAAAAATTGTATAAAACAAATATTAACACATTGCAATATAATATAAGGATAATTTTGAGATTTTATGTTAACTATCAATTGGTTCAATGTAAAAAAAATTACCGACGGTTAACACGAAATATTTCGGTGGCCCCTCGAGTTTGAGTTAACAGGGTTCGACTGGAATTCTTTCAATCACTTTTTACACAAACATTTAGATATGCACTTATGGTATTTAATCTTTTAGTTTATTAAATAGAGACAAAAAAGTTTTGATTAAAAAAACTTTTTCCAATATTCTAACATTGACCTGCACCACCATTTCAATCTTTTTTCGGGCTGATGTTTTAACGAACTTAACATTGGACGCTGATGGCTAATTTTTTTAAACAATCAATGACAATTCATCGGTTAACCCTTAAAGTATATAAAATATCATTTTAGGCAGTTGAATTACTTAAAAAAACAGTGTATTCTTATAGCAGTGCAATGTTTAATAAGGTGGCATCATTCAAAAATTTAACTGGGTCACTTTCAATAATAAAAACAATTATATCTTAAATTTGTACTAGATCAATACCTGTAAATCCAGACTTTAGGCATAGAATTGAATGTGGCTCGAGTTGTAGGGTGATTATGCTCTTTAATGCTGCTTCAACTTGCAGTTACTATTTGTCGTAAGAGAGGAGGATCTGGACAAATGATGGGTAGTTTGCGGAATGGTCCTAGAAATACAAAATTAAACAAATGAAATGACTTACTTCAACCAGTGCAATATTTTCTTTGTAAAATACACTATTTAAGGCAGTACTTAAATGGTGTGAAAGCTTGTATCACTCCACTGCTATTATTTTAAGAAATCAAATAATGTTTAGTTGTTAGACTTGAGTTATGTTGTTAGACTTTTAGTTGTTAACTTGTTCTAACACATGAATGGGCAAGTATCTACACTCATTAACTTCTTTTGAAAGAGTGCTTCACTTACACAATGAAAAGTAATGAGGCTTGGTATCAGTTACATTAATATTAATTTACAATAACAATTCAAGACAAAACATATAGTAATAAAACCAAAAATCAAGAAAATGTTGGTGGAGTCTTTGCAATTAGATAAATGTTGTCGAATCACATGAAATAAGGAATATGTAAGGAGTGAAATAAATCGCCTTCACTCGTAATAGAATAATTATACATTTCATGTTTGTTTCATTTTGTAAGTCACGTGCAGTATTCCCGTAATTAAGATTTACATAAAATTCTTGCTGTTGTGCATTCGAAAATATAGCAATTGCCAAAATATTACTAACTTGGATTGGCGACTGTTACCTTTGCATATTTTCTGGCGATTTGTTTACCAAACACACAGGCGTATTTGATACAAAAAAAATCACAATCATTTTCAATTTCTAGTGCAATCAAGAACCTACAACAAAAATGTCGGTCAATACAACACAAAAGACACAAACAAACAATGTCAATAGCAGCAACAACAACTCAACATTTTGTCGGCTGGAAGCAGCCAAAACAACTCAACAAAATGTTGGCTGAATAGCCCAAAATACTATTACGCCGCAAAATGTTGGCTCAATAGACACTCCGAATGCAAATACAATGACAATGAACTGAAATAAAGTGAATCCCGAAATCAAAATAAAAGATATTAGCGGTGCCAGTTAGTTTTACCGGTTCCAAATATTCATTAACAACTAATGACATTTATTTTTAATTGTTTCTATTCATCGTTTAATTCTAAGATACATTTTATCCATTCTAATTTATTTATTTAAGAAAGATTTAAAACAAGAAAATCATACGTATATATATTTTTTTGATAAAGTATTTTGCTCTACACCAGAGCGTATAAATTTCACATGCATTGCAAACTGGAAGTTCGAAATTTGATCTTAACATTGAGAAGTAAAGTTATCAATTAGAAAAAAAATTGAAATAAATGGTTGAACTAAAGGTTATGTTGTAGTTTATTTAATTTTAATACATTGAAGGCAAAATCAAGAAAAAGATGGACAGTGATTTGCCATTTGAGGTCAGTATAGTTTTGTTTTATTACTTCAGAAGTTATTCTTTTTAGAATATACTTTTAAAAAATACTTACCAATAAATATTTTGTTACATGTTTAAACTTTTGATTCCTAGCGTTATCTATCAAATACTTAAGAAAAATCTTAATTTTTATTTATAGCCAAAATTACAATTTTACCACAACAGATATTGGTAACTATTTGAACTATTACAACTTATCGTAGCTATTTTAATAAAAAACCTAAGCATTCTTTTTATAGTTATTTAATCACCTATCTCAGGGGTTCCCAACCTTTTGGCCCCTGCATACCACTTGACTTTTTGAGAAATTTTGGCGTGCCACCAGACCTGAATATTTTAATAAAAGTAGAATATTTACTCTTCTAAAAGTGTACAAAGGCTTTTTTAATTAAATTCCTGAGAAAACTTCATATTTATTTGTTAGATATTTGTTTATTTATAACATGCTTATAATAAAGGAGAAATAAAAAAAAAGTTGAAATTATATTAATTTGCAGTTTTATTTTTGTTATTCATAGGTCTAAAAACATACAATAAAAATAGTACAAACTCAGCAAAAAAAGAAATCGTCATACAAAATATACTTTCATAGTCTTTAGCACAAAACTTTTTGTTTGCCTGCTATTAAAATATCAACATTAGAAGTAATGGAACTTATCTTCACTCTCTTAAGTCCTCTTCAACACTTATTCTGCTTTATGTTTATATTTTATGTACAACAGTTCAGAAAATCCACTCTCGCGCAAGTAACTCGTAGCAAATTGCATCAAAAATAGCAGAGCTTGCAGGAAGTTTAAAGTGTAGCGTACTAGGTTTTACATACACTCGAGAAGTTAGATTTCTTTTTAATTTAATATTTAAAATAATGAGTAATACGTTTACATGCTAACTGCTCATCCGTGCAGTAAGCCATTAATACCATCATGTTGCTCACGTAACTTATGCGTACCTCCTAAAATTTTCCTGCGTACCACTGGTTGTTAACCCCTGGCCTATCTGATCAATGCATGTGGCGCGGAAGGCTAATTAAAATTTTTAAAAAATATTTTTATCAATAAAATAACTTAAAAAGAGCTTATAGAATAATTTACTATATTTAAAGTATATGTTTTTAGAATTAAAAGTGCTATAAATATACCTATCTGACCTGTAAAATATCGCATATCCTTTTTTAATTTCTGTTTTTTACATTTTACAAACGGCACAAAAATTAAGCATCTAGCAGAGATAAAACGAATGGAAGAAAATATTTCTTATGGAGCACAACAGCAAAAGGCTAAGAATTATCTTCTGTAAACACATTAAAATTCGTGCAGTGATTTTTGGCAAACCCATGCGACTTGAACATAGTTGTGAGTCACCATTGCGTTTTGCCAGCTTATTCTTATCTGATTTTGAGGTCTGGCGTTGATTAGCATAGTTCAAACTAAACGGTAGAAAAAAATTGCCATACGTAGCAACCTTTCTCCTCTTGGCGATTTGCTGTTGGGTACCTTTTGGAAGCTTAACTATTAGCTGAGCAGTCCATTATATTTATTTCCTCCGATGGAAAGTGTCTGGCAGTATTGATTATTAACTTTTAACAATATTTTCTAAAACGTACAACTAATGATTTACCTACCTTATGCACCCTGTACCTGTAAATTGGCCTTAGGTGCACTCTAGCGGGGTATGCATACACTTAAAATATATGAAAAACAAACATAATCCGGCACATTTCATTTGTAATAAAATAACTTAGTTCTGGGGTCCTTGGGCTCTTTCTTTATTACAAACCAGGGTTTCAACAAAAAGTTCTTTCATCTAGGGATTATAGTTAAAGTATTAGAGTGGAGGATCATGTGACCTCCAATGCTAACGACGGGACTCGCATGGTGGGCAAAATTGGTAGGGTATGGGGCCAGTGTTGCCAACTTTTTAAGGAGAAAAGTGCAATGAAAAAAATTTAATTTTATTCTAAAATTACAAAAAAAAATGTATAAAAATAAAAAATTGTTTCAAGTTTTTTAAAAGTCACTAAAAATATTCCAAAATGCAGTATTTTATGGGTTTTTTTTTGTAATTTTAGAATTAAATGTTATTTTTTCTTGGCACTTTTCTCCTTAAAGTGTTGGCAACAATGGCCCCATACCCTACCAATTTTGCCCACCATGCGAGTCCCGTCGTTAGCATTGAAGGTCACGTGATCCTCCACTCTAATACTTTAACCCTGATTTCTATGTTCCATCCACAGGCCGGTCCACTGGCGCAATGGTTAGTGTACTAGCCTTTGGAGCTGCTGGGCTCGGGTTCCAATCCCGGTAAAGGCATGGATGTTTGTGTTTGTGTCGTCCTTCTTTGTGTGTCTCTTGTGACTGTCTCTTCTGGCGAGCAGGGTAATGGGCTATATAGCCTACACCCTTCCCTTCTCGAGGGCGCAATCGCTGTCATTTGTCATGTTCCATCCACAGGTACTCTGTGAAATCGTGTCCTATCTCGACGTCCCCCACCGCCTGGTGGCTTCTCTGGTCAGCCGACGTTGGTTTCTGGCTTGCAGCACACATCTAGAGGATGTCTGCCTGAACCTCTCCGACGACTTTCCTCCAAAACCGAGGGAGGACCGCCCCCTCCCGACGCTGCCCCTAACGCGCCCCTTCTGTGCAGTTGCCCTGGACTGCATCAACGTCGATCAACAATGCATGGATATTCTCAAGTACCTGGCCCCGCAACTGCTGCATCTAAAAGTCAACGACTGCGCTATGGAATGTAGGTAAGTACAGTAGACTCCCTCTTAACCGGCTTAAACGGGACCGATGGTAAGCCGGTTAAACGAGAATCCGGTTTAACCGGAGAAATTAAATAAATTGAAATTTAGATGTTTATCTGATTGCACTTCTGTTTATTGATGATATTTGCCTCATGAAATACATGTACAATTGAAATAAGATGTCATTTTTCAGGTTATTTTATATATTATTATTAGTATTTTGCATTTTTGATTACATACCTTTAAAAAAAATCTGAACTTTTTTTGTCGAAGTTTGGAAATTCGATGACTTGACGGTTGATCCCCACAGCCTTCCAATGTCAACAAGTGCCCCCCCCCCCCTCCCCCATTCTCCCCAACAAACCAAGCGTTTGAAACATGTGCGACACTGAAAACCGATTGAAAATTGAAATAACCAAAAACTTGTCATATTAGCTATTTTTTAACATTTTAAGGTTGGAAATTTTCAGCGCGGTTAAAGCGGAGATCCGGTTAAACGGAGGCCGGTTAAATGGGAGTCTACTGTATGTGTTATTGCGTCACTTCTGTAACTTTGCCCGCCTGCCAAAATGCACACAATCTCATATCTCGAGGTCGAATTAAAAACTGAATCTGTTTTCAATGGTCGTGTTAGGAGAAGAGTGGTTGAGTGGAGCCAAAACAAATTCTGTTGCATTTGCAATTTGTTTGGGGAAAACTTTATTGACGCCTATTGGAACGTGGGAACTGTTTGATGGATTGGCAAGAAATTAAAGAAGAGTTATTAAAAAAGAATTGAATATTGGAATATATTACAATTCGAGCACTATACAAGGGCTGTTTTTTCCAACCTCGGATGGACTGTTCCAAAACATAAATCAAAAGTTTTTTTTTACCAAAAGTAGTGTACATTACTGCTTATTTCACCACATAATCACCTTGACGATTAAAGCATTTGTCATTAATCTGTAAACTAGCTTTGAAATACCCTCTTCATAAAATGTGGCCACGAGAATTCGTTGTTTCTCGTAGGTTGAAGGGAACGGTGCAATAGAAATTTATTGGAGAATGAATAGAGTGTATGAAGACACTTGTATTAGTTTAGTGATGGCGTTGACGTGAATACTGTTGAAAATTTAAACTTGGCTAAAGTGATATTCACGAAGAAGTGGAAAAAGGAAGCAAGTCTGTCGCTTCCGACAGCATTGTTCAGCGAGTTGCCCTAGTGTTTAGGAAAACTCGAAAGTTTACCAGAAGTGACTGCCGTAAGTGATCAAATTATTGATTAGCATAGTGGCTTGGATTGCAGCTCTTCCAAATTAACATGGAGCTCAAGAAAACCGTCACAACTCCTTTCAAATCATTGGCTGCTACATTTTATAAAAGAGGGTATTTTAAAGCTTGTTTACAGATATGGCAAATGCTTATTTGTCAAGGTGATTATGTGGTGAAATAAACAGTATTGTGCATTACTTTTGATTTTAAAAAAATCTTTATTTTGACCCGTCTTTTTTGTTACAGCCCATCAGGGGTTGATAAAAACGGCCCTCATATTACATATTAGAAGAAGACAGGTGAAGAGTTAAGAGTACAGGAGAAGAACCGCTTGACTTTGCAGAAGGCTTTCCTCAATAGTCCTCTTTGGCGATGATGGCGAGAAATCTCTTAAACTGGTGCAAAGAAACTGGTTACTCGCTTTGTTTTTCTTTTGTGGCAACCCTGATTCATGCCAGAGATCAGTGGACACTAGTCACATGTTTGTACCGCGAATGAAGAACTGAAAGAAAAAACGGTTTCCTGTCGACAATGTCCGCCAAGCAGACACAATTGAATCGGTGAGTGCAGAAACCACTTCAGTCAAAAAAATCCAAAAACTCGTTTTCAATGAAAATAAGCGTAAAAAGGCAAGATGCGTGTTGGGTGTAAAAACTACGTTAGTCTGTTGAGTAGTTCCATACAGGACGTTTGTTTCGAGTGTTGAGTGCAGAAATAGAGGAGGAGTTCTTACGCTTTTTCTCCCTCCTGAAAATTTTGAAATTTGTGACCGACGTTGTTTCTGCACTCACCGATTCAATTACGGGAAGACTCCCAACAAATCAAGCGGTTCTTTCCTTGTACTCTTCATATTAGAAGCATCATATTCATATGACATGTATTTTCTTTTGAAACCAACTAGCCCATCATGTTTGGAATGCCCACAACTGCGCACCCTAGTGACGGACACCGAAGACATAGTGCTGGCGCTAGGGCCCGATCCCCTGGTGCACCTGCAGAGTCTGGATCTTTACGGGGCCTCTGACGTCAGCGACGAGACGCTGCTAGGGCTGATTTACGCAGTCACTCCGAATATCAGGGAGTTCAAGATGCCGGCAAGTGTTTCTTTCCATCAGCGGGTGGTGAAGAGGTATAGTCCGCCTGCCACTTCTTGGCATCTACAGTGGTGGCCAAAAGTGTGGACACATTTTGAAAGTTTCATGTGTTTCAACTGTTACCTGTGCTCTTGCATTGATTAAATTTCACTTAAATACTCACATTTAAATATTAAGTTGAAGGTAATTTAATGTAGAATTTCATTAAAAAACAGAATTAAAGTATCTGCATTACAAATAAAGTTATGCTCATTTTAGATGAACGAACAAGCACAATCAATGGATTCTCTTATGCTGAAATTACAATACTAGTTTACTAGTTAGGTGGTTCAATGACTTGCAAAACTAAGACAGATCATACTATTAGTTGCATAACTTAATCGTAATACAGATATTGTTATACTGTATTTATTTTAAATTCTACATTAAATTACTTTGATGATGATGATGTTTCCATGGATATAGATTATATGGGACCAAAGGTCTCATAGACAGCTTCAGCGATCTGCACACAGTGGTCCTCATAAAGGTTAAATTACTTTTAATTTTATATATAGAATTGTTTAATCTGATATACAATTAATATATTCTGTAATCACACAAAATTGAAAAATATGAAACTTTCAAAAAGTGTCCACACTTTTGGCCACCACTGTATATAGATAAAGAAAGAGTCTGTCTGTGTGTATGTCTGTGGATCGCAAAAGACCTATAGACTGCTCTAAAAAATTCGAAATTTTTAATATAGATTCCTTTTAATACCTACGTGTGCACCTGAGGCTTAGTTTTTTCATATTTGATTGTGATTTTTAATTAATATAATTAGTTTAAAAAAAAAAAACGTCATCCATGTGGGATTGCGGGACCATAACAGGGCTTGAAAATACATGGACCGGGCCGAAACGGGGGCTTGACGCCATCCTCTATTAGTTTGGTTGAGATATGCGCTCGCCCGACGGCTGCTAGATCCTCTATTAGTGTTTGGGTTTTTAAGAGTGCATGCGCCCACACAAATTTAATTTTGTTTTGATTTTGAGTGTATTTTCAAAAGTAAACATGCCTCTAAAAGGAAGCAATGCAAAGTAGTAAATGTAGAAGCTATATTTTCTTTAAATGTATGAATTTTCTTAAAAAAACAAATTGTGCTTAAGCGTTCATTCACTGGTTAGTCTAACCTACACAGGTAGATAATCTAAGGGAGGCAGGGTTGCCGATCCCCCGCTGTTTGGCGAGCTGAAAAGATTGTTGAGAAAGTTTGGTTGGGAATAATGTGTTACACTAAAACTGCTCATGGATTATTATTTGATTTTTGGCTAATTACTTTTTGTGTTACGGAATGCCATTTTTGCAACCACGACTGCATCCTGGTACTTAAAAAATGGAAATTTATGTGGATTAACAATTAATACATTGAGTTTTTAAACTAATGCATATCTTAAATGTGATATATGAGCTATGTAAATTATAATTTAGAGCAACCTACCCGTAACATGGTTTAAGTTATTAACTGTTATTTGAAGTGACGGAACAAATAAGAATTTCATAAACATATATTAAATTAAAAGTGTGTAAAATAATTTAATATTTTTATCTAGAATACCCATAAGATATCAAATATTACATTATATACATTTATTCACATGTGAAAGGTTTTTAAAGGCGTATCGAGGTCGATTTCCAATTACACCAAAACCCAGTGCTGAAAGTGCGGGTAGACACGGGGTGACGCGTCACCCCACTTTTCAAGAAAATGGCCATCCATCCCCCCACTTCTTATATCTCTCAAATACATAATCCATTGAGGGGGGGATGGGCATGGCATTCTAATTGAAGGCATCCCCCCACTTATTTTTTTCCCACTTTCTCCGCTGCCAAAACCGACCTTAAGTTTGCAGTATACAAATGTTCTACGAGAAAAAGGGTAAATAGTTATCATTTTTGAGTGCGAGAATCGAATACAAAAAGGTATTTCACATTCAATAAACAAATTTATTTGTTATTTCAAGACATAAATTTATTATTTTTATTAGTTTAGCTTCAGTTAAAGTGTTATTTTAATTATTTTTTCCCTTCGATTTTGACGTAACAGGGCGCACGAATATCAGGGTCAGATTAGCAACCGATAGGAGCAGGCGAAATTTCGGCGCCAGCAGCGTTGTTTACGCAGATTCCTCCGCCTGGTACATTTCTCTGCTGCAAACTTAAGCTCGGTTTTGGTGTAGTTGAAATGTTGACTGAATTTGCAGAGAGAACAAATCTTTTTTGTTTCATCAGACATCAACCTCTTTTTTTTTTCTTTCAGAAAATGTGAATATATGTCCTTTATCGACCTGCTTTCTTAAACCATATTTTGAAAACTTGGAATATATATTTAAGCTTAATTTGTAAAAATTACAATTTAAAAAATATATATGGAATTGCCCAGCACAGGAATCTTTCTGTAATCAGATCTGCTTGGCGGGCATTTGATACAGGAAATCTGTTTGTAATAAGTAAAAAGTTTCCTTACACCAGTTTAAAAGATGATTTGCTATCGTCGCCAAAGAGGCCTGATACAGACAGATTCCTACACAATGAAGGTTTTTTTCTCCCTGTACTCTTCACGTGAGAAGACGTGGGAAAAAAAAACTACTTCATTGCATAGAAATCTGCCTGCATTAGTATCATTTGGCAACAGTAGCGAGTCATCGCCCTAAAGTGGTGTAAGAAAACCGGTTACTCATTTTGTTTTACTCTCGTGGCTCGCCAGAGATCAGTGGACACGAGTCACACCTTTGTACCTCGATAGATTAATCGACAGAACAACCGGTTTCCTGTCGCCAATGTCCTTCAAGCACACCAGAACACTGGAAGCTTCCTATGCAATGAAGTTTTTTATCCCACTGTACTCTTCATTCGTGTTTGTTGCCCAGGTTCTACCCCTTCCCCTTCAATATCGATCATTCCCCGTCGCCCCTAATCCTCACTACAAAGGCCGTCGAGATGTTCATCGCCAAACGCGCCAAAACTCTGACGTCCCTGCGCCTGCCGCTCGCCATCCCTAAAGACGCCGCTCTGCGCATCGCGTCGACGCCGGGTCTGGCGTTGACGGACGTCGATATCGGCGACTGCAACGGCCTCTGCGGCAGTCTTGGAGAGTTCTTCGAACTGCAGCCGCGGGTGGTGGCTCTCAATCTGTTTGGAGTTAGATTACAACACGAAGAACTTGAGACAGTTGTACGGTGCGTATATATAATTTGCGTATATACAGGGTGAGGCAAACGAAAGTGGCCCCGGTCTTGGGATCGGAATACGTTGAAATGCTTGGCGAGAAAAACTCTTGAAGCCGCCTGAAACCTGTTTTTGCATTGGTTGGATCGGATTAGCTTCCCATTAGAGCTACTCATAGACTAGGGGCGAGTTCATATTGTATGAAGACGTCCTATAATGCAAATTTTGTGTCTTACAATCAATTTTGAATGTTTTGTATTAACAAAAAGTTCCGATTCTCTAGGATAAATGACGACCGAAATAATCACTAGTGGGAACTTTTCTTGATCAGCTCTACAAACCTTGTATTTCATTTCAACTGGCTCCTAAAACCGTAGCGTAGTTGCCGGCAAATAAGTCGCCAAGCGTTTGTTTGGGCTTAATATTGAAGCGATCAATAGCTTCAGTTAGTAAACCTGTTTTTTGTATTGCTTTTAGACTTGGCAACATTTCTGTCGTATTCTTATCTCTAGACCGGGGCCACTTTTGTTTCCTCACCCTGTATAAAATAGGCGCTTTCTTAACCGGACTCAGTTTTTTCGGAATTTCGCCTTAACAGGCCGAATTTTGTCCTTAAAATGTAAAAAATAGCTAAAATCATTTGTTTCATTATCGATCCCTGATCGATATACTCTGATAATAAATTGGCAAAACTATGCGACAAATTTGCGACTTTATAGGCTGCAACAAAAACAAAAATTACAGATTTTTAATGGTATGTAAGAGTGGGCCAATAGCCCTCGTGTAGCTCTAGTGCGACGATAATTCAAACCTACCCTACCAATGGTATGTAAGTACTTTTGTAAGGCTACAATACCTAAATAAATTCGAACCATTTTAATTGTCTATATGTTTATGACTTTATGTGGAATAATCGTAGCACTACACCAAAACCGAACCTTAAGTTTGCAGTATACAAATGTTCTACGAGTAAAAGGGTAAATAGTTCTCATTTTTGAGTGATAGAATCGAATACGAAAAGGTATTACACATTCAATAAACAAATTTATTTGTTATTTCAAGACATCAATTTATTATTTTTATTAGTTTAGCTTCAGTTAGAGTGTTATTTTAATTATTTTTTTTCCTTCGATTTTGACGTAACAAGGCGCACGAATATCAGGGTCAAATTATCAACCAATCGGAGCAGGCGAAGCTTCGGCGCCAGCCGCGTTGTTTACGTAAATTCCTCCGCGTAGTACATTTCTCTGCTGCAAACTTAAGGTCGGTTTTGGTATAGTACATTTCTCTGCTGCAAACTTAGGGTCGGTTTTGGTATAGTACATTTCTCTGCTGCAAACTAAACTCGGTTTTGGTATATGGCTAAACTTGGCCCCCTCCCCCATCTAAACGTAACACTTAATTTATAGACGCACCCATAGCCGTCTTCCGAATAATTGAATCTGTGAGTGCAGAAACAACGTCAGTCACAAATTTCAAATTTTTCAGGAGGGAGAAAAAACTTAATAACTCCTCCTCTATTTCTGCACTCAACACTCTAAACAAATGTCCTATATTTACGGAACTACTCAACAGACTAACGTAGTTTTTGCACCCAACACGCATCTTGCCTTTCTACGCTTATTTTCATTGAAAACGAGTTTTCAGAATTTTTTGACTGAAGTGGTTTCTGCACTCGCTGATTCAATTAGAAGTTCTTTTTTTTTTTGCTAGCCTCCTGCCAGGCCTCCGAAAGCTCTCAGTTACTTGCGGTTTGGACAAGCTGGCCCCCGTGTTCACGCTGCGTCACCTCCGTCACCTGTGCGTCCGATCACCTGCTCCGCCGCACATCCCCTGCAACAAGATCCCTCCCGATGTCTTCTCGACGTTCGCGAGCGTCGACCTGCGCGTACTCGGCGTCGACGTCAGTCTCGACGACGAAACCAGACGGGAACTGCTGAAGCGCGCGCCTGCGCTTCGCCTGAAGATGACGGGACAAATTAAAGAGACTCCTTGTTTTCAAGACTGGTACGACAGACGAATCATCGAAATTGAGCGTGAAATTAATTTAGAGCGACTAATTTCACCTGATGAACCTTAAAACTCGTGATTGAAAACGGCATTTGACGTAATTTATAATTCATGCTCCTGCCGATCGTCCGTCGCTTATGGGAATATTTCTTATGATGTTACGCTGTCCATATTGTGGTTTCATTGGTTCTTTTGTTTTCTTTCCTTTCTACGTGAGAAACAAGCCCATTCACTGCGAGACGATCGCACCCGAGGTCTTCTCGACGTTCGTAAGCGTCGACATGCGCGTTCTCGACGACGAATGCGTACAGGAACTACTGAAGCGCCCATCTGCGTTATCCGACACAATTACGATTTCAATTTACGAACGCTTCATTAAATTAAAATAAACATTCAACCCTTAGCATAACAATTCATTGAAAAGGACAAGTTGCTAATGGGAATGTTTCTTATGATATCACGCTTCGTAGTGCCATTTCATTGGTTTTATCGTTTTCTGTTACTAGGATTTCATTGTTTCAATTCATGATCAGAATGCGGTAATAGATGAAAAGACACTTTTATTTCTATGCAAGTTTTCTTTAATAAACGAGTAAAACAACCAACAGCACAGCTAGAAGTTAGCATCTAAAAAAAATAACTAATATATTTTTAGAAACTCACTTTTGAATACCAAAACAAAAATAATTCGTGAAAAAATGAAAGCAAGAGTGACAACAAACCGTTGGAGCTGTTGCCGTATTACTGACTAATTTACTGGTTACAACCCCCATTACTGACTAATTTAGTTAACTTTTTAATATTGTGAATGATACCATTTGAAGAAGAACTAAAAGACTTAAAATTCTAATCTCATACGTAATTCTTTTTGTTTGTTTTTATGCTGAAAATTTTTTCATAAAGTTTCTTTCTTATTGTTCAAATGGTATTGTATTGTTCCATGTTGTCATGTGCCTTTGTATAAGTACAATTTATAAGATGGAATAAAGTAAAAAAAAATAATTTTATAACTTTTATTTGGATTCTAATGTTTCTTTATTTCTTGTTTCTCACGATTTAAAGTAGAAAATTTACTTGATTTTTTGAATATGAGTTTACATCCCAATTTTGCTAACTACAAAAAAATAAATAATATAAATCTCAAAAATCGTCAGAATAACATAAAAGAAGTGTTATTACTCGACACGTTGTTTAGTCTGGAGTTATGAGTGCTGTGAAAGCTTATTTTTTGATCTTACAGAATACAGCCTCACTTTTGGCAGTTGTTCAAAGAGTCTGCGGCATAAGTTATTTAAGGACGCTGCTATGTTCGTATAAATCGCTGTAAATAAGGGTTCAAGTCAATTGGGTTGTTTCGGATGACGTAAAATTTCCAGAAATCATTCCTTCTTTTCTGCGATTTCATTGGTTGTTTCAGATCACTCTCAATGCACCTGAAACACCTCGGTTATTTTATATTTAGCATTTTTCTTACAATTAGCCGGTTGACGAAATGGAGAAAAAAATGTGAGGGAGGTTCGCAATTTGGTTGCAAGTCATAATTTTTAAACTTCATCAATTGATAATTAAATAACCGGATGTTATTTTCTTTTCAATTTTGTTTTAAATTGATGTTATGATGATTGGTGAAAATAGGATAACATGGCAAAACAATTATTTTTTCTGATTTTGAGCTCTGTTTTTTTTTCTTCTCGTTTTATATTGCATGTATGAGGTGACGCGTTCTGTTTTGGAACATCTTCCCTTCCCGCTCGATCAAAGATGGTTGTCTATCCGCCAGATATTCAAAAAATGATCATGTCGGGTCATTTTAAACGGGTAAAGCAGATTGATATGTCAATTTGTTCGTTTTAGCTACCACATTTCGTTTATAACGTAAAAAGTGGAAGGTACACTGCGATGCAAAAGTTTAGACAATGACTTCATATAGCTTCAAAATTTGCTTCATTAGCTTCAAATCAATGGCAGGCTTCCCTTGCACAAAGGGGCTGGGGAGCCCAGTCGGTTAAGCACTCGCTTAGCATGCGGAAGGTCCCAGGTTCGGGTCCGGGCATCGCCAAAATAGCTGCCGACCTATAAACGGCCCGTGCAGCCAAAAATGTCCGACGAATAATACCCCGTGTAAGGGAGTGCACGTTAAATATCCTTCAAAGTCCTAACGCTGCGTACGATGTCGCCTATAACGGTTGCGTTGGGTGCCTATTCGTACCTGACTCGTCACCTCACGTTGGCTCGTCACCTGACTGTGGTTCTAAAATACGACGCCCGTCGCCAATAGCCCTCTTGTAGCTCCAGTGCGACGATAATTAAAAAACCAAACCCTTGCACAAAAGTCACCCTAAGCACAACATGAAGAAAAATTGACGGTGAGGACTAATTTTTATAATTCAATCGTGAAAAAGTTACTTTGTGTTTTTAGATTCTTAGTCCATAATTATGTACTCGGGCATTTTGTTTGATCTTTGATTAAACAATGATACTAAATCATTTTTCTTCTGAAACGGCCTTACAACTAAGGATTCGATAATGATATTCTTCTTATCACATAACGCGGAAACAAAAATCCTGCGTAACGAAAGAGTTAAAAGTATTGATTTTATTAATACTTCGAGAAAGTGGCCCTGTAAGAAATTGACAAAAGCCTATGCCAAGCCCCAAATACTCAAAACAAATAGGGGAGCAAGAGGGGGAATGGGCGTGCAGGACCGGGGGTCTCCAAACTCAAGTGCCTCAATGTTAATCCAATGGGAAAAAATTATTTTCTTTGCCACATTTCTCCGGCTGTATTGAATATTTTTACAAGCGGATTTTTTTATGTGATAAATGTAGCTGACTTACAGGTCTCTATCTTCCCACTTTTTGAAATTGCTTCGAATATTTTGTGTAAAATAATTTATTGAATATTAAAAAAAATATTCGTACTAATTTCAAAAAGTGGGATTGTCGGGACCTGTAAGTCAGCTACATTTATCACATAAAAAAATCCGCTTGTAAAAATATTCAATACAGCCGGAGAAATGTGGCAAAGAAAATAATTTTTTCCCATTGGATTAACATTGAGGCACTTGAGTTTGGAGACCCCCGGTCCTGCACGCCCATTCCCCCTTAACTCTCTCAGTTACAACGTTTCATTTTTTATTCTAAAAATCTAAAGTTTGTGAAATAGATTCATTATGCATCCAGATTCAATGATATGGTAAAAATTAGGGGGGACATTTTTTAATTTTTTTAAACTAAAATTTAAGTGAGAGAAAATTGGAATCATAACTTTTGAATAAATTATTAAAAAAAATTCCAAACTTTATTTGTTAAAAAAAAGTTGAAATCAATTTTCAAACATCTAAGAATGCAAGCGTTAAGAATTTAGAGTCAATTTATTTCATAAAATTTTGGGAGTGAATTTTATATTACCATGTTTTTCATATTTTCATTTAATTAAAACCAACATTATTTATTTCTTCAAAAGACACGATTCTTCCATCTAACGATAAATAAGTGCAAGCTCAACTTAATGAGAAAAAAATCTCAAGCTGATGATTCCAAATGGAATCATCAGCTTGATCTGATGATTCCAAATGGAATCATTGGCGGTGAAAGGGTTTAAACCATGAATTCCTCTAATTCTTTTGAGTTGTGTATACTATACAAAGGCTTTCGATTTCAGCCTTGGATATTTATTAATAATTAGTTTAAAGGACATCACAGACAACTATAGTTAACCCCTCGTTATATCGCACGTCCCGGGAGAGAAGCAAAAAAACCGGGATACAACCGAATGCGCGATATAACGAGCGACTTGATAAATATTATATATTTGATGTATTTATGATCAAATTTTTGTTTAAAAACTGAATCGTAGTATGTATTTGAAAGATAAAATTAAATCGTATTAAATAATTTAACTACTCAATAAAAAAAAGAAAGAAAAACTCGAAAGTACTTATTAACTGTTATAGACATTACACATCATTGCACTGGTAATAATATAATGTTTCATTAATTTTCTAGTAAAAAAATCAGATTAAGTTAGATACTTTGATATTTCTCGTTAAAACCTGTTTTCCGGAAATATAAACGAAATAAAGTTCATTAACTGCATCTCATTAATATTATAGATAAATTTAGCCGCCAAAAAAAAAATCGATTTTAAGGAAAGCACACACATTTAAAAAAAAATAATAATATAAATAGGGGGCAAATTGGGATACATGATATACAAGGCGCGATGTAAAGAGTCGCGATATAGCGAAGGGTTACTATAGGGGAAGGTGGGTTACCTCGGACCTATTTTGACTTTTCAATTTTTAGTTTCTTAATTACTTGCAAAAAGTGACTAAAAATATTTTTACTAAGTACTTTATGTTGTTATATACAACATATATTTATTTTAACATGTTATTTAAATGATTTCAACTATTACAAAAACAAATACAGAAAAGTGTAATTAGGACCAAGGTACACCACCGGCGGTGTACCTTGGTCCAACCGGTAGTGTACCTTGGACCAATTATTAACAGGTAGAGAGACTCGATTTACAGTCCGAAAAACAATATTTATTGGCCACATAAAATTCAAAAATACATTTTACAACCTATACTCTTATTTCTAGCCAAGATTGTAGTAATTGGTTATGTTAGGTCAATTTGCTCAGTAAGGGGTTTTGTTGCCTTAGTTTTTTTTAGTGCCCTTTTGGCTTTTTCAGCTGCAATGCAATCTTTCTCGGGTGTATCCGTTAAAATGCAGCATAAAATTAAACTGTTATGTCATGCCATAGAAAAACATTTCAGGGTGGCTACAGGATCAGGGAAATCAGGGAATCATGGAAAAGTCAGGGAATTTAATCAATCTGGAAAAATCAGGGAAATTGGTGATTTTTTTTAAAAAAAATCAGGGAAAATTTCCAAGATTGCCATTTTAACCGGTAAAAGAAAGGATAACAAAAAGTGTAATCCTGAAAAGGCTTTCACTTTAATGGTTGAGTTACTGCTTATTAATCTTTTGTTTTAACTGCCTTGCCCTTCCCAGAGCTCTAGTGCAATGATATTCAACTTCATCATTCTCAACCTATATCAATGACCATATATGTTAATATAGTTCATTGCCGCTAATCAGGGAAATTTTTTACATTTAGCTTGGAAAAGTCAGGGAATTTGTTTTGACAGATTCTGTAGCCACCCTGCATTTGCTATCTTTGATCTTACTGTCTTAAATTTGAAAGAAATAACAACTCCAATATTTCCCCATATGTTTATTCAACTAGGCCTAAACGTAAAAAGGATGTTCTTCTTAGATATCTATTATCAAAATTATCTTTTTAGATGAGCATGCAATAATTATTTTCTATGTCATATCAATATTGTTCAAATTTTATATGCTTCCATAAATCTAAATAATTAACTACAAAAAAAATTCTATATCACACCATATCAAAATTTCTTACAAATTTCCATTCTTCTAGATTTTACAAATCAGGGTTGCATATTAATAGCCTAAAATACTTAATTTTTCAAAGGAAAGAATTTACTTGAATTTTAAAAGGGTTTTTCAACAATCTGAAGCACATAAGACCTATAGTAGTGTACCTTGGACCAGTCCAAGGTACACCACTTGTATTAGGTTCGAGGTACACCACTTGGACATTAAAAACAAAATAGTAAATCACCAAGTTAAGGTTAGACTTAACTTAATTTCAAGCACACTGTTTTATAGCTAAAACTTTGCTTTATATTGCATAACCATCGTTTCTGAATAAACACTACATGTTTGAGTAAAAATTATACTGAAGAATCTGACAAAAATTTACTTTTGAACTGTGAATTTAGTTTTTCGAAACCTCTTTAATAAATTGACCTTTTAAACAAACAGATAGAACTTCACTGAGGTCCCTGGTAACAAATACTTTAACTGCATGTGGTGTTGTTTCAATATCTAACCTAATTGAGCTAGAATCAGCATAGGTTCGAGGTACACATACGTCCAAGGTACACCACTTACCCCTATAAATTTACAGTGTTGCATGACACACATTTTACATCAGGACCTAATCATCTTTCTTCTTCATACAACATGATCTTTCTTCTCAACATCATCTTTCTTCTCAAAACAATTAGAGGAGCCCTGGATAAGACCGATCAAATTGAGCGTGATAAGAATTTAACTGAGTCGCCCAGAAGAACCCCTAAACGTCTCAATTGATGATTTATTCAAAAGCTATATAACAACTGGGAAAATTTCAGTGGAGCTTGAAGGAATTCAGTGGAGCATTTCACCGCACCTTCTTCGTATTTATATCGTTCACTTTGTTAGGAAATTCTAAGAACTGTCGGTGAAAGTGGTGTCAAAAGTGGCTTTAACTAATTTTTTTTAAAAAAAGGGCCTGTCAGTTGTCAGTCCTATTGAGCTAATGCTTTACGTTGAAATAACGTTTTGAAATCACAACTTTTTCAAAAGAATTGCTTTGCCATGTTAGCCTATTTTCATCCGTATGGGAATCATCACAACATCAATTGAAAAGAAAATATCGCCCGGTTATTTAATTATCAATTGATACATTTTTAAAATAGTGTCGCCATTTGCTGAATATTTTGGGGGTATTTTAAAGCATTAATTTATTTTATTTCGAAAAATTCAATAAATATTTCTTCAATAATTGTTGTCGTTTGTAAAAATTAATTTATATTTCAAGAATAATTATGTAATATTCCTCTCTTTTATATAGTACCAAAACATTTCATATCAACATACAAACAAAGAATCTCTTAGTTAAATATATTTCACGTCATTTCAAACTGATTGCTGTGGCAAAAATAAGTTTTTTTTTAATTTATTATTTCAAAGAATTAAAGTTTCTCACGTGATTGTTGCGAATTGCAATGGTGATTTAATTTTTATAAAAATGTCTTCTTATGCTTTTTAAAAGAGCATTACATTTTGCAGTTTTTTTTAGTAATTAAAGTATTCGAAGTACTTCGAATTCGATTTTTTTCTGAGATTTTCCATGTTTTCAAATTTCGATGAGTTGAATTTTTATTTTTTGACGTATCACACTTTCCCGTAGCATTCGTAGTTTGGGCTATGAAAGTGGGTGACGGACGGATTGAACAATTAAAATACCTTCCACTTTTTACGTTATAAACGTAGTGTAACTAGATCTCACACCAACTTTAATAAAATATCCATAAACGCATTTGGAAACGTCCAAAACTCCAACAGAAAAGAAACCATCACGTTTTGAAAACACAACATAACGCTTACCCCGCAAACGCAAAATCCCAAATTCCCAACGCAAACGCAAGTCCAAAGCAGTCCAAAGTGTCAACGGTTTCTCCCGTCCACTGAGTGGCTGTGATGTCACGGAGAGGTCCGCCAATCGGAGCCATCCGTGCGCGCTTACACACCGGATGTGACGTTTGGACTGGTTAGCCTCCGCCCTTGCGCAGATGGCGATGCGCAACAGTTGAAACTTTGGCCACGGGTTGCAACAATTGGCAGAGTAGCAACATTTGGGGATTTTTTTTAATTATCATTTGAAAACGTTTGTTTACATTGTCGCGTTTGGTGAATTGGCACATTTTTGATTACATTCCTCATAGTTCTTTTTTTTTAAGGTCAAAATATATGTTATCAAACGTGAGGTTAATGGGATAGTTGAACCGCTGCGTTTCTTTGGAGATTTGCTAGTCTGATAAAAAAAAAAAAGATTTTGTTTTTAATTTCTCGAATTTTGTTTATCATATTTTTATGGGTCATTAGAGCTGAAGATAATTTTAGTTCGAATGGTTAGCTGATCTTGATTAAAGTTTAGTTTGAAATATCGTCGCACTAGAGCTACACGAGGGCTATTGCCGAACGGGAGTCGTATTTTAGAGCCACAGTCAAGTGAGGAGCCGACACATGAATAGGCACCCAACGCAACCGTTAAGGGCGACATCGTGCGCAGCTTTAGAACTTTGAAGGATATTTAAAGTGCACTCCCTCCACACGGGGCATCGGACATTTGGCTGCACGGGCCTTTTTATAGGTAGGCAGTTATTTTGTATATGCCCGGACCCAAACCTGGGACCTTCCGCATGCTAGGCGGATGCATAACCAACTTTAGTCCCCGGCCCCCTGGATTAAAGATTTTCTCTACAGTCTAAGCTTGGAAAGAGGACTTAACATTAATAAAATATCGGAATTTAATATTTTATTTTCGAAACATATATAAGCTATTATGTTTCGAATTATTTAGCAGATTTTAATGCCATCCATGCAAACATGAATGCAATAAAGTTGAAAAATTAATGTTTTTCAAAACTGCTGCACAACCTAACAGCATAAGCAACAAAAACTTGACGCAAAGTTTACTAATAAGCCTCATGGATGGCAGTTGTAAAAGTGTATTCAAAATTAAAGAGTGAAGTTATTAACTGTTGTGAAATGACGTCTTGGGCAGTACTCAACGTATAATAATATTAGTACTAAATTACAAATAAATTGTTTTGAAAAAATAATTATATTTTAAGAGGGTTATTTTAAAATATATTTAGTCGTTTTCTAGTCATTCTTATCAAAATTGGAATTTTTGTAGTTTGTTTTTGCCACATGGCAAAATTTAAAAAAATTGAAATTATTTCAATTTCAATTCAGTCATTTTTTTCTGTATTTTTGCCATAATGTATGAGTATTAAAGATTCGAATACATTTTTTCAGGATAAAAAAAATCATGCATTACAGGGTTAAATTACATTTGTCTTCTAACATCGAATAGGAGCCGCTTTTCTGGATCAATGGTTTATTAAATCAACCGCTTAATTGGATTAAATTGTGTAGAACAGAACAATTATACTTTTACATCAGACATTCAACAATTACAATAGAAACAACCATTTGACAGCCGTTTTAATGGCTCAAAAATACAGTCTTAGTTTTGTTTCTCCCCTGTTTCAAGTAATTTCTTTTTAATTTTTTAATGTTTCATTTTTTATTTGATTGATATCAATGAACTTTTATAACAATAGATCGAATCATTTTATGCCAAGAAATATTTTACTATTTAATGCGAAGGCCTAATATATGTAAAAAAAGCGTTAAAAAAATATAAAGAAATAATAATTGATACCGCATTAAGCGTAATCTTAATTCTATGTAAAATGGGGATTTTTTTTCATTGCAATAAATGCGTTTTCCTGTTTAAAAAAATTATGTTGTGAAAGTACGCAATATTTGCCTTTATACCTTTATTAAAAGTTATTTGAATTATTTATTTTTTATATATTTATTGGAATCAATTAAAGTTTTCCCAACGTGCGCACGAAAAAAATATATTTTCCATAAAAATGGTAGTTTCAAATTACAAGAATGATATTATCGGATGGCAATAAATTTTCAGTAACGTTACGAAACTGTTGACTAAAAATATTTCTTGTATTTATTTTTTAGTATAAAAAATAAATATTAATAATAAATTTTATATAACAAAAATTAAATATAAAATATGTAATTTTAAAAAATAACAACGAAAATAACTTGTTTTTGGATAACTCAATTTCGAATATCAACAAAAGTAATTCGAGAAAAATGAAAACAAGACGGCAGAGCTGATGCCAGATCCCTTGTAAAACAAGCCATTAAACATTAACTCCATTACAATAAAATCCTTTCCAATTAAGACAACGCGAATCGAAACAAAGAACATTAAAAAAAAAGCGAAAGGTGTTCGAACAATCCTTTGAGCCCGAGCCGCAATGCCAGTTATTCGACCAAGAATTCGAAAAATGCCAGTCCTCTCACTTGTTGCTAGGCCTTCCCCTTGGCGACGCGCTGGCGACCATTCCAGACCGACGCTGCGGCAACCCTGTTCGACGTTGTAGAGATTCTTTGTCTCATACTTGGCATACCAAGGAAAGACTCCCGGCCGGATTACGAGGGCTCCCGCTCAACAAAAAACGTGCTTTTTTTTTTACCACCAAAAACATCACCTGGGAAAAACCGACATTTTATTCTTTTCCAGAAATAGTTGCAGAATAGAATTTCGATCCGGATCGATATCGAAAAAGCGGGTAAGTACGCAAAACTCTTGTTTGTTTGTGTTGTGGAACGACGAAAACGTCCCGAAAAATCGCTCGCATAGTTGGCGTTCTTTTCTGTAGTGCTTCTACTCGACTTCCGTTCTGGCTACGTCATAGAAGTTCAGACGTCGTTGTTTGGGGAGGGGGGGTGGAAATGGGTTAGTAAAGACGTTTCAAGCGCGTTGTGCAACTTTGTGTGACTCATGCACTTGGAGAAAAGTGGTTAGATCACGAGTTTTTCCAGAATTATCTGATATTTTTTTCCCAAAGTTTTTATTTTTTTCATTGGTTTACTTTATCAAGCGTATTATTTTTTTTTTCTGCAATCGAGATTTATTTATGGTTTGTTTGAATTATAGGAGACGAGAAAGAATTTTGTTGTTTATATATTTTTTTAAAGTTTATGTTGAAATAATAAATTATCTTTGTTGACTTGAATGCCTATGATTAGTTCAAGATAAATAGTTATTTTAGGATTCCCCAAATTAAAATTAATTTTAATTTTTAAAAGTAAAATTTACTTTTAGTAATGGGTTTTAAATGTCTATGTTTTTAAATTTTATTTATTTTTTTTGTTTCCTTTGATATTTTAATTTATTTTATATTTTTAGGCATTAAAATTTTGTTTTTAATTTCTTTATTGTTTAACCTTTTATAATATTTATGTCTTGAACTCTCTTAAAATTGTTGCGCCACTGAATTTGATAGATGAATATTTTTATAGTTTAATTGATATTGCTTCTTTAATCTTTCCCAATATGAAAATAAGCTATAGTTTTTTTTATGCGTTTTAAATTTTGTAGTTTACATTTATTTTATTTTTGATTTGCTTCAACTGCTTTTGAAAATAACTGTTTCAAATTTTCACTTGTATTATCTGATCTGTGGAAAACCATCTAAATTATATTTCTGATAATCGATTGTCTTGTAGATTGTATTGCAAAATTTTTAGCTTCTTGTAATAAATATTTTCGTTTAAAATGTCAATCATATTTTAATTAAAATATATACACTTTAAGAACGTTTAAAAGCACAAATTTATTTTGTCTTTACATGTTTTCAAGCTACAACTTAAAAAATCCAATGTGGTATTACACCACTTGCGGTTATTATAATGCAAACGGATTTTATTTCACTACCACGATTTGTTTTTAACAATTGCCAACTGAACATAAATAGTTTTTGATAGAGCTTTGATTTTTGGTAGCTAGTAAAAAAATACCCGTTCTTCGCATGGATTAAGAAAATTCAAATGGGTCCAAGTATATGTACCATTTAATCCATTGTAGGCTAATGTCAATGAGCTATGTTATTGTTCCGTCCGTGAAAAGGTATAAAATACCGTTTTAACACCTTAAGATTACAAAATTAAAAATTTCTCTACAAAATGCGCGCTTAAATGCCATCGTAATTTCCCTCATAATACATAAAATCTTTTAACTCATTTGGCCCGCTTTTGGTAATAATTTAGCGAGAAAATAGATACAGTTACAAACACATCCATTACACAGCTTCAGCGCGAAGACATTCGAACAACCAACCAGCGTATAAATTATTTAAAAGAGCATTTTGTTCATTTGGTGGTGCGTTTTGGGCAATAATTTGGCGAGTTCGGTAACGTATTTGGCGAAAAAATGGTTACAATGTATAAAACCCTAATATGCAGCTCTAGTTTGATGGCCTTGAACAATAGTCATAATTATAATTCACAGTTTTATTCAAGTATGAGTTAAGGTAAGGCCGCGTGCGAAGACTATTTTCACCGCCATTTCGGTAGATACCTTGATAAAACCGGTAATTACCGTCCTGGGAAATATTGTTTTTCCCGCTTGGGAAACCCAATTATTGAAACTATAACTAAATATTATTTAATGAGATTAATTAAAATAATTTAAATTTTAATAAATATTTATCATGGATATAAAATTGACAAATCTTCCTAAATTATATTACAAATATAGTAATAAAATAATCATGTTCTTTTATTTATTATTTAAGTGTTCATATTCGCATAAACATGAAAAATTATTACAATATTGCCTGTGGTAAAATTCATTAAAATATTGAAAAGGATAAATAATTATTGGAGTTAGGTCTACTTAATCAAGAAAAACTGATGTTTGCTTTTAATTTTTTTTTAATTTCTTAAAAAGACCTTCCCAGATAAGGTATATCCTGAGCAAGAAAATGTATTTCCCTGTTTTTCCAGATTAATCAATTTTTACCGTTTTTTATCAGTTTTTCCCACTGGGATGGGAAATATTGTTTTTGGACAAACCCAACCCTGTCACTAAGGGCGCCCCTGCCGTTGATTTCAAACCGTGATTTCGACGGGGCGCCGCCGCGACGAATTCATTGGGAAAAGGGGCGTCGCTTCACGGGGCGCAATGCCCTGGCTCGGAAGTACGTTAGCTGGAACTCGTTGCATAGGGCATGGTCTTCTAAGTTTATTGTGTGTGGATCTAGTGCGCTGTAGTTCAACAACATTTTTTTTTTTGAAAGTCGATTGCTTTGTGCTGCAAATCTAAATTTAAAACAAGTTTTTTTTTTTTTTTTGTTTAGGGTCATGCTATTTTTTATCATTCACATTTATATGTTCATTTCATTCACATTTAAATTCATGTTAATTTCGATCCCATTTAAAGTCACGTTAATTTCGTTTAGATCCATAGTCATGTCTACTTCATTCTCGTTCATAGTCATGTCAATAGTCATATGTATATTGATGTTTTTATATGCAAACATGAATTGATAATTAGGAGTTAGCTATTAATACAAATAATACGTTTTTTTTCTCTTTCGTTTGTCGTTTGTTCTGTAGGACGGTAGTTGGAAAGCATTATACTGCTACTATTTTCTTTTTTTCTACATATTAGAATAATCTAGGTACACTCTAAATCGAAAGCGAAAAAAGGTGAATTTTTTAAAGTGTTCTAATATTTCTTGTCTTTCAACTTCCAAATCAGGGGGAGAGAGTGCAATTGCCTTCGCAGCTACCATGTTTACTACTTAATATTAGTACTGTATATATACGTTTGCTATTTACACATTAATGTAAATTATTTGTTTTCTTTCTTAAAAATATTAGTATCTTTGTAATGTTTTTTGTGCCAAATGCAGCTTTTATTGTTCGTAAAATTTGCCGCCCCAAAAGTCTGCCGCTTTAAGCTACAGCCTACTTAGCCTATTTAGAAATCCGGTCCTGGCTCTGTAGTTCAACGGACAATATTTTTAAGAGTCGATTGCCTTGGGATGAGCTAAAAAATAAAATATAAAAAGTATGATACATATTGTAAAAAAAAACTAAAAATTTTCTCACTTATGAAAATAACGTCCATGCAATATGCATTTATGTGCAGCTCTATGGTGCATACGCATACTTTATTTCGTTAGTATAAGTTTTCGTTAATAAACGTGATCTGATATTTCCATATTAATAGAATCGTACATTACTTTAAGCAAAGATTTTACAACAATTTTTAATTTGAAAGAAATTTTAGCCCGCGGGATTGAAAGTTGAATAAAAGTACGAAAATAAAAGCACGTAAGTTTAATATGTAGGATTGTAATTTGAAAATTATTGTTGATTTTAGGTTCCATATCCACTATATGTCCGTCCGTCTCTGCATCACCCACTTTCGCAGTCCAAACCCCAAACTACAAATGCTATAAAACAATTTGCAGTACTTTTTGTATCACACATCACATCGAAATTCTTAAAATTGTACTCCGAAATTCGTAAAATTCTGCATGTAAATTCTTACCATTCTATATCTAAATTCAAAACGTCACCTGACTGTGGTTCTTAAATACGGCGCCCGTCGCCAATAGCCCTCGTGTAGCTCTAGTGCGACGATAATTCAAAACCTAACCTAAATTCTAAATGTTCTAGACATTTTCCTACTTAACGTCCATTTTAATACAATTGTGATGCGTTCAAAAAATTCAGCGCAACGAAACTAAATTCATCTAAAATTTCAGAAAAAAAACAAAACCCAGCTTTTACTGTTTATAAAAAAAAGAAAATGATTTTATTTACACAAAATAAACACTCTTTCCACCTTGACACTTAACAACCCTCTACCCTTTTGACTCTTTCTTTGAACCTGAGAAGTTCGCTGAACAATCGCACGAGAAACGTAATAATGAACAAAGTTTGAAGAATTTTTTTGTGTGATATAAATAAGTTCGAAATGACGTCATTATATATATTATATGGTTTCAATGTTATTAGAGTTATACATATTTATTCTTCGTAATAGAAATGTAGCAAACGATAATGAATAATTATTGAATTTTTCAAGAAAAATAAATGGAAAATTGCCAAGATTGAATTTTAAAAGCGTTAAAAAGGATTATGTTTAGATGCATTAATTTTGTGTGGAAGCGGCTCCAACTTGACATTTCTGTAACTATAACTGCTTATAAAAATAAACCTATATTAATTTTGTAAAATTAGTAAATAAATACTACATGTATATATGTAATATATAAAATTTTAATGTAAATAAACATCACATAATACACTTTCAACCCTTGACACTACACAACCCTCTACCCTTTTCGACTCCATCTTTGAACCTGAAAAAGTTCGCCTGGGTGTGATCCAGAGAGAAAACCCAACTTCGACACCTCATTATTATTCTTGGAACTTTTTTTT
This sequence comes from Hylyphantes graminicola, assembly GCA_023701765.1. Classification (NCBI taxonomy): domain Eukaryota; kingdom Metazoa; phylum Arthropoda; class Arachnida; order Araneae; family Linyphiidae; genus Hylyphantes; species Hylyphantes graminicola. Next base: position 10,992,398 of record CM043116.1, read on the forward strand.
TTATTATTCGATATTCGAACGAGTTGCCCTAACCACAGGACAGGAAGTAAAGAGGTTGTACCCCCCCTCCCCCCCCCCTGGGGCGGGAGAGGAGGTTATTTATCTGCTTTGGGGGGGGGGCAGTAAACAGCAGCCATTGTGGGCCACAACAAGAGTAGCTGGAACCGGAATTTCGGGTTTTCGGGCGCTTCTAAGAGTTTTGAGTTGTATGGCCGAAGAAAAAGCCTCTCACGGTGATGTCGCTTGCTCTGCGGCTTTTTTTTATGTGTGTTGTTGTGGTTATATTGCGGGAGTGTTTGTTGGGTGTTATTGTTAGATTTTCTATGATACTGTCCTATCCTAACTCTCGTGGATATTTATTATTATTTTTTATTTTCTTCGGGGTATAGAATTATGATTGGTGTCTCCTGTAAAGTATCGAAAGGCACAGATAAATACCTTGAAATAGTTTTTTTCTACAGAAAAGAACTTGAAAGAACACTAACAGTATTTAAAAGTTCAAAATCTTGTACAGGGTCTGGCTCACAAAAAGTGTAAATTTTTTCATACAAAAGTTTTTTTTATGTATGTTTGTACATTAGTTTCTTATTTTTCAATCAATAATATTAAAATATAGTGTCGATGGGTTGCAAAACGGAGGAAAATATCTAAAGAAAAACAGTAGATGTAGAAAGCAATTTATTTTCTTTAAAACACCAAACACGGCTTTATGTTTATTGAAATCTATTGTTTTCAAAAATGATTAATTAAATACCTTTAAGTCCTTCATGAATTGGGTGATCACAAATTTAAATTTTATTTCCAAAAAAAAAATCAATACAAGATTACCAACTAGTGTCTCGAAGTACCCACTATTAAATGAAGCTTATCTAACTAGTGACCGAACATTATTTTCATCTAAATTACTTTCTTTTTGTAGTAGAGAAGATGAGTCGAAAAAATTCTTTAACATCTAGCGTCTTATATAAAATAAAGACTGTATAAAAAAGAACAGGTATTTAAAAACAAACTTTTAATGTCTTGAACATGCGTGCCTCTTTCCAATGGTTCAGAGCTTTGCTTTTTATTCTTTTCTTATTTTGTCTTCCCAATGATTAGCGATTGTTTCTCACGATCGAAAGGGGTTGTTCTTAGGTATAATTGTTACTAAAAGAAACTTGCTTTTTATAAAAAGAGTTTTGGGGCAGAAAAAGTCTGGTTTTTCTTTTTTCTAGATTTGAATGGGTCGTTTACACTGTTGTTATGCTATTTATTTTTTTATTGTTGACCTTTTTTTGCGTTACGATTGTAATGATAGCTTTTCCGTATTTGTTAACATTGTCTTATGTTCTATGCTCAATTGCTCATGGCTATTATTGTTATGTTTTGTTTTAATTAAAAAAATAAATGTGTTTTTAAAATTTTCAAAAAAGTTGTCAGTTCAAAGTTCATTGGCTTTAATGTCTATATCTAACGATTTGCTTTATAGATAGCTTTAGATATAAGTTTATTGCGATGACCTGACGGCACTGCATTTTGCGGTATAGGACTTACTTTTTTAGGTTTTTGTCCTGTCTGTTTCAAAAGTCCTAAAATATGTAAAAATTTGAGGGTCATGCGGCTAAGAACAGAAACGAAGGGGCGTGCAAGCAGATTCAAACAACAAGAACTTTTCTCAAACTGAACTCAAAACTGCAGTATTTATACAGTACAGTGCGCATGGCCTCCACACAAAATCCTGTTTTAAAATGTCCTGCATTCCGCGTGATGATTAAATTTTCTCCATTCGAAAATGTTACCTTATAATTTCTAATAATCATTCTCAACACAATATTTCAGTTCATCAAATCATGCAAAAGTACATATCACGGCAATAATACATGTATTCGTTATTCTCCTATTAGTCTTCTATATCTAAATTCTAGATCTTTTCCCACTTTACTTAACATTTATTTTAATTTCAACCATTAACTAAGAACAATTCTCAGTACTTTTTGTGCAGCACATCACATAGAAATTCTTAAAATTCTACACTGAAATTCTTAAAATTCTTTACATAAATTCGTAAAATTCTTACATAAATTCATAAAATTCTTCACATAAATTCTTAAAATTTTACATTGAAATTCTACATCGAAATTTATAATGTTGTAGACATTTTCCCGCTTTACTTTATATTTATTTTAATTCCAACCATTAACTGATAAAAAAAATCTTTAACCACATTACATCCGATTCCTTTTATTCTTCAATTCCTTCTTATTTTTAGTTCTTAGTTTTACTTTACTTACATAGAAAAAAATATCGCCCTTCGACAAGTTAAGGCGATTTCGTTGTCATTTGACACTTGCTGGCACTAATCTTCTCGCTGGAATCTCATAATCCTTTCTCGGAAATAATCGATATAAAAAAGAACTGAAAAAACACATTTAAATGAGCTGGTTTTTGGCCGAAAAGGATAGGAATTGTTCGAATATTGGTTGATTGTTTCGCGGAAACAGCTGCCGTTCGTTCCATTTTATTGATTCTTTTTCTAGAACAATCAAAAGTTATGGCGTCATGTCTCCCGAAATGTTTCAAAGTCAGCATGTTAGTTGGTCGGGTGACAGCCATTTGACAATGACTGTTTAGGCGTCCGATTTTTTCTTTCTTTCTGAAGTTTCATTTCATGTTGGAGCTTTCGAAGGTCGGGCTTTGATTGTGTTACATCGTTTGGCGGCAAACAGTGTTGATAGAAATTGTAAAGTCATGGCTGCAGGACTTAAAAAGTATTTTTATGTAACAATGGACACTTCGATTAACGTATTGACTGCCACAGTGAAAAAAGAAAATGAAAAATTCAGGCCAAGTTCGTTTTCTCTATATCTCTTCGTTATGAGGCTATACAAATTGTGTCTACATTAGAATAACATAGTAGTTGTAAAGTTGAGACAATAACTCGCAGAAAAAAATTGGAAATGGGCGAGGGGGTGAGGGTGAAGTTACGTTAAATTTTACTCACAAAACAACTTGGATAAAAAAAAAAAGGGTGTACGATCTGTTTTGTGCGCAAATCTTTTAAAACACCGAATATTTTAATTAAACAGTCACCTATACCAAAACCGACCTTAAATTTGCAGTATACAAATGTTCTACGAGAAAAAGGGTCAATAGTTCTCATTTTTGAGTGCGAGAATCGAATACAAAAAGGTATTTCACATTCAATAAACAAATTTAATGGTTTTTTCAAGACATAAATTTATTATTTTTATTAGTTTAGCTTCAGTTAGAGTGTTATTTTAATTATTTTTTTCCTTCGATTTTGACGGAACAGGGCGCACGAATATCAGGGTCAAATTATCAACCAAATCGGAGCAGGCGAAGCTTCGGCGCCAGCCGCGTTGTTTACGCAAATTTCTCCGCGTAGTACATTTCTCTGCTGCAAACTTAAGGTCGGTTTTAGTATAGTAATGCGAAATCGTGTGCACATATCATATACAAATGCAGCTTATTGGCTTGTTTTAGGTGACGTAATTACTTCCATCTTAAATTCCTGCCCTGTCGCTACTCTGATTTGTGCTTTGTCTCCCCACGTGACATTGATTCACCAATAGCAGCTCAAGAATTTCATTTTCATTCACCATTTTTGTTACCTCTAAAAGACCTGAAACATAGAAAATTGCTATACTATATGTTTAATAATTGAAATTCTATTGCTTTTTGGGAAAATTTGACCTTGCAATACTTGTATTTCAATTATACAGTTGTTAAATAGAATTGCAACATTGTAAATTAAGCTTTCGTGTAACTTTGAACAAATTTCGCTAAATAACCTTCAAAATAATAAATGGTAAGGCAAGCTTATTTCGTAATGTTTATTTTTCTATTATTAATTATATAGTTGCTAAATTAAATAGAATTGCAACATTGTAAATTAAGCTTTCGTTTAATTTTGAATGAATTTCACTAAATTATGAATGGGAAAGCACGCTATACATCTACCAAGGCGTGAAGGCGTTTAGAATATTTATTGTAACTGCACTATTATCTCGTTTCGTGTTCTACGGTCTTATCTTCGTTTTTACGATAAGCTTTTTTTTTCATTTGCCCTTGTTGACGTGTATTGATAAGAGGAACATTTTGAAGCAAGGAATATCCCAACTTTTTTACATTGTATGTTGTATGGCAGACGGGCTATCTGTGATTTACTTGGAAGTAGTAGCAGGTGTCGGCTGGTCACTTGACTCGGTCGCGTAGGTATAAGGGGGCGATAATTCTACCTAACTCTGACATGGAAGTCGTAGAAAAATTCGACGAATTTAGAAAATCTTTTGATAATATCATCATCAAAAAACAAACTTTAATATTCTTATTTGTTTTCAAATATTTTTCTCCTCCGGTTACGTCACTGGACACAGGAATAAAATAAATTTGGTCGTTTTTTTTTGTTTTTTGGGGGGGGGAGGATGTTTCATGTCTTGAGTCAGTAGCAACAGTCACGCTGAATGAAAATAAAATAAATGCCCCGGTCAAAGGAAAAACAGGAAGGCTGGAACGAATACGTCAACTGAAACAACCTAATTTGCAATTGTCTTTAAATAATATTTTATTATTTTGTCTTTTGTTCGTTTTATCCTGTCAAAGTTAATTACTATTTTTAATAAAAGTATTTTTTGCAAATTCTAGAAACTTTCCACAAATGAGACGGTATCAAATGAGTGGTTTAACTTCAATTTAATTCGCCCAAAACTTTAATTAGCAGATTCGCACTAACCCTCTATGACTAACACAGCAAAACCGAACGCTACCCCAGCCACCAACAGCCTCCAATAATAATAACCACAGCCACAAACAAAACCCATCATCATAAAAAAGCTACAAGTTCTATTCCATCAAAAAATAAAGAACTTGGCCTTGCAGAAACTGGATTCCCCTTTTCGCGTGATCATTTCGTTGACCTCAGAACATCAGAACAACCCCCCTTCCCCCCATGTTCACTTTCAGTCCCAGTCAAGACCAGGTGTTGTGGTAGTTACCGTAGTAACGCAATGTTTACGTCTCCTTCGCTCAGTGAGGAAGCTGGGACCGACATTTTTGTCATAGTTGGAGAGTTTTCGCTCCTCCCGTGCATCCGCGGCCGCCATCTTGGACACTTGTTGTTGTTTGGCGCGCTCGGGCTGGCAGATGTTCGAACTTTTTTTTTATTTTGGCTGTTGGAGGGAGAAAAGAGGGCCGGAAATTTTAGATTTTTATTTATTTTATTTTGAAAGGGGAGTACATTTATAATATAGAATGTTTGCGGAGTTTTTTTCAGTGCAGGCAATTTTGTAGAATATGTAAAGGTTTGCATCATTTATGAAGTTTATATCATTTTGGAAACTTCCGTAATGTTTCAATAATTTAAATAATTTTTATTATTTCTTTTGTTAAAAAATCGTCTGAAGTTTAATATGTTGCCTAATTGGGCTGTTTTGCAAGCAATTTTGTCGAATATGTAAAGAATTATTTCTTTTGTTAATAAATCGTTGCCAAATACAGTTTAACATGCTGCCAAATTGGTCTGTGTATTTTTATTGCAGAAAATTTTGTCAAATATGCAAAGGCTTGCATATTTTTGACTTTGTCAATGAACTTGTTTACACATTTTGTCAGAGAAAACAAAACAACCGATGAGCTTGTTTCAACACTTTGTCAAAGAAAACAAAACAACCAATAAAAACGCAGTATAGAGAGCTTGACGTCATTAGAAATATTCCCATTTGGGAAATTCAGTCTTGTTTCAATTATTTTAGTAAATTTATTGTTTCTTCCTTCCGTTGTATCAATCTTATTTTTTTGAAATGTGGAGTACCAACATATGAAATGTTTGGAGTTTTCATTGCAGACAATTTTGTCGAACATGTAAAGACTTGCATATTTTTAAAGTTAATGTCAATTTGGAAAATTCAGTGTGTTTTGCATGTATTTTTGTTTTTAATCAAAACTATCTTTTTCGTTGTAAATTGTTTAAAAAAATATTACGTAGACTATGTGTGCATTTGCTAACACTTCAAAAAATATTAATCTCCTTCTTGTTCAATATCGTTTTTTTATCTTTAAATTCATTTAACAAATATTTCCTCTATGATTTTTCTACCGTTTGTTAAATTCACAATTTATAAAACATGCTCAACCCATGTTTATTCAAATTTTCCGCTACAGTGATTATTTCGAAATTATTAGCTGCTCTGTTTATTGAATATAAAATTTATTTCTTTACTGTTTTATAAACGATACATAATTCAAAAATTCGACCTAATTCTTAAAATATCATAACAAATAAATAAACCACAGACACTTTGGTACACACCCTAAAATATTGTTGAAGTTCGGCAACTTAAGCAATTTGTTACCCATTGGAAGCTCTATTGATGTTTTAGAATGATAAAGTTAAAAATAGAAAGAAGAAAAGAAGATTTTATGTATACATTTGAAAGGATACAATTTCTCTACATTTAATGCATCCTCCTCAATGTTAAGTCTATGATAATGTCTATTTTTAAAAATTTAAATGATTAAGTTCCAGCTCAAAGCCATTTTTTTGAAAAAAGAAAAAATATTTTCCCGCTAAGTATCAACATTATAGATCGAAGTTTATTTTTTAAAATAATTAAATTGCACATAGTATTTAAAAATATTTAAAAAAAATCAGGCATTGGAGGATTAAAACTAAGTTTGAAAACTAATGTAATAATTAACAAGAAGTTCTAAAAGAACTAAAATAGCCTACTTTCCTGTTACTTAAATACTTTCTAAAATTCTTATCGGGGAAAAAACTAGGTTCGTAACAGTAGGTGACATCTACAACCTTTTCTATATTAAATTTATATACTTTAGAATAAATTTCACTTTACATAGTATCCATCTATAATTTAAATTTCTTAAAGCCAAATCAATTGTTTTCATTAATTTCCTATCGCAAATGAATTAAACTTTACTTATCGGCTGCATGATTTATTTGCTGTTATAAATAAGTATTTAATTATTCGTAGAACAAAAGCCATAAAACTACTCTTAAATACACATAAAATAGGAAATGTAAATTAACAAGTAGGTTTGTAACAGAATCTGTCACAATCTGTACTAGTTTGTTTACATTTTAATCGAATAATTATTCGATAATCTCACAAGCGCTTACTTAATTATAATTGTAAACATTGTAATTTTCCATTGACAACCATCAAATTTCTCGGAAAAATGTCCACAATTTCTCCTTCACATAATGGCCTATTCCATTTTCACTCTCTCTTCCCGCGAAATTTGTCTCCATTTCATGGCCGTTCGCGCGTTTATAGTTTACGTAACAAAGAATTAGTCGCGGTACATTGGGTCGCTGCGCTTGGCTTTACACAGAAAAAAAGGAGTGTTATTTGTTATAAACAATTCCGGGATTTGTTTTTGTTTGTTTATTTTAAATATACAAGGCATTAGTTGCAGCTCTTTGAAAAAGACACTGGTTTTATTACTTGGCGATACCTGCCTTTTTTTGGTAGTTCAGAGTTGGTTAATAATTCTGTGGCTTGGTTCTAAATTTTGACTTTGGCTCTTTTAGAACCAAGCTATAGAATTATTTTTGCTGTCGTTGAAAATGTGTAAGCTTTCACTATGAATGTTTGCAAACATGGACAGGATTGTTTGGCTTTAAAGCGACTTGGTATGACCTCTTATATTATATACTAGCAGTATGGTCCCGCCTTACTGGGAACCCGTTAACTTCGCATTGCTTCCTTTTAGAGGCATGCTTACTTCTGAAAATACACTCAAAAAAAAAATTAAATTCGTGTTGGCACATGCTCACTTAAAAAAGCAAACACTAATAGAGGATGAAGCAGCCTTAGGGCGAGCGCATATCTCAACCAAACTCAATCAATCAAACTAATAGAGGATGGCGTCAAGCCCCCGTTTTGGCCCGGTCCATGTATTTTCAAGCCCTGTTATGGTCCCGCAATCCCACGTGGATGACGTTTTTTTAAAACTAATTATATTAATTAAAAATCACAATCAAATGTGAAAAAACTAAGCCTCAGGTGCACACGTAAGTATTAAAAGGAATCTATATTAAAAATTTCGAATTTTTTAGAGCAGTCTAAGTGGGTCTTTTGCGATCCACAGACATACACACAGACAGACTCTTTCTTTTATTATTATAGATAACCAGGAAAAAAAATCCTACTTGTACAGGGTGGTTATAAAATAACGCTCGCTATTCGGAGTGGTCTGTAGCTTGAATGAATAATCCAAATTCATCAAACATGGAGACACTTACTAATCAAGAAGGGGGAAAATAACGGAATTATAAAAAATCTTCGAAATTCTAATTTAAAAAATTCTAAATTACTCTTCCAGGGTTCTAAATTACGAGACGTAGCCAATTATGGCCAACAGAGCCAATCGCACCTCGTAATTTAGATCCCTGGTCAAGGGATGAGTTTTTTTTTATGATTCCATTATTTTCTCCCCTTCTTGATTAGTAAGCTTCTCAATTTTTGTTGCATTCGGATTATTCATTAAAGCTACAGACCACTCCGAATAGCGAGCGTTATTTTATAACCACCCTGTCCTGTATATTTTGTGTATTAACATATTTTTGAAATAATTATATATTTAGAAGTATATTTTGCAAGCAATTTTGAAAAAATAAAATGCATCAACATTTACTGAGGCGGGCGAACATTTTTTTGTGTTCCATAAGTAAATTAACAAGTTCTGATGTCAGTTTTTTTTTTTTTTTTTGGGGGGGGGGGGGGGATTAATAGTAAATTCTAAATTTTGTTTTAGTAGAAAAATGTCTAAAATTAAAACCGATTAAAAAACTTCTGGCATCAAAATCCTTTCGACACGCTTGCTACGTCTTTTTTTAAAATATAATTAGATTAATTATTAAATTAACATGTAAAAATTAGTTTTACCGCGCTGGGCACTTGTGCCAATTTAATGCTCTCTAGTTCAACGGCGATCTGCCGCTCGTTCACCAGAAACATAAATGTTCACCACCACAACTCTCTTCAACACCGTAAGTCGATCCTATATCTATTGACTGTAATAGAAACAACCCCCCACCCCTCTATTTGCTATTCATGACTGTTCACCCCTCTCAGAAATCGCTTAATGGCGATCGCCCCCTCAAATTAAGCGTGGCACCCCACTCAGCCGAATGAGACTCAGCCGAAACCGCAAAAAGTAGCCAATTTGGTGAGAGTGGGGGAATTGCTTGGCGAAGAGATCCCCCTCTGCTGATAAGAGTTTGTGGTTGCCTTTCTCCTACCAAAGCGTTGGCGATAAGAATTCAACCGAAAGGTGCATGCAAAGCCAAATATGAGGTTAAATTTGGACAATTGGTGAACGCTCCCTGCTCATGATGTAATTGCGAATACAATGCGATCTCCGTGCAGACCAGGAGTCATAAAAAAGACCCCTCGTTCTAAGAACTCTGGCGGGTCACTCCTGTTTCAGGCGACAAATATAATCAGACAACAGACAAGGATTTTGTTCGATGGATTGAACTTGTTCTCAATGTCTGTACCTATCTCGGTAAAAGAAATTTACAAAATAATGTTCAAATAGAGTTATGTTGAAGGATCAATATAAATATTTTATTTAGTAATTATTAATTTACTTTAAGCAAAAAATGAATGCAAGTAGATAATTAGTTATTAATTTTATCACGATTAATATATATACATAGTGTTTCAAATTTAAGTTATGTTTCTTTACTTCCGTATCGTTAATTATCAACATATCGTTAAACATCAACATATTAAAAAAAATATATAATTTTAGAAGTTTTTATATACGTGACGAACGACATAGTTATTACTTTAAAATATATTATAACTTGGCAGCTGTTTACCCTGATAATTGATTTTTTTTTTGTCATAACATGCACTCTTAAAACAAACGAGCTATTTTAACTCGGTCTGAGTTAATATTCACTCCTTTTCAGTGTCGAAAATGCACTTCTCCTACAGGAGTGGATTTCACTCTTTTGTTTTAAGAGTGTAACTTTTGCTTTGCTCAGGCTTTTTCAGTCCTCAAAATTCTTTATTTGCTGTAAAAGACAAACTCTCATATTCTGTGTTCCATTTGGGTAGCATAAAAGTTCGATGATTGGCATTTTTAATATTTAAACAATTCTGTCGGTAACAGATTTTGATAGCATAATTTAAATAGTATTAAGTTCATACGTCAATATTTCATTTATTTGATAGGCCACGCAAGCGCGAAGCGCTGTTATAGCATAATTTCACCGTAGATACCTTCACATGTTCTGTTTCCGTCTAAAACATCTTATTAACGGCCGGTTTCAGACTCACAAAACATCTCGTCAGTAAACGCTGTATATGTGTGGCTGATGCACGTTAAATCTGTTGACTTTCAAAGTTCTGACACCATGCACGACGTCGCTATAAGCTTTGTAGGAGTTCAAACTTTGTTCAGGTGAACTTCTAATATGTTCCGCGTTTAAAACTTATGGAGTTTGTCGCCCATATCTCTTGTGTAGCTTTAGGACGATGTGAATTCCATCATCTCTACCTTTGTAAATCGTTAAACATCAACATATTAAAAATATATATAGTTTTAGAAGTTTTTATATACGTGACGAACGACAATTGGGTGTTTGCTGAATTAAAGTCACACTAAAACGACAAGAGGACTATTGGCTACGGGCCTCATATCTAATCAGTGTCAAGTGACGAGGCCGAAACCCGAACTGGCACTTTAGGTAGCCGTATCGCGACTTCTTACACGGCGTCAGAACTTAGGACTACGGTCGATTTAACGTGCGCCATTCCAATATACACGGCGCAATTTAATCTACAAAAATTTCACTAAGAATATTAAATTTACTCGACCTTCTCATGCATTCTAATTAACAAGCCGATAATATCAAAAGAAGATGCTTTTAAGGGGTGGGGGACTGGGGGTGCTAGGAGTAAAGACATTTTTAGTCGCAAAAATATACATGTGTGCATTGAAGCACACTCGTGTCTGCTTAATATAAGGTACAATATCATATATACAAATCGTACATCTAAATTCAAACAAATTTTTGAAATACATATTTACAAAAACGTCCTGATATTTTAATGATTTTTGACCAATACTTGGCTTTTATAATTGCCCCTTTCTGAATAACATGTTTTAAGAATTTATTGTGCACAAAAACACGATTTCTATTATACCAAACCTTTCCAAATGAATTGAAATTTTTTACTATATGTCAACCATATTCATATGCTTGTTTTCAATGCCATTACCTAGCTTATGAAAAAATTGCAGAATGATTTCTATATATACAGAGCTACACTCTTAAAACAAAAGAGTGAAATCCACTCCAGTTGGAGAAGTGCATTTTCGACACCCTAAAGGCATGCATATTTTCTCAGACTGAGTTAAAATCACTCGTTTGGAGTGATCCTGTCGGAGGTTTAACACACAAAGGATCCACTCCAAAAGGAGAAGTGCATTTTCCAGTCTGGAGGAGTGAAATCCACTCAGACTGAGGTAAATTGGGAGTGTTTGTTTTAAGAGTGTATATTAAAATAAAGGATCAATATTAATATTTACCAGGTGCTAGGGCTTGGCCTACTTAGCCCACTCCATGCGCCGAGGAGAGACTTCTATTAATTTTTAATAGATGATTTGTACTCTTTAATTGATGTGTGTCATTCCCTGTCAAATCAACCAATTGTCTTAACTTTGACATTTCAAAAGTAGATATGGCTTGATATATCTAGGTAAAACTAGGTGGCAAAACGCAGTGTCTAATTTTCCACTTATTATTTTTAAGGTACTCGCATATTTCAACACAACATCATTCTTGCTTTTATTCCAGGATTTCAATTTCTTTGATAGGTAGTGTTGCGCAGTAAGCGCCACTCATTACATTAGTAAAATGCCACGTGAACACAATGCTCTAATCGAGACCATATTTTTATTCCTTTAGAACTGTTGCCACTCAAGACGTGAAAGTTGCTCCATTGACTGTCAAAAAGTCTGATATTGGCCTAATTCGGCAACACTATGATGGCTTTAAACAGCTGTAGATTTTTTTTTAACCAATGCCTAACATACATTTTTTTTAGAAAAACAAGTTTAAAATTACCAAAACAACCACTTTCAAATATCTATATTTGTTTCACTGATTGTAATTAACTATCATTATGCTACATTTCATAATACGAGGATAGCTTTCAATAGATGATAAATAGCTATAGTTGCCCAACATCAAGAATATTTTAAAGTCATTTTAAAATGGATTAACGTGAATGTTACCAAATTCCAGCAGTATGATGCACTAGTGGGCTACACTTGAAGTTTGTTAATACACATCGCTAAAAATAATGCAATTTACTATTTAAAACAGGGTTGGAAAAGAACCAGTTTTAAAAAAAAAGTTTTTTTTTTGTGTGTGGTTTAAAACAGGTTTTTTTAAAAAAAATTCCGGTATATAACAAGTTTGTGTATTTGCAGGACTCAAATGATGTTTATATTAATTTCAAACTTTATTTTATGGTTTACTTCACTAATAAGATCCCCATATATTTTTTAAATTTGATATTTATTAATATAAAACTAATTTGTGGGCATAATATGCTCCAATTATTACAACTTCCACATAGTCATAAATAACAGCCGTTAAAATTCGTAATGGATGTCAATTAAACCATTCATAGTATTATAATCTTAATTGAAATAACTAAAGTAATAATGAAGTAATAATTCCAAACTTTTTAGATACAATTTATTCTGATCAAGGACCACTACAATTCAACATTTTAAACAAAAAATTTGCAGCTTTTTTGATACCAGACTCATTATCAATTTAGACTGCACTAGACCAAAGGAGGAAATATTGAGCTCAACGTTAGCTGTTGTTGCCTTAGCAGTCAGGATGAGACTAAAAACGTTACTGTTAAACTTTTTTATATCAACTGCTTTGCCTACACTAATATATTGCAGACACTTCTTTTACATAATCAGTCTCAAAAAGAAAATTTCTGAAAGTCACTACAAGCTCTAGCAGAATATTTCATAACAAGAGTAACACCGAAGAGTTGTTAGGGAATCTGTGCTTTGCATATTCTAATGCTTCTGCTAAAAAAAATTGGGGAAAAAAAACCATCTTTGGTTTTATTGTAAAAAAAATCATTTGGTTTAAACCATGCCAACCCTGATTTAAAATATGTTTAATTTGAGTATTTTCTTTTATCAGAAAGTCACAAAAAAGGATAGAAATAATCATTTAATTATCGGTTTTAGCTCTAGACAATATTATCAGCTTCATTATACACTATAGTATACTAGCCGGAATAATAATCTAAATAAATTTAAGTACAACTTCGCTACGTTTTAATATTAACATATATAAACTACCTGCTGATTTTGCAACAATAAATATGGTATGCGCTTAAATCGTCTCGTAGTAGGATATTTGTTACGGAAAAACGAAATGACTCTCTATTCAATTGATAAATCTTACTTTGTTTTTAACATTTTCAAGTCCTCAACAAATAAAATATTGTCTTAAAAATAATGAGAATAGTAATTTTGAAAGTGATATTTAAATACTATTCGAAGACGTTATGGTATTTTTCTTCTTCAGATACTAACAGCTTTCTAAATAGAGACATGATATTGGGCATCTTTCGGCTAATGTAAACAATTCATTATTTCTATTAAAAAGTTTTTTTTTTGTTTAAACGTTTGTTTTTGGATAGGTTAATTTCCAAAAGTTTAGTAGATCCCCCCTTCATCATGAAACCCAATGCCTGCCTCTTATTGTTATGTGAAATATTAAAAAGTTTTTTTTTTTGTTTAAACGTTTGTTTTTGGATAGGTTAATTTCCAAAAGTTTAGTAGATCCCCCCTTCATCATGAAACCCAATGCCTGCCTCTTATTGTTATGAAAAAACCAGGCTCACATAAACCAATATCAAAATTAATCACGTACGAAGTAAAACTAAATTATGCATTTAAATTATAGCTGCTCGGATAATACAAAAACAAATTGTTGATAATTAGGTGACGAATTAAGAGAAATATATATATATATATATAAATATAATAATTAAACTAAAAATAAGAAGTATTTATTTGTACAGACATGGCTAATTTCGAGTTTTAGCAACCAAATTGCTTTACTTTGAACACTGGACACTAAAAGCCCCCCGCAAAGCCAATCCATCATTGTGACAGCCGCTCTCTTTAGTAACATTCTCAGCAGCTATCTTCGGAGGGGTTATATATGTTGGTTTGATTTCTTAAACACAATTTCTATTTTAGAGCGATAAACCAGCCAAATTGTTAGCCATCTTGAAGTGAAGGATAACGAAAGAAAAATCTATGTTGAAAACATTATCGCCATTATGGTGAATATGTTGCCCTGAAATTTGGCGAGATCTTGCGGTTTAGGGCTTTCGGCTGAGTCTCATTCGGCTGAGTGGACTGTAACCAAATTAAGTGGGGGGGGGGGAGACCGCAAAATAATTGGGGGGTGGAGTAATTGTTTGATATTTCCACCCCTTTTCACGGGAGATTTCGTTCAATAAAAATGATGACAGCTGATTACAGCACTCCCCCCCACTCCCTCTTTTAGGGAGCGTTTAAAGCCCTCGATAATTGAAGGGGTTAGATGTAATCGAGGGGAGGGGGGGGGGGAGTAATGAAAGGTGTTTGAGTGATTATTGGGGATAATTTGAAGTATTGTTCAAGATTTAAAAGGCTTTGTTGATGGGCCTTTTCTTTTGTTTAGTTGTTACGAATTGCGCGAGTATAGTTGATAGTGGGACAAAATTATTTATAGTTTTTTGATTGATATTAATAAAGATTATTATTGTTATAAATTGATTAACCAGCGGGGTTGTTTCACGGAGGATCTGGCAATAGCTTCCCGGTCTTGTTTTCATTTCTCTCGAATTAGTTTTGGTTTGGTTAAGTTGGTTGATAGAGATAATCAGGTTTGTGTGCTGACCAAGCACACTGACCTGAATGTAGGTCTACCAACCAACAAACTTAACCAAAACAAAAGTAATTCGAGAGAAAGGAAAACAAGACCGCGGAGCTATTGCCAGATCCTCCGTGAAACAACCCCACTGTAATGTAATGAAAACTTCTTTATGTTCAAATATATTTAGTTTTTACTTTCATTTAATTCTAAAAATATTTTTATTACAATCTTAAATATTTTTTAAAAATGTCAATGTTAACACAGTTTTTTCCTTATTCAATGCTCTAACAATTGTTTTTGTTTAAAACTAAACTGTAGGTCATGTTAACCACATCTTTTACCAAAACAAAATTCTAAACAAATAATCTCTAAATTTCCTATCTGATTAAAAAAAAACTTACTAATTACACGTTGAAAATATATTTATTGAAAAATTATATTTTATTTTAAAAGAACTCCATTCTCTACAGGTGTCGAATATGACCCTCTTCCAATAATCCCGATTTAGAGTGGGAATAAAAAGCGATCATGCTCCTCATTTCAGGAGCCGCAAAAGAGTGGAGGGGGATCTTATTAAAACTCAATATTGTCTGCCCTTTATTGATGTTAAAGAATATAAGCAAATCGTCCTGTTTCAATTGTTATTTGATATAAGGAGGACCAAACTATTAATTAAAATGTTACTTACTTAGCATAAAATTTATTTCAAGTGTTATTTTGCGTCCTAATATTTATTTAGATTTTAAATTTATAACTAATTTCGAGTTGTTATAGTTTTATTATAATGAATGGTTCAATGGGCATGTTTCGAGTCTTGAGTGGCAACAGAAATGCTGGAAATAAAAATAAATTCTTTTTCAAGCCCCTATTGGCGAATCTATGTCACGTGGGAACTGAGCAACGAATGAAGAAAAAGACGGAAAGAAATACGTCACCTGAAACTAGCCAATCGATTTTTTGCCTTTCTAATATCGTTATACGTACAAACAGATATTTCTTTTTAATTAAAACCATTTAATTTTTTATTGTTAAAGTAAGAGAAGTAACTTAGTCCTAAATGATTTTTTTTTAAATTTAAAAGCGAATTTAGCTATTGAATGAAGCTACCATTTTCGAAAAAGATATAATATCGGGTCCTATACCAAAACCGACCTTAAGTTTGCAGCAGAGAAATGTACTAGGCGGAGGAATTTGCGTAAACAACGCGGCTGGCGCCAAAGCTTCGCCTGCTCCGATTGGTTGATAATTTAACCCTGATATTCGTGCGCCCTGTTACGTCAAAATCGAAGGGGAAAAAATAATTAAAATAACACTCTAACTGAAGCTAAACTAATAAAAATAATAAATTTATGTCTTGAAATAACAAATAAATATGTTTATTGAATGTGAAATACCTTTTTGTATTCGATTCTCGCACTCAAAAATGAGAACTATTTACCCTTTTTCTCGTAGAACATTTGTATACTGCAAACTTAAGGTCGGTTTTGGTATAGTCTACTCACGGTAAAATAATTAAAGCAGAAAACTGTATCCCTAAAATAACTCAAACATCCACTGTTCTCTCAAAGACCACGTTTCACCCTCTCGCTCGATTGAAGACGAGAATGCCCAATTTTACATCGGCCTCCGAAGTATTTCGGAGTTTTTAATCGGGGAACCCATAATAATTTCTCTTCTATTTTTATCTGATCTTCTTAGGTAGTGATCTCCAATATCTTAATTAAATTATCGGAGTTTAAGGATCGGTTACACACACCGGGTTAGGGTTTTGCATTGCATTTTAATTGACTTATAGATTCTCGGATATCTTTAAGCGAATTTATATATTTTGTCTCTTATTTGGTGCATTTCTAGTTTGTTTGTAGTGGAGCTTGTGATGAAAATAACTGATACTGGTTTTTGAAGTACTGAGAAAGTTGTATTTAGAATTTTTGAAAAATTGTAGTCGAATGTGTGTCATTTTGAATGTTTGTTAAATTTTAAGGTTTATATGTGTCATTTAAACGTTAAAATATAGACTTAATTTATTGCTTCCACCTTTAAATGTTCGATATAATAAAAAAGTGAAAAGTGCTTGTACTTTGTCTTACAAGAAAGCGGAATCAAGTCATGTTTTGTAAGCGGAGGTTAATGTATCTTTTTGAAGAATTTGCTTTTAAAATTTAGACTAGTGGAATTTGTATTGCTTAATTTGTATAAGTTAATGAGTTTTAAGAAAGACTAAGAAAATATTTTTTTATTACAGATTACGGGGTGTATCTGTGGAGGAATATACTTTAATACTGTAAGTCCATTTGCCTTTATTTCAATATATTTTTAGAGCCATTTGGTCTGGAAACTTTGACTTTTTATTAATTTAGAATTTGTCCGCCTTTTAATAGGTCACACGTATAGCTATGTATTTTGTGGTAGCTATATTTTAAGCATTGTTGACCAAGAAGGTTGAATGTTACAATTGTATCTACAAACATTTCAACAAAATAGAATAAAGGATGTAAATAAAGAAAAATATATATGTTTCTATCAATTGTAAATAACATTTAATTTCATTTGTATTATCAATTAATTTTTGTTTGACGAATAATATTTATCTGTTGCAGAAATAATTAAATATTACTCTCAAATTTATAAAAATCTGGAATTTTTGGATTTCGGGCATTTTAACTGAGCATTTGTCCAAACTTATAAATGTATGGGGCTTTTACATCACTATCATAAATATATACCGTGTATTCAGCATCGTAAACACTACAAAAATATCTTATTTACCACTCTCTAAAAAAAACAACCGATTTTAACTTCGTCTGAGTTTATTTTCACTCCTTTCCAAGATCGAAAATGCACTTTCCCAATAGGAGTGGATTTCACTCCTTTTGCGGAGTGGTTTTTCCACAAGTGTTCTTTTTTGAGCGAAAACACACTCAGAAGGAGTGATTGTTGGTGAAAAATATTTCATTCGTTTTTCAAGTGCAGCATTGAAATTACGAAAAAAAAAGTTATTTTGCTGGTTATATAAAATTATTTGGTGAGATAACATTATAAGTATTAACACTCGTCGAAGGGCAAGGCAAAAAAGGCGCCTTGCTGCTGTAAATGATCCCTTTTTCGGCGAAATCTTGAAAGGCCACCGAAAATCGGGGCTGTCGCTGGAGCGGTGCATACTCCCCATTCCACGATTCTACCCGTTTCCTTCGCTTGCTAGCACAAAGCACAAGACGGACATTTCTGCCATTGCGTGAGTTCTCCATTTTTTTTATTTTTTTTATTTTTTTATTTATTGCTCGGGTTTAGAATGAGAATATTTTGTTGTAGCATAATGGGTTTATTGAAAAGGAGTCGTGGATTTCATTTTTATTCTATAAAAATTGGGTCAGGATCTGGTTGTTGAAGTAAAAGTCTTTTACTTTTTGCAGTTTTACGTTTTCTTTTGGGTTATGAAGAATAGAATTCGAAATAAAGTGAGGGATTGTCAGTGCCAGTGAGCTAATGCATTAATTTTGGAATTATAATTTACGAAAAAGTATTGCTTTGCCATATTAGCCCTTTCTCCTCAGGTATTGCGATCAACATTAAATCGAAATGAAACAAATTTGAAGCGAAAATGTTTTCTAGTTGTTTAATTATAGATTTTTTGAAGTTTTAAAATGCCAAAAATATACAGCAGATGGCGACACTGTTTTAAAACTATCAATTAATAAAAAGATAACCTGATGTTATTTTCTTTTCAATTTTGTTTTAAATTGATGTTATGATGATTCCCATACCTGGTGAATATTGTATAACATGGCAAAGCAATTCTTTTGAAAAAGTTGTGATTTCAAAACTAATGCATTAGCTCTATGCTCTATGGGGCTGACAGTCCCTCTGATCAAACAAATGTTTCAAATGGGGCAATTTTTGGGCTCTTCTCATTTAAATCGTATCGCAATTCCAGTTATGGATCCATCTATGCGATATTGTACTGCATTACAACACTATCTATGCGATATTGTTGTAATGCTGAAAAATGGTGTAGTTCGAAACAACACCATTTTTCAGCAGTTTTTTCTGTTCCATTCTTCATTTTTTTTAAAGTTTAGTTTAGATTTGAATTATCGTCGCACTAGAGCAAAACGAGGGCTTGGCGACGGGCGTCGTATTTTAGAACCACAGTCAAGTGGCGTCATCTTTTAAAAAAAATATATATATATATATATAAATCCTTTTTTCAGACTACCTTTATTCCCCAGTACTGAGAACCATTTCTTGAGGCACCATATTTGTGGCTCTCACTACCAATTGCAACGTTAAGAATGCAATGAATCTGAGCTCTTTGTGTATGTAAAAGATGCTTTACGGCGATTTAATTTTATCCGCAAATAGCCTTTTTATTGCTCGAATATTTTGGAAATTCAATGTTATTTTTTTTTAATTCTTGCTTTATCCCGCAATAATAATTCTTTTTTTAACAATCTGTAAAAAAAATTGAGAGAATGTTGCCTTTCAGACACCTTTGCAGTATGACCACAAACATAAACCGATATGCATCTTATGTTGATCAGGCGTTTGTATAAAAATCGTGCTTTCGGAAATTTCTCTCCACCTATTAACTTATATCATGACACTAAAGTGGTGAAATCGTGGTCCGACATTCGAATTTCTTCCCTCTAACGCAGCTGTTTCACCGCAGCTGTGTCAACCAGGGGTGGAACAATGCAAAACGACCCGTGTTCTTTCACCAGTTCTAAACGATAAATAATAACTTAGTTTTCATGCATGTTATAAATCTTTAACTGTTGTTTTTCTCCTAGTGTTCTTTCACCTTCTAAACTAAACGATAAATGATAAATTTGTTATCATGCTTGTTACAAACCTCAAACTTTTTTTTTTCTAATTGTGTTCTTTCACCAGTTCTAAACCGAATGTTAATAACTTTGTTATATACAATGCATGTTATTAACTAAAACTCTTCACAATGTTTGTTGTCGAAAAACAATTTAGGGCTCTAACCCAAAAATGATTTTCCGAATATCATTTTCGCCTCCATCTCCGAATGGAAAGGTTTAACTATTCCTTTTTTTTTCTTGTAACTTTCGTCCTGCATGAATTGTTCAGGACATACTTTCCATATTTTGTTTATTTGAATACGTTTATTTATATATTAAGCAGAAAACTTATTTTTGGCAAAAAAAAAAAAAAAAAAAAAAAAAACGTTTTGCCAATCCTTAATGGGTTAACTGCTGAAGTCTAAAGTTCTCATATTCTTTTCGAAAT
Source organism: Hylyphantes graminicola (assembly GCA_023701765.1). Taxonomy (NCBI): domain Eukaryota; kingdom Metazoa; phylum Arthropoda; class Arachnida; order Araneae; family Linyphiidae; genus Hylyphantes; species Hylyphantes graminicola. The sequence continues at coordinate 11,012,598 of CM043116.1, forward strand.
TGATTGCGGGTAGGTTCTAGTTTTCTACTTTTCAGTTGGTTGTTTTTGTGGTTTTATTATACGTTGTTTCCTGTATATTTATTTTGTGGTTTTCCTGTGTTTTTTTTATCTTTAATTAACCGTAAACTATGGTTGAAAGGCGATTCTTATGAATTGTTATGCCATAAAATAGTTTTTATATTTCATTAAATTTTTTTTAGCCTATCTTACATGGATATTTATAAAATTTTAATTAGCAGAAATCCGTTTTTAGTGCCACTATGTAATGTGTCTTCGAAGATTTCTCCTCCGCTTGGGAATAACGGTTGCGTTGGGTGCCTATTCAGATGTTGGCTCGTCACCTGACTGTGGTTCTAAAATACGACGCCCGTCGCCAATAGCCCTCGTGTAGCTCTAGTGCGACGATAATTCAAACCTAACCTAACCTCCGCTTGGGAAAAGAAGCCATCGATTGAAATTATTTATCCATTATATGCTTTTTAACAAAGTTTTCAAACTTTTAGTTATAAAAGTACAGTAACGTAAAATAACAGTGCTCGACAAAAACCTACAATAATTAACCATTGCATCCAGAAAGGTGTTCGAAGGGAACCTTCTTGGAATTGGGACAATTTCTGTTAGGGTATTCCTGGAACTCCATTGAGTTCTTTGCCTGTACGTCAAAGTTGTATTAGTTGTTGTGTTTTCACCTTATTTGTAACAAATAATCATTTAATATTGACTATAGCAGTTCGGCTGTGCGTTCACATATTCTGATGCATGAAGTGAGTGGCTATAAGGTTGAGTTGGGTGCCAGCTCAGGTGTCGGCCTCTTTTCTTGACATTGGCCAAAATTACGACACTATTCAATAGTCGGCTGGTCATATGAATGTGGTTCTAAATTACGAGGCTCGAAAATAAACCTTCATGCATTTAGTACGACGATAATCCAAACTAACCTAATCCGTTGTCAATAACCCTCGTGTATAACTTGCGCGACTTTATTTCAACGAATCCAAAATTAATTACATTTTCATTTAGGAATCATCAGGATCCATTTATAAAACGGACAAATCGAATGGGGTGGAGCTTGGTTTGACGTAATTGTGGCGTCATTGTTGGACCACCCGATAACTGCTACCCGTGCAGCCAAAATTGAATGTCTAATAACACCCGCGTGTGGAGGATGTACACGTTAAATATGCTTTAAAGTCCCAACGTTGCTTGATTTCTCCCTTAACGGTTGCGTTGGACGCATATTTAAGTGTCGGATCGTCCCTTGACTGTGGTTCTTATGATGACGCCCGTCTCCAATAGCACTCTTGTAGCTCTAGGTCTAGTGCGATGTCAATCCAACCAAACCATATGTAAAATTCGTATAAATACAGCAGTTCTTGTGCGACGTTGTTCCGCGCCACCCCGTGTTTACCCGTTTCGGACGAGCGAGCGTGCGATTCCTCACCCACATTTACGCGCGGAGAAAGTCTGTTACTCCGCATCACTTGTCACGCTCCGCTCACTAATGAGGTATCTGTTACGCATTTGTTACGCACATATTATTCCGATTACCGCGTGGCCAAGCAAACGTATATTACAAGGCGGTTGGAGTCATTTTAATTTGGTTGGTTGGTATACATATAATTTCAGGCTCAGTCGTTTGAATGCTTGGTCAGAGACCCGCTTATAAACCTTCGTCAAGTAAGACAGACACAACACACACTTCACACGCAGACACACTCATATGTGACAGATGCTGCCATCTATCGCGCGCCACCTCCACAATTTAGACATGTCCCTGAAGGTGAGGGAAATAGTCTCCAGGCACCTGTACCCGTGGGAAACTGCGCAATGACCACCCACAGGATTTTCGGACCCAACAGATTTAACGAGCACGTACTTCGCATGTGCTCGGTGGGTTTTCAGCGACCAGGACTCTATCGCGGGACCTTCCGATCCGGAGATCGAGACTCTGACCACAGGGTGCCCCACAGCCGTCATTTTAGTTAAAGTAGCCACATAACCATTTGTATCTCAGAGGTTGTCCGTTTTCCTGCTGTCTATTTCTAGCCTTTATGGAGCTTTCGCACAGCCAATTACGCCTTGTAATTTAGAACTCTGCTCAAGCGACGAGGTCGACACTTGAGCGGTCACCCAAAGCAAACCAGAGGCACTACCGTGCTCTTGTTCGGGACTTTCGACTCCACAGATTTAGCGAGCATGTATGGACAAAATACAGACAAACATGACACATACTCATGCCATATGCCGGGATTTGAACCCGGGACCTTCTGAGTGCCTGGCCATCAGCTCCCTGACCATTCAGCCGCCAAAACGGCTTTTTTTTTTGGGGGGGGGGGGGTAAAGGGGTGTTTCCATATCTCCAAGGTTGTCAGGATACTGTCCAACTAGAAAAGCGAATGTATACTGTCTAGTGACTTTAAGAAAAACTCGCTGGCTTTGAATGAATGGGTGAACATATTTATAATTAATGACCATATATATTAAAATAGTTTATAAAATACTTATATTATTTAGTAGTTACTTACTTATTATAGTAGATTTTATAGCATGCTATTTTCTCTACATTTTCGTTTGACACACATTCAAATCATGTTCCATTGTTTAGATTTCAGCAGAACTCTTCAGAAAAAGTTCAGGGTTCAACTTCAATCAATCAATTTCAAAATATGGTTAGAGCTATTCACTATTACTCCAGTTAACTTATTCCATAGTTTGACAAGACAATTTGCAAACTGAAAGTAAAAAAAAAAAACGCAAGAGAGTTTGCAGGGTTCTGTTCGTTATGTTGCTTCATGATTTCTTAGCAAGCAAGTTTGTTAAGTTGATTTTTTTAAAAATTTAAAGTATGTAGATGAATCATCAGATCACTTCGTATATTAATGTAATTGCTTAATTAAAGTCCTTTCAACCATATCGCTGTAGTTTCGACATTTTAATCGTTTTAACCAAGTTTTAGAACTCTTAATTCGTGCTCCAAAATTCCAAACGTTCTCAGAAATAGGCTAACTTAGTAGAAACATTTTCAAAATATAAATGTTGAGAGTCATGAGCCGAATTTCACCCTTTCAAAATCGTAATGGTATTTCTATGGAGAATCTTCTCAGACTAATTGCCGCCATAATTTTAATAAAGGCCTCTAGTTTATGACACCATTTTAATAAAGAAAAAAAGAAGTTAAATACTTTTTGACATTATTATTATTATTATTTTTTTTTTTTGAAAATCGCATATTGAGTATTTTTAATAAAGTTTGGAAATCAGTGAAAAATACAATGTCCTTAGTGTATGACGATGTATATCTCGGTAAAAAAAAATGCTGCAATAATTATATATTTTGTAATCTATCGACATTTTTATTTTTCAATTAGTTATAGTATTATAATTCATGATAGTATTTGGAATGGATGGATGTTTGGGTTTTATGACGCAAGGGCATCTATGGCTATACTGCGCCAAATAGTATATGGGGAATAATATAACTTGTGGACATAGCAGCCTAGGGCCGTGACGTCACTTCGTATGTTAAATAATTACTTAATTAAAGTCCATTTAACCATATCGCTGTAGTTTCGACATTTTTATCAATCTTTTTAACCAGGTTTATAACTCCTAATTCCTGCTTCAAAATTCCAAAGTTTGACAGAAAATAGGCTAACTTTTTGAAACTTTTCCAATATATAAACGTTAAGATGTATATATTTATAACAGTGCTAGCTAGAAACCCTCAGTTTTTCAGTATAGTATATGGGGAATAATATAACTTGTGGACATAGAGCCTAGGTCCGTGACGTCACTCTTGGAATGACGTCACTGGGCAGGTGTTCTATTGAAACCGGGGTCCGTTTGCACGTTTAGCCGAAAAGTTATGCGTAACACGTTCCGGGAATTCGATTCACGGTCGTTCGCGCAACAGCTAATTAAACCGAGTGGAATTCGAATTATTTTTGGTTGACTTCACACGCCGCTGAATCGGTGTAATGGGCTATTGTGTCGGGGCAGGCACGATTCGTCACTTTTTGGCCAAATTTGAGGTATTTGGTGTATAAACTTGTTTGGTGTATTGATTGGTTTGAGTCAACGATCTATAGTATATATTGGATTGACTGTGTGCTTAAAATTAAGAAAAGGCGACCGATGCCAATATACATGGAGACATCTATTTAGCTTCTTTTGTTAATATTTTGGCTCCTTTTTTTACTATTTTTCAACGCTTATTTAGTTAGCGGAAACAGTCTTAATGTGTTGATACAATATTATACACGCGCCGGTACGGTTTATACACGCGCCGATACATTTTGGTGGAACCGGAATTGGATGCCCCTTTTTATATCCCTTAGCACTGGGAGGTCCATCTTGTATGCTTTGTAGATCGTTGGTTTAAGGTAGTGATATCAGATTGCACATTTAAAAAAAAAATTAACGTGTCCCCAAATAAAGACAGTTTGAAAAGAATCTAGATTTTTATTATTAATATTAAGAAGAGTGCGATATTTAAAAAAAAGGATTATTTAGAGAAACATATGAGTCATACCTGTTAAGTATTTTTTAATTTGTTTTGCTTATTCCGCCCACTGAAAACTCACAAAATGCGTCAATAAACCAGGCTAAGAATCAAAACCTCAAGAAAAAAAATGGCAACGAAATTTAATTTACAAATGTTTTTTTCTCCCTCATTAAAAACAATTAAAATCAAATGAATTTCTCTTGTGAAGAATTAAAAAATGTCTTAAATATCCGTCCCCCAATATAAGCTTTCTCTAATTATTTTCTGCGTGGATAATTGCCATTTTTTTTAAGGGGGGTGGATTTTTAACTGATGTGTGGTGGTAGGGGGGGGGGGGGAGGTGCTCTAATGAGTTATTTTTCCTAAAAAAGAATCGAGGAATGTGGGGGGATGGTGAGAGAAATTCAATAACTAGATTCTTTATTGGTTTAATATTTTTTTAAAATTGAGTTGCTCTTGGCATTTATTAGTCGTTAAATGTTTGTTCCACCAGTGGTGTGACAACTTTGACTTCTTATTGTTGCATTGTTTCTGCGTGTTAGGTAGTTTCATTTGTCTCGATCATTTATTTCCTCAAACATTTTATTCAAGGACTTTTCTACATGGACTGACGGAATAATTAATTCCACTGTTTATTGACCCTTGGTTTGTTTATAAACAAGCAGTTTTAGTGTTTAAAAAAAGGACATTGAATCAATTTTAGCAAGTAAATGTAAACAGATAATATCCATTTTGGTTAATTTATTGTTAGCACTGGCAAACTAGACATATTTTTAATTTTTGGAAGTCTCGCAATCCTGGAGTAGCTCTTGTGGGACTTTGAATTTAGCCAAACCACCACAGGCTTTGTCTTCTTTTTAGCCATCCTATGAACATGGACTAGTATCTATCCTATGAGACTACTGGCTGTGTTGGGTATCAGCTCAGGTGTCGGCTTCAGCAATTGACCACCCAATATCACTCTTGCTGTTCTTGTGCGATATTAATTCATCCAAATCGATTTATGAATCAAAAGGCGCGTTTACATGAGCCTTCGAATCCATGGAATGCCAATGCCTCTATTAGGGGAAAAAGTGGTCGAGCAGGATATCTAACCCAAATGATAGTCTCTGGCCGAATCCACGGAAGGAAACGCAAATCCTCCTTCATTGGAGGGTTTGCGAAACCCACCAATGACCCCTGCAATTCCGGTTCTGCCTGAGCGAAAATCCCCAAGAGGGAAAATTTGCGGAGTTTGCTCTTCATTTCATGGATTCGATGGCTCATGTAAACGCGCCTAAAATTAATAAGATTCCTCAAACATTTTATAAAACCCCGTAATTATAGAAACTGTTCGTCGACACTTTACCAGGGTTCTAAATGTAATTATGAGGCAATATTTGGCTGTGTCATAATTCCATGAAAGCTAGAAATAGCCGGCCGGAAAAGGTACAACGTAACCCAACCACTACAAACTGCCTCAGCCACCCGCACGGCATCACGAGATCTAAATGTCATCCACCAGTTGCGATGCTATCGATTTCTGCCAGATCTGGCGACGGTGGGGTGGGGGTGTTGACATACACGAGTGTGTCCCTTTTACGAGTGGGAGGGGCGATCGGAAAAACCCAGTAGAATTCAAGCCGATTTTTAATGTGGAATTCTGTAAGAGATTTGTGGAATTTTAAATTGGTGTGAGTGGGTTATTTGTGGATTTTTTCTGTTATGAGCAAAAAATACTTGTGTAAAATGATTTCTCGCCATTGATGATGGTGATGTCGTGTCCATGGATACAGATTATATGGGACCAAAGGTCTCATAGACTGCATCAGCGATCTGCAGACAGTGGTCCTCATAGAGGTCTTCGTAGAGCGAGTTGGTGATTTGCTGCGATTTTGCCAGGATGGTTGGACAAGAGAAAAGATGTTTTGGATGCAGTTCCGAGTAGGGGCAGTTTCTGTAGCTGGAGTATTTCCTGTTCTATCTTTTTGGATTTCCATCCTTTTGAAGTGGCCTGTCCTTAATATAGTTAGGGTGGTCGCAGTTACCTATTGGTGTTTAATTTGCAGTCGATAATGGGATACAATTAGTTAGTAGTACATATTCGTAAGTAGGGTAGACATACGTAAGTTTTAAACTTCCGTTCTAACCTGGTAGAGTTTATTAGTTTTGTTTAAAAAAAAAGGTATGCCATTTCATTAGCAGAGAACCAACTTTTATACTTATAGTCTATAAAAATCAACATACCTCTGTATTAAAAATAATATTTAAGTGGTCTATTTTGCATAGTTCTTTTTGAACTTCTCTCCTTGATTCTTCTTATTTTTTTTTGCTGGTAATAGGGGATCGTGCTTAAATGCTAAAGGATAAAAAAAATTTGGAGGGGAGACGCTATAGTAAATGAGATTCCAAACAATAACGTTAGTATATTACATTAATAATCCATTCGATTACACATCCGTTTAATATCTCCGGAAATGAGATAGTTATCTACACATGGCCCCCTCCTCAAGATCATGAACATCACAAACCGTTGCACGTAAGTCGCTTCCTTCCTAATATTTTGTCTTTTGATACATACTAAAGAAAAGTGTCAGGAAGTTTTATTTTACAATGTAAAAACATTTTGCTAGCGGGCACCGTAACGGTTTCTTGGTTTCAAACGGGTAATTAGCTACACGGACACCGTACCAGTGATGTTATGTCTTCTGCTAGGATGTTTTGGTTATGGATAAGTTGATCATTTGGTTTCCGTTAGCTTATTCTTTTTTTTTTTTTTTAATTTTTTGTTAATTTTTTTAATGCAGCCGATTAGCGCCTGCCTGGTATCTTTGAGTTGTGATGGTGCTTACTTAGGGGGTGGCTTCACTTGAATAGTTATTCATTATGACGCCATGTCGCCAGTAGCCCTCGTGTAGCTCTAGTGCATCGATAACAACCTAACCCTCACCCATTGGGTGAGGAGAGAGGATATCCTTAACCATACATTATAAAGGCACTCTTTGCTTGCAAATTGCACTATTCGAAACTGGCCATGTTCACAAGGATTCCACACTTTTTGACTAATTTCACATCGATTGCCAACAAGGCAACAACACTGACTAAACTGCCTAACTGTGAGCTGGTGTTTTAAAATGTACTCTCTGCTTGCTAAATACCAATTTGAAATCTGGCAATGTTCACGGGAATCCACACTTTTGTGAAATTTCCCATTGATTACCAACAAACACCTAAAAAAAACTCCACATGTTAACGAGTGTTTTAAGATCTACTCGTTGCTTTCTAAATATCCAATTCGAAACTGGCCATGTTCATCACTTGACCTATTGAGCCTATCAGGATTTGAACATAGAACATATCACGAGAAATTCCACAGTTTTTGTGAAATTTCACATAGATGCCCAACTACCGACTAAACTCTTCACTCATTAGCAATGCATGTATGTATTATAAAAGTTACTCTTTGCAATGCTTGCTAATTATATCAATTCGAAGCTGGCTATTTTCAGTTGTTCTCGGGAAATTCCACATTTTTTTGAGTGAAATTTCACATCAAATAAACACCGACTCAACTGTCCACCTGTTAGCAGTGGAAGTTCCATCAAGGTCAGTGTAACGGAAGAAACCATTCTGTCTCCGTCGGCCGAGGGCACGCCACTTGCGCACGCAATGAGCCGTTATGCTTCGCCACTTGAATTCGCTAATTGTATAAAAGTGTAACTGCCCGATTGTGAAAGTATAAAAGTTCTGATAATTGATAAAATGGTGATTAGAAACCCTGTAATTTTTTTTTATTTACTCCTCTTTTTTACACTCTCAGAAATAACACTTTCATTTTTGACGATTCATGAATCCTCAAGCCTCATTTCGTTAATTTTGAGGATTGTTTCGTCAAACTATCATGTGACTTCAGTAAACGCGAATCCCCACTTTTACGATCGTTATTTGACGATTCTGTATCTTTATTTTGAGGAAACTGAATCTCATTACTTACTCAAATGCTCAAAAATGACAAAATATTTCTTTAGGATTAGACGACACTCAAATCCTCATAAAAATGACGATTCAAATTTCCTCACTTTGAGAAAAGGAATACTCGGAGCATTTGCCAGTAACGGAATCGTCAAAATTAAGGAACATTTCGTCGTTTTTGAGCATTCATTTTTTAGAGTGTAATAAAGAGACATCTTACTTATTATTTTCAGAGAAATTGGTGTTGGTTTTGATGTTGTTTTTTTTACGTTGCTCTGAATTTCTGTCTTAATCTGTACCAATTGCCTGATTTTCAAAAGCGGAAACTTTAAACTTTCTTTTGGTGCCCTGAATCCCCGGAAAATCTTTATTATCTAGTTAAATTTGGAGAGTTAGGAGGTTGGTTAAATTTACGTTGCATTAGAGCCACAGTTCGCAGGTCTGTTAACAAAAAGTTGCAATATTAGTTTTTACCGAATAATAATTAAAGAATAAGAGTAGTTAATGTCAAGAATGTTATTTTTGTAACTATGTAACGAAAAACCCACCTCTATTTCATACACTCTCAGATTTGAACCAAGGACCAACGCCTTACCAACCGGGGCTACCACAAGTTCCAGTATACGTAAACGGCACAAAGCCCTAACTGAACGTTCCCTGGAGCCTGATATAATCTCCCATAAAAAGTGAAGGGGTGTTGAGGGGGGGGGGGGGGATGTTGTAGATTAAAAACTCCCCCCTTCACAACTCATTTTCGGGAATTGTGGATCAACAAGTCTTTCCGGGGGCCATAATTGTAGAGGGGTGGAAGCATATTGAGCAATTATATCTTGTTAGTCTGAAAAGAACTAAGCAGCATTTATCCGAACTTGAATGGGCTGGATCGTTTTTGTATTGCAAAAGCCACGCGATTTTACATCTTTGTTGAAACATGATATTGGAGTAGATAAAACTCCCAGGTTCTGATTTAGAAAACCACAGATTTAACCACAACTAATTTCGGGGGCATCGTTACGGAACATTTTGCGTATGATATCCTGTGATGAGCAATCCATTTGGCCGGTGTATCATATGTTTTCTACTACTTAATTAGCTTCTTTATAACATCAATCATGTTAGGCCCATGTCTAAGTACTCAAGATAAAAACAGAGATTCTTCAATTAAAAAAAAAATAAACTTAAAATTTTGAGGCCCTAGACCCGTACTTATAAAAGATCAGGACCTGAAAATATCTGTTTCTTTACTCTTAAAACGAGCGGGCGATTTTAACTCAGTCTGAGTAATTTTCACTCCTCCACTCTGGAAAATGCACTCCTCCTCTTGGAGTGGATCCTCTGTGTGTTAAACCTCCGACAGGATCACTCCAAACGAGTGATTTTAACTCAGTCTGATTTAATATTCACTCCTTTCCAGTGTCGAAAATGCACTTCTCCTACTGGAGTGGATTTCACTCGTTTGTGTTAAGAGTGTTTGTCAGTGGATTTTCAAGAGTTGCCGAACAATGACGGATCTGCACACATATAAATACGCATCGCCAGTACTCAGTGGCTATGGGATTCATTTACCCAAATAGATATCTTATTCAAAATAACCTAAAATTTAAAATGAATTAATGATTGCTTTATTAGCCCAACAAACGTTTGTGTACAAAATCTCAATTCTTCCTGCTTCATTTTTTTAATACTTTTTTTTAATAGCAGTAATCGCCTAAATCTAAACGTTTGATGGTAGAAAATTCTTATGTCGATTCTAGGTCCCTATGATATTTCCTCGCACAAGCTCAACGATATTTTAAGAGCGAAAAAATTATTTCTTAGTGTTCCTTTTTTTTCTCGGATTAGCTTGTTCCAATTAGTCGGTCCAACTCTCTACCTTTCCCCGTGCAATTATAAACCTTGTAATATCCTGAGAAGGGGGGGGGGGGACTTCCTGTCTCCTTTTAGTGGTACTTCCCGAGGCATTTTTAGCCGGGAAGACGATTAAAAAAGTCGTCTTTCTGAGTCTTAATATACGGGTATGAATATTAATTAAATTATTTTGTGTGGTATCCTCAAAGTTAGTAGGCGTTTACACCCCTTGCCAACCTAAGTTGGGTAAATAGAAATATGCCATGCCATGGAGAAGATCCTACCACGGATGTAAAGAGTTCAATAAATAATTTGTGAATCCATCCAGAAAACATGTTTAAAACATTAATTTCATTTAAGGTCCAACAGATTTGAATATTATTTGAGAAAATTTGGCAATTTTATCAGAATGAAAAGTGTACTTTGGGTAAATTTTATTCAGCTTATTTTGAATGTAAATATTACCTTACAAGAGTTTCCAACTAACGGACCAATCGCGATTTTCCCTCTGCCTTTTCACCCTTTGTTTTTACACAAGTTAGGTTGGCAAGGAGTGTAGTGACAGTTCCCGAGTGTGTAGTGGATGGGGGTTTGAATTCAAGAGCAAATGTTCAAGTCTTTTTTAAAGAATATTGGCAGAAATCATACATAAAATCGTAATTTTTAAAAAGACTATCTAGGTCTTTAATCTAATATTAGTATGAACCCTATTGCATAGCAAATTTATTAACTATACTTTGTCTTTTACATCAAGAAGCACTAATACTGTGTATTAATTATTCAGATACTGTAGTATGTCTATATGAATTGGATTATTCTCGTTTAAGAAGAGCTAAAGAGCTTTTAAAAAATTTAATTATTTCGTTGATAATTTTCTGTAGCTCTAAATATCAAGTTTGTTTCCAGACCTAATCAATCAAAATATTAATTAACTATTACAATCTTTTCCATTTTTAATGTTGCTTAAATGATTGTGAGGTATAATAAAACCGCAAAGAGATGTTAGTTCAACTGACTAAAATTGTATTTTTTTACTATAGGTTTGTCCTTCCGGAATGTTGGAAGGAAATTTCCTATGTATGTGACACACCAAGAGCTTTCTTCGCGTTCAGCATTCCTGTCATCATACGGATATTAAGGGTAAGTGCGTCTCTTATACTTATTCTGTACATTTCTAAATGATGTATAAAGATGACCAATTTGCCGTTGTTAGTGATGCATTTTATGTTTGTTAATTTCTTCTAAAAAAAACTAACGAAATTGGTTTTCAAAACATTGTCAGAGACGAACACCTTTATCCTCTTATACTCTATTCTATACACAATTAGGCTCGTTTACATGACCCATCGAATCCATGGAATGCCAAAATCCCCATTAGGAGAAAAAGAGGTCGAGCAGGATTTCTAACCCAAATGATAGTCTGTGGCCGAATCCAAATCCATGGTATGAAACATCAAACCCTCCTTAATAATTAGAGGGTTTGCGAAACCCCCAATGACCCCTGCAATTCCGGTTCTGTCTGATAGAAAATCCCCGAAAGGGAAAAATTGCCGAGTTTGCTCTTCATTCCATGGATTCGATGGCTCATGTAAACGCGCCTAATGTTATACATTTGTAGTTCCTTGGACAAAATTAGAGGTTTCCAACAATAGCCAACAGTACTACAATACCCATACTATACTATGCACAATGTTATACATTATATTTTCGTGGACAAAATTGAGGTTTTCTATCCACCAAAACAAAACTGCACCTCATCGAAGAAAAATCAACCGTGTTCCTTTTGTGCATGAGTTCTCGACCCGGGCTCTGTGTTGTGCACCCATCTTTTCCGCCCACCCGTGGGCCGATTACGCCCACACCGTTTTGGGGGATCACGCCCCTGCACTCGTGATTGCCGACAACTGTGACCTCTACACAAAGGGGGAACGTATACAAAGTGATTGACCCTTTCATCGAGATTTTTGTTTAATGCGCGAAATATGGTTTGTGCTTCAGTTTATTACATTAATGGAAATGCAAGATTTAGGGAGGACCACATGGCACGGAATAATGTATATGTGCGATAAATATACTTGATTAAATTTTTGATTTTTAAATCGTATGTTCTCTTTACTTAGTCGTTATCTTTTGAAGATCAGTAGTCTATTCAGTAGATTTATTATCACGACAGTTTTCTTGGAGTTTGGGAAAGGGCATCTGACGATGTTGACTTTTAGTTAAAAGTTTCTGAAGCACTTTTTCAGTGTGATATACTGAAATATTGCTGTTTTTTAGCCACTCACAGAAAAAATTGTGACAATTTGGGGGGGGGGGAGGTAAGAAGCCTCTTAGGTTCTGAGTTTAATATAAAGTAAAATTTTGATTTTATGCAAAATAATAGCGTAACCCCAATTCCCCTTTCGCATTGAAATGGACATGGTCTACAACATAATAATCATCTCTTATCGTGATCGTCAGTTGTGTTGGAGCATCAAAATATTGTAATGTTGCCATATTTACACAATAATGTTTAATTTGTGCTTTCGAATACAAGTTTTTTTTCTGAGTTTCTTTCAGCTGACCTTTGAACACGGGCGTACTCCTGATACAGGGTTCACGTGGGTGGATCGAATCTAATATATTTAATTCTGGAGGCACATCATAGTAATTAGAGGCGGCAGACTATGGTTCATGGGTCTCATAAAACTATAGATTGCGGTGATTAGTGGAAGACTGTTACTGACTTGGGAAGATGACTCAGATTTGGGGTGTCTTTCCATGGTTTCTTTTGCTTTTAGTACCATGAGTTGTTAGTGGGACGACTCCCAAAAGTACGGGTGTATTTCGGGGATGACTTATAAGTGATCTAATTCGTATGTATATGAGTTAAAGATTGGATCTGAGTGTGCCTACACCTGGAAAAGTCCCAAATTGCAGCTATACCCCCCCCCCCCCTTCCTCCTCAAGTGTCATAGTACCGGGTACTATACAAACAAACAGATAAAAAGTGCAACCAAATTACAGCTACACTCTTGGTATTTAACAATGCACCCCCTCCACCCCAAAAAAGTAAATTTGGCATACCAGTACTGGGTACATACGCAAGAAAATGTTAGAAAATTTATCAAATTTCAACTACTCTCTTGGTGTTCGATTATTTCATTCACTCAAAATTCATAGCTCTAGGGTTCTGGTAGATGTAAGTTAAATATCACCAACACAATTTTCACCTTGATTTGTGGGGCTGGGGAGCCCAGTCGGTTAAGCACTCGCTTAGCATGCGGAAGGTCCCAGGTTCAGGTCCGGGCATCGCCAAAATAGCTACCGACCTATAAACGGTCCGTGCAGCCAAAAATGTCCGACGAATAATACCCCGTGTAAGGGAGTGCACGTTAAGTATCCTTCAAAGTCCTAACGCTGCGTACGATGTCGCCCTTAACGGTTGCGTTGGGTGCCTATTCAGGTGTTGGCTCGTCACCTGACTGTGGTTCTAAAATACGACGCCCGTCGCCAATAGCCCTCGTGTAGCTCTAGTGCGACGATAATTCAAACCTAACCTAACCTAAATCACCTTGATTTGTTTTTTCGTATCTTAAACATTGTATGTTAGGCATTTTTGGAGTTCTCTCCTGTTTACTATTCTGCAGTTTATAGTGCACAACTTAAATTTCTTTTTAAAAAAATGAAAAAAAAAAAGATCAATGACTCATTGTTGTCGAAGTTTCTTGTTTACTTCAATGTGTCATCTTGGAAATTTTTCCATCGCTTATATGTCTCCATTTACCCTAGAAATGTTGACGTCCATGCACAATTTTCGTATACATTCGTGTAGAAGATTCCTTGAAACTGTGAATTATTGTGCCGCGGTATTGTTCCCAGCCGCACAATGCACCCTCTCAAGGACTTTCAGCGGATCCTACATGGAATAGTTTCTAGATCTTTACGATGAGCAGTTAGCTTTTCCAAAAGCCCCAACAAATCACAGTCGGTTAGAGTGTGAAATACAACTAGAGTCCTGTCCAGGGTACGAAATTGGCGATCGCCAGTCGCAAAATGCAACCAAATCTTTCAATTTTGCTACAAGAAGAAAAAGTCGCAATTATCGCGACTAGTTTTTTTTATCGTAGTTTCCAACAATCTCGCAAAAAATAAGTTTTAAAAAATTCCCCCGATTCTAAATTTGTAAAACTTTAAAGTGATCATATAAACTTAAAAATTAGCCAGTCCTAGAATCACGTAACTCTGGCAAACTCAGTAAAATTTTCAAGTAGCTGCTTATATTAAATCCCAATTTTTGCGGAAATTTTAAAATTTAGGAATTCCGACTGCCCCAATACCTAAAAAAACTGAACCATAATTTCCAAAAACTCCGGCTATCATAAATTGCAATTTCTTAATTTTTAGCATTTTAATTATCTTAAAATTGTGAAGCTTCGGTAATTCAACACGCATGCAACTCCAACTGAAAAATAAATCGCCCAGTTTGTCGAATTTGTTTAATTTTTTTTTTTTTAAATATTTGATGTGAATAATGAACAGAAAAATAGTTACGTAAAAGCATTACTAGGACAGTTTGCGTTTGCACATTTTTATCCTCTTTACAGCGTATCCCTTTAATTTTAAATACCAAATAAATTATTTAAAGTTCAATAATAAGTTCAGAATTCTGTAAAAGAACAGATAAAAGTAAACACGTCATTACTCTCCTCCGCATCTTCATCTGGATGAAACATGATCCCATTTTGACATCGTTTGTGGATAGCATCTTCTTTGTCAAGATTTATCTCTATTCCGCGATTTCTCTTTTAGTAAAGCAAGGCTTAACTAAGCTTTTATTATGCATGAAACTTCTAATATCCTGAATTTAATAGAGGGTTCTTACTAATGATTGGAGTAACGCGTTACTTGTAACAGTTACTTTTTTTGGTAACGCTGTTAAAGTTTTCAGAAAGTAATTGTGACGTAGTTTCTTTTTAGCTGTAACAAAGTAAATGTTACTTCTCACGCCATTTTCGGAACAGTCCAGCGTTCGGTTGAAATGTAATTATTTAAAATGAACTTGATATTTCTAAATTTTCTTTCGTATTAAGTAACTGTAACAGAGCCATTACCACTAACTTGCCATTACCATTAACTACGACTTTGAGAATACTATTAACACCTTCATTTCCGAATAAGAACATTTATTTTTAGTTTTTAAATTCGTTTTTCGTGTAACTTAATTTGTCCTTCACAAATTGTTCAGTACATCGTTCTTCATTTGTAGAATTTTTTTTTTTTATTTCGACACACTTTTAAGCATATAAAAGCTCAAATTTTCTTGCCAACCGTCATGAATAGGTTAATTGTAAGTCTCGGAAAATATCTAAAATTGCAATATGACTGTATGCTATTTTAATCATTTGTGTAATTAAGACCATGATATCCGAACTACAAGTTCCGGCTATTTATTTCCAGAACTCATGCGTGTGTTGTGTCTGTCTTACTTGACGAAGGTTTATAAGCGGGTCTTTGACCAAGCACACTAGGGGGGCGTACATACATTACGTCACGCAAAATTTTGACTTTTTTGACCCCTCCCCCAATGTCACGCTGCGTCACGTTTGATCGAACCCCTCCCCCTAAAATTACGTCACGTTGTTACACCCCCCCCCCTCTTAAGCATAATTTACTTTTGATATTTCCCTTTGTTTCTGAAATTTTGAAAAAAATGCATATTTTTACACAAAAAAAATGAACTTGGAAAGAAAAAAAAAGTAAAATTTATCAATAATCTGTTATTTAAAAGTAAATTTTATTTTCCTTGCAAAATTGGAAATTTTTGAAGCATACGTCACGCAAGTGATTACCCCTACCCCCCTCCATGTCACGGTCCGTCACGTTGGTGCATACCCCTCCCTCCCCCCTCTGAGCGTGACGTAATTTATGTACGCCCCCTAGCCTGAAATTATGTGTCTACCAACCAACCAATATGATTCGAAGGAATCCCCTTCAGCCATAAAACACGTCTGTGCTCTGGCTGTACAATTTTTTTTTAAAGAAAATAAGTTTTTTAAGTCCTTTTGGAAAGCTCTTTAATTGCAACGTTACAGTTTTCTTTATGGCTTCGACATCCTCAAAACTTGTGACTCTCATTTTTGACTATTCAAATCGAATTTTTTTCTGCCTTTGTGAACTTTGAGACCGCCAAAAAAAACTTGTTTTAATGTTTCGTAGGTTTCCGCAGAGCTGTTAAATTTGCTGTTAACATTTCTTGTTAAATTTGCAAAATTTAATGTTCATTTATTTCTCTATTTTCATGACAACAGGAATTCAATGAGCCTTTCAGATTTTAAATCGAAATACAAATAAATTTAGAAAACGATAACGAATAATTATTGAGTTTTCGCAGGAAAATAAATGCGAGTTTGACGTTTAAAAAAATATTTAATACAGAACTAAATGCCGTGTTTGTCCATTTTTTTTTTAGAAGCAGGAATTTGTGTGAAAACAGTTCAAAGTGAAAGCTTCTGTTACAAACTAACTTTTTATTTAAAGAATGGAAAAAATTATTTTAAAAAAACATATTCATTGTCTTGCGACCTCTTAAACACAAAATGGGGTGGCTTAGTGATAACGCGTTTATCCGGTTAATCGTATCGCAACAACCAGCCCATTGTTCCCTTAAAAATAGAAGAGAGGGGAAATCCCCTAGCAACCGTTTCTTCCCCGACTGCGTGACGTTTACTGTGACGTCGCGTCTTGAGGTCACGTGACGGATCGGGGCCTGTCTACTAAAAATACTTCGAGGGCATTGGGGAAGCACATGGAGTCTTTGTTAGTTGACTATGTTTGTAACTGCACTTTTAGTGAGAAGAATCTTTGTATAATTTGGGGAAACTGGAGGTTTTGTTTAGTGAGAAGTGTACAAATTTAATCTTATTTTCCTTGCGAATACTTCGAAAAAGGTACTTCGAGGGCACATGCTGAACCACATGCTGGTGACTATAGCTTAGGCATGGAATCTTTTTAGTTGACTACGTTTGTAACTGCGCTTTTTAGTGAGAAGAGTCTTTTAAGACTGTACAATTTATTTAGAAAATACACTCACTACAGATAAAATAATCCAATTACAGTGGCGAAAAGAGAAAACACAGACAAATAAAACACTAAAATAAAACTAACACATTAATACGCTTCCTTGAAACATGGATCAAACCAATAATGTTAGGTTAATGTCCGAGTCATAGGCGCCGACTCCATAGGGCCTGAGGGGGCCCGGGCCCCCTCAATAAAATTTTTAGGGGGGCAGAGCCCCCCCAATAATTTCAGAAAATTATTGGTTATATTATTCATTGTAAAATCACAAAATTATAAGTTGGTGTATTTTTTAAAATTATTAAATAGAGAAATACATACAGCAGAACGTTGAATTTTCAGTTTCGAAACATTAATACTGGTTTAGTGCTGTGTTACTATATTACTGTATTAGTTATTTTCAAATAATTAAATATTTTTAGGGAGTAAGACTCAATTAAAACCAGTTATTTACAAACTTTTTGACTGAAAGTATTAGGCACTCTATAACAGTATTAACTTTGATATATTGTTTTTATTTAATGAACCCTGAGCCTTATTTAAAGCAATTAGCTATTTCACTTATTAATATGATATAAAATATAGTAGACGGGACTTGAAGGGTGTTAAGTTTACAGGAGTGATGGGTTGTACGTACAGTAATATTCTATAAGCAAAATTATTACTGTAAATTATTTTCACTTTTTACGAAGTTTGAGTGCTTGTTTTATTTCCTTTTTCAAAGCAAAAAAAAAAAAAATCATGCTTGTCGAGTTTCCCGGAGTGTCGAGATTTCGGGGTTCTAATGAATGTTCAGCCAATGACTCTAAAACTTAGGGATCGACAGATGGCGAATTTCGGCCGATGCCGATTGTTGACTGATTGTTCAAAAGTTAAATCAGCCGATGGACCGATGTTTCCCGCGTTCCATTGGCCGATGGCCGATGCTAATTGCCGATGGAAAAACCAAAATACAAAATTCGGTAAATCCATGTGTAATCCATAAAAAAATAGAAAATTTTCCTCCGATTTCCATATTTTGTAAAAACTGTATGACTGGGGATCCGTAAGTCGCGAAACTCCGTAGATCCGAAAGTCTCGAATCTACGGCGATCCGAAGCTTAAAAAACAAATCGCAAAGCTTAAAAAAAAAAAAAAAACATCGGCTTACATCAGTTGGCTGATGTTTTTTGAGGCCGATGGCCGATTTTTTCACTAAACTACCATCGGCCGCCGATGGCAAGACCGATGGTAAAATTTTCAAACAATCGGCGCCGATGCATCGGTCTATCCCTACTAAAACGTTTAAAAATCACTACTTTTCATCTAAAATTTAGAAAATTTTCCGGGACAAGACTCCTGGTATGGGCCCCCCCAATATTTTTTATAAGTCGGCGCCTCTGGTCCGAGTCAAAGTCAAGCTAAAAATATAGTGGCGTCTCAGAAAATTTTAAAATTTGAATTATCATTTAGCATAATATGAACTATAATTTGAGGGCCCTAGGCCCTTGCCTTATGGCTGATAGATCAGGTCCATTGTTCAGCCTTTTCGAAAGTGCAAAAGCACCTTTTGCACACCCTCAAGGGGCGGCCCTGACTTGAGAACTGATATACATTTGTCGAGTAGGTGAGAAGACTACCTAGAAGATAAAATTGGCACGGAGATCAGTCTCCTATTTTCGTTCCTCTTCTTCCGAGTTATAAATGAACGGGGCCTTCGAAACCGTAGAGTTAAGATGAAGATGGCGGCGCTTGGCAATGAACAAAGTGAAGCCTTCAGAAACTCGCCAAGCAACCCTTAGTAAGCCCAAACAAACCACTCGCTTCATGTTAGTTGTATTATTTTATTCTTTAAAAGACGTTAATTAAATAAACTAAAATAGTCGCGCAGGTTATAGGTATGAAAATTTCTCCAGATAATACAAGATCCTACCCATTCTGCAGAAATTGCCCAGAAGTCTCAACTTACGCCAGACCACTTGTTTGACTGTCAAGCATTTGTTGCCTCTCTTTTTAACCTTGGCGCATCACCTCAGGACAGTCTCCAGGCGCATAACCTGACGACTGTGATCATCAATGCTTTTGGCCCTATACAGCTTCAAATCATGGACATAATAGCATCAACAAAGGAGTTAATTAAAAAAAATTACTGTTTTCGCAATTGTAGGCTATATAGCCAGTGATCTGAATTAATACAAGATTGTAGCCAATTTCTTTGCAGACTCGTTATATTCCCCGGAACTTAGAGCCATTATTTTGTGGTACCATTAAGGCTACTCTCTATCAATTTTGACGCTCAAATTACAATGAATCTGAGCTCTCTGTGGATGTTATAAGGCATGCCGAGATTTGCTTTCGCTGACAGAACCGAAGCCAAAATAGTACTCCAAGCTTAAGGGCCCCATATTATTGTTCTCTTGTTTCATCATTTCAAGTGCTGTTTAGTCATTAGATTAATAGAATAATAAACAAATTCAATTTATTCCTCGTTACCTCCTGAATTAACATTGCTGCACTCATGAAAAACTCCTTAGAAACTCCTGAATTTCACTATCATAGATAGAGTATGATACTTGTCGGGGATCTTTTACAATGCCACATAATCATATGACATGCGTACCCACGATTTTCGATAGCGTTTGTTTGGGCTTACTAAAAAGCGATCGTTGACCTCACTTGGCAACCACGTTTTTGTATTGGTTTTCTCGCGGCAGCCATCTCCGTCTTATTCTTAACTCTAATTCTCGAAACAGACTCATCTTTTCTGCTTACTACAAGGGCAATCACACTGTGCACTTCAATTAGTTGTGCCTAAAAACAGTCCAATTAAAAAATAACTAAGACTTCAACTGTTTTTTTTTTATAATATCAATGAACAATGTGTTTAAAACCATACAGTAGACTAATTAAAAGATTGGATCGTTGTAATGGATAGAAAATCACCGCCAAAATTTTATTTTGGGATGATAGAATTGTCTGCGAAAGTAGTTTTAAAATGTGTGAAATAATTAATTCGAGAAACATGTCTTGGCTCCAGCATTTTTTTTTTTAGTGGGATCGGATTTATGTTTATTAATATCTTGATTAATCCGTTATTTTGAAGATGATCCGACAGTGGGCATCTTTAATGGTTTATTGCCTGGGTTTCCTAAGCATCGTAATCGTAGCGTCCGTCACGATCGACGCGCTGCTTTGGACAAATTGATATAAATACAATACGTATAGCTATACTTTATTATTTTGTGACGTAATGTGCATGTGATGGTCGATAATAATGATCTTGAGGCCAATCCGTAGAATTACTGTACGTTTTAAATTAAGTAATTGATGAAAAATAGCGCATTTATGTGTTTTAAAGAATCTCTTTTATCTTCATTTGTCTAATAATTGACCCCCCCCCCCTCCCTCCTAGATTTCTCACTAATTAAATTATTCGAGACTATTAAAAGAAAGATTCAAGCATAACGATAATATTAAAAAGTATCCAATGATGTAGTTTCTTCCGATGATGATGTAGTTTCCTCCAATGATGTAGTAGTATCCTCCGATGATGTAGTTTTGAACTTGTTCTTGTTTAAGTTAAAAAATACTACGTATATGTTTATATGCAAAGAGCAATTTTATGATAATTCTTTTTATTTCACAGGATATTGAAAGTGCTGCATTTGGATAAAACTATTGAAGTTCTCTAGGATACACACAGTGGATTTGGTAAGTTTAAACGTTAAACCTTTGATGTAAATTTTTTAAGGTATCTTTTTCTGACTAAAAAAATTGCTCTCTCGTTCTCTTGAAAGGATATGAAAAAAAGTTTTATTTCTTCTTCTTCATAAGTAAAATTTTGATTTCTTTCTTTTGAGTGGATTGCAATTGTGAAAATTTTGTTATTTTTCTTCTTCTTAGTTGGTCCAGTAGAAATTTTAACTGTTCTCTATCTTCTTCTAATTTTTGTTTATAAAAATTCAATTTTCTTTCTTTCTTCTCCCAGTTGATGTGTTAAAAATATATTTCTATATTTCTCCTTTTCCAGTTGGTTCTGGGAAGTTGTCATCCTTGTCATTTTCTCAGTTTGTTTCTTAAAATTTAATTTTTCTTTTTTTTCTTCGAAGTTGGTTGTGAACATTCTGATTGTTCTCTTTCTTCTTTGAATTTGGTTTGGCAAAATTTTAATTCTTTTTCTTCTTCGTAGTTGGTTTGTTACGACCAATATATATATTTTTCTTTTTTTTCCAGTTGGTTTTGTTGATGTTTCTTTGCCATTTTCCCACTTATTATTTTTTAAAATTTTTTTTAATTATCTTTATTCTCTTTCCCAGTTTATAAAATTAAAATTTCTATGTTCTTTCAAGAAGAATTTTCCGAAATCTTCTCTTCTCCCAAGTGAAATTCTAGGTCGATCGGAAGAACTTCTTTCCTTCTAACTCTTCCAAAAAAATAATAAAATAAAATAATAATAAATACATAACTGAATAAAAAGAGGATCCAACAGGTCGCTCTCGAGACGTCGTCACGCAGACGTCGTTTCCGGTCACGCACAGTCGTCAAGGGGCGTCACGGGGCACACATTTTGTATCTTCTGCGACTATTATAAAAAGTAGTCTCTGGGCTAGCAAGCAGTCGCCCAGAACAATTTTACGGATACGTCTTTTTTTATAAGGTGACAGTTATAACCCCTATTTTTTTTTATTGGCGCTGAGAGTAAAAATTACATGAACAGCGAAGTTGTTATTGTTCCCATTATTTCTATAGATTTTGCATTAATTATGCTTACTACACCTAAACCGACCTTAAGTTTGCAGTATACAAATGTTCTACGAGAAAAAGGGTAAATAGTTCTCATTTTTGAGTGCGAGAATCGAATACAAAAAGGTATTTCACATTCAATAAAAAAATTTATTTGTTATTTCAAGACATAAATTTATTATTTTATTAGTTTAGCTTCAGTTTGAGTGTTATTTTAATTATTTTTTTCCTTCGATTTTGACGTAACAGGGCGCACGAATATCAGGGTCAGAGGAGCAGCCAATCGGAGCAGGCGAAGCTTCGGCGCCACCAGCGTTGTTTACGCAGTTTCCTCCGCCTAGTACATTTCCCTGCTGCAAACTTAAGCTCGGTTTTGTTGTAGATTTTTTTTTAAACCCTTTCAGTCCCAATGACAATTTGGCATCATTATTTTAGAAATATTTTCTGATCGTATATAGCCATTTATGATATCAAAAAGCACATCCCCATTCGATTCTTCAAACTTTTTTCTAATTATGACCAGAAACATGATGATGCCAAATGGCATCACTGGGACTGAAAGGTCAATAGTAAAGCTGCGTGTAATAACGAGTAAACACGTTCAGGGTTTAATGTGTTTTCTGGTGCAATAAATATAACAGCAAAATCCAAACTAAAAATGAAGTAAAATAAATATTACAAAATATTATTAGGGCTATAATACACGGACATCATTTAAATAACGAAGTCCATCTCGATTAATGATTAGCTTTGAATTTCTTTTTATATGCCGGATCTATCAATAACTTCGGTTTTGAATGGGAATAAGGTTGTGTTTGCTTGTAAACTCTTGTTCAAGGAACACAAACACATCTGAACCTTTAGGGCTTTTCATGAAAACTTGTGATCTTTTTTTGATATTTCATTTTTATAACAATCAAGGCATTTTCAGAGGCCTCAAGATTTTTTCACTTCTGATCAATTAAATTCATTATTAATTGTGAATCTGGACTACTAAGAATTGTTTTATTTGGTAGTAATATCATTGCATTGAAGCCGGCGTATTGCTCAATGTTTTGATTAACCTTTTAAATAGTATAAATTGAATTTTTTGATCAAGTCCACCTGGACGTCTCTGGAAATGTTATAGTTTGATTCATTTTCACAGGTACCCCAAAACTTTCGAATTAGGTCGCTACGAGGACGAAACAAAACATATCATTGATGGAACTCATCATAATCAAAATGTCCGTCTTAAAAGACAAAGAACAAAAAATCCCTTCAAAACAGTTAGATAACAACGCTTCATTGTTGAAAAAAAATTACAGAACAAGCTGGCAAGCGCGTGCTGGATCTTTACAGCAACAAAGCTTCCAAAATTACCTGCCTTCCAGAAAAGGCAGGTGTTCGAACGTTCGAAAGATATGACCCCCCTCCCCTTCTGGTTCTTAACCCCGACCATCTGCCTCAAGGTTACGACAAAGGAGAGGCCAGAAAAAAGTTAGAGACGCTTTTTTTTTATTCTATATATTTTTTTTATTGTGCGCACCTATTCCAAAAATGCCGCCATGTTGAAGAATAGTATAGTGCCTTCATTCTCTGAATTTCTTAGGGGGCGCTCTTCTTTCTCCCGTTTTTCATTGATACTTTTCCTAGTGGAGGGTTTCACCTGTAGGTCCCCCCCCCCCCCCATCTTGCCCTTGTTATGATGTCTGCGCCCTTACAGACGTTGGGGAACGGGGGTAGAGGGCTCTATTTTGTATGTCTCCTTTTTAAAAATTTATAGTTTTCGTCTACACTCCTTGCCAACCTAAGTTGGGTAAATAGAAATA
Source organism: Hylyphantes graminicola (assembly GCA_023701765.1). Lineage (NCBI taxonomy): Eukaryota > Metazoa > Arthropoda > Arachnida > Araneae > Linyphiidae > Hylyphantes > Hylyphantes graminicola. The sequence goes on from CM043116.1 coordinate 11,036,493, forward strand.
TATGCTATGGAGAAGATCCTTCCGCGGATGTAAAGAGTTCCATAAATTATTTGTGAATCCATTCCAGAAAACATGTTTAAAACATTCATTTCGTTTAAGGTCTAACAGATTTGAATATTATTTGAGAAAATTTCGCAATTTCATCAGAATGAAAAGTGTATTTTGGTTAAATTATATTCAGATCATTTTGTATGTAAATATTACCCTACAAGAGTTTCCAACTAACGGACGCTTTTCTCTCTGCCTTTTCACCCTTTGTTTTTACCCAAGTTAGGTTGACACGGAGCGTAGTGTCTTCATTCTCTGAATTTCTTAGGGGCTCTTCTTCTCCCGTTTTCATTGACACTTTTTTCAGTGGAGGGTTTCACCTGTAGCCCCTTGCCCTTGTGGATGTCTGCGCTCTTACAGACATTGGGGGGAGGGGGCTGTACGTCTACCTTTTAGAAATTTATAGTTTTCGTCTAGTGCCCTAGAAATACTATATAAAGATATTCGTTTTTGCTTGGTGGAAATCCTGAAATTTTTGTGTATTTTGAATCAATTGGTTTCGAAACCTATTTGATAATTAATGTCAAAAAATTTTGCGCATCAATTGCAATTTCTAATTTATTTTAGTAAGTTCAGTATGTACCTAAAACAATTCTTTCCTGAGAGATAAATTTAAAAAGAAAGAAAAAAATGATATTCTAGTAATATCGATGATTGTGAGAATTTTTTTGAAGGTTTCCTTAAAGATATACCTAATTTTTTATAAGATTGACGCAGATTTTTCTTAACAATTAATTCCAATGTTGCACATTACTGTCGACTCTTGGCTTCGAGTATGAGTGGCTAAATTTCGGGGAATTTGTTTTCTTAATTTTATGACATTATATAAGTGGTCTGAATTACGATCAAATTTATTCCATTTAAAGTTCATTATTCAAACAGCAAAAAATACATAAATCATCAACGTTTTAAACTCTTCGTTTAGTTGTTAATAAAGTACATTGTTCAGACAGCTAAAGGCTGATGAAATATAACTTCTCCACACTTTTCTTCACAACCCAAGTTATAATTTTTACGACAATGGCTCCATTTCTGGGTTTACGATGACTTTCAATTTAACTCTTCTCCAACACATACAAATCACTGACCCGGCGACCCTCGCCTATCTCCCTTACCAATCAGAGTGTTGAGGGTCGCGTGTGGGTCCCGGACCCACCGACTCTATTGCCGGGATCTGGAGCGAAGCGCGCCCGGCATTCCTCGACCATCGTCGGCCGAAATCCTTTCCCTTTCGGCCGCAAAAACGTCGGGCATACTCGCCAGGATAGCTGCTTGTTGGAATTTCGATTGGATTTTCGCTTTCGGTGGGTATTTGCTATTTCATTGACTTGAGTTTCTTGCGTTGGAATTATGCTTGATTGTTAAAATTCATGCTGAAGATATGTAAAATATCTCGCACATTGTTCTGCCAGTTAGGAAGGATAATTAGGACTTCCATGTAATTTTCGCTTTTGGCGGGTAATTGCTATTTTATTGAAAGTTTTTTTTTTTTTTTGCTTTGCAATTAATATATGTGGAATGATGTTTTAAAATTAAGGATGGCTGCTGTTAGCTGGATTTCCATTAGGAATTAGTATGCTCGCGGATTTTGTAAAATTCGAGTTTAAAATACGTTTTATTATTAGTGAAGCAGTTAGCATATTCTCCTTCCAGGATAGTCATTAGGGTAGTTAGAAAGGATAATTAGGAATAACATTTGATTTTCGGTTTCGGTGGGTAATTGTATTATTTGAATTAGTTCATTCAGATTCACTGAGTTTCTTGCTTTGGAATATGGTCAAAATTTTTTAAAATACGAGCTAAAAGTGTTTTAGGAGATTGGTAAAGTGGAGTTCAATTGATAAGTACTCAATTTCTTTTTTTAAATTCGAGCTAAAGATATGTTTAGTAACCGGCATATTCACCTGCCAGAATAACTGCTGTCAGTCAGGAATTCCATGGGATCTTCCCTTTTGGTGGGTAATTGCTATTACATGGACTGAGTTTCTTGCTTTGGACTTAAACTATGCTCGAAGATTTTTTTTCCCATATGAAATTCTAGTTGAAGATATTTTGGGGTTAGTAAAATAGCTCGAAAAATGTAAATATGGACTAATGGGTAGAAAAGCCTCGTAAATGTTTGAGAAAATATTTATTCTTCATTCAAAGAATTTTAATGGGGGGGATTTCTTTAATTTTGCAAACAAATTATTATTGTTTTATTAGTGTATAGATAACCCAATTAAACATACGGGTGTTGCTACACTGTTAGGTATATATAATTTATTTTTTATTTTCCAAACGTGAAACTGACAAAAAATATTAACCATCATAAATTAAATGTTTACTTGTTGAACTGTTCCTTTAATTTTGCTCCAATAGATATAGGCTATTTCATTACTTCTTTATCCTTGCCTTTACTTGCCTTTGTCCATTTTGAATTGTTGTTATGATAAAGGTAAATACGATTTCTCCATGATGTTTCCTGTAAAAACAACCTCCGATATATTGCTTTTATTTGTTATCCCTCATCTTTTACTTGGGTGGAGCTATCATCAGATGAAATGAAAATGTTGTCCTCTCATATCAAAGCGAGTAGCCCCAGGCCTCCTTCTGTATTGAAGAATTATGTTATGAAATGCTGTACAAATGAGTAACAAGCTTCTAGATCAATAAAGCAAAGTAAAGTGTTATGAAAGCTTATTCATAAAGGTTGCACTGCAGAAAAACATATATTTGGCAAGGAAATATAGCTAATTTTTCGAAATGCCTCTGGAATTCTTGGAATTCGGGAGTTCTGTTACGTGATGAAAGTCTTATTTGTTTTAGATTGTATCAGTGATGCGAAGATTTTTATTAAATAATAATAACTATTACAGTATTTGGAGGTTTGATTAATTATTGGAGCTAATTCCAAATATTGAAAACGGATTATTATCTTTTTCCAATTAGTAACGCTGTAAACCCAGGAAATATTGCTAATTTGTTGAAATATTTTTGGAATCGTTGGAATTCCGAAAAATATGTGTGATGAATTTCTTGCGTAATACTGATTCCTTTTCTTCATCCAAATATAAATTTGTACTGATGATTTGTACTGCATGAATTGTTACAAACAAACTTGTTTGTTACATTATCAATTTGTAATTCAATAAATTCGCGAAGATTTCATTGCAGAAAATGCCCTGTGAATGTTCTTTCAGCCAATTCAATATTTGTTATGACTATTTGGACTGATTTCTATTGTAGAAAAATTAACCCCCCTCCCCCCTATTAGTAACACCGTAAATCCAGGAGATTTTGATAATTTGTTAAAATAATATGGGCCAAAATTCTTGGAATTCAAAAAAATAAGTGCGGTGAATTTCTTGCGTGATTCTAATTCCTTTTTCTTCCTCTAAATATAAATTTGTTTTAATTTACAAATTGCACTATTTGTACTGATACGCAAATTGTACGAGACATCTGTGACTCCGAAATCTAAGAGATATTGCTAATTTTCTGAAATATTTTCAAAATTCTTGGAATTCACAAAAATAAGTGCGTTGAATTTCTTGCGTAATTCTAATTCCTTTTTCTTTTGTTCTTGTATACAAATTGTACTATTTGTACTGATACACAAATTGTACGAGACATCTGTGACTCCGAAATCTAGGCTAATTTGCTGAAATATTTTCAAAATTCTTTGAATTCACAAAAATAAGTACGGTCAATTTCTTGCGCAATTCTAATTCCTTTTTCTTCATCGCTAAATATAAATTCGCACTGACGTACAAATTGTACTATTTGTACTGATACACAAATTGTACGAGACATCAGCGACTCCGAAATCTAAGAGATATTGCTAATTTCTGAAATATTTTCAAAATTCTTGGAATTCACAAAAATAAGTGCGATGAATTTCTTGCGTAATTCTAATTCCTTTTTCTTTTGTTCTTGTATACAAATTGTACTATTTGTACTGATACACAAATTGTACGAGACATCTGCGACTCCGAAATCTAAGAGATATTGCTAATTTGCTGAAATATGGTCAAAATTCTTGGAATCCACAAAAATAAGTGCGATGAATTTCTTGCGTAATTCTAATTCCTTTTTTTTCTCTAAATATAAATTTGTTCTGATTTACAAATTGTACTATTTGTACTGATACACAAATTGTACGAGACATCTGTGTGACTCCGAAATCTAAGAGATATTGCTATTTTGCTGAAATATTTTTAAAATTCTTGGAATTCACAAAAAAGTACGGTGAATTTCTTGCGCAATTCTAATTCCTTTTTCTTCATCGCTAAACATAAAATTCGCACTGACGTACAAATTGTACCATTTGTACTGATATGATACACAAATGGTACGAGACATCTGCGACTTTAACCAATCTGAAATTCGGGCATATTTCGTTCCGGAGAATGCTCTGAGAATGCTCTTTCAGCCATTTCAAGATTCTATGTAACTCTTTGGAGCCCTTTTTGAAGGGTAATCTTTTGTAATGCGGAGGGGAGTATTATGGGGTCCGCCCCTTCCCCCCCTTTACTTCCGGTGGCCACCCCACACCTGCCTCCCCCCTCCCATTCACAAAGAAATGTGGGAACGGCCGCTGATCAAAATTCAAGGCCCCTCTTTCCCATATTTGGAAATTCTTTTCTGGGTTAGTGCGACTTGTGCGCACTTGTTGTTGCATTTTGTATACTTTTTGTGTTGTTATAGGAAGTATTTTAACGGGGACGATACGAAAGTCAAAAAGTCAAATTTTGGTAAAGGTCAGGAATTCTAAGCTTGATACAAACAGGATTTATTTTCTTCTGTCTCTTAAATATTACTTAGAAATTAATTTGAGAACTATCCAAAGTAGTCATTAATTAATTTATTAATTATTGACTTATTAGTAACTCAGATTTTTTTTTTTTTGGTTGTATTCAAATAAATTGTTCAAAATTCAAGGCCCCTCTTTTCCATAGCAGGAAATTCTTTTTGGGGTTAGTGCAACTTGTTCGCATTTGTTGTTGCTTTTGTGTACTTTTGTAATAAAAAAAATTATTTATTCAGCGTTGTAAAAAAAGTCACAATTTTGGGAAAAGGTCAGGAGTTGCAAGTTAAATACAAGCAGGGTTTCCCATGCCCCTTGGAAATAGAGTAAAAACAATCAAAAATTATTTTAATTGGTCAAATTAAATTACGTTTGTTGATTAATTGTTGTTTAATAATTGAGTTTTTCCCAGTGGGAAAAACATAATTTTTCCCAGGACGGTAAATACCGGTTTTTGCCATGTTATTTACCGGGGGTTGTAAAAACCATGCCAACCCTGATGCTAACTCGATATATATCATTCTCGTCCTATCTGTTACTGTTCATATCTGTTGTATGGCATGCATAGTAATTTTCTTTGGTTGGTCCAAAAAATGTGTTAGGAATTACATCCAACAAAGACAAACAGATGGGTGGTTGGATTTTATTTTTTCTGAAATTCGGATAATCAGCAACACTTCAGATAATTGGAGTTGGTTGGCATATATTTTCAGGCTTGTGTGCTTGGTCAGAGACCCGCTTGTAAACCCTCGTCAAGTAAGACAGACACAACACACATGTGACAGATGCTGCCATCTATCGCGTGCCACATCCACTATTTAGACATGTCCCTGAAGGGGAATAATTGAAGAGTACATGGGAAGAACCGATTAATTTCTTTAGAGACTTTCCGTAATTGTCTCTGCTTGGCGGACATTGACGACTTAAAACTGGTTTCTCTTTCGGTTCTTTAATTGCGGTACAAACGTGTGACTCGTTCCACTCAACTCTGGCGTGAATCAGGGTTGCCGCGAAAGATAAACAAAGCGAGTAACGGGCTTCTTTACACCAGCTTAGGCGTTTTCTCGCTATCATCCCCAAAGAGGCTATTAAGGAAAGCCTTGTACGAAATCAATCGGTTCTTCCCGTGTAATCTTCATATATATTCCGGCTTGTGTGCTTGGTGAGAAACCCGCTTATAAAACTTCGTCAAGTAAGACAGACACAACACACATGCGACAGATGCTGCCATCTATCGCGCGTTACCTCCACAATTTAGATATGTCCCTGAAGGGGAATAATTACACTCTAAAAAATGAATGCTCAATTTTCCTTAATTTTGACGATTCTATTACTGCCAAATGCTACGAGTTTTCGTTTCCTAAAAGTGAGGAAATTTGAATCGTCATTTTTATGAGGATTTGAATGTCGTCTAATCTAAAGAAATATTTCGTCATTTTTGAGCATGCGAGTACAACAATGAGATTCTGTTTCCTCAAAATCAACACACAGAATCGTCAAATCACGATCATCGTAGAAGTGAGGATTCGCGTTTACTCAAAAGTCGCGTGATAGTTTGACGAAACTATCCACAAAATTAACGAATTGAGGCTTAAGGCTTCATGAATCGTCAAAAATGAAAGTGTTATTTCTGAGAGTGTATATTTTCAGGCTTGTGTGCTTGGGTCAGAGACCCGCTTATAATGTCAACCTTCGTCAAGTAAGACAGGCACAACACACACATACGCGACAGATGCTGCCATCTATCGCGCGCCACCTCCACAGTTTAGACATGTCCCTGAAGGGGAATAATTAGAGTTGTACTGTATATATAACTTTGTCGTTCGTTTCTTTCATTTAGGTGTGCCGCCGCGTGCCCGTGCCTCAAGATTTCCTCTCCGTACTTCTCTTCGGCGCCCACCACGGGCCCCCACGCCCCCCACCCCGACCCCCCGGACCTCCACGGGGGGCCCTCGGACGACGAGGACTCGAAGGACTCCACCGGCGACAAGGGCGACCTCTCGTCCACGGACGCCGAAGGGGTGTGGTCGGCCGCCATCGAGCAGTCCTTCCAGGTATATAAGACACAACTCCCTTTATCCCTCAATAGTTGTCTTCCCCGTGAACCGAATCCCCATCCGTAGAACACAGGTGTTTGGAACTTAAGAGGACTCCCTTGTGATTTCACATCTTGAAAATCGTAATGTTATTCCTATGGAGAATATTCGCAAGTCAATTACCGCCACAATTTTATTAAAAGGTTACTAGTTTCTTGTATCATTGTAAAGAACGAAAGGGACTAAAAGGCTAAAATTAATTTGTTTTGTGAAAATCACGCATTTAGTATTTTTAATAATTTTTTTAAAATTAGAACTTAATGCTTACTCCATTTTTTACTAACTTCAAAAAATTATTAAAAATACTAAATATGTGATTTTTACAAAACAAATTAATTTTAGCCTTTTAGTTCCTTTCGTTCTCTACAATGATACAAGAAACTAGTCACCTTTTATTAAAATTGTGGCGGTAATTGACTTGGGAATGTTTTCCATAGGAATAACATTACGATTTTCAAGATTTGGAATTTCAAGGTAGTCCTCTTAACAATAGCACAGCAATGGGGTGAAAAAGGGGTTGTATATGTGATGACGTTAGTGTGTCTTTATTCCTAAAGGAATTACACGTAAATTGTTGGAAGGATTTTTACTACATGGTCTCTCAAAATATATTTTGTCTAAACTTTTGAGACACGCACTATCTATAAGGGCTACATTGTACACGTCACTAAGGGATGTCTCACCTTGACCTTTTCATGTTGCAATTTACCTGAACCCCCTACCCGGAAAACCGCCCGACCCCAACGAGATTTATTATACCATATAGAGGTTCTTCCAATGGAGATTCGGCCCACGGGGCATGAACCCCTCAATAATCCATTGCCGACGGTTGGCAAGAAAATTAGCCTCACGTAAATGGTCTTTTTGCTTGTGTTTATCGAAGTCAACAAAATTTAAGACGAATGTCGGCAAACAATTATGTTGGGTAATTTAAATTAAACAAAAAGCTATTTTAAAAAGCTTACAGGTAACTTTTCTATTCGGAAAGGAAGGTGTTGATGGTATTCCCAAAGCCGTCGTTAATAGGTTAAGGGTCTGGTATAGTAACAGACAGCAGTATCTGTGCGGGAAAACACAGACCAAAGCACAACAAATTTTGGGTCCCTTATATATCTATTATCATTTTCCTTTTTACATTGGTCAGAACTATTACGTTAAATCCATGCCTAAGCCAAAGTTAAAAACGAAGTGATAATTTAAAAATTTTAAAATTTACTGAAATTTAAGGGTTCCACAACATTAAGCATAAAATAAACTGAAGTTTGGTGGCCGCTAAAATGCATCAAAATTTTCTTGATAGATAGAATCTTTTATTCAAACTCAATTTAGATTTTAACTACGAATGCAGATTGCAACTCCGGAATCTGGCAACTGTGGGATATAAACAATTTGTAATGTTTACAAAAAGTTGCGTTTTCTGTTCAACGAAAGTTAAATTACTATTTAAGGAAATCTTCTCCTGTTATGTCCCTTGTCCCTTGACCCAACTGTTATGCAAATTTGCAGTAACAGCTGGCCGTTCATTGGCGATATTTGGTGAGCTTGAAAATTTTATGCAGACTTGCTATACTGATGAAGTTGTCTGACATATGAAGTGGAATGTTTGCCACATTTGTGTGCATTTTTGTTACTTGACAACGTATTGCAATTCACTAAGTCGAGACCAGCCAAGCTATTCCAATATGCATTCTTGTAAACAGTTGATTACAAAGAATAAAATTCTATAACGAAGAAAATAATCGTCTTTTTAGCTACAAATTTGTCTCATGTTCTGGATTTTGTTTGTGTTTGCAGGAGGCCCTCGCCATCTACCCCCCTTGCGGCAGGAGAAAAATCGTTCTATCGGAATGCGGAAGAATGTTTGGGTGAGTCTCTCTTCTGCTTGGTTAATTAATACGCCACTTAATCGTGTTTAATTTCCAGCCGAAAGAAGAACTGCACATCACTCAGGCCACCGAAACGAGTTCAGAAGTGTAGTTTTAGAATTAGTTATACTTATCCAAACAACATTTAATATTGATCGGGACACGTTTTAACCATTTAACAGTTTTATTTACTTTATAATATGCGAATTTAAGTTTGGGTTGTTGGTTTGGAGTTTAGAAAAATTTTTGGGTATCTCTCTCCCAAAAGAAAACTGTGTGTAGTTAAACTCAATCCTTGCACAGAAGCCATTACCATGAGCGGAGCTATAAAACGCGCGGACCAATCAGATGAAGAGAACATTTCAACCGTTTTATTTTACCTTCATCTGATTGTTCTGCGCGTTTTATAACTCCGCCCATGGTCGCTGCTATGCAAGGAAACTATGACTAAAGTTCTATCTGATAGAGCTCTATGGCTTTCCCTTTCTCTGTTATGGCCTACTCAACTTATAAGGTCACAGAAGTTCTTTATTCCGAATTGTCGGCTTTTCCTTAGAAAGGTTCCGAACAGATTTCACTATATATTTTTTTTTGTTACGGAACAGCTGATAACCAGAACCGGAACGATATTGTGATACCACAGAGATTTGCTATTGCCGTATCAGTTGATTCGACAGTGTGTTCATTTCAGCTTACGAGATCGAAGGGAATGTATTGTATTCCAGTTAGTTTTTCAAATTGACATGATATTTAGTTCCCAAGCTGGATTGGTCCTCGTTTAATGTGCATCTTGAGAGAGTTGGTTTCAGATCAAAATACTATATGAAATAGGTCCGCCAGTATATACGTCTGTCTCTCTTGCTCTCTTATGTATTCGACGGTAAATATGTATTCGACGGTAAATGTAACTGATATTCCAAAAATACCGCCAGTGTATAAATAGATGTTTATTGTTTATGTCTGCCATGGATTAATTTCATCGTACCATTGCCTCTTATTTTGATCATTGTTATGATTTAAGCTAAGCTAGTGAGGAAATGTGAATGAAGAAGCGGAGAAAAAAAAAGGCAGACTTATATACAAATGGATGGATAGTCATGAACCGTAGTGAAGTAACTCACATTGTGCAGTTCTTGAGTTACCACATAAAATGAGGGCTCCAAGCAGGAACCGTGATATGGATCATCATGAGTGAATAATAGTGCTGGATTAAATTATTACTACTCTGCAAACTTATCAAAGATTATGTATATTTTCTCACTAAAAGCATCCTATGTAAAACTTATCGTTTTCCAAATGTTAGTTATATGACTTATGACTTACTTCTGTTTGGTTTAAAATAATCCCAAACTACTTTTTATTATTTTTGTGTTTTTCGAGCCACACTTCTACAAAATATAAAAAAAAGTTGAATATATTTAAAATAAGAGAGGGTTTATTATGGCATTAAATATAGTATGTTAAGTATTGTATTCCTGACATAAAATTTTTTGGTGGTTTAACTCAAGACTTACTAGGAAGTATACCAGGAGTTATACTAAGAATTCAAAGTTTACTCAGGAAGTCTACACGCCCAGTTATTGTTTGTTTTCATAAATGTAAGCACAAAGCTCATTTTCGCGAGGCAAATTGCCTTACTAATCATCGTTTAATGGTTAAGACATATATTCAACGATTACCCACGAATCCCCTTCGCTCAGTTTAGGCACCAAAACGCCACCCTTCAACCTTCACAGCACCCTCCTCCCCTCAACCCACTTTCTCCCCATCCTCTTCCGCGCATGCGCACTACAGGGATGAGGATGCTGAAGAGCATCATCCAGGAGGAGTGAAATTGCATTCCAGACATTCCAATGGGATGGCGTTGTCCGGGGGGTAGGTGTACGCGTCAATGGGCGATCGATATCGTTGATCGATGGGCCAGGGGGGCGGGGCCTGCTTTGGGTGGGGGCGTGGCAAGGGGGCGAAGGGGGGTGGCGATTGAGTGTTTGAGAAACAAGTCAATTGATGGCCTCTTCTTCTAGGGGGCCTAATGAAAGGATGGACTCTTGGTGGATGTTGGTTTTTTGGGTAGTGTTGTATAAAGGAGGGATTTGGATGGACTTTGGATTATGTTGAGTTTGAATACGTTGCACTGGAGCTGCACGAGGGCTGTTTATTTTAGGGCTTCAGTTAAAGTCCCTACACTCTTAAAACAAAAGAGTGAAATCCACTCCTGTTGGAGAAGCGCATTTTCGACACTAGAAAGGAGTGAATATTATCTCAGACTGAGTTAAAATCACTCGTTTGGAGCGATCCTGTCGGAGGTTTAACACACAAAGGATCCACTCCAAAAGGAGAAGTGCATTTTTGAGACTGGAGGAGTGAAAATTTACTCAGACTGAGTTAAAATCACTCGTTTGGAGTGATCCTGTCGTAGGTTTAATACACAAAGGATCCACTCCTCTAGGAGAAGTGCATTTTCTAGACTAAAGGAGTGAAAATTTACTCAGACTGATGAGTTAAAATCGCTCGTTCGTTTTAAGAGTGTACACTGTAAAAAACAATCTAGGAATCTATATCTCTAGGAAACTCAGATGTCATAAACTTTTATTAGTAACCAATATACAGGGTGGTTATAAAATAACTGCTAAAACCTAGTAAAAAACACTAACCTTACTTTAGTAAACGAAATTGACTTGTTTCTCAAACACTCAATTGATGGCCTCTTCTTCTAGGCCTAATGAAATAATGGCCCAGAAGATGGCTGGATGTTGGTTTTTGTGTATTGTTGTATAAAGGAGGGTTTTAGGATTGGTAGCTAAGTTTGGTTGAATATTAACGTCGCACAAGGAAGAGGGCTATTTATTTGGAGGCTTCAGCAGGGCCTAATCTACCATATATATAAGCCCAGTTAGTCCCGGGCCTAGGTGCCATTAAATATTTGTTCATATTATGCAGGCTACATGCTGTTGATTACTAGAATCTCTGTAAATTTTAAAATTTGTTTCGGACATCAAACGCAAAGTTATTTATAGGTTTGATCGATATTATAAGGGAGCCGATAAAATTTAAGTAAAAAAATAAGATACATCGGCTAACTAGCACCATCAATGCGAGCAATCACGCACAATTTTTTTTCCGTAAAGGGGCCCCAAAATTTGTTGTGCCTATAGTCTGAGTTATTGATCAGGCCTTGGATGTCAGTTAACGCTCCATCACTGTAAAAAATGTCTGTGGACAATGCCGAAGAATTCTGAATAACTAGATGCGATTGCATTATCGTCACACTAGAGCTATTGGTAAATTGCTCCAATTTTGCTCCTCCGGGAAAATTTTAAAATTTTAAATTGGTGGTAGTGGTGCCACTCCGAAAAAAAATTTATAATAGTTTCTAGAATTCATTTTAGTCCAATAATAAGTAGCGGATAAAGTTTTGCAGTCGTTTTTATATTATGTTTTCGAGGTTTTCCTGATCTCGTTTTTTGATTATTATTTGTTGAGAATTTCGATTTTGTTAAGTACTTGGTTGTACTTTATTATTTCGCCGGAGCAAGTGGTGTTATTTTTTTTCCAGAAATTTTAAAAGTGGAAAAAAAACTAACTAAAATTTGAGATTCCTTTCCATTTGGGATGCAACTCCAACAGCGGAAAAAATCAGCGGTCAATTACCTGGGAAATCAAACGATACTTTCCGGATTTAACCCGCCTATACTATATTTTTAACTAAACTTAGCAATCGTGTATATTTTTAACTATACTTTCTGAATTTCCGTGTCATATTGTCGAATATCTAGAGTAGGAAACATTAAACTTTGTCTTGGCTCCTGGAATTCGGTAAATGGTTTTGCACCGAGTTAAATTCGTAGAGCAGGCATGTTGGTTGTTTGAATTACCTTACCGTCGTACTTCAGCTACAGTCTGAAACCGACGTTCACCGTCATGCTTCGCCAACCTCACCTCCCGGATCGCCCGCCAAATCCGGCAACCCCTTCCGATCCCTCTCTTCTCCGGAAACCCTCCCCTCATCCATCCATGGATGTGTGGGTGCGTGTGTCGGAGCCATAATTGCACATTCCTGAAATTCCTGGAATCCGGGAGCGGGGGGAGCTGAGGGGGGGGGGGGGGGGGATTTTTCGCAAAAGTCGTCACTTTATCTGCATCAAGTCTGAATGAAACTCGGGAGGGGGCTGCTACCCCTCTGTCCCCCCCCCCTCTATAAGAGGGGGATAATATAACCCCCTCTTTCCCCCCACATCGGCTTTAGTTTGTAATTTAAACACGTTATTTATTTGCGCTTGTGTTGTTGCTGTTGGTTTGTTGTGGATTTCACGTCTCAACCGTCCGTGTCTTTGTATGTAGAAGAGAGAGAATCTTGACACACACGATGAATGTACTTCTTGTCTTGTCTCGGTAGGCAGTTTAGTGGGTTGTTTAATCAGTTGTTGGGAAGTTGGGCTAATGCTGTTTTGAGTTATGGTATTTCGAGATGGAGAAGTGTAGAGGTGTCTGATGCATGTTAAATCCGCCGGGTTGAAATGCTGCGTACGAATTTTGTTTTTAGGACCGTAAGAGAATGGAGAGCCTAGCGGCACCCTCTTGACCATCTTACAGCCAGGATTTTGTCCAGCACTATTTCTAATCAAATTTAACCCCGTTTCGAAAATATTTCGATGAAGGAGAAAGGGCGCTTCGCGTAGACACTCGTCAGTTATTTTTCGATTTCAGATTTCAGTCGCATACGATGGTACTAGAAGTTGCGTTGATTACCCGGTCAAAAATGTCGGACTCGGCACATATCCTTCACATGTTGAGACCTGCCAACTGTAACTCTAGTTCGAAATTTATTCAACCAACTAACCTGCCAATTCTTCGGATTTAACTCCAGTATTCGGGATTCCGGGCACCAAAAGAAAGTTTAATGTTTTACCTTCACGTCTCAACCGTCCGCGTCTTTGTATGTAGAAGAGAGATAATCTTGACACACGCGATGAATGTACTTCTTGTCTTGTCGGTCGGCAGTTTAGTGGGTTGTTTAATCAGTTGTTGGGAAGTTGGGCTAATGCTGTTTTGAGTAATGGTGTTTCGTGATATGGAGGGGTCTGGTGCATGTTAAATCCATTGCGTTGAAATTGGAGCGTTTTGTTAGATTGGACTATAGTCTGGCTATTTACAATGCGAGCCTCGAAAAGACTTCCTTCCCCCATCCTTTCGCTTGGTTTTCTAGGAAACGGGGGGAGCATCGCTTTTTCTAAACATAACGCGTTTGAGGTTCTGTTGTGAAGTTAACAATCCGAACAGTTCAAACCCAAGTAGGATGAATGGGGGAAAAACCGAAACCGCGACGCTCACACCATTTCGAAGAAACCACATGTGAGAGAAAAAAGCTTTCGAGGCTCGCATTCTAGATAAGCCTACTATAGAGGTTGCGGTGATTACCCGCCAAAGAAAGGCACCAAAAGAAAGTTTGGAAGGTCCTAGGTTCGGGTATTGCCAAAGTAACTGCCGACCTATAAACGGCCCTTATGGCCAAAACTGTCCGATGAATAATACTCCTTGTAGAGGAAGAGAATGTTAAATATGTCCAAAAGTTACGATGTCGCCCTTAACGGTTGTGTTGGGTACCTTCTCGGGAGTCAGCTCGTCACTTGACTGTTATTCTAAATTACGACACCCGTCGCCAATAGCCTTAGTTTAGCCAACGTTTAGCTCCAGTGCGACGAAAGTTGAAAATTATCTCACCAAAAGAAAGTTTAAAGTTTTCATTCTTCGAAAATCCGGTAGTTCGTACATACGACGCGAACATCCGGAAAGCAGTTGGGTCCGAAAGTCCTGTGGGCGGTCTTTGAGCAGTTCCAACGGGTACTAGTCTCTGGAGACTATTTCCCTCTCCTTCAGGGACATGTCTTAATTGTGGAAGTGGCGCGTGATGGATGGCCATGGCAGCATCTGTCACGTGTGTGTTGTGTCTGTCTTACTTGAAGAAGGTTTATAAGCGGGTCTCTGACCATGCATACAAGCCTGAAAATATATGTCTACCAACTACCAACCAACCACCAATCCAGAAAGCAGTTTGAATTCCGGTATTTGCCGAGTTAAGTCCGGAGAATTTTCAGGTCTGAGCGTGTTATAAGTTTGGTTTGTGTCTCCTTCAGATTTCGATCGGTATCGTCACTTTACCGCGTTTCGAATCGCGATGCACCTAGCTAATTGTCCGTGTGTAGCTTTTGTGCTATATTATCCCAAATATGATCTACCATGACGAAGTTATCCAATGCTCTAGTACTTTTTACTAGAACAATACTTAATTAAACACTAGAACTCTTTCGTATATTTAAGATAGTACTTAACTTAATATATTTTAAAGTTTAGATTAGTTTTTTAATTGGAAATGTCCACTTGAATTGCATTTGTCCACTAGAACTACTATTTCCAAGTTTGGAATCTTTGTCTCTGTTGTTGGGCTAAGATGGATACCGGATTTGCTAAATAAGGAAAAATCATAAAATATATTTTCAATTAAAACTGATTATTTCCAATTATTAGAAACTGTTTATTATTAAATGTTAGAAAGATTGTCTTGGAATATACCTTCAGGCTTCAGGAATGTAGTAGTTATATTGGAGTTTTACTGGTAAAAGGCTATTTTAACTCTTTCAGTTCGAGTGGATGCCATTAGGCATCATCCTATTTCTTAACATAATTTTAAAAAATAATAGGGCTACATCTATTGTGGGATAAATAAAAAATATTTTTTAATAGAAAAAAGTTTGAAGAATTGAAAGGGATGTGCTTTTTGATATTATAAATTTCTATAGACGATCATATTTTTTTAAAAAAACGATGATGCCAAATTGTCATTGGGACTAAAAGGGTTAAAATCTGTTATAGAAGAGAACCAAATATATCTAGATTATAATTCATGGAGTGGTTAGGGTCTTTAAAAACAGGAAGAGAAGTTCAAAACTATTTGTGCCTTCTGTGTAGAGAAAAATGCTTGCAATCCATCAAATAATGAAGCTATAAAGACATTTAATATTTTCTTCTGTACTTTATGGTTGATGAAAAATCGATTTACTTATTCTTTGTGTTCATGTCAGAGATTGACTAAGGCTAGTCTATGGCTCTGTTACAATAACACTTTGAGCTCATGCAGTTAATTATATTTAAAAAAAATGATATTTAAAATTATTAGTAATTTGACCTATTGTTAAATTATAATACAATTGAGGTTTTTTTTAAAAAATGCATTTGGGATTTGGTTGAAGATTTGGGACAGATTTGTGTGATATTTAGGTGCAATTTTTTAATTTAAAGTGTAATCTAGGGCTTGACATTCAGAGTGTACCCACTGATTTCTTACCATTTAATTTGGGCTAATATAGTTAACTAAGAAACTTAATTAAGTAATTACTTAATTAATTACATTAATATTATAAACTGTATACATCAAAATTGCTTGCTTTTTATACATCATTTAAAATGTATTGCATAGGTATAATGAACAAATGATAAATTATAATAATTTTACTACACTTTAGTTCTAGTTATATCTATTTTTTTATGAGTTGCACTTTATTATATCTTAAATATATTTACTAATAAATTTATTTTATCTTTATAGTCGAAATGAACTCATAGCCCGATACATCAAATTACGGACAGGAAAAACAAGAACCAGAAAACAAGTATGTCCCATTTACGGAATTTTATTACCATTCATACTTGTAAGCAGCCTAACTGAGGGATACAGTCGTATCGATCACTCGTCGTCACTTAATGAAATATTTTGCAGATATTCTGATACTTACAGTTTTGACCAAAAGTTCGGACATTTTTTTTAAAAGTTTCATGTAACTTTGAGTGCTTGTAAAATATATTAATTTTCACTTAGATACATACGTTTATACATTAAATTGAAGGTAATTTAATGTAGAATTTAGTAATACGAATTGAAATTGGCAAAAGTGAAAATTTATATATTCTACAAGCACACAATGTTGAAAAACATGAAACTTTAAAAATACATGGTTGTGCAATGAGTACACAAGTTTAATCTTTGGATGCATGTCTATTTTTATATTTCTGAATCCCCACCAAAAACAGTTAAAACAAAAAGTTTGATGCCTAAACTTTTTTTACATTGATTAATAAAAAATCAAAATGGTGCATTCTATGCTCATACTGTGTAAAACATTTATGGCTTTGTCATAAAATGACTTTATTATTTTTTTAAAGTTTTATTTATAATTTCAAGGAGTGATGTTAAAGAAAATATTACTTATACGGAAAAATTACTGATACGGTCATACAAATCTAAGGTTATTTCTCCCTTGAAACGTAAAGTAATATGTAAAAATATTAACTGTACCTTTATTTGACAGGTTTCAAGTCACATACAAGTTTTAGCACGTCGGAAAGCAAGGGAAATATCAACCAAGCTGAAAGTCCATGTAAGTTAGTTTTGTAAACCGTACCAAGGATAAATTTTTACTAATCTTTTTCTCAGAAATTTAATTTTTTTATAAAATTGTTTGTCAATAAATTTGCATATTTATTCTCAAACTGTTATTTTACAACGCTTTTTTGGTATCGCATTTAAGATCTTAAATATTTAACCATTATTCTAGACTGGTCATTCTTAATTTCCAGAACAGTGATAAAATATGTGTTAGTTGTGAATTGTAGAAGGTTAAAATCTAAAAAGATAATGTTCTGAAATATATAAATTTGCTAGACGGGCTATTTCAAAGAACACAGAAGCATTTTTTATCTATCAAGGGCTTAGATATCAAGCTTAACATTTTTATTTTATTAGAAAATCAATCTAAGAATGTTAGGAAATGCAATGTACTGCAAAATTTTGAAGACAGAGGTTAAAAGTTTAGCCTGAGAGATATCGAAAGCTAGAATTTTCAAAATGTCCTGCAAATACCTAAAGGGATCAAAGTTTTCTTTTGGTCACTGCATTACGCACTCGATCTTCTAAAGTACTGGAAAGCGAAGACCAAAGACAGGCGGCTTTGGAGTCTTATTGTAGGAGAGGGCATGGTCCAGCATGGATTGTAGTGCTGGAGAGTTAGTTTGGATCTTCTAAATTAATTGGTGAAATATGTTAGCCTAACATCAATTTATAGAATGGAACCATTGTAAATGAAAAACTACATTACATGTTTTAAATCTGAATATGACTTAGCACGTACCACCTATGACTTAAGCGGGGCAGCCCAAAAGCACGCTATTGATGTACCACTTCTTTAAACACTTCTGAACTATATTTACCAGTATGCACCACTCCCTTGAAGGCTCCTGTCATGTGGTGCAGCTCAATTGTTTTCCAGCGAGCTCAGGCTCCTCTTGTTAAGGTTACAAACTTCGATATGAAGTTATGAAAGGGCATTAAAGAGATTTCTATTGGCAGGGTATCTAAAAAGATTTAATTTGATTTTTTTTATGTTCAAACTAACGGTAGTCTGGCAAGTACTGAAAAGGCAAAATTAGTTAAGTTCTTGCATCTTTAGAATTTCTGCATTTTTGAAATTATTTAATGTACAGGGCCTTATGGAAGCTTAGGGCTACACCATAAAAGGGTTGTCAGTTAAATCCTGCTTGGAGAGACCCAGGCACGCGAGGATTTAATTAGGCGAAGCCTGCGCAATGGAACAGTAAGTACAAATTTCGAAGCCGCTGGATCCTTCAGTAGGTTCTAAATGTAAGGCCTTGTCTTTAGATATATAGTCATAAAAGTCAACAGGTGATTGTTAGCTTACTTTGACTGCAGTCAACATTATAACGGAATCAATCTGTAGTCTATTTCTTTCTAGCTAACTAAATGCCTTGTAATTTAGAACAATGCACAAAACAGGTTTTGGAGTAAACTAAAAAAAAGTAAGCTATTACTCTTTGAAATGTATACAAACTACTCTAAGATCTTCAAAAATAATGAAATTTTCAAAAATACGGACATTTAGGGAATTTTAAAAAAATAAATTCGGAAAGCAGGACATGGCCTGCTAAATACGGACATGTCCTGCTAAATACGGACGTCTGGTAACCCTAGGGGTACTTAACTTCAACCAAGGTGTAGAGTATTTAAAAAATTTCATGGTCAGATCAAAGACATAGAGAGAAAAAAAAAACCACTGTAGTAGAATTGCGGGTTTGGCAAACGAGTGTAAGAAGGGGGTGGTTGTATTCCCAGCAGGACCAGACTTCCAAAGAAGCCGCCCTGCAGTCGATGTCCACCATGTCGAGTGCTCAGATCGTTTCTTTGTTCTACTCCCAGGACTCGAAGGAGAAGGCCCTGCAGTCCCTGTCCACCGCCACCGCCCTGCAGCAGCACCACAACAAGGTCGCCCTGGCGTCGCTCGTGCCCCCGCCCGCCAACTACGCTGGCACCCCGGTGAGATTTTTTATCTCTGATACCAAACTTATATATTGTTGTCGTGTTTATCCAGGCCATAGCCTTTAAGGCAGGAGGGGTGCAGAAGCACAAGGCTTTGTGTACCCATGAGGGTGGATTTAACGAACATGTTTCTTTGCGCCAAACAACACAAAAATATCCCTACCTTATCCTGGATTCTAATTCAGGCCCTCTAGCTTGACAAGCGGAAGTCGAAACCACCATACCTGCTTGATAATATTAAGTGTAACCTGACATACTATATTTCACAGTACAGTTTGTTTGCTATTCAACTCTGTAGCTATAAAAATTGTTGAGATAGTCTCCATTTAATTAGAGTTAATCGCTGAAACAAATCTAGTCAGGCTAACTGTACTACCATGATGCTAAGCTGTTGAGTTGAGTGTTTTCGACTGTTTATTTTTGGCTTCTATACAAAGCTTAATCACAGACAAGTAACGACTGAAAATGTAGACCTATGGTTAAGTGACAAAGAGCTGATCATGGAATTCGGAGTGCCATTGTACACTAACGGTGTCAGGACTTAGGACTCTATAGATTTAATGAGAATGTCTGTCCCAGTGTACTGGGGGATCCCCTGTGATTGAGTTAACTTCTTTGAAACTAGGTAACTTGTACCTGTCTATAGGATGGTATAAAGGCATTGCTTAGAACCCAAACTTTCTTGATGAGAGGTGGATGCTTGTTTGGTTTAAGCACAACGCTTCCTTTTCTAAGTGTAAATGGAGATTAAAGAAATAACTATGAATAACAAATAAGGAAGTTGGTCGATTCTGACAAGGTTCAATGTACTTATACTGTATTTGTCACTTGGCCTCAGTTATGAAATTAAGAGTCTCATAGCTCTTTGGTACCACTAAGAAGCTTTAGTGCACCATTAATCTATTCAAACTTAAGCTAGCGTTCTTCTATTACTCTTTACAGTTTTTACTCCTGTTTTGAAAATGTAAAAACTTAGTAACGGCATGGATATAGGATGTATAAACCTTTCTATGTGTATTTAAAATTGTAGACATATAATAAAAAAAAAATCAAAGATAATTTTTTTACATGAACCATAATTCCTCTGAATTTAAACTTTGCTACCTTCCTATGTCCTCATGGCGCCATCTCTTGGAACCTTTTAACATTTCATAATATTCATTCAGACGGGGAGAACCATTTTAGAGATAAAAAGTTTGCTTGGATTCTTCACTTTGATAAATTTGTAAGGAATGCAAGGACAAATTCTTCCTTTTGAAAGAAGGAATTTGCTCCTTAAGCAAAGTGAAATGAGTAACTAATTTTTGAAAGCATTTAAGTGGCTGACTTTTTCTAATTTTTCAGTTTTTAAATGTGAAAGGAAATTCTTGAACGCCTGATAATTGTTGAGTTTGGGATGATAGACACTTTGTATGCCCTACTTAAGCTATTAGTATTATTTTTAACACATGCAAAGGCTAATTCTTAATTGTAGTTTTATTAATTTATATTTGTATCTAATATTTCCAAATTTTTTTTATATAGTTTTGGTCGCCATCCATCAGTGGTCCTACATCAGAAGAGTAAGTGCAATTTGATTTTTTTTATTTATCATCTATGTGAATTAATTTTTTTATTGTTGTTATTTTTGTGTTTTAATCTGTCATTTGTGTAAAAAGGAATGAAAACTGTTTTTCAAAAGACAGATTCCTTTTTTTTACTTATGAAAATATTTAATTTTTCTTCTGAATTTTTAACTGTTGTGAGTTTAAACTAATTGATAAAAGTATAAGGTTATTTTTGCTGCATGAAATGTATTTTAAAATTTTAAATCATTAATTGAACAAGTTCCTCAGTTTGTTAAAAAATATTTGGTTAATTCTTTCCCAAACCTCATTCGTTATAAAAACAAACCATGTCACAGACATTCATAAGGGCAATATTTAGCTTCCACACTACATTTATAACGTAATAAAATGTGGAAGGTTTTAAATTTTTCAGTCCGTCCGTCACCCACTTTCATAGCCCTAACTACAAATGTTACAGTCAAGTGTGATACGTCAAAAAAAATTCAGTCTGTCCGTCCGTCACCCACTTTCACAGAACGAACCAAACATCACAAAAGTAAATTGGATATGTCATTTTAAAGCAAAAAATCGGGCTACTTTTTTATTGTTTCAGTTTACTTAATTTAAAACAAATCATTGAAAAAACATGCATATTTATTTCTGATATTTTCACACGAGATCTCACTCTTTCATTCACATCTCTACTATCTCTTTCAATCCATTAATCAATTAAATCGCTCTTCCAGCATCAAGCCGTTCGGGATGACCCACAAAACCCCTGTACCTGTGGATAGGGACCTCCTCAGCGGGGGATCCCTGTCCTCCTTCCAGGGTCGGCCCACCAACAAACTGCGGCTGGTCGAGCTGTCTGCCTTCATCGAGAAGTCCGATCCAGAAAATGTAAAGGCAAATACACTTTTTGGATATCTCTTTCACAGGGCCGGATTTAAAGATTTGCCGCCAGTTGGCTATGGTCGATTTTCCGCCTTTTTTTTGTTCAGCATCTGATTTGTGTTTTCCTACCTCCACTTCCGTTGCAAGATAGGACCGGATTTAAAGATTTGCCGCCAGTAGGCTATGGTCGATTTTCCGCCTTTTTTTTTTCAGCGTCTGATTTGTGTTTTCCTACCTCTACTTCCGTTGCAAGATAGGACCGGATTTAAAGATTTGCCGCCAGTAGGCTATGGTCGATTTTCCGCCTTTTTTTTTTTTTTTTTGTTCAGCGTCTGATTTGTGTTTTTTTACCTCTACTTCCGTTGCAAGATATCCCAGATAAAGTTTTCTTGTCTATTTTTCTTCTGTCTACGTATAAGAAGTATCTACGTTGCAAATCGAAAGCGAAATAAAAGGCGAATTTTTTTTAAAAAAACTGGTCTACAATTTTTCTTTCAACTTCCAAATCCGGGGGTAGAGGGTGCAAATGATCTCGCAGCAGCCATGTGTGCAACTAAATATTAGTACTATATATACGTTTACCTAAATGTAAATTATTTGATTTCCTTTTATAATTTTTTGTGCCGAATTCCGCTTTAATTGGTCGTAAAATTTGCCGCCCTCGAAAATTCGCAGCTCTAGGCTACAGCCTACCTAGCCTATTTAGAAATTCGGCCCTGCTCTTTCATAAGATAAGCTCACTACACTCCTTGCCAGCCTAAGTTGGGTAGATAGAAATATGCTATGGAGTAGATCCTTCCGCGTATGTAAAGAGTTCCATAAATAATTTGTGAATCCATCCAGAAAATATGCTTAAAACATTAATTTCGTTTAAAGTCTAACAGATTTGAATATTATTTGAGAAAATTTCGCAATTTTATTGGAATGAAAAATGTATTTTGGTTAAATTGTATTCAGATCATTTTGTATGTAAATATTACTTGACAAGTGTTTCCAACAAACGGACCAATTGCGTTTTTCCTTCTGATTTTTTATTCTTTGTGTTTACCCAAGTTAGGTTGGCGCGTAGTGTAATATGAAAATGTTCATGTTTACCGAATTTTTATGTTTTTACTGTTAGTAAATTTTGACCCATCTTTAGCGAATAAAGCACTTTAAATAAAAGTGAGAGAAGATTAAAAAATGGGGTTTTTTTTTAAAAACCATCATTACCAATTTTCTAACAATAGACATGTGAAAAAAAGAACTACAAGATATTTTGTTCACTCTTAACAAAATTTCCTGTAAGGTTATTTATTCATTTCAGCAAATTTTGCTTAGCGTTAGTATAATGCTTAACAGGGGTGGAAAAATGCTTTTAGTTCTGAAAAAATTATGTATGTTAAATGTGTTAATGTTAATGAGATTTGACTGTATGCTTGCTTGTTGGAGTTATTTTCTGAGGATTTGGATTATTAATTAATTTTTTTATTTAATTTAGTATCACAAGCATCTGTTCGTACACATAGGAGGCATGCCATCTTATACGGATCCCCTTCTAGAGGTAATTGTGAATGAAAATATAAGCAGTTTAATAAGGTTTTTCTTAAGGACTACTGCAATATCTTTTGATTAAAAAAATTAATTTGATTTTTTATAACTTCTTGACACATAAAATTTATAGACGGTTATAAAAATGATAGATGTCTAAAAATTATTTGTGTCTGCCAAGAAGTTATTTATAAAAAACATTCATGAAAAAAAAATGAAATCCTTTTTTAAAACCAAAAGTATTTTTGTTTGCTTTGATATTACTGAAAAAAAAGTTTTAAATATTTATTTATTAAAATCTTACACTCATTTAGTTGTTTTTTAAAATTAG
Source organism: Hylyphantes graminicola (assembly GCA_023701765.1). Taxonomy (NCBI): domain Eukaryota; kingdom Metazoa; phylum Arthropoda; class Arachnida; order Araneae; family Linyphiidae; genus Hylyphantes; species Hylyphantes graminicola. The sequence goes on from CM043116.1 coordinate 11,059,977, forward strand.
CTTTCATTTCAAAGTTAAATTAATATGTTTAAGAATTTATAACTCACTAAATACATGGCTCACTAAATGTTCTTGTGTATGTCACCTTCAATTTTAACTTTTCCACACACCTAATATTCAATGGCTTTACCATTGTATTGTATTTACCAGAATATTAAATTTTTTAAACTGTACTTTAAGCTAAAGTGTTGCTCTCTGTTTTATTGCAGGCAGTGAATGTGAGAGAGATATACGACAAATTCCCCGAAAAGAAAGGCGGCCTCAAAGAACTCTTTGAGCAGGGCCCCCCTTCCTGTTTCTATCTCATCAAGAGCTGGGTATGTATCAACACTTTCATTAATAACCTGCCAACTTTCTGGATTTAAGGCTGCTCATCACCCCCATACCCCGTCCTCCTTCGATCGGGCTTGCTAAAGTTAAGTCTATGGGGGGTAAAATGGTTTTTGTTCCAAAAAAAGTCAAGAAATTATAGGAATATTTTGATGCGGTTTTTTTAAATTCATAAAACTCCAATAAAGTAGTGCTTTTAGAAGTTATTTTTTTTAAAAACGTTATTTACTTTTTTGAATCTAAATTTTTTTTAAAAAAAATTCTATTAAAAAAAAGGCAAGTAACGTTTTTAAAAAAATAACCTCTAAAAGCACTACTTTATTGGAGTTTTATGAATTTAAAAAAAAACTGCATCAAAATATTCCTATATTTTCTTGACTTTTTTCGGAACAAAAACCATTTTCCCCCCATAGACTTAACATTAGCAAGCCGGATCGAAGGAGAACGGGGTATGGGGGTGATGAGCAGCTTTAACCAGGCAATACCGTATTTTTTTAGCTATAGTAGTTCTATTTACTATGCGAGCGACAAAAAGTCTTTCTTCTTCATTCCTTTGCTTAGTTTTCTAGGAAACAGGGAGAACATCGCTTTTCTAAACCTAATGCATTTGAGATTTTGAGTTGTGGGTTGAGAATCCGAACAGTTCAAACCCAAGTAGGGTGGGGGAAAAACGGAAACCGAGACCCTCATGCCGTTTCGAAGAAAACCACACGCTAGGAGAGGTCAATGCTTTTGAGGCATGTCAGTTGTACCTATTGCCGCATTTTTGAAGTAAAAAAAAATGTTAAACTTTATGTTCGGCGGCCAGAATCTGAAAAATGGTTATTAGAGAAGTTAGACTTTTATAGTTAGCTGTTTTTAGCTAGTTGAATTAGAGCTACAGTTGGCAGATCTGATTTAAAGCCTAAGGGTTATGTTCGATGGGTTGTTTTTGTTAAAAATTTGATTTCTGAAGCTATGAATTAAAGTTTTTGCCTGATCTGTTACGTTAGATAAGTTGAGCAATAAATAATTCCTTTCTGAGAAACATTGAAGATCTAATATTATATAAATTTTGGTTACAAAAATTGTATTTATAATGATGGATGTTAATTTACTTAAGGCTTCTAACACCGCATAATTGCCCTGTAGTTGCTGACTAGTCATTTTTAAAAAATTGTTAAAAAAATGTTTAAAAAATTTTATTAAAAAATTATTTTCTGTAGCAACACTTATATTTCATCATTTATTTAAAAAAAACATTGTTTGATAATGTATTATTCATTCTTTTAAAGGCGGATCTCAATATAAATATAGAAGACGAAGCTGGTGCTTTTTACGGAGTGACAAGCGAGTGAGTAGCTTTATATTTGTAGTGCTCAGGAAGTTATTCTATCCAATTATTCTAATTTATTTTCAGTAGCAACACTCTTATTATATTTCAATAGAAACATTCTTTTCTTATATTATAATAATTTAATTATAATGTTTACTGAAGTGGAGTTTAATTTGACCTCAATATTACCAATAAATTTGATGTAACACCTAAAATCTCCCTAAATTAAAACAAGTTTTTGAGGGCATGGAAAAATATCTTAGGCTTCAAAGGTCAACTTTTTTTGTTGTTGATGCACACAAAAAAAAGAACATTGTTCTTAGATGTGTGTGTGCTGAGCCATTTAACCCTCTAATGCATACTGTTACCGTTTGGTAACAAGTAACACAATCCACTTTATTCTATTAAATTAGAGCTCCTCCTAGACAAATCTGTGTTTTTTTCATCTATTGCATTTCATTTTAAAGTGTTAGTTACTAATAATCCTCATAGATGACAGTAGTAAAAGTGTATTCAAAATTAAAGAGTGAGGTTATTAACTTTTGTGAAATTACGTTTTTGGCAGTATTCAAAAAATAAAAATATTAGTACTAAATACTAGTGAATTGTTTTGAAAAATTAATCGTAGTTAAAAAGGGTTATTTTGAAATATTTTTAGTAGTTTTCTAGTCATTATCATCAAAATTGGAATTTTGCAGTTGGTTTTTGTCATATGGAAATTTTTTTTTAAAAATTGATATTATTTAAATTCTAATGCAGTTAAAAAAAATTTATTATTTTTCCCATAATGTGTGAGTATTAAAGATACATATATATTTTTTGGGGAGGAAAATAAAAATTCATGCATTAGAGGGTTAATAATTCATCTAAAGGTTTATTTAAACTTTATATATTTTAAAATTTTAATTAGTAGTTTGCCAAGTTCATTCAATTGAATGGAAATCAAAATTTCATTTAATTTAATCAAAATCGTTTATTATATTAATGTACATATTTATAAATATAATATCTCTTTAGGTATGAAGGTAGTGAAAATATGGCCATAACGTGTTCTACAAAAGTTTGCTCTTTTGGAAAACAAGTGGTAGAAAAATTAGAAGTAAGTAGTTAATTTTTTGTATTCAGTTATCAAAATATGTGTTTATTCATAAATGCTGTTGTTGAGTATAACCACTTTAAAAATTAATATGCAAAGTAATTACAGTTTCCGATATATATCTTGTGCAAGAGGTAAAATATTGTTCTGGTCTTTTTCTGATATTTTTTTCCGAAGGATAGAGGTAATTTTATAAAAATACTGTTTCAAAAAATACAAGCTTTATTTTTTATCATATTCTTTGATTACTGAATGTTAGTAAACTTTGTATTACTAGCAATTGTTCTATATGTGTGCTTCTAACTTCTTTTAAGTTTAAAAGCACTATTAAGGTATTTTTAAAGGAAGTTAACTTTAAAAATTAAGATATTTTATTGGAACCAACTACTGAAATTTTCTAATTGAAAATTAAATGTTTAATCGAAATGTATAAGTCGAGAAATAATTAACTGAAAGTTAAATTTTGTCAAGGATTTGATAGCAAGCACTTCTCAGCAAAAATATAACAGGGTGGTAACAGAACCTGGCAATCAGGGAATTCTTAGGGAACTTTTTCATTCTGGAAAATATTAGGGAATTCTCATGGAATTTTTCAAACTTTGCAAAATATCAGGGAATTTTTTCCATCTTGGATTACTTAAACAGCTGGTTTCGATTCTTATGATCACTACTAACAGACACTTGATAAAAAAAATTCAAATTTGCCTAATGGGCCAATAATCTTGGAGGACGGATCAATCTTTCTCACGAATCGTGTTATAACATGATTCTGATCACATGATTTCTCTAAACTTATTCAGATTTTAGGAAATGTAGAGAAGTTTGGTAGGTTAAGCCATAATCAGGAAAGTCTTAATTCCTGTGATGTCTGGATTAAATTTTCTGTACTTCATTGAATTGCATGTATTGAATGTTTTTTAGGTAATAGTAAAATCAGGGAATTTTTTGTGAAAGTATCAGGGAAATCATGGAAATATCAGGGTTTTTTTTCTAGGATTTTGTAACCACCATGGAAAATATTATCTATCCACGAACTTTATTTTGTTGACTAATTTGTGTCCTCATTATGTTACAGACTGAACACGGTCAATTTGAAAATGGGAGGTTTGTCTACAGAATCCATAGATCTCCCATGTGTGAATACATGATCAATTTCATCAATAAGCTAAAAGAACTACCAGAAAATTATATGGCCAATAGTGTATTAGAAAATTTTACTATTTTACAAGTAAGTGTGTGAAAATTCTTTTTAAACTTGCTATTTTTAGAGTTGCTATAAACTAAAATGTTTAAAATATGACTTTGAACCAAGAGATAAACTTTCCAATTATGCTTAATTTATTTCCAGGGTGCGCTTTCACTTAATTACTGTGCTTTTGTGAAGAAAAAAGTAATTAATTAAAAACTAATAGTTATAGTGATAGTCTATGGGATTAGAGTTATTTTTGAGGAAAAATGTACTTTATTTAATAATACTATGGTCTTTTGCAGTGATAATCTGCATTATACTCCTTCTGATTACAATGAAGTCTTTAGAAGCACTTTCTTCCCCACAAATACATTTGTGTGGTTTTTGATGCTCTGCTGTGAAGTTAATCACAATTGCATTTCAAAACCTCGTAGAGTAGGGGGGAAAAAAGCAATCCTCGCACCATTTCCTGGAGAGCAACATAAGAGGGTAGGGGAAGAAAGTGTTTCTGAAGTTTGTGTTGTGATCGGAAGGTCTATAGAAAATTTAATAATGTATTTTGTCATTTTCATGCTTTTATTTATCTAACCATGGTACCAAAGTGCAATACTCATGTGACTGTAGTTCTAAATATGTTGACGCCTATCACCAATATCCTTCATGTAGCTCTAGTGCAACGATTATGCAACCAAACTCTAACTTACGAAAGCACAGTTTCTTATTCAGAATGCAAAATAGTTTTCTGAAAATCCCTTAAAAAACTATGCAGCTCAGATTTTGTTTAACTTGACTTCCTTGTTGAACTTTGTTAGTGTATGCACTTAAAAACAAATAGTAAAGTCTTTAAATCTTAAAACTTCTTTGGAGGCTTTTTATAATCATATCACAATTCAATCTTAAACAAGACAATAAAACTTCTATTTCTTTCGTTTCAGGTTGTGACAAACCGCGACACCAGAGAAACTCTGCTGTGCATAGCGTACGTGTTTGAAGTGTCCACGAGCGAACACGGCGCGCAACACCACATCTACAAACTGGTCAAAGATTGAAAGCCAACACCAACATTTGTCATCTAAACCACCCCAAAACGAGTGCCTCAGCTCTCTGTACATAAGACCATCTGCACATCATAGGGACTTTATTTTTACATCTTAGTATACGTGTCGAGGGGGATTCTCCGATTTGGGTTTTCCTGTTGAAGTTTTGATGAATTCTTTGCGGAAAGTGTGGTATCTTTTGTTCAGGGTTCCCTTTTTATTTTTGAGAAACTCCAAAACGACCATAAATGTGTAAATGGTGTTAATTTATTGATCTAAAATGCTATTAAGTTGTTGATCTAATCTGATGACCAAATTTTGACTCTAATGACATTCAGTGACATTAACCCATGATTGTCAATCAACCAATCTGTGTTTGATTTTAATCATTGACATAAATGTTATGAACATGCATTTTTATGGGGAGACATATTTTACTCAAAATTATTGTATTTTGGTTTTGTTAAACAGTTGACTCAAAATTATATCTATTTATATTTTAGGATACTTTCAGAAAGTGAAATCTTGGTTTTTGATTGCAAGCAAATGTTTTATTATTATATCAAAAGCTTTAAACACTATCAACAAATAATCATTAGTTCAACAGGAAAAACCATTTTCAGCCAGGGAAATCCCCTATATTATTAGCCTGGGAGACAGTGAATTACTTTTACGCTTGTAAAAGTCATGCCACAATTTATTTCGTAAAAAAGTAAGCAAGTGGAAAATACAAATTTTTGTCTGTTAGCCTGTTTTTCTTTGAACATAGCAGCTTAAGTTTTCTTTCTAAATGGAATATTCTAGCTGGTATTCTTTTATTCATTCTGAATGCACATTAATCTGAATAAGTTTTTGTTATTTAAGTTTTACTCTTGTACCTAAATGAGTTTTTCCTGTAATTTTGTAAGTTAAAAAAAAATGAAGTGCATGAACAGAACTTAAATTGCTTTGTATTTACAAAAAATAAAAAAAAAAAGTCATCTAAATAAAATGGTTTCAACAGTTATGAACTTGATTTGTTCGACTGGCGGACTAAATGCATTATTGCTTCTTTTGTGAGATCTAAAATGATAAATTTGGCTCCGATTTTTGTCCATAATAAAAATAGTTTACTGTCCCCCAGACCTGACTTTGAAGATAACTGTTCGGGAGACAGTGATAACTATTTCATGTAATGCAAACACATGATTGGTGTCAGTGTTCATTGCTTAAAAAATTGACTGTTGTGTTTTTGCTATAAACTTGTTAATTTATTTAAAATATCTGTAACAGGATATAAAAAAATTATAGTTTGTACACTAATCAAAATCAGCCTGAATGCTTGCTAATCCGAAATACTAGTTGCAAAAAAATTTTGGAGAGTGGAAAATTGGTATTTTTTAAATTGTTTTTCTCAATGTTAAACTCAGACTTATATCAGACCCTCTAGTTTGAGAATAAATTATAAAACAAGACCTTCAAAGCATCAAGAGAGCCTACGGATTAGCAAGCAGGAATTGCATTTTACTTAAAATATTTTGTTTTTCATTTATTAAATTCTACTTGATGAAATACTAAAGCTATGAATGTTGACATTTATTGCCATGCCTATGCTCTATGTAGGATCAAACAAGAGTGTTTCAGTTTCACTGTGTGTGATCAAACAAAGTGTTTCGGTCTCACTGTGTGTGATCAAACAAAGTGGTTCGGTCTGACTGTGTGTGATCAAACAAAAGTGTTTCGGTCTCACTGTGTGTGATCAAACAAAAGTGTTTCTGTCTCACTGTGTGTGATCAAACAAAGTGTTTCGTGCTCACTTTGTGTGATCAAACAAAGTGTTTTGGTCGTCTCACTGTGTGTGTAATGAGAAATAAACTTGACTGTTTCCTGACCTTTTTTGACCTGAAAAATACGTCTCCTGGCTGCGACATCTCTCATACTGACTGGCAGCAACAGATGTAGCTGCTGCGCATCTCAAGTCCTTCGTGTACATATTTTTGTATTAGATTTTTTTTACTCCATTGTTCGAGTTTTTCGGCTGCTTCGTAAAAACTGGAGTCGCTAGATGTATTGACCTTACTATAGTCTGTACGATTATAATGCAAGTTTGGCTTCCCCCTCCAACTTGTGTGGTTTTACAAGAAACAATGCGAGTGCCGTTTTCTATACCTACCATGCTTGAGGGTTTGCCGTGAGGTTGATCGTGACTGCTCTCTAAACCCAAGTAGGGAAGGGGCAAAAGAAAAAGTTTTTCTTACTCTGTTTGCTGGAAATCCACCCAAGGGGATAGGGAAGCAGGCTTGCATCCTAATCGTAAGGACTATAACATAGTCAGAGTAATGACAACCTAGGCGGCATCACAAACGCCTTTCATCAAGCTTGGTGAATAGCTATTGGTCTGAAGGATATTTAATTGTCTAAATTGCCTCGGACAGTGCAAAGAAGTTTCCTAGTTGTCATGACTCTACTTCATGAGTCAATATTGAGTGACTATAGAAACCAAACAACAGAATTCTTGGCAGCTACAAGTCATTTACTTACTGATGAAGCTTGGGAGGATTTGTTTTTTCTGGTTTACCAGGGTCCTGTCGCCAAATTAATTTCCCGCCAGTGTGATAATGTCGCCGAGATGGCAAAGCTAACCTAAGATCTCACCAGTTGTTTTGTTTTTTATTATCCATCATGGTTTCGTTTTAATTTAAACTTTGTTAAGAATGCATCATAAAGCCATATTTTCATTTAGATTTTGTCATAATTCAACATTATAGTAACTAGGTGGTGAAAAAAAGCAGTCGCCAAAGAAACTAACTTCCCCTGGTAACCCAGAATCCCTTCATCTCTGGACGTGCATTTTAATTATTTTATGTATGAACTATGACACTTTTGAATTGTCTAGTATGATTTTAAGTACTTTTTGTTACCTCAGTAAGAATTTCTTTTGAAAAAGTCAATTATTGAAATGAATTGTAAATAAATGCTAAACAAATTTGTAATTTTGTACTCAGGCCATAGCATCCTTGTAATATAGTTTGTGAAATTCATAATATTTATTTGAAGTCCCCTCAAATTGAGACATCTATGCCAATGTATCTTATTGCATTTGAATTTGTTATTTTATAAATGATTCAGTTAATAAAATGATTATTGATTCATATTTTGTAGAAAATTGTGGTTTCTTTGTAAATTCTCTTTTAAACTTATTTATTTCTTATTCAATTAAAAGTTTAATCTAACTATTTCTTTAAAAATATCAACTTTATACAACTTAGTAAAACGTGGGGTAACTTAACCCAAAGGCCATTTTTTTTCTACTAGTAATGTTACGTTTAAGTATTTCTAGGATTGAGATTGATTTATAAAAAGAAATTTATTTAGCTCATTACCTAAAATTTATTTTGATTATTAAGACCATTTTATTTCGGTGGGAAGTATGTTTCCCATCGCCCGCTGGGAGCTATTCAAATGTATCGTCCATAGGAATCCTGCATTAGTAATTTTTTGCGTGTGTTTTCTGAAGTTATCAGGAGATGGCAGCACTAATCAAAATTGATGAAGTTGCTGGGAAGTATACTTCCCACAGCCTTATAAAGGGTTAACCTATAAACAACTTAACACTTTATAAATTATATTAATTAAGGGTTGTGCTCAAGTTGACTATTAATTCTTTTGGAAGAACCATATTAAAACAATTTTAGCTAAATTGCAACTACTGTTTATTCTGAAATACCAACGTCAGTTGTAATTTGTTGTAAATAATTTACATGGTTCCTGAAGTGGTGAATTAGTAAGTTTTTAACCATTGAATTTTTTTAGATAAAATCTGACAGCCTATCTCGTTTAATAAATCAGGGAAAAAATCCTTTTAAAAAAATGACAGAGTTCTCGCGACTTCCCGTTGGAATAGTTTTTAGCTGTTGCTATAGCTAACCTAGGTTTTATGTTTTGCACTATAAATCTCTCAACAACTTAAAATATGCATAAGGAAAAAAAGAAAAAAGCTACTTGAGGGCAAATGCTGAAAGTAACAGAGTAAATAAAATTACCAATTTTTGGTAGATAAGGGTTGTCGAAATATTTTCGGCACACTACTCTGGTGACCCAAGTGCTCAACGCAGCAAAGCAAATTAGCTTGTGTACGGTATTGTATCTTATTATGTATCTAAAAGGGGAGTAGTGTGGAAGTTCGTCATTTCCTATCGATTGCTTCTAGTCACTTAAATTCTACCAAATATTGGGCCCAGGTGGCCTAGTGGTTAAGATCGCAGACCATTACGCTAATACTCTGCGCCCTGTACCGGGTGCGAGTTTAATTCCCACCTTCTCCCTGGGTGTAATTTCTCTCTGTGTCAGTAAAACTACTGTCTGTGTCTGTCTTACTTAATGAAATTTTATAAGAGGGTCTCTGATCAAGCACACAAGCCAGAAATAGAATTACATTCATGTACCAATTGTAACAAATATTGGTAATAGGACGTAGAGTAATTAAAAATACTAGGTCATAAGCTTGAGGTACCTTTAGATGGACACGGGATGCTGTAATATCTTTGACACATTATAAACTTGACTGTGGTTCTAAATAACGACACCCGTCGCCATCGCCAATAGCCTTCTTCAGGGCCTGCTCTAGGAAAACTCTGACTAGGCACAATCTTTTATGGGGGGCCCCTTATGGAAAATTTTGTGCATGATTCCCAGTAATGTTGGGTTGGTGCTGCTATATGACTTACCTATGTATAAAATTGTTGCTATTGATTGGCTTACTCAAATCCTCATAAACATCGATCAAAATAATCAGGTCTGGTCAATTTCTCAGTCAAAGTCGAGCTAGTGCGACGATATTTAAGCTAACATAACAAATGTACTAGATATTTATAATATTCAACCTAAACCACATCGCCATTCGCTCCTCGTGATTGTGGGTTTAGGCTTTTGTTTTGGGGTAATAAAGTGACCTTTACGACAGCGGAATTTACAATGTAAAGTATATTTAGGTTGTAAACAATAAGTATTGAAAAAATTTAAATTAAAAAAATGGATTTTAAAATACTGCTAAAATATTTCATTTGCCTACCAATATTACACTATGTTGACGTCATTTTCTTTATATGCGCGCGCATCACGGAAGTTATGTCGATTATTCAATCTAAACTTTGACTGTGGAGAGTCGGCTTCACTGTGTGTTGTCTTTCTTGTGTAATCTGGATGATATTTGTCTGTGGGGTCGACTTTAGTTTTATTTTCATTATTCTTTTAATTTCTAAATTTATCCGTAAAAATGGGGCTGCTTAGGTTTTCTAAAGCTTTCAACAGACAGCGGTTGACACATTATATGATCTCGAGAGGTATGATTTATAAAAATAGACAAAACTTTACACCCATTTCTAAATACAGATCAAAAACTACAATTTGATAACTTTAAGTGATTTTTAAAAAAATAAATTACCATCATATGCGTCACTTTCAGAAATTATTGTTATTGTAATTATCACAATTTTTAATTAAATATAATCGTCTGTCATTAAGTGCAATCAGTCTTAGTGTGATCTTGTTATCTTAGTGATAACGATTCCTCAAGTATTTTGTAAAAGTTCTCAATGCTTCTGAAAAGTATTATTTTTGTCTTTAATTCCCTCAATTGTCTGCTTATTTAACTACTTCAACCATTGAATTGGGAAGCAGTTTTGAATTGTTTACAGGAAACGTTTTTGTAAGGTTGAATTCAAGGCAAACAGGAAAAGTTCTTGAAATCCAAGGTGCCTTGGTTTGCACTGTTTCCAGTCATATCTTACATTTCTTATGGTTCATTTCCCACTGATATCTTCTTTTGCCCTGTTGGTGTTATTTTTACCAGTTAAATTGTTTTAAAGATAAAAATTGCTATAATTCTTGTCTTATAATGCACTGAGAGAGCTCATGATTTTTTCGTCCTAAAGATCATTAAAATGTATTTCATTTTTTCTTGATTTTTTAAAAAAATTATATAACTAAATAAGTTTTTTGAGATAAAAGTGTCATTGAGACGAAATTTAAGTAATTGGGAAATCTTTTCATCAAGAATGCATGACAAGTTATTTTAATGAATTTAATCAGCAATTTAGCATTAAATGGATTATAATTTGCAAACCTAAGAAAAATTAGAACATTTATGATATGATGGCCAGTCAGGATTTGGCGATTTGTGTTACATTTCCAGGCAACAAAAATCCCCAAAGGTGTAAACGTTCCACTTCATACGATTCGGTAGGTATAGCAACCCTAAGGTAAATTTTAAAGCTTGACAATTAAGACTGGGCATTATATCATAGCTGTACCAAAAAATATCATTGTCATTTTTAAATTTAAATATTTGACATGTATATGATGCAATTTCAGCTAAAATGCATCTACAGAAAGAAGTTAAAAATGGTGTTGCCGTCATTAAGATCAATTCTCCCAATGCCAAGGTGAGTTTTTAAATATTTGCATGTTGTGGTGTCAATTTTACTAATTGCATCATAATTTTTGATATTTTTTTCTTTAAAATTTATTTAAGTACATATGACTTGCAAGATAAGAAGTATGAAAGTAATACTAACATGCAGCAACATTCAAAGAGTTGTGCATGTATTTGTAAACTTCAGAACAATTTATTTGTTAACAACAATTTTTAAGCCAGAGAACCCTGTTGGTTAGGCTCTTGCCTCCCATATGAAAGGTCCCAGGTTCGAGTCCGAGCATTGGCAAATTAACTGCCAATCTATAAACAGCACTGTCTGACGAAATAATACCCTGTAAATAAAGAGAATGTGCATTAAAAAATCATTCAAAGCCATGATGCTCTGTACAATGTCACCTTTGTTGATTGCGTTTTTTGCGTCTATTTAGCTAGATTATTGTCACTTGACTGTGGTTCTGAATTACAACATCCAACGCGATTAGCCCTTGTGTAGTTCTAGTGCAATGCTTATTCAATCCAACCAAACAGAATGCAACATTAAATTTTGCTAAAATCAGTGGCACAATCGCTCATGTAAGCTAAAGCCTCTGTACATTTTATCTTAAATGACCAGGGTACATTGTAGCATCATATGTTTCGGTCAGTTGTTCTGACTGACTCGAATCCCCATTGATTTAGTTCCAAGCTAGCTTGGTCTTCATTTTATTGAGCCACTGATGGTATGAGCGTATTCAAAAAGAAAAGAAACAACGTAGATTATTGACGCAAATAGTTTATTTGTTGTTTAAAAATTTTACACGTTTCTGTAGATCTGAAACTAGCCTTCTTCAGAAAAGTACACAACACAAACCGCCAATAATCAGAAAATACACAACACAAACCGCCAATTACCAGAAAAATACACAGCACAAGCCGTCAATAATCAGAAAAATACACAACACAAACCGCCAATAATCTATGTTGCTTTCTTCGTGAAATACTCTTGTGTTTCATGCACAAAGTTGAAGATATTTTCTGAATATGATGGTTTCTTGAGTTCAACATTAAGAGGGACTGACAGTCCTACAGAGCTAATGCATTAGTTTTGAAATCACAACTTTTGCAAAAGAATTGCTTTGCCATGTTATTCCATTTTCACCAATCATGTATGGGAATCATCATAACATCAATTTAAAATAAAATTTAAAAGAAAACAATATCCGGTTATTTAATTATTAATTGATAAAGTTTAAAGATAGTGTCACCATCTGCTGTATATTTTTGGCATTTTAAAACTTAAAAAATATATAATTAAATAACTAGATAACATTTTCGTTTCAAATTTGTTTCTTCTGTGTTGTGTTTATTCCCATACCTGAGTAAAAGGGGCTAACATGGCAAAGCAATATTTCTGCTTAAGTTGCGATTCCAAAACTAATGCATTAGCTTTATGGAACTGACAGTCCCTCTTAATATCTAAATAGCTGGAAAGTTGTAGTGTGTGTAGATTATACTGTTAAAGAATTTATTAGATAATACTTTTATTTTTTCACTGTAGGTTAACACATTATCCAAAGAAGTGATGACCGAGGTCCAGGAAATGATGAAGAGCATCTGGAATGATCCTGCAATTACCAGTGCTGTCATTATGTCAGGAAAACCTGGAAACTTCATTGCTGGTGCAGACATTGGGTTCGTGAACAAACTTTCATGTTTTTTTAGTTGTGACTATGTGTTTCAATGTTTTTTTATTGTTCTTTTGGTTGCTTTTTAAATATCAACTTTAATTCCTCACCAAAATGACTTGGGTGGTAATCCTTTAAGCTACTCACTTTTAGAATACTTAATGATGCTACTGAAGCATAATCTGTGTCAAAAGTTCCGAGGTGTTTTTTATGATTGTTGTTTAAACAGATTTGAGAAAAACAAGAAAAAGAATTAAAATATTCTAAGCCTCTCATGTTTTAAACGGTTATTTATTAGTACATAAAATTTTTTACACGTAATGTATGCTGTGATTGGCCATAGACAGATGAAAACAAAAGTATGAAAAATAAATCTTGCACCTTTCTAACAAAATGTTTTAAAAAAATCCCACTAAAATAAACGATTTTGAAAGGAGGGTACTGAGAGATAGTTTCTAATATCATTTCTACATTTCTAATATCTACTTTTCCATTTTAAAAAAAGGCTAAAAAATTTTAAGTTTTTTTCATAACTAGGTACAATTCCACTGCAAACAAAGGTTTCGTTTTAGTATAGTTTTTGATTCTTGAGTTTGCTTTTGCAAATTTGAATATGTTAATTTATTTTCAGAATGCTGGAAGCCTGCAAGACAAAAGAAGAAATCACCACTCTCTCCAAAGAAGGCCAAGATGTGTTGTCCGAAATCGAACGTAGTCAAAAGCCCATTGTGGCAGCAATTTCGGGAACGTGTCTTGGAGGTGGCCTGGAGGTATTTCAGGGTTTTTCAATGTTATTGGCATAAAAAAAAATTTAACTTAAATTTTTTTTATGAAACTGAAAAAAAAGTAAATTCTGACTGTAATTTGAGGTATTAAGACAAGGTGAAATGGTAATTTGATCCAGATATGGCTTCAAATTTTCAATGTTAAAAGTGATTTTGTTCTATTCTGTGTAATTTATTAAAATTGTCTGTTTATAAAAATTAACCACTGATTCCCAAAATCTGCAGCTACTATATTTGTTGGAATTTTAGGTAAACTTTTTTTTAAAAAACTCATGTAGGAAGATGGGGTTGGTGAAGAATGATGAATCATTAGGGGATATTTTAATCCATCTGCTTTCTTTTTTTATGAATTCCAAAAAAATGCATCTAGTTCTTTAATATTTAAGATATTTTGGGTTTTATACGTTACCTTCCCCTTAAAAGTTCCAAGCAGCCTGCATCTTTAAAACACCTTGAAGGCACCATGTTTTTATCAAGTTGTATTTAATTAATTCACAGAATCAGGTTTAATAAGTTTTAAAAGTTAAGTATTATCTTTCTTTTATGTATTTGTACATAGTTTTTTTTATTAGAAAAAGCTATTAAGTTTTATATTTTGTGGGAACCCTGAAAAATAGGAAAAATGAAATTTGAGACAATCCAAATGTCTTTCAGGTTGCCCTGGCATCACACTACCGCATCGCTGTCAAGGACAAAAAGACCGGCTTTGGCCTACCGGAAGTTCTTCTTGGCCTGCTACCGGGAGCCGGTGGAACGCAAAGGTTACCGAGGCTGGTAAGTTCCGTGTCATAATGGGGTTCTTTCATGGAGGATCTGGCAATAGCTCTGCTGTCTTGTTTTCCTTTCTCTCGAATTACTTTTGTTTTGGTTAAGTTGGTTGGTAGACCTATATTGAGGTTAGTGTGCTTGGTCAGCACACAAACCTGATTATCTCTAGCAACCAACCAATCAAAACAAAAGTAATTGGAGAGAAAGGAAAACAAGACCGCAGAGCTATTGCCAGATCCTCCATGAAACAATCCCCATTGTAATTGAAGAGCTTAGTGGAAGAACGTGCCAAGTGACATTTTTGAAAATAGTGAGATTTTTGTGTCAACGAACATATTACTATCTTCTTTAAGGATAACAAGTTTCACCTTTTTGATAAACTTAATGATAAGTATATTTTTTTATGGTAGCTTTAAACTGATTTTCTCGTTTTCACCTTTATGTCACTTAGCATGTTCTTCCATTAAGTTCTTCACTTGTTGATAAATGAAAAAATCTGACCAATAAATACCTGGCAAGACTTTTAAAATGGAAACACAATCAACAGCAATATATAATTTGAGAATAAACTACGGTTTTTTACAAATCATTAAACAATTTAATAACTTAATGAGGAATTAAGCTTTTCCATGATGATCAAGACATTTTTTTTTCCTAAAGAGGCTGCTTTATTGGTTGCTAAGCCTTTGCAGGTTTGGCATATTCCCCAGAACTGAAAGCCATTTTTCTGTGGCACCATCTAGGCGACTCTTGCTCCTAATTTTGACGCTCAGATTACAATGAATCTGAGATCTGTGTGGATGTTAAACTATGCAGAGATTTAATTTTGCTGAGAGAGCCCAAGCTTTAATGTATAATTCACCTAGCATGTGAAAAGGTCCCTGGTTTGGGTCCGGGCATCGCCAAATCAATTGCCTACCTATAAACAACCTGTGCAGCCAAAAATGTCCGACGAATAATACCCTGTGTAAGGGAGTGCACATTAAATATCCTTCAAAGTCCTAACGCTGTTTATGATGTCGCCCTTAACGGTTGCGTTGGGTGCCTACTTGGGGGTCGGCTCGTCACTTTGACTGTGGTTCTAAAATACGACACCAATAGCACTCATGTAGCTCTAGTGCAACAATAATTCAAACTAAACAAAATGTATGTTTTTCTGTGATTAAATGTAATCCTTTTTTATAGATATCTCTGCCAGATGCCCTTGACATGATGCTCACCGGCAAAACAGTCCGAGCAGACAAGGCTAAGAAACTGGGAATTGTAGACTTGCTGGTTGACCCCTTGGGTAAGTTGACAGAAGCTACTTTATTGTAAAATAAAAGTGGGTCGATAATATTTAAACTCTCAGAATGTAAAACTGAGGACAATGCACCTCAGATGCATGAGGATCTTGCCAGACGGATTTAGAAAATACCCAGAATCCAGTCAATGTCTGGGCATGCAGCTAAATCCCGAGAACCTCTTCAACTGCCCTTCCATCACTGCAGCACTCTTCAAGCTTGACTTGAACTGTTCTCGGGAAACCGTTTATATGGACAAAGCTGCGGATGTGGCCAGTGCTGTGCTCATAGCATTTGGAACTATTTAACTGTTCTCTCCCACCTGCCTCTAATTATATTAGTCTTTCTTTTTATTATTGCACTGGTCACATGACAACAACCAAAAAGTGTGATGGTAGCTACTATTTGGGCATTCAAATCTTTTCCAGTAAACCTTATGATTGTGAGGCAAGTACTTAAGACTTGTGTACCACATTTGACGTCTGCATCTCTTCATTTCTTAGCAATACCTTCAAAACTAAAAAAAGTTCTATCATAGTTACCCTTGCATTTATTAGTTTTCCCGAAAGTTTCATGCAGAACAATGTTTAATGAATAAAGCACCTTTTGGTAAAATTGAAAAAAGGGCAATTACCTAATATTGCAGAAACCTGACATTGTAACCAGGGCTGCCAGTGGCGACTAAAAAGGCTACTAAAGCGACTATTTTAGCATCTAGGCGACTATGGCTACTATTTAAGTCCAAAAAGGGCCCAAAACGACTATTTTAAGCAAAACCTTTAACTATTTTCGGTCATGGGCGACTTTTTTTAGATTTTTTTTAGTTATATAATTTTCACATAGATGGCGCCACGATGATACTACCGATGCACAAAACTAGAAGTGAATTTAGTTTTCTTTTGGAACTCATCTCAAATCCAACAGCGCAAAACCATGTGTTTTTGAAATTGCAATTGATTATGATTTTTTTTTTAGAATCTTATATTAAGTTCATGGGTAACTAAAACTTTGATTTTGTATGCTTTGTTGAAGATTTTTTTAAAACTGCATTTGAATAGGATTTACATATGTCTGTTATTAATTTGCTTTGTTTTGAAATTTTAATTTTTAATTCAGTAAGTTAGCGATTAGGCCTACTACTGCATGCTAACAAAACATACCATAGCTTGATTAAAATTTAACTGCTATCAAATTAATCTAGAAATAAATGATAATTGAAATTCTTAAATTACTAAAGTAATAGGGAGAAACGTGTTGCCAAATTAAGTTTTTGTTTGAAGTTGTTGTTTTAATTTTTAATAAAATATGTATATAAAAAATTGTGTATTAAAATATGTTTTTTAAAATATTTTTTAGAAAAGGTAATATTTTCTTTTTAATTTATTTTGATCTAGATCGTCGTAAACAAGAATACTCTAAGACTTATATTTACGTTAAAAATTTAATTAGTTTTAATTTAGCCCTCTTTGCTTGATTTTAAAATCTGCAAGCCATTTCAGTGAAACATATTTACATGGATTAGTATTGATCCTTATGTTTCTTGAATAACTGATAACTATTTAAAATAAATTTGTTTTTAATATATTTATATATATTTAAAATAAATAATTTTTCAAGTGAATTTAATTTTAAAGTTTTAGTTTTAAATTTTTGGCACTATTTAGCATTTTAACTTCTCCTTCTCGCTTTTGTAAAATGACAGGCTTCTTCTAGATGAATGTTGGTTTTTCCTTGATTTTTTTAAGTCAAACTAAAACAAATGAAAAACTAAAAATATATTGCCCGTACACATATATAATAGATTTTTGGAGGATAAAAAAAGGCGCTTTTATGACTGTTTCTCAAAAATATCCAATTGTTAACAAAATGTTTTTTTTTTTAATTTATGTAATTTGCTAATTAAATTAAAATACAAATAAGTATAGATTTGAAATATTTTCCCCTAATTTATGTCCTCTAACAATTACATGTAAATTGGTTTAATAATTTAACATGAAATTTTCTGTTGCAATACATCCGAAAAACTTTGGCATTTTTATCGATCCTTTCAACTGAGTGTTAGTGCTACAATTCTAAGGTTTGCACTAATACAAGTCTTAATTTTAAGTTTTTAAATTTGTGCATCGAAGCATATTAAGCTAATATATCACTTTTTTTTTTTTTTAAATTTATGTAATCGTAGATGACATTCAATGCAAATATTTTTTTTTAAAGAAATTACTTATTATATTATCTAACAAGTAAAAGTTGTTTATTTAGTTAGGTAAAAGAGGATACTATTTTGGCTACTATTTTTTAACATCTGAGGCTACTAAAGCAACTATTTTCAAAGCTTTCTGGCACTGGCAGCCCTGTGTAACTCTTGCATTTCTTTACCATGTCTTACTTGAAAATTGGGCTGGGGAGCCCAGTCGGTTAGGCACTCACCTAGCATGCGAAAGGTCCCAGGTTTGGATCCAGGCATCGCCAAAATAACTGCCGACCTATAAACAGCCCATGCAGCCAAAAATGTCCAATAATTCTCAGTGTAAGGGAGTGCACATTAAATATACTTAAAGCCCTTCCATCACTGCACTATACTTTATATAAAGTCCTAACGCTGCATACGATGTCACCCTTGACAGCTGCGTTGGGTGCCTATTCAGGTGTCGGCTCGTCACTTGACTGTGGTTCTAAAATACTACGTCTATCCCCAATAGCCCTCGTGTATCTCTAGTGTGACAGTAATTCAAACCTAACCTAAACTTACTTGAAAAATACTCACTCTTAAGCACTCATTGCATAAATTACTATTCTGTTAATCTCTGGTAGAAATTTATTATAATAATGTTGTTCTTTTTAATTCTTAGGTCCAGGCATCAAGACTCCTGAAGAGAACACCACTGAGTACCTGGAAGAAGTAGCAGTTCAGGTCGCCTTGGACCTGGTGAAGAAAAAGGGAAAAGTAGACCGGTCCAAGTCCCTAGTACAAAGTGAGATTCTTTAACACTTTCTTTGTATTTTTAGAGTTTAAGGCCAAGGTGTGTCTCTCAGTAACTATTAAGCATTATTTTTTTGAAAATTTCTTTGAAGAACATACTTTTAGCATATATGTGTGTGAAAATCATGTTTAGATTAAGAATATACGTGCGTGATTTTGATCGGGTCTTAAGAGGTTAAGGAGTTAAAAAGTGCAAAGTTTAATTTTAAAATCGCAAAAATTTCTGTTTGCCCTAACCCTGTTACAACTTCCCCCTTAAGTGTCCCATTTTTCAGTTCATTTGTGTTTCAAAAGATTGAAGCTTTATTATCTAATTTATATTTTGTTTGCCTATTTTTTAATATTATTAGAATGTATGTAAGTATTGAAGTAACTGGAATCTAGATTAATTATGTTGTTTACAAATTCTTTTATGTTTATGATTTTTGGGAATGCTTTTTTTTTTTATTTATGTTTGTTTTTTACACACTTACCATCTTAAGATAGTTGTTTGATCTTGACCAATTTCTTAATAAAAATTTATATTGCTATGTTTTATGTTTTTTTTTAAAATTTACATATTAGTATAAATTCGTTCAGGGTTTTTGGCACTGGTTTCTAAGTCTCCAGTGTTTCAAAATTAGAGATATTTTTGTACGGAGCTGTGAACCAATCACACTAAATATATAGAATAATTTTTTGTTCCATTTAAGGCAATATTTTCTCAAATTTTGAGGGGTAATGTGTTGAAAGAACATACTTTAAAATCTTGGGTATATTTCAATTTCCGTTTGGCTATGAAATCACAATTAAATTTTTATAAATATTTTATTATAATTTATGAGCCTTGTGTGTTTTTATGCTTTGTCTATCCAGAATGTGAGCCTCGAAAGCATTTTCGTCCCCCTATCCCTCCCCTTGGTTTTCTAGGAAACGGGGGGAGCATCGCTTTTCTAAACCTGATGCGTTTGAGGTTCTGTTGTGAGGTTAACCATCCAAGCAGTTCAAACTAAAGTAGGATGTGGAAAAAACAAGCTCGCACCGTTTTGAGGAAAACCACATGCTGAGATGGGGGAGGGAAATGCTTTCGAGGCTCGCATTCTGGATAGACAAGGTATCCTTCCTTCCTCAATGGCAAGACAGCCCCGGGTTGGCCCTGGCCTTCTCAATGAATTTCCTCCAGGCCTGCCTCTGCCTGGCAGTGGTCTTCCAGTTTGAGACTTTTAAGACTGATAAGTCTCTTTCCATGCAGTCAGCCCATCTCAGCTTTGGTCGACCTCTGGGCCTTGATCCGATGGGCTGAGCCAAAAAGATTATGTTTGCCTAGCGCTCTCTGTTCATTCTAATGATGTGATCAGCCCATTTAGTTCTTTGGATTTTTTATATACTTGACAACATCAGGCTCTCTAGAAGCCTGATAGAGTTCTAAGTTTGAACCTCTGTACCAAGTACCATCAACTTGTTTGCCTCCAAAAATGGATCTTAGGATCCGACGTTCGAAGATTCCCAAGGAGTTCTCATCTTTCTGTGTTGTTGACGAAGTGTCTGAGGCATATGTTAGGATAGGTCTGATTCGGCATTTATAAGTTAGCAGTTTAGTATCTCTTTTTAGTAGGTTTGATTTTAAATATTTTTTCAATCCATAAAAACATTTAGACATAGACGGTATCGTATAGTATAAATTTTTATTGAAATTTATTGTTGTTTTAGAACTGATGAAGGCTGCTATGAATACTAACTTTGTTCGGAACCAAATATTTACTCGTGCCAAGGCACAAGTAATGAAACAGACAAATGGACTGTATCCGTCACCTTTGAAAATACTCGAAGTAAGTTTGGATGGTATTTATTGTTAAGATATTTTTATTGATTAAATGTTTTATATTACAATAATTAAGTGAAGAATCTGTTAAATACAATAAATGTTTAATGTAGAATTACCTATGTAATTTTTCAATAACAATTTTGCATTTTTCGCATTCAACAGTTTTGGTAATGTTTGCCATTTTGAATATCGTAATTTGAATATCGTAATTACAGTTTCTTCTGTGATTTTCAATCAAGTATTGGTAATTTTTAGTGATTTTGGAGTGTGAAAGAATTTTTTCTCTGACGAAACTCTTACCAAAACCATTGCTCTTGAAACAAGCCTTTCGGTTCCAGATATTTTTTTAGGGGAACTTAATTTCAAACCAAAATGCAGACTAAAATATTTTTTAAATAATAACTAAGTGATAAATTTGAAAACCCTTATGTAAAAGAAGAATCTTTTATTTAGTAAAGACAACATTATACAGGGTGAGGCAAAAAAAAGTGGCCCTGGTCGAGAGATAGGAATAGTTTAAATGCTTGGCGAGAAAAACTCTTGACGCCACCTGAAACCTGTTTTTGCATTGGTTGGATCAATTAGCTTCACATTAAAACTACTCATAGACTAGTGGCGAGTTCAGATCTTAGTTTGTATTGTATGAAGACGTCCCACAATGCAAATTTTGTGTCTTGCCATCAATGGTAGAATATTTTATAGTACCAAAAACAAAAAGGTCAGATTTTCTAGGATAAATAACGACCGAAACAATCAAATAATCACTAGTGGGAGCTTTTCTTGATCAGCTCTACAAACCTTGTTTATATTTCATTTCAACTAGCTTCTAAAACCGTAGCGTAGTTGCTGGCTTTGTATGGGCTTATATTGAAGCGATCAATGGCTTCAGTTAGCAAACCTGTTTTTGTATTGGCTTTAGACTTGGCAACATTTCTGTGGTATTCTTATCTCTAGACGGGAGCCACTTTTGTTTTGCCTCACCCTGTATTTATTCTTAGCCTGACCAGATTTGTTTAAGTGATTAACATTTTGGCTATGAGATCACAATTAAATTTTCATGAATATTTTATTTACATTGTGTCTGGTTTGAAATACTGTAAATAAATAAAGCAGGGACTATTCACACAATTTTTATAGCTAGATAGTTGAATATAAAACTGATCTGCACTGCGAAATACAGTGAGTGGGTCTGGCCACCCTATTCTGCATAGTTATACTTCTACAATTTTAATTATCCTTTTAAGTATACTTAAAAAAAACTTTTGTACTATAAACATCTATTTTTTAAAATTTAATTTAAAAATTGAGCATGTTTAATCTGTTTACACTTAATACAAGAATTCAAAAATTAATCATACTTGTAAATTTAATACTCAAAAGGCAAATTTATTTTTTTACATAGTCTTATAACAGCAATATTAACTGTATCATTTATAGGTAGTAAGAACAGGCTTAGAGAAAGGTTTGACAGCAGGCTATGAAGCTGAATGCGAAGGCTTTGGTACACTAGGAATGACAACACATTCTAAAGCACTGATAGGATTGTATAACGGACAGACTTTGTGCAAGAAAAATCGCTTTGGTACCCCGACAAACCCTCCAAAGTATGTATCTTCAGATTCTTTTCTTTTTTTCTTGTAATTTTTTAAAATTTATTTACTTTGTTATGTGATTGAACTTTATTTTGGTTATTATTCATATTTTGGTATTTCAATGTTGTGTAGCTCTTTTGACTAAATAATTAAAAAATGTTATATTTATTGGTTAGTATTCATCTTGGGAATGTTATTTGGAAGGATGTTATATATTATCCAGGCAGTAATGTTTTCGACCTTGCCACGGAAATCCCACCCTTTTTAATCTCATTTTGGCTTTTGGCTCATTTGGCTTTTTTAATCTCACTTTCTTCAGACTTCGAAATTGGATTTGCTGGGCCATATTTTACCTAACAATTTCAAAAAAATTATTTAAGTGTTTTAAACACACTAAAATATTCCTACATTAAAACAAAACATAAAAAGTAGTTTCCTACACTTTCTTCAAAAATTCATCATACTAATATTAATACCACTAATATGTATATGTAATATTTCCTGATCTACTCTTCTCACAACACAATTGTTTACCAATCAAGGTACTTTTTAGTTAGACCTCATCATGCAACATTGTGATTTGGTGGCCGTTCTTGGCTCTCTAATAAAAAGCTGTAAAGCCTTATTTTAAGACTTTAAATATTTAATATGAAAATATCTTTGTATGTCCAATCTCACTCCTTTTAAGAATGAACTATAGAATAAGTATGCTCTTCTGAGAAATGGGTGTTTTTCTATTTACTATTTATACATGTAATAGAATAACTTGTACCTTACATAAGAGTATAATATTTCTGAAGTTATTCTAATGAAGGGGAGAGATAAGACATCTAAGAATTTTATTTAGTTCATTCAACGTATTTAAAGTAGTATAAAGAAGCCTTTGCGGCTGTCAAAGAGGGCCGGGAACGGACGCCAAAGCACACTCAACTTTACATGTCAAATTCTAATTAAAAGGTGAAGATTTTTTAATGGTTGTGAGAAGAGTGGATCAGAAGTCAAAAGAAATTCTGCTGCGTCTGCAATTTCTCCGGGAAAGAATGTACCGATGCCCATTGGAACTTGTACTTGGGAACTGTACGATGGATCAGCAAGATATTAACTGAGAGTTATTATGAAAGAACTGAATATTAGATTTTTTTTTGTTAATATTAGTACTTTATAGAGATTTGTACGATATATCACAGACATTCTAATTTTGTGTTTCGTTTCAGAACTGTTGCAGTGCTGGGCGCTGGTCTTATGGGTGCAGGTATCACCCAGGTCAGCATCGACAAGGGATATGACGTCATCTTAAAAGACGTCAGCAACGAGAGTCTAGCTCGGGGTCTGAACCAGATTCACAAGGGTCTCGATTCGGGAGTGAAAAGGAAGAGAATATCTGCGTAAGTGCTAAGGTTTTTGTCTTTAACCCTTTCGAAACGAAGGATTTTGCTTCCTTGTAATATTTCATAGGAATAACATTATCGAATCCTTAGTAGTTCGGGCGTTTTGGGGCGCTTCAGTAACGAAAGGGTTAAGAGTGATTGTCAGTACTGTAGACTGAATATATTTTTAAAATCCCAATGTCTGTTGAACTTTTGGTTTTAATTTTGGCTTCATGTAATAGATAGGAAAATAGTAATAACAAAAAAGTAAATTGGAAAGTAAAATATAATCTGGTTATTGATAACCCATTTTATAGTTTAAAATATCTCTTTTATTATGAAGTCTCAAATCTGTATCCATGTATTTGATTTGGTAGATTGCTTAAAAAACAACCAACTGAATGTCAAACACTGCTTCAATTTTAGTTAAATTTATCTAATGTGATTTGATTATTAGAACAGACAAAGCTCAGTTTCAGCACAAATGAAGTTAAATGCATTTAAACATGTC
This sequence comes from Hylyphantes graminicola, assembly GCA_023701765.1. Lineage (NCBI taxonomy): Eukaryota > Metazoa > Arthropoda > Arachnida > Araneae > Linyphiidae > Hylyphantes > Hylyphantes graminicola. The sequence goes on from CM043116.1 coordinate 11,084,113, forward strand.
AAAGGTTTTATTTTGATTTTAATATTTTAAGAATTTTTTTTCAGTGATAAATGTAGTTGATTTAAATGTCTCTAGAATTAATATTTTTTTCCAATTGGTTAGAATATGCCATTGTAAAATTATATGTTGTAAATCAGAGAAATATTCAAACCAATTTCAAAACATTTGATTCTCGAGACATTTAAGGCAGCTGCATTTATCATATTAAAAAAGTACTGTTAGTAGAAATATTTAAATTCTGATGTAGGGGAGGATGTTGTACCTTTGACCACCTAGGCTTTTGGGCTCTGTTGCAATATTGCATAAAAATTAGTCTATTTAGTAGGGTAAGGTGGGGTAAGTGGGCCACCTTTTTGGCATAATTCGACTTTAGACCCTCATACCACTGCATGTAATCGGCCTAACAACTTATTTTTTTTTGCACCCCCCTAATATATTTTTACACATAACTGGTAGAGATATGGTGGGGCAAGTGGAATAATCTAAATGATTTTCTGAGTGTTCGAAAAAAAAAGTAATGATGTATCTTTAATAGCTCCCCCATAGCAACTTTTTCTGGCATGCAAGCTTACTACAAGCAAAAATACGTTAATTTTCATCTTGTCATTTTTGCATGTAGTGTAAAAAAATTTTTAGGGCTACAGATTTTAAACTGGCCAATGTCAATGAATAGGACTATGAATAGTGAATATGACTAACCCTATGAATCAGTGAATATGCCTTTTTTTAAAAGTATTTTAAAGAGTTGGGGCAAGCGTGCCACCCCTGGCCCACTTACCCCGCCATTGTGGTGGCCCACTTACCCCAAACGCGGGGCAACTGGGCCACCCCAATTTCTTTTAACCTTATCAACATCACAAGTACTTGACATTACAAAAAGATACTATGTTTTATACACTTTCAAAATATATAACATTTTGTTTCGTATCATGAACCGTTTGGAAATAAATAAAAAAAATAGTATGATGGCGTGAATTATGAAAAGATGCAATTTTAAAAATTTTCACAAAAAGGATTGTACCTTGTTACATACTTAAATGAAAATGATGCCATAATGTTTCCTGCATCTATTGAGGTAAATACGTAAAAATATTGTAACAGATTTTTTTTTACGTCCATAATTCGGGAAATGCCAGGGGGGGTGGCCCACTTGCCCCAATGGCCCACTTACCCCACCTTACCCTATATAGTTATTCCACTGGAGGGCTTATGTATCCTAATGGTGATTATTCAAGGCAAAGAGGATTCGTGTGAAATATATAAAATCCATTTTCATCCTAAAAATTAACTATTTTGTTCATAAGGTTTTTGCCTAATAAAATTTGTTGTGTTATTTTTTTGTTGATAGAAATCATTTGACATAGTAGCTAAACACTTCAGAAAATATTGTGGATCTTTTGATTATCGTAATTCTAACCCTTTAACTGCAACATGCTTTTTAATTTGTATTGTCATGGTGTTGTACCTCTGACCATCATCAGTTGTTGTTCCTTTGACCAGGTTAAAGGTACAACACTCCTAAATGAAATTCTCAACATTCTAACTTTGATGTGTTACTTCTAGAACTTTCATAAAATTAATTAATATTTTTGACTTAAGCCCATTTTCTATTCTAAAAAAAGTATTTTTATTCTTTTTCTATTGGAAAAATGAATTAATATGAGAATATGAATAAAAGGTGAATAAAATTAAATAATTAGAATTTTGTTAACCTAAACTATCCTGTTCTTAATTATCTTCCGTCTTTTTAAATATTTTCCGTAAATTTTAAATGATTTTTAAACTGGTCAAAGATACAACATCCCATGGTCAAAGGTACAACACTATGTTGTACCTTTGACCACAGTTCCATTATTTAAAAAATAAATAAATAATTAAATTAAAACTAAAAGCTTGAAAAAAGATAAAGATGATAAAAAATAAGATACAGATTAGAATAAAATAAGAAAATTGAAGTTAGCTTTAATATTCAAGTTTTAAAAAATAAAATGTGTGAAGTGGTCAAAGAAACAACACCTTCCTCTACTTTTTTGGTCGTAATGTTTAAAAATTTGTTTAATTTTTATTGTAAAGGTTGTTTTTAATTCATGTTAATCTAATTTTCAACAATATTGTCTACTAATGAGGTTATTTATTTCAACTCTTTAGGCACGACAGAGACAAGTATATGTCAAAGCTAACTGGTGCCATTACTTATGACAATAAATTCAAAAATGTCGACATCATCATTGAAGCCGTATTCGAAGACCTCGGCATCAAACACAAAGTCATCAAAGAGCTTGAGCAACACATTCCTGAACATTGTGTTATTGCATCAAATACGTCCGCTTTACCCATTCACAAAATTGCAGAGGCCAGCAAAAGGCCAGATAAGGTAAAGTATTTGTTGGTTTTTGTACTTTATTTTGTATTTGTTTCATTTTGTATATTTGTATATTTGCAGTATCATTTTGTATATTTGTTTTTATATCTAATAATTTATAAAAAAAAGCTTTCTGTTAGGGTAGACTAACCAGTGAATGAACGTTAAAGGCGCTGCTTTCGCCAGTGAATAAACACGACTACATAATGACCAGGACAACCATTCGTATGTCAGAAAGCTTCCTACTATAAGGGAGGAAGTCAGTGTTGCCAATCCATCCAGTGGAATGATTTCCAATCCTTATTTTTTAAATGTATTTACCAACTGTTCCTTCACACACTGGTCAGTCTACCCTACAACTAATTTATATTTTTACCATTTAATTTTTTTTAAATAAAAGCTTTTCTCAAAAATTTAAACCTGAAACTTGTTTTTCAAGAAAGGGTTTGTAAAAAGCTTATGTAGATCTAAAAAAAAATCCTTTATTTTAATTAATATTAGTACTACCATCTCTTATTGCTTAAAAAAATTCTTTACTTCGTATTAAGAGAATAGAGGGCTTATATGTAATTTTTTGCAAATATAGTTATATACAAATGCAATACTTAATTGGGTTGTCTTAAATTGCTTACAATTCAATGCATGTTCTTATGGACCTTACCTTAAGAAATCTATAACAATTATTCTATGATTATGCTGGTTTAATTAACCCTTTCAGTCCCAGTGATGCCAGTCACATTTGCCCAAGTTGGCATCATCATGTTTCTGTTCATAATTAAAAAAAATAATAGGACTGACATCTATTTGTATTAATAAAAATATTTTCTAGTAGAAAAAAGTTTGAAGAATAGAATGATGTGCTTTTTGATATCATAAATGGCTATGGACGATCAGAATTTTTTTTCCCTAAAATGATGATGCCATATTGTCATTGGGACTGAAAGGGTTAAATGCCACAGCTAATGTAAAAATGACTGTATTGTACAATTTTATTTTAATTTCAATGGATTAAGTGCTATCATTTAATAGGATGCTTCTTGAATCACTTTTCATTCGTAAAGAAAAAATCGAATGCTTGGAGCAGATTAAAATGCTTCGAGGGATTTTTATAAATATTTTTTTCCTGTAATCCATGACCATCAAAGATCTAAATATGAAATAGAATAACATCTACTTCATAGGAGAGCATACTATTTGTGTGGTTCTTTTTAATCATCTTGTCCAGAATTTAATTTTTCCAGATCTTTATTAATTCATATTAAATATTCAAAGAACTCAAATGTAAGCCATTACAGCTGTTAAAGAGGGCCAAGAAAGGTCGGCAAAGCACACAGAACCTCACATCTCAAGCTCTTATTGGAAAGTGACGGTATTTTTAATGGTTGAGTGGATAAGAAGTCAAAACAAAGTCTGTTGCGTCTGCAATTTCACTGGAAAATAAGAATGTATAGAAGCCTATTAAAACATGGAAACTGTTTTATGGATTGGAAAGACATTGACTGAGAGTTATTAAAAAAGAACTGTTATTTGTGTGGTTAATATTATAATTTTATCGAGATTCCTGCAATATATTACATGTAATATATGTATATATATTTTAAATAAAATTAAAAATCATGTATTAATGGGTTAAATTTCACTGCCACATGACTACATTTCAAAACTAAAATTTTTTACTATCAATCTTGTTTGCTATCTCTTGTGCAAGTGCAACATTAATTCGAACCAAACCTTACTTTATTGACACAAGGAATACAACTCTTTCCAAAACTAAACGAACTTATTTTCCCACACAGGTTGTAGGCATGCACTACTTCTCCCCCGTCGACAAAATGCAGCTCTTGGAAGTCATAACGACAGACAAGACATCGAAGGAGACATCCGCAGCAGCCGTCGACGTTGGGTTAAAGCAAGGAAAGGTTGTGATAGTCGTGAAGGATGGACCAGGTTTCTATACGACAAGGATACTCGCTCCTATGCTGTTTGAGGTCATCTATCTCATGCAGGTAAAAAAACCTTGTTGTTATAGTTGATTTTAGATAGATCCCCCCCCCCCCCCGTTTGCACTTGCTGATTTCCCATAAACAGAAAATAAGGTCAAAATTAATTGAATATTGATGAATTGAGTATACTAAAACACATTGTTAAATTTATCGTGGGTAAGATGAGAATTACAATATTGAAAAACAAACTATTTATTTAATTTACTTATAATCAATTAAAGTGCAACTGATTAAAAGTTAAGTTAAAAAAGACAATTAAATGAACAAGTTAAGTTATAAAATAGGAACTAGCTTGTTACATCTATTCCGACAGGCTTCCAACAAAACGCCTCATATTCAATGGTACTTGTGTGTTATGTTTTCCATTCAGTCTGTTGACAAAATTTGAACCACAATGGCCCGCCATGTGTTACACAAAATAAGCGAGTGATTGGTAGGATGTTATTGTCAGACTTAAACTACTTTCATTCACAGCACCAAACACTGTACAGTTCAAAGTGCTGACCCTGTGTGTAGTGTACAAGAGTAACTTTATGCTAATTCCGAATGATGTAATAGCTGTTTGTGTCAAGAGAACTATTATGTTAATGAGGTATTGACGTAATAGCCGTTGCAGCCAATTGACTCTTGAGATGATTGTCCTTTTTGTAATCTTGTTTTATTTTTGTCACATCTCTGTTTGCTCTGAATAAAAGTCATGTTCAGATTTTAAGCTGTTGTTTTAATTCATAGCACTGTGTACCATTCTATAAAGAGATTGTATGAGGCAAAACAAATTATTGCTAAAAATAGCACTGTGAATATGGGATTGGTATACATTAAATCTGTTATAATCCTAAGTCCTGACACAGCATAAGATGTCCTCATAGCTTCTTCACTCTGGAGGTACACATATGGGAAATTAACTTTTGTAAAATTACCTTCACAACTGAACTTCATTTTACAATTATAACCTAGAATGTTCAAGCTCTTGAAGAAAGCGGATAACAAAGCAGTTGATTTATTAATTGTATTGAAAAATGACGTGGCAACAGGGTCAGGCAAATTTCGGTAGACTTGCAAAAGATTTTTCAGGCATAAGTTTATAAGATAGTTTTCATATAAAACAGTGTTAGAGTAAACTATTAATTATTGAAAACTGATAGCTTGTTTTTCTATTCATTGCACCAAAAAAATTTGTATTTTTACTGCTCCCAACTTCAAATTTAACCTAGTCCTAATTTTTACAAAAATGGCCTAAAACTTTTTACCTTTTAAAGTATTTCTTAACAAGTAGATAAATCACCACTCTAATCATTCCTAAAACTGTTTTTTTAATGATTATCCAAAACCTGGGATTTATATGAAGCCAATCATAAATCAAGATATTCCTTAACATTAAACTTTAAACATAGCTCTAAATTTCTTTTTCAAACAACTCTAAAAATACACTATATTTTGTTGAAAGTTGTGGGTGCCTACTGCCTACCCTGTTATTCTCTGTTTATTATACTTTCTTTTCTCTGTACATTACACTTTCTTTTCTCTGTATGTTATATTTTCTTTTCAATAGGAATATATTGGTATGGGGAAAACGGGATGGTATGGGGTCCTGTTGGTATAATGGGGTATGGTAGAAAATGGAAATATGTTAAAAATATACATTTTTCAACTATACATTTAAATTTTTCAACTATACATTAAATTTTTTCAACTTCTTTGGAATATTAATGCGTATAGTGGGAAAAAGTTGAAAATACTTATATATTCAAAATCTAAACAGTTCGAATGTAATTTTATTTACAAAAAAAAAATCAGTGAAAATTAGTTAAAAAGTAGATTTTTAATGAGATAATTTTAAAAATGCTTGATTTTACCCTCTTTTCCCCCCACCCCCTAATTTCTTTCCTCTGTTTATTATACTTTCTTTTCTCTGTGGTCACTTGAATGTGGTTCTATTGACAATGCCGGTCGTCAACAGCCCTTGTGTAGCTATAGTGTGACAATAATTCAAACCTACTTACCTATTTCTTTTTTTCTGTATATTACACTTTCTTTTCTCTGTTTATTATACGTTCTTTTCTCTATATGTTATACTTTTTTTCACTGTTTATTATACTTTCTTTTCTCTGTATATTATACTTTCTCTGTATATTACACTTTTTTCTCTGTACATTATACTTTATTTTCTCTGTACGTTATACTTTCTTTTCTCTATATATTATATATTCTTTCCTTTATATATTGTACAATCTTTTCTCTATGTATTTTACATTCTTTTCTCAGTATAAAAATGTTTCAATTGCCTTTCAGGAAGGCGTAAGTCCCAAGCGCCTTGATGCCATCACCAAAGAGTTTGGTTTCCCCGTCGGTGCTGCCACCTTGTGTGACGAAGTCGGTTTAGATGTCTCCGTCCATATTTCTGAATATCTCTCTGGTGTGTTTGGGGAGAGGCTCCTTGGGAAGAGCAATCTCAATGTCCTGAAGGATATGGTAGCAGCAGGATTTCTGGGTATGTTACTTTTCTTTAGGCTCTTTTATTCTGTGTTAATCGAGTGGGGAAAAATAAATTTTTAAGCCAAATAATTCTGGCTGAATTGAATAATTTATGTTTTTTTCTTTATGATTAATATTGTGGGTCTGGGGAGCCCAGTCGTTTCGGCTTTTGCCTAGCATGCAGAAGGTCTCTGAAGGGTAGCCTAGGTTCGGGTCCGGGCATCGTCAAAAATTCGCCCTTAACGGTTGCTTTGGGTGCCTATTCAGGTGTCGGCTCATCACTTGACTGTGGTTCTAAAATACGACCCCAGTCGCCAAAAACCCTCGTGTAGCTCTAGTGTGAGGATAATTCAAACTAAAACTAAAAAATGATTAATATTGTTGACTTAAACATTTTACCCAATAATAAAACCTGAGTACTGACTTTCTTCTTTAATATTGTTTTTATTCATAAGAATAGCATATTTGTCATTTATTGAAAAAAGCAAGTATATTAGAAAAATGTATTTTGTAAAGTTTTTGTTTGAAAAGCTTCGACCAAAGTTATCTCATTTGATCACACATAATTTTTATTTCATACTAAGCAGCATTTAATGTTAAGTGATTTATATTAATCAATCCTTTCATACCTGTATTTAACCCTTTCAGTCCCAGTGATGCCATTTGGCATCATGTTTCTTATTATAATTTAAAAAAAAATTAGGGCTGACAACTATTGCGATTAATAAAAATTTCTAATTGAAAAAGTTTGAAGAATTGATTGATGAGCTTTTTGATATCATAAATGGCTATAGACCAGGGGTTCCCAACCTTTTTGCACCTGCATACCACTTGACATTTGTTGAAATTTTTGTGTACCACCAGGCCTTAATATCTTAAGAAATGCTTGATATCTCTTATAAAAGTGTTCAAAGTCTTTTTTTAATGAAATTCCTGAGAAAACTTCATATTAAAAAGAATTAAAAGATCTATGTTGATTTATAACATGCTTATAATAAAGGAGAAATAAGAAGGAAAAAGTTTGACTGCATAAATATTTGTGCTGCATTTTTGTCGATATTGTGCTAAATTTTTGTATAGTACCTGTAAGGATACCTTTAGGAATGACATAAAAAATATTTTTTGCACTATTGGAGTAAAATTATTGCCTGTTATCAGTATAATATGTTCTGTGTTTGTTTCAGGTCGCAAATCTGGAAAAGGTTGCTTTGTCTATACTCCAGGCGTCAAAGAGAGAGATGTCAATGTTCAGGCTGAAGAAATTCTAAAGAAATACAAAGTAGAATCACCCAAAGAGTAAGCCTATTTTATAACATGATAACTGTATTACATTATAGAAAGATTTGATATCGTATAGAATTCAGGGAAGAAGCTGAAAACTGAGAAAACTGTTGTTCATGTGGATCGTTTTAGTTTCAAAGGTCCTCATCTTATTCAAGATTATTACACACAGAAGTCACACAGTCATTTTACACACAGTAACGCACACAGCATTTTACATATGCCATCTTTTATGGCGTCCGATCTCATTCCACACAGGAGAAGTGATGTGTGCCTCCCCCTAGCGACAAACCTCATCACACACTTTGTGCGTGCGCCACATAGGCATAGAAAAATAGTTCGCTCGCCAAAAGTAACCACAAAAACTACTTATTCCCTCTACCATGCATGTGAATACAGTGTGAATCTTTAACCCATGCAAGTCAGAGGGTAGCACTGAACTGTTCGAACCCTCTTAATACCCTGATTTGCTTAAGGGGGTTCAGTATCCCAAAATCAGTGAAAAAATCAAAACAAAAATTATTGGCTTAAAATACTATTACAACCTTTATTAATAATGTCACAAAGTATCAAGACAATTGGAAAAATATGTTTGACTTTAATGTCATGGCTTCGTAAGGAAATGGGTTAACAATAAAAACTTTAAACGCGTTTTTCTCAGAACTTGATTTTTTGAACTTCGATGTACCTTATCTCAAAAACTATGCTATGTTTTCTCATAAACTTTTTTTTGTGTGATGTAATACGTAGTATAGATTAATCTGAGGTTATAAATTTTAATAAAACTAAAGTGAAAAAAATTTTATGGGGCAAAAAAGTGAGAAATTTCATGATTTTTTGGGTACTTTAAAACTTATTTTATTTAAAAGAATCTAACAGTTATGTAAAAAAAAACTTTTAACCTCAGATTGATTAATATATAAGGTTGTTATAATACACACAGAAATTTTTAAGATGATCTGATCAGTAGTTATTGTGAAAAGGTACATTGAAATTGGCCAATTTAACACTACCAATATACAACATACTGAACCCCCTTAAAGATAAAGAAAGAGCGATCATGCTCTATTAGGAAACCTGCATGTGAACACGATAGATGGGAATCAGTCATTCTTAAAAGGAATTGAAAAGCAAACAGCTAAATTGAACAGAGACCAGTATTTTAGAAATGTTTAATTAAGAAGTAAAATGTGTGGAATAAGCTTAATTAACGTTAGATTTGTTAAAAATCAAATATAATTTCTATAATTTGATTTCGGTTAAACTGATTCATTAGCTGCGATTTAGAAGAATATAGTAAATGTTTCTCGAATTAGAACTTAACTTTTTTGTCCCCTTGTTAAAAATCTTGTTTCATAATAACTGGCCATTTATGTCAAATAGTTCTAATGCTTTATTGGAACATCAAAGTTAATGTATTCATCAATTAACCTCAAACTGTCTCTTAACAACAGATGTACTACTGAAGAGCTTCAAATGCGACTTATCTCGAGGATGGCCAATGAAGCTATTTTGTGCTTACAAGAGGGAATCCTAGCAAATCCTGTAAGTAATGAATTGTCAGTATATTTTAAACAAGTAGGTTTGTAACAGAATCTGTCACTTAACACGCTTCCAAACAACATTTGTGTTTAATAGGAAAAAAACGTGCCAAACACAGCATTAGTTCCATATTAAACATTAACATGCTAAATTTGGCTAGTTTCATTTATTTTCTTTTGAAAATTCAATAATTATTTGTTATCCGTTTGCCAAAATAATTTATATTTCAAAGAATAATTATGTAATATTCTTCGCTTTTAAATGGAAGGAAAACATTTCATATCAACATACAATCAAAGAATCTCTTTGTGAAATATATTTTACTTCATTTTCATTTGACGATGGAGAGACGGATTAGACGATTATAAGAACTTCCACTTTTTACGTTATAAACGTAGTGTGGAAGCTAAAAGCAGATCAACTCAGATACTCATTCTTAGCGTTGGCATAAACAAGCATATTTTTAGGGTTGTTAGAATACTGGAAAATGGCTGGAAATAGTGTTTAAACATATTTTATTAATTTACAAAGTAAAATTTTGATTGCTTTAGTTAAAATTATTCACAGTTTGGTTTTGAAATTATTTTCATATTTGAGATTGAAAAGTTATTTATTAGTGCACAGAAAGCAAAATACTAACCATTTTCACCTGAAATTATGCATAGTTGGTCCTTTCATGCCTTGTTTACAGGTTTGCCTGGTCTTTGAAAACCTTGAAAAGTGCTTGAAAAAAAGAATCATTGATTTTCAAGGTCTTTAAAAGTGCTTGAAAAACGTTATCAACCTTAATTTTTAGGGCCGATGAATTTATCTTGAAGTGACCATTCCATGGATAGGAGTAACATGTTATTTGCAACAGTTACTTTTTTCAGTAACACCAAGTAATGCGGTTAGATTTTTCAGAAAGTAATTGTAACTTTGTTACTTTTATTGGTAATGAAGTAACGAACATTTTCGTTGCTTTTCCATTACTGCTCGTGCCGTTCTTCACTGATCTTTTCGGTAGCTAAATGGTTATTTTATAACACATATTTAAGTTCATTTGAAAGTTAGAGAGCTCTCATTCATTTTCTAAATTAATTTTTAAAAACTATCGTGGAATTTAGGTGCATTTTTAAATATACAGTCCTTGAAGCTGGAGAAATATATCCTTGAAAAGTCCTTAAATAGTCCTTGATTTTTAAACCAAATAGTGTGGCAACCCTGTTACATCTAAAGTAAAGGATGAAAAGTTATTTAAAACCCTTACAAAATTCAATTACAAAGCATTTAATTATTGATATATTTTTAGCTGGAAGGAGACATAGGTGCAGTATTTGGCCTGGGTTTCCCTCCGTTCCTTGGAGGTCCCTTCCGTTACGTAGACACTTATGGAGCAGACAAAATTGTGCAATGGATGGACAAATTCCGTGAACTCTACGGAATCCAATACACTCCATGCCAGCTACTTTTGGACCACGCAAAAGACTCCAGCAAAAAGTTCCATCAGTCAAAATAACTTTTTTGAACAATTCTAGTTTTTCTTTAAAATGAGAATTAAATTACTAAAGCATGTTTTTTTCGTATCACCTAGAATTTTTGTTTACGGAAAATAAATTATAATTTATATTGTTTTGAATGTTCTGATCAACTGTTTTTTTTTGTCTTTGCACCTTAAATTTGTTCCATATTCAAAATTATAGGCCAGTTTAATAAATATTGTTGATATTCAACATTAAAATTACTGTTATTTTTATCAAATTAGCAGGCTTATCAAAAAATGTATATAGAGCTAAGATATTTATAATTTTTATACACAATATTTTTGTGCTGCCAATAAATTTGTAATGTTTATTAAATAAAAGATTTTAATGAGTTTATTTTCTAAATTTGTGAATCATTTCTCCTTAAAAACAGTACATACAGTTTATTAAATTAGTTAGTACATTGGTATACTGGTCATGTTTGTTTTATTTTGCTGAAGATTTAGGTATTGCTCATACTTGGGAAGACTGTTCATACACCCAAAAATATGATATTTTAAAAAAATAACCAGATAAAGAATGTTAATATGATTATAAATAAATAAATTAGGCTATTTTTTTTTTAATAGTAAGCTTCATAATTGTAGTCAAATGTAATTGAGTTAACTGGAGCATTTTTGCTAGTCATATGTGAAGAGTACACAGGAAAAACCGATTGATTTGGCAGAGAAGTTTCCTTAGCAGGCCACTTTGGCGATGATAGTGAGTGATCGCCTAAACTTGTGTAAGGAAACCACTTTCTACCATATATATCATAGTTAAAGTAATAGAGTGGCAGATCACGTGACCTCCAATGCTAACGACGGGACGCGCAAGGAGCTCCCAGAAGAGCCCCAATGAAGTCTGCAGTGTTGTAGGTCACGTGATATGCCACGCTAATACTTCAACTATGATCTCTTGTTCCTAGCTACCAAGATTCAGGCGATTGGCGATCCCAACGCTTGGACCAAGCGAAGAAGAAAGAGAGAAACCGGTTTTCTGCCGTCAAGCAGACAATTGCGGCCGTCCGCCTAATAAATCAATCGGTTCTTCCTGTGTACTCTTCAAATGCAATTGAGTTAACTGAAGCATTTTTGGTAGTCGTATGTGTGTTTTAAGTCATATGTTTGTGTGCTAGTCATGTTTGTAAAGTATCGAAATAAGTATTTCCCCCCTTTTTTCAAAAATTGTGGTTAGTCGTCAATAGCATTCGTGTAGCTCCAGTGCGACATTATTTCAGCTTCCTGCCCTTAAATGTTATCAAATCCAAGAAACCTCAAGTTTTCAAAGCTTCTTATCGAGTAGGTAAACCGATTGATTTTTCAGAGAAGTTTCCTTAGCAGGCCACTTTGGCGATGATAGCGAGTGATCGCCAAAACTTGTGTAAGAAAACCAGTTCCTACCACAGAGATCATAGTTAGAGTAATAGAGTGGCAGATCACGTGACCTCCAATGCTAACGACGGGACGCGCAAGGAGCTCCCAGAAGAGCCTCAATTAAGCCAGTGTTGTAGGTCATGTGATCTACCACTCTAATACTGTAACTACTATCTCTGTGGTTCCTAGCTACCAAGATTCAAGCGATTGGCGATCCCAACGCTTGGACCAAGCGAAGAAGAAAGAGAGAAACCGGTTTTCTGCCGTCAAGCAGACAATTGCGGCCGTCCGCCTAATAAATCAATCGGTTATTCCCGTGTACTCTTCAAATGCAATTGAGTTAACTGAAGCATTTTTGGTAGTCGTATGTGTGTTTTTGAAAGTCATATGTTTGTGTGCTAGTCATGTTTGTAAAGTATCGAAACAATAAGTATTTCCCCCCTTTTTTCAAAAATTGTGGTTAGTCGTCAATAGCATTCGTGTAGCTCCAGTGCGACATTAATTCAGCTTCCTGCCCTTAAATGTTATCAAATCCAAGAAACCTCAAGTTTTCAAAGCTTCTTATCGAGTAGGTTCCTTATTCTAAAAACACTACCAAAAGATCTCATGCAGCTAATAGTGCACAGCCCATTACGCTAACAGTCTGCGCACGGTACCGGGTTGCGGGCTCGATTCCCGCCTTTGTCTTGGGTATTCATGTACATTCTATCCCTGTGTCGGTTAGGTATTCGCCTTACATGCGGACGGTCCCAGGTTCGCGTCCGGACATCGCCAAAATAACTGCCGACCTATAAACGGCCCGTGCATCCAAAAATGCCCGAGGAATAATACTCCGTGTAGAGGGAGTGCACGTTAAATATCCTTTATAGTCCCAACGCTGCGTACTATGTCGCCCTTACCGGTTGCGTTGGGTGCCTACTTAGGTGTCGGCTCGTCACTTGAGTGTGGTTCTAAAATATAACGTTCGTCGTCAGTAGCCCCCGTGCCGCTCTAGTGCGACGATAATTCAAACTAAACGAAATCAAACAAGTTAAGCTCCGACAGCGTAAAAGTACGATAATTTAACCTTTGGGTGCAGTTCAGGTGCCGACCTCGTTACTTGACCTACGTTTTGAATTACTTGGTGTTTTTGGCTGTATAAAAATGTTCATCACAATAGAGCAATAGACACGCTAGAAATAAACAGCCGGAAACAATGAAACCTCATTTTAACATATGATTCTTGTTTTGGTAAGTACTATTTCTATGTTTGATTTATATATCTTTCACTTCAATGTCTATGCCAGGTAATTAAAACTTTGCCAGGTAGTTAAAACAAGTGGGGTGTCTTTTATTGCTTAGTATAATACGTAATAGTATATCTACACGCTTGCCGATTTGTTATTTCTACGTTCTAAGAAATTAGTTTCAGTCATCCAGTTCAATATTACACTGCTACTTTCTGAATTGGATTACGCATACTATTTTTAGTACACTGCTACTGAGTACCGAGCTTAAATTTTCATGATAGGCAGATGATATAACATCTCTAGTGCGACGGTAATTTAACCTCACCCAAACTCTCAGTGGCCTTTGGATTAATAGGAATTTTTGGACTTTCAAGCAGAACAAGCGACGTGTTTCAAAGGTGCAGCTTCGACTCGAATTTACCTTAATATTTAATGCATCAGTTTATTATTCACTCATTAAGCAATTTAACATAAATGCATCTATTTTTTTTTTAAAATCTTAAATCACCATCCAAGGTGCAAGCCGTCTTTCTGATTCCATGATAATGTATGTATGTACTACCCAGTTAATAAAGACAACCAATTAATGAGACTACACAATCCAAAAGCCTTCCTAAAACAGTTTAAAACCCTTCTACTGGCAATTAACTCAGGCAACATTTTCAATTTCCATTAAGGAAGACAGCTTCTTGGAACATTTTTTTTTTGTGTGTGTTACGTTCTCAAGACTTCTAAAAGTTAGTTCTAGTCGTGGAACGAGCCAATTACCCCTTTGGAACAAGGGCTTTTGTCTTCGGGTTCGATTTAGTGAGGAGGGGGGAGGGAGGGGTGGAACAAAGAACTAATTATCCACTTCTGTCTCAATCTTCGGCGACCCTTTGTTTGTTTGGAAGCAGAGGAGGAATTTAAGAGGCGTGGGGTTGTTGGTATTTGTTACCTGTTCTTGAACACCATTTATGACGAATCTATAGAATTTGACCAAATGCAAAAATCAGGACATCTCATCGGTATCCCTCCCGACTAATTTCCATGTACATCTTTTTATCCCTTAAATGTTAAAAAAATGTCATAATTAATGTAGCAAGTTTAATAAAAAACTACTAAATAGTTAGTCTAATCCTTAGAAAACAATTTAATAAATATAATAACTATTTTAGGGTCATTTTAAGGCATTGCTAAAATAACTGCTGGTCTTTATACGGTAGGTGCACCAAAAAGTCGGACACTAATATGACGTGGCGAAGTAGTGGACGTTAAATATGCTCCAAAGTCCTTTTCAGTATTTTTCCCTTTTGTCAGTCTGTTCATAACTTCTTTTACACTTGATCGTTCAGCTCAAATCGGACTTCGGGAATTGTTGCCATGACACATTCTTTCAAACAGCAAAATTTTTAGCTTCATTTGGAATAATTATTACGTCGCTTTAACTTTGTGACCACAGCGCTCGTGGCTGAGAGGTTAAACGTGTCCGCCTCATAAGTCCAATATCGCTAGCTTCGGCTGACTCGTAGGATTTTCTGGATGGGAAAATCTTGGGCACGCATGTCATATGATTATGTGGCATGTAAAAGATCTCTAGAGGGCCTATTTGGCTTGGGTTCTCTCTTCAAAGTTAATTCCCGGCATACTTAAATATCCACAGGGAGCTCAGATTCACCGCAATCTGCGCGTCAAATTTGGTAGCGAGAGTCACTTAGATGGTGCCACAAGAAAATGGCTCTTAGTTCGGTTGAATATGCCGAGTCTGCAAAGGCTTGACCACCAATATTGCAGCCCAATTAGAGAAAAAAAAACTTTGTGACCAGTGCTGACCTGCCAACTGTGGCTCTTGAGAGACGTTGATTCAATCAACCAATCTGCCAACTTTCCGGATTTTACTCGAATAAAGTCAATAAATGCTATAGACTGTTCAATTCCATGTGTAAGCACTCAATTGGCTTATTTCATGCTGGGTAGAATCACCCTGCTTTCATTCCTGGATTCCATATTGGTCGTTTCGGTGAGTGGTGGTATCATGACACAGTAAGGGTGGTCACTAACACTCTTAAAACGAACGAGCGATTTTTACCCCGTTTGAGTTAATTTCACTCCTCCAGTCTGGAAAATGCACTACTCCGAAAGTAGTGGATACTTTGTGTGTTAAACCTTCGACAAGATCACTCCAAACGAGTGATTTTAATTCAGTCTGAGTTAATATTCACTCCTTTCCAGTGTCGAAAATGCACTTCTCCAATTGGAGCGGATTTCACTCTTTTGTTTTGAGAGTGTACAGTGCTTAAGATGAATACTCAATGCTTTGCTGTTTGAAAATCCGGCAACTGGTACAAATGACACAGAAATTCAGAAGGTAGTTAAAAATCCAGTGTTGCCGGTCTAAAACCCGACAGTTCTACCAGTGCCATTCAAAATATTTCCTTTCATGGTAAACTCATTTTTTTATGTGGATGATTTAACCCTCTCAGTCCCAATACAGATTCGGCATCACCATTTCAGAGAGTTTTTTCTGATCGTCTATAGCCATTTATGATATCAAAAAGCACGATTTACGATTACGACACGATCACGATAATTCGATTCTTCAAACTCTTCTCTATTGGATATTTTTTTTATTAATCTAAATAGATGTCATCAATATTTTTTTTTTTTTTAAATTATGATCAGAGACACATGATGATGCCAAACGGCATCACTGGGACTGAAAGGGTTAATTATCTATCATGATCATAAAAACATGGGACTAACCTTATATAGGAAAGTTTAAGTTCACGCATCAAATGAAACAATTGTTATCTAACAGTAACCCAACTAAAACCCCCCAAACAAAAGTTTGTCCCCGCGTCTTCCTAAAGAGTTTTCCCCTTCTTTTCCACGAGTCCGTTGTTTTAACATCGAAAGGGTAAAACTGCGAATCCATTCATGCCACAAAAGAGAGAACAGGTTCCCGTAGGTAAGTTCTCCGCTTTCAAAAGACTGTTCAAAAGTTGGGAATTATTCATATCCAAAAGTCGTCGAGAAAAGGTGATTAGAAGTCGCCTTGTTGCATTGTTTCCAGAGGCTTCAGCTTCGGGTTTCAGTGTTGTTATTAATTATGCATGACTGTTTGGGTGAATTTTTGGTACTGTTTCTTGAAAGACTTTTCATGTTAATGAATTTTTGTAAATTGATAAGTAGTTTCGTTTGAGGCTTGGTAAGGTATTCTATGGTGATTGGATGGATGGTTGGTTGATATTTGTTCCGGTTGGATGATTGTTTTTTCATATCTTGGTTGATATTTGTTTCATGAACTAGAACGATCGTAATGTTACTATGAGAAATGGTTTGAGGTTTAAAGCTTCGAAAAACGGTCTAAAACAACCCCAATCCTCCTTCGTCAATATCTAAGGGACTCTCTACCAATGGCCTCGAAGAAGACAGAAAAGCTATGTACATCGAACAAGTACGATGTATTGTGATGTATTTTAACCCTGTAATGCATTAATTTTTTTAATCGCGAAAAAATACATTTGTATCTTTAATACTCATACATTATGGGAAAAATACTGATAAAAAATTAAACGTATTGGAATTTAAATAATTTCAATTTTTAAAATTTTTGCCATTTGGCAAAAACCAACTACAAAATTCCAATTTTGATAAGAATGACTAGAAAACTAAATATATTTTAAAATAACTTCTTGAACTATAATTATTTTTTCAAAACAATTTAATTGTATTTAGTACAAATATTATTATACTTTGAATACTGCCAAAGACGTAATTTCACAGCAGTTAATGACTCTACTCTTTAATTTCGAATACACTTTTACTACTGTCATCTATGATATGTTATTCGTAACTAAAACTTCAAAATGGAATGTAATCGATGAAAAAACACACGGATTTGTCGAGAGGGAGCTCTACTTTAATAGAATAAAGTGGATTATGTTACTTGTTGCCTTATGGCAACAATAGGCACACGAGGCTTAAAGACAGCCAACCATACTCGTTTATCCGAAGGGTTATTGGCATCGAATTCGCCAGTTTGTCGAGAGAGGAGTCTATGCATTTAAACAAAAAAAAATATTGGTCAATGAGTAACACAACTTACTAGTTAATAATATTTCAATAAATGCTCCCATGAAATTAAATTATTTCAATTTTTTTAAAAAGAAATTTAAATTATTTACTCCATTTTTACGTTTTCATGCAACTAAGGCTTCTAGAACACCGTTTCAACCGCTTTTCATCGTCAAGTCACGATATTTTTTTGTTGCTCCGAATACAAACCGCAGTTTTCAAGATAAACAAAGTTTCCTCAACACCGTGATGCAATGTCGTTTTCTAACTAGAAATACCAAACCTACAAATATTTCGAACCACTTTGGGTAGTACCAAAACACCGAAAGAGTTTTGCTGTTTAAACTAAGAAAAAACCCTCCTGATTGCCACACAAACTACTGCAGTTAGAGAACTTATCAGCTAACTAGAATCGTGCATGTCTCTCCGTTATAACCATTATTATCTTCTCCTCTGTATAAGAGTTTTGCGTAACAAACAAAGTAGAGCATTCGAAGAAATTCCAAGAACATACCCCGAACAAAAGCATTGCAAGTTTGTTTTGCGTGATTTCCCAACTTGGAATGGCAACGGGAAAGAAAAAATAAAGCTTGGAAATGTTTTCGAGTAGATTTTGGGGTGAATACAAATGGACGATTTTCTGCGATTGTTTTGCGATTTTTGGTATATTTGAGAGCCTTAGGTTGAAGGCTGTTTTTTGTTGTTGTGTGAGGAAATTCAGACCGAGACCTACATTGCAGCAGATTCCAAAGCACACACTTGGTTACCGTTATAGCCTTCGTGTAGGTAGATCTAGTGCGACGTTTATTCAACCGAATCAATACTTAAAAAAAAACTAAAACTTTTACTATAACTTGTTTAAAATATGGTCTCGAACTTTTATAGAGACCAAGCACACAAGCCTGAAAATATATGTCTACCAACCAACTTTTATAGAGTATTTTAGAGAGCAGAGGTATTTTTAGTATTTTTCCATTTAGTTTACCTGTCCGTACTTCCTTGTATATACAGTCAAGTTTACAGCTTTTTACATCAAGTTTATAAAATTTGTTCTTTAGTTTGAAAAATCTAAAAGAAGATAGTTTTATCTGTATGTCCGAACTGTAAGAATTTTTTTGAGTTTTAAAAAACAGGAAAGTAGAATATTGTAGTTATTTCGAGATGCTGCTGTATTTGATATAGGAACAAGTTGAATATCTTGCTAACAGATGGCGCTAAGTACCCATAAGAATTATTTTCATCTAGAAATGTAGCCGAACAAATGAAAAGACAATTTATTTGGCATCTTAGCGAAGATTGACTACGAAATTTTCCAATTTTGGTATCATAAAAAACAAACTCGTCACTTGACCAGGGTTCTGAATTACGAGGGGTAATTGGATGTGTTGGTCGTAATTAGCCATAATTGGCTAAGTCTTGCATTTAGAACCCTGGTCAAGAGACGAGTTTCTGTTTTATGATTTCATTCTTTTTTGAATAAAAGAAACTCGTCTCTTGACCAGTGTTCTAAATTACGGGGCGTAATTAGCAGTGTTGGCCGAAATTGGCCATAATTGACTACGCCTCGTATTAAGAACCCTAGTAAAGAGACGAGTTTGTTTTTTTGAATGATTCCATTCTCTCCCCCCCCCCTTTCTTGATTAGCAAGTGTCTCAATGTTTGATGCATTTGGATTAATAATTCAAGCTACAGACCGCTCCGAATAGCGAGCGTTATTTTATAACCACCCTGTACACAAAATTTCCGATGTGCGTCCCGCCCGTTCATCCATTCAAAATAGGGGGACTATGAAAAGCAAATCTAATTTCGCTATGTTTCGAAATCATTTCTCGCATGAGTGGCATTCCATTTCCCTCCTAAAAACATTTATAAAGAAAAGGAAAAACCAGGAATAAAAGTCTTCCATTTTGACCGAAAAAATAAGAAAAAACCCTCCGCCATCTCGTTGAATTTTCAATCACGTGTGCAGCGAGTACTTTTTTTGTGCCCCGTTCGCTGCTCTTTACATGTGTGCTTGGTGGTCAGAGAACCAAAAATGTGTCCACAAGAAAAAAGTAACATTCCAAAAATTATTTTTTTCCCTGCTAGAAAACCAGATCGTAGTTTGTGGTAGATAGCTGGGCTAAACTGCGAAATCACCCATCCAACCGCAAGAAGGGATACGAAGGAAATATGTTATTGGTGTTTTTAATCAGATTTTTAAAAAATGAATTTGAAAGTTGCAAAATAATTACAAATTGTTTCCGATATAAACATTATATTTTCAACACAAATCGTTGGGTTAGGGTTAGTTTTGAATTAGCGTCTCACTAGAGCTACACGATTGCTATTGGCGTCTGGCGCCGTAATTTAGAACCACAGTAAAGTGATGAGCCGACACCTGGGTAGAAACCCGACACAATTTTTTTTAAAGGGTGGCTTTGGGGGATATTTCACACTTCCTATTTTCGCTTCTTCTGCACGGGGTATTTATTCGTCGGAAATTTTTGCTGCACTGGCCGTTTATAGGTCTTCAGCCATTTTTGCGATGCTCGGACCCGAACTTACAACCTTCAGCTTGCAAGGCGAACGCCTTTACCGACTGGGCTCCTCGGCCCTCCACATATCGTTGGATGTGCAGTTGTATTTTTGTAGTATATAAATCGTTTGACTTAGCCAGAGCCTGTTATCGGAAATCTCAGACTATAGGCACAACCTAATTTGGGGTCTCCTTTATACGGAAAATGTTTTGCCTGATTTTCAGTAATGATGGTGCTATATGACCTAAATATCGAATTTTTGCTACAATTTTATCGGCTTCCTTGTAAACATCGATCAAAACAACCACGTTAGGTCAATTTCTCAGTCAAAGTCGAGCAAAAAACAAAGTGGAGTATCATAATTTTTTGTTAAAATTTACTGATATTTTGGGGATTTGCAACATTTAGCATAATAGAAACTGAAATTTATGGGCCCTAGGTCCGGGCCTAACAGGCCTTATGGAAGAACAGGCACGTACTGGACTTAGCTGTGATGTCACTGTAGATGTGGCCATACTATAGGGTAGACTGACCAGTGAGTGAACAGGCCCCAGTGAATGAACATTTGGTAAATATAATTAAAAAATAAGGATTGAAAATCATTCCACTAGATGGATTGGCAACACTGACTTCCTCCCATCTAGTAGGAAGCTATCCGACATATGGTTGGTTGTCCTGGTCATTATGTTCTGGTGTTCATTCACTGGCGAACGCAGCGACTTAAACGTTTATTCACTGGTTAGTCTACCCTAGTCGTCCTTTAGAACAGATGAAATAACGAAATCACAGAAAACGTGTTTCTCACAAACACTATTTTCCACAGAGATAGTTGGATGTGTGATTTCGAAGTCTAGACAAGCGACATGCACCGGCGTGTGTGTGTATTCTTTTCTTTTTGAGGAGCGACCAAGTCGGCCGTGAATACTTTTAAGGGGAGAAAGGAAAAACTTTCCGAATACGGGAATTTTATTAAGAGTCAGGGAAAGAGAATGAAAAGGAAATAAATCAGAAAGTAACAATAAAAGTACGCAGGAAAACTTGTTCGCTTTTTTATTTATTTTCGTGGTGCTTTTGCGGTAAAGAATGAAACAGGCGATTTTAATCTGGTTGCCACTGGATTTAAGGTAAAGTAAAATGGAACTTTTTATTTTATTTATTTATAAACGGAAGAGCTTTGTTTCGGTTTTATAGCTGTAAACCGAAAAACTTTGAGTTCAGGGCTTTCTTACTAATTAATGGAACGTGGAAGTCTCTTCGTTTTATTACCTTTGCAGCATTTCGCTGCACACGCAACCTCAAATAACATCCACGCTAGATGGCGCTGGTTTTCTACTCCTTTTTACTACTAGTCATCTAGTCTAGATTATAATAATTATTGTACATTTGGGTAAATAATTATTTTTTTTCTCTAATGGGGCAGCAACATTGGCGGTCAAGCCTTTGCAGACTCGGCATATTCCCCAGAACTGAGAGACATTTCTTTGTGGCACCATCTAGGCGACTCTCTCTATCAATTTTGACGCACATATCACAATGAATCTGAGCTCTCTGTGGATGTTAAAGCATGCCAAGATTTTAATTTTGCTGAGAGAAACCAAGCCAAATGAGCCCTCCAGGGATCTCTTACGTGCCACATAATCATATGACCTGCATGCTCAAGATTTCCCCATCCAGAAAATCCGACGACTCAGCCGGGACTCGAACCCGTGATCTTGGGCTTACGAGGCGGACACGTTTAAACTCCTGAGCCTCTTTGGGTAAATAATAAGAGAATGGTAAATTTGAGTCAAGACCGATTTTTTACCATTATTTTTAAAAAAATAGTATCTTAAAATTTTTCTTCTTAACGACTTTAGATGTTTTTAAATTCTAATATATCATCACAATTTGCGTATTTTTTGCAGTGGAAGGTTTTAAGTTTTCAAAAGTCAGGTCGGTAACATATCACTACTACCGAAGCGTTTTTTTTTTGCAAACACAATATTACAATCCCCCATGGAGCCCAGTTTGTTAGGCATGCTCCTAGTAAGCGAAAGGTCTCAGGTTCTGGTCCGGGCATCGCCAAACTAACTGTCGACCTATAAACGGCCCGTGAAGCCATAAATGTCCGACGAAAAGTACTCTGTTTAGAGGAAGTGCACGTCAAATATTCTTCAAAGTCCTAACGCTGCGTACGTTGTCGCCCTTAACGGTTGCGTTGGGTGTTAACTCAGGTATCGCCTCGTCACTTGAATATGGTTCTTAAATACTAAAATACGACGCCCGTCGCTAATAGCCCTCGCGTAGCTCTAGTGCGAGGATAATTCAAAAGTAAACTGAACTAAACTACACTCTTTGCCAACCTAGCTTGGGTAAACAAATAGTAAAAAGGAGGAGTGAAAAGCGCGGAAACTCCTGTAAACTCCTGTAAGGTAATATTTACATGTAAAATGATCTGAATACAATTTATCAAAAATACATTTTTCATTCAGATAAAATTGCCATATTTTCTCAAATAATATTCAAATCGGTTTGACCTTGAACGAAGCTAATGTTTTAAACATATTTTCTGGATGAATTCACAAATAATTTGTGAAACTCTTTACAAGCGCGGAAGGATCTTCTCCTTAACATATTTCTATTTACCCAACTGAGGTTGGAAAGGAGTGTAAACAATCCCCCATGCAAACTATACAGGGTGGTTATAAAATAACGCTCCCTATTCGGAGTGGTCTGTAGCTTGAATGAATAATCCAAATGCATCAAAAATTGAGACACTTGCTATTCAAGAAGGGGGAAAAAGAATTGAATCATAAAAAAGACAGAATCCTAAAGAATAATAATAAAAGAATAAAAATAAAAAAAAACTCGTCTTTTGACCAGAATCTAAATTACGAGGCGTCGTCAATTATGGCCAATTACTGCCAACACAGCTAATTACGCCTCGTAATTTAGAACCCTGGTCAAGAGACAAGTTTCTTTATTACTAAAAAGAATGGAATTATAACACAGAAACTCGTCTCTTGACCAAGGTTATAATTACGATGAGTAGCCAATTATGGCTAATAACGGCCAACACATACAATAGCGCCTCGTAATTTAGAACCCTGGTCAAGTGACCGGTTTGTTTTTTATGATTCCATTCTTCCCCCCCCTTCTTGATTAGTAAGTGTCTCAAAGTTTTTTGCATTTGGATTATTCGTTCAAGCTACAGACCACTCCGAATAGGGAGCGTTATTTTATAACCACCCTGTACATTTAATTCCCAACCATTAGAGTCCTTGAAATGCGGCTAGCCTAATGACCCTTACGGTGACTTGTAACAATAATTGTCGCGCTCAGCCCCCATCAGTCATTCCTGTGATTTCGAAGGTTTAAACCCGAGCATCGCGTGACGCGTCGTCACGCTGGTCGACAAAGAGTTGAAGAAAACGATCGAGGATGGCAAAGAAATAACGGAATGTTTTTGGTTTCGTGTTTGAAAATTTTTGTAGCTGTTTTTTTTTTTTTTTTTTGCGGGTAAGTTAGATGCCTACTCAGGTGTCGGCTCGTCACTTGACTGTTAAATTACGACACACGTCGACAATAGCCCTCGTGTAGCTCTAGTGCGACGATATTTCAAGAGATGTATAGTTAAGCTCCTAGTTTCCTTGCTCAGAAGCCATGACCATGGGCGGAGCTTTAAAACGTCAGGTGGAGAGAAAATTGAAGCCGTTTTATTTAGTCTTCATCTTATTGTTCGAGAGCATTCGAAGGGCAGCTAATTATTATTTCAGTTTAGTTTGATTGATCGTTGCACCAGAGCCACACGTAGGCTATTGGCGACGGGCGTCATAATTTAGAACTACAGTCATGTGACGAGCCGACACCTGAGTAGACACCCAATGGAACCGTTAAGGGTAACGTAGCGTACACAGGGTTGGGACTGTGGAACATGTTTAAAGTGTACTCCCCTGACACGGGGTATTATTGTCAGAGACATAACATAGAGTGGACTGCGCATTCATAGTAAAGCAGCTTAGGGATGGAAAACCAAAACCGGTTTTCAAAAAACCGGTGGTCCCGGTTTTGACTGAAAACCGGTTTTTTTGTATGAGGCCCTTCGGAACCGAAAACCGGTTTTTTAGGGAAAAACCGATAGAAAATGGAAAACTGGTTTTTTCTAAGAAATCGCCATCCCTTGCAGATTAGCATTATGTCCTAAACATCATAAATCGCCAAGAGGGGAAAGGTTGCTACATATGGCAACTTAACGCTACTGTTTCGTTACGAACTATTCCAAATTGTCGCAAGACCTGAATATCAGCTAGCAAACCGAAGTGGAGACTAACATCAATGTCCAAGTCACGTGGGTTTCTACCAATCACGGCAGCTTGAATTTTTTTTAATGTTTTTGCAGACGATTTTTTGAGCATTGTTGGTATTTTTCTCTTTTGGCTTTTATAATAAATAATTAATTACATTCTTTTAATCTCTGAGCATGTTAACAATCGTGAATGTTGCACTCTTAATTCAGTAACGTTTTGTGCAAGATGCCAAATGCTTGTGAATTCCTAATTGTAAAGAGGGGTATAAAAAAGGATTAGTCACACTTTCACGGGTAAAATTTATTTAGTTCTGCATACTTTTAGTAATTGTGTGTTCTTCTTAAACTATAATTTCTATCGAGGGAATTTATTCTAAATATCTTTCTTTTATACTGAAGAATCATATTCATGATTAAATCAACGTTGTTAGAACTCTAATTATAAAAAATACTTTGGACCAATTAAATTAATGGTCTGAACATTGAAAGCTTAGAAGTAGAATAATTTTTTAACAATTTGGTCAAAACGAAACCTGTTTTTGCAATCGTAGTTTTTGAGTTATTTATATTTAAAAAGTAGAGCATTTGTTGAATTTGGAATATATTGATGTGTTTTAGAAAGTTGATTTATTATTCCAGGTGAAATAAAGGAAGAAGCAATATTTCAAAAATATATATATATATATATATTTGCTTTTTTTTTTTAAATCGGACCGAGGACCGTCAGAACGAAAGTTATAGAGACGGCAGAAAATATTCACCATGTCAAAAACCAACTTATATTACAGCAACACTCTACATAAACCTACTAATGTTCTTTTAAATTAATTTTTAATAAAGAGTCCACATTCAATTGTTCAAGTAATCTTAAATAGACGCACAAAGTCAAAGAAATAATCTGATATCTATTAAGAGGATCTTAAAATACTAGCGATTCATCCATGCTCCTTTCCAAGCTTCTTTATCATAGCATTAGATTGTCGGCCTCTGTGTTCAGGTCGTTGTGGAAAAACTCGCCAAATGGTAAACTCGCCATAGATGCGAGCCAAACGCGACACAGTCATGTGACTGTGTAAGTTAGATGTTTAGGACACTTTAGGTTTGCCAATGCGCAGTCCACTCTATGTTATGTCTCTGATTATTGTTCTTGCATTTTTGACTGCTCGGGCTGTTTATAGGTCGACAGTTATTTTGGCGATGGCCGTACCCGAACCCGGGACCTTCCGCATGCAATACAAACGCCTTAACCGACTGGGCTCCCCAGACCTCTATTATTTCAGAGTTGCTGTAAATTTTGTTTGCTTGCTCCCTTCATTTGGTCACGTAATCTTACGCGAAAATTTAGTTTAGTTTAAATTATCGTCGCACTAAAGCTACACGTGGGCTATTAGCTTACGCAACCGAAAGGGAAAAAAAAGGAAAATAAGAGTTATTTCTGAGCACGATAATATTACTAGTAATAACTGAAGATAACTGCTCTCTTATACTAGCATCTCTTTAAAACTGACCCCCCAATCCATCAAGCAGGGCGTGAGCCCGATTGGAATAACCGGCGCGAATAAGCTATCACGATCAATTTGGGACATTAGGTCGTTTAAATACATTCGTATAAATATATTCGAATGCACACGCACACGAACGGGAATGTATTTGCGTGGCACTCGATCAATCATATTTGTAGGTGTTCCAGAAAGGCGATTCCATCTTAATTTCGAGGAGAGAACAAACATTCTTGCAAATAAAATATATTAATAGTCCCTTATTATAGGGATGCCCTTAAAACTTGGTCTTAAATTAAAGCTATATAGATAAGCAGATTAAAAATAAAAACAGAAAATCGACATTTTTGACCCAAACACCCGTCTGACTCCAGTAGATAAAGTGTTTGTCTTGCATACGGAAGGTAACAGGTTCGGACCCGAACAGGAAATTAGCTAAAATAACTGCTCACCCAGTCTGTGCAACCAAAATGTCCGCCGAATAATAAACTCGTTAAATATGTACGTTTGTAGATGGATTCTTGGTTCGGACCAAACCATGGGTTTTAAAAACAATTAAGTAATCAAAATCAAATATTATAAAATCAAGTCCGAGGTGCACACGTAGATATTAACCCTTTCCGACCGGGCTCGCACGATCGTGCTGGTATTAAAGAACATGTTCAAGCTCTTCAAAAATATCGATACCGAAGCAGCTGACTTGTACCATTCGTTGTTTGTATAAAAAATGACTTTGTTTTTAAGAAGTTTCTGGGCATTGTTGCTGTTTAACGCATTTTTTTCGATAAAACTCCAATTTTAATCTCATAATTTTAAATCAGCGCCACCTGACCGCTCGCCGGTCGAAAAGGGTTAAGGGAGAGTCAAATACCTCATTTCTTTTACTTCTTTTGTTAAGTCTATGGACCAGTTTTAACGGCCTACTGTCTTTGATTTTAAGTTTTATCAACTGGTGTAATTTTTGCATATAAAAATCTAGAATGTTTTCTAGAGATACTAGTATTTTGTATTCTTTTTATCCTTTCAAATGCCGCCCCGGTGGCTCAATCGTTAAGACACTAGCCTTTGGAGCTGCTGGGGTCGGGTTCGAATCCCGGTCAGGCATGGATGTTTGTGACCGTCAATAAATGTTGTTATTTGTCTATGTGTTTGTGGCGTCCTCCTTTGTGTGTCTCTTGTGACTGTCTCTTCTGGCGAGCTGGGTAATGGGCTATAAAGCCTACACTCTCCCTTCTAGAGGGCGCAATCACTGTCATCTGTCATTTGTCATATCCTTTCAAATAGAAATCTGGAATGTTTTCTGGAGATACTAGTATTGTGTAATCTTTTTATCATTTCAAATGGAAATCTAGAATGTTTTCTAGACATGCAAGTATTTACATTAATTTTATCCTGCCTAATCCTTTAGAAACTAAATTATACATTTTGTGATATCCTTGGAAAAATATCTTTGAAAATGATGAAATCCAAGAAATTTCAATTGATGCAATAAAAAGGCTGGCACCTAGTATTCCAGACGCCAGGTATAAAATGTTTTAATATCCAAACCGAATATGAGTTTTCTTCTTGAACTATCGACAACATCGTACGAAAAGAGTACGAGAAGGTATATTCAAAATTATTCACATAAATCAAGCTCTAGGCCTTGACTCGGACAATCCTATAAGGATTAATTAACGCATTTAACTCTGACAGAACCCCAAATCGGAAATTGCAATAAATTACCGTAGTTTAAACAATAATCCAAACCCATCTGGGGCAAAAGTTTTACGTTTACAACCGAGGAACTTCCTCCTCTTCATACTTGTGTAAAAAAAGGGTCCTATGTCTAAATTTGTACAACAAGACATAGGCCTTTATTTCTTTCGAGTTGCAGATCTATCAATTATTTCTTGGGTAAAACCGCAACGTCAAATGCACGGATATTATGTTAGGAATAAATGTTTTAAAATTTGGATGATTATTTCTCTGGAAGATGTGGTATCGACTTTGGATATTTAAAATAGTTTTCGGATTCAATTTCCTCGTTAACGGAATTGGAATCCGCGTTAGGCAAAATGGAACTCAGTGGTTCAAATCTTAGTTTGAAATGGCCATGTTTTACGTTATGATTGGCAACAGTTCCAGCGGTACTGTTTTCATTTTTGGTCCTTCATAGCGATTTCTTTTGATTTTATATTCTGTTATTGCTCGCTTTGTCGTTTTTGCTATCTTATTGTCTTTTTTAAGGGAATACTGTACTCAAAACATTATTTTTTTAAAAAATAATAACATAAACTTGTAAAGTATAGTGGTTTTATGTAGTTTTCACTCTAAATAAACAATTTCTATAAATAAAAACAAATGTTTAAAGGTAGTTTTTGATTTTTTTTTTAAATCGAAATTTTCAACTTTTTTAAAACGCTACTATTCTTTCCATTTTGAGAATACCTCCACCAAACTTTTATAATTTATTAACAGAACGATTTGTTCAAGAACTGTGCACGGATTTTAAAATGTGAGCAACAGTAAAAAAGTAACATGAATTTATACTGAAAATCACAAAAAAATTACAAATTGTTGAATTTAACATTAAAAAAAAACAACTATACATGCTAGACCTTATTAAATGCACAAATTTGTGCACTATTTATCTAAGAACACAGGTTAAAAATGTCAAAATACTGACTTAATCAGCAAAAAAGCATAAAGGATTTATTAAACACAAGAATTGAAAAACGTGAAACAGAGAACAAAGATTGGAAGCAGACGAAATATGTATTCAAATTTATAGAAATTACTCCGGAAAACGATTAACTTTTTCTACAAAAGATATCATTATGAAATATTCAGTTAACGTTTAGAACGATATTGTGAATAATATAAAGTAAAAACTGAAAAATCGATATTTTTGCCATTTTTTTGGGCACCGTATAATCTTAAGTTGTGAAATTTATTGTACAGTTATCTGTGAAATAGTTTTTTTTTAAATAATAATAAAAAAATTCTAAATATAAAATATCATAAATACTAAATAGTCGTGCTTTTTATTCCGCATTAAAAGTGAAAACGGAACAGCCAATGAAATCTTGGAAGAAAAGAATGAAAACTGGAAGCCTACGTCATCGGAAACAACCCAAATATAAATGAAGAAAAGAAACACTTTTCAGGACGTGTCTCAGTGGATGCCAGATTGCTCTCGACACGTTAATTTCATTTTAAGCAAGATTTCAGAAAATGAATACACAATTTAAACTAAATCCTTACAATGGAATAAAAACTACCTTCGTCTACTATCTGACGATAAAAATAGACGATTCTTATAGATTATGTTTCTAAAAGAAAATGATATTTTTTTTTCACGTTCCATTGTCTGCCTCTGCATTCCCATCTTCAATTTTCACATATTCTATTATTATCTTTTTTCTATCTTCTTATTTAAATATTCATTTTTTTTTAAAATTAGTAATTTTTTTAAGGTTTGGGAGAACTTCAAACAAACTACACATTTTAATTTTTCTAAATATAATTCTTAAAGTTCTTTCTGTTAACCAAATGAATTATGTAACATTAACAGTCGCAAATGTGGAAATATAATAACTTCGAAAACATTTAAATCCTTCTATGATAAATACAATCGAATAAATCTTTTTCTTTGATAGAAAGTTCTATTTCAATAATTGTATTAACGAATAAATATGTTTCCATTATTAATTTGAAAGCACTGCGGCTAGCTTTGTTAAATGTTATCACATGCATTCCCTTAACGTTCTAAATGAATGTTACATATTAATCGGATATTTCAGTTGTTAGTTTGCAGTTTATTTGAATTTTGAAATCGCATTAAATACGTTGAAACCTCAGCAGCCTTTACTTTATTAATTACCACGTTGCCCTTTTAGAATAGATTTACGTTTTAATCGAATTTGAAATAAATTGTATGAGAAGGGAAATATTATTGAGCTAATGCTTTAGATTGAAGTAATAGTAATAAATTCTAATGTTTGCATATTAGTGAGAAATAGACAATTTGGTATGGTTAAGTGTTAGGAAAACACTCTCAGAAATAACGCTTTCATTTTTGACGATTCATGAATCCTCAAGCCTCATTTCGTTAATTTCGAGGATTGTTTCGTCAAACTATCACGTGACCTTTGAGTAAACGCGAATCCTCACTTTTACGATCATGATTTGACTATTCTGAAGCTTGATTTTGAGGAAACTGAATCTCATTGTTGTACTCATATGCTCAAAACTAACGAAATATTTCTTTAGATTCGACGACATTCAAATCCTCATAAAAATGACGATTCAAATTTCTTCACTTTGAGGAAACGAAAACTCGGAGCACTTGCCAGTAACGGAATCGTCAAAATTAAGGAAAATTTCGTCGTTTTCGAGCATTCATGCGGCTTCAACACAATTTTTGTGCTAACCATTAATTATTATTTAGTTGCAATACATTTCATTTATCGTTTCACCACATTTTTTGTGCTAATTGTGCATTATTATCTGGTTGCAACACATTTTAAGTATAGTTTCAACACACTTGTAATAACTGATAAAAAAATCCCCACATTTCTTTGTATCGAAAATGAATTTAAGTTTTATCTGAGTATGTTGTGATAAATTAAACCAAATGATAATTTATAAAAGTATTTTACGACGAAAAAGGTTCGGAATATTCCCGGTATAATTTTTTTAAAAAGTGAAACTGAAGACATGTGAAATACAATGCAATAATTTTCAAAAGATAATTTATGCGACAAGCTATGAAATAACTCTACAATCGAAATACATAAAAGATGTTAAAGTAAACTGAAGTTATTCATTCTGAAATATCACTAAAAGATTTAATTGGTAACTAAAACCCGATATAAATTTTTAAGTAGCATTACATTAAAGTAAAATTTTGGCCAAGCGCAAAAATTCTCATAAAATGACTTTTGAAATAACATTTATTATTTAAATCCAAATCCCATAAAAAATATTTCCAAGAACTCACCGCAAATAATCACTTTATAAAGAAGCATAAAATTAAAACATGGCGGCAGACGAACATTATTAAAAGAAACAGTAAATTTTTAAAAACCTAATGACCTGTTGATAAAAATTACCTTTTTCGTAATAAGAACATTTTATTCTTTTAGAACACTAAATTAACCCTATATGCCAGGTCCATAAATTTGGAAATGAATCTTTTCAAAGTTAGTCTTCTTTTTAGAAAAAGGACGTAAACCTGATTTAAAAGTGCCCGGTATTAGTTTTTGGTTACGAGGCAAACTAGTTTAAGTATTTTTTTCTAATTTTGTAAGATAATTAAAAAATGTCACATTATTTTTAGGGTTTTAGTAGACAACCACTAAAGCACCTGAGGCATTCTTGTTAAATGTAAAAGTTATATAATTTATCGTAAACTAAAGCAAACTAACTTTAAAAAAAATATATTGAGTTAATTATTATATAATGGCTCGAAGTCATGATATGCGTCAAAAAGAGTGAATTATGGTGTTGTTAACAATCACTGTCAGTTACACTCTTAAAACCAACACTCCTAATTTAACTCAGTCTGAGTGGATTTCACTCCTCCAGACTGGAAAATGCACTTCTCCTTTTGGAGTGGATCCTTTGTGTGTTAAACCTCCTACAGGATCACTCCAAACGAGTGATTTTAACTCAGTCTGAGTAAATATGCATGCCTTTACGGTGTCGAAAATGCACTTCTCCAACTGGAGTGGATTTCACTCTTTTGTTTTAAGAGTGTAAGCTTTGTTTTCATAACCTCTCCACCTTCTAATCAAAATGCTACACACATATTATTTTTACGTAAAAGTATTTTTTGAACAATTATGTATTAAGAAGCATGTTTGAAGAAAATAACGTTTAACCTTTGCTGAGGGAATTGTTCATGAAGTGCTATTTGAGGTTTTGAGCCAAAAATAAAACTATTTTGGGTGCTATGAAGGAAAAAATAAGCCGTATAAGTTTTTTGCAATTAATATAGTTAAACTCATAGTTCCCTTGCATAGAGCGCCAATCAATCAGATGAAGACAAAATAAAACGGCTGAAATTTTCTCTTCATCTGATTGCCTTTTATAGCTCCGCCCATGATCGTGGCTTCTGTGCAATTAAACTATGAGTTTAACCATAGTTCATTATTTTTTACTGAAGCATATATTCACTTTCAATTACGATGAAATATAAGGTAATGAAAGCATTGCGATGTGGTTAAAAATCAGAAATGGAGGTTTTGTGTTTTCTACACGTTTTGAAGGGTGCTGATACCAAAAAAGAGTTTTTTAAAAATTGGTTCGTCTCTGTAATCACTCTACAGCTCGAACTTGAAAGGATTACGGACTTCAAATTTTATATTCCAGTTTCTAGTAAACTTTTCATACGTCATAATGATGTTTCTGAAAAAATCACGCATCCCCAAACGGCTACCATGGAACGTTTTGGGTCCTAAAGTTATTAAAAAATCGTGCAGTGTTACACATCCCTAGGTTTTTATTTTTATTTGCTCTGCCACACACAATAATAAATATTTTAAAATCCGTCACATAAAATCATAAAACAATTTTAAAGTCTGAAACACAAAATAATAAAACAATTTTAAAATCTGCCACACAAAACAAAAAAACAATTTTAAAATCTGCCACACAAAATAAATTTTGTTTAAATATGCCTCATAAAATAATAAAACAATTTAAAATCTGCCACACAAAATAATAAAATAATTTTAAAATCAGCAACACAAATGTTTTTAAGTTTACATAAATAATATATCACACTTCGTTTCTAAACTTGCACGCAAGAACTCGCAAATTTTAAAAATCCAACATTTTTTTTCTTTTTTGACTTACATTATTACACCTCTGAAGAATGGTTTTAACGTCACAGTTTTAAGCGCATTAAGTTAGGTCGGAACATGGTGGAAAAAAAAAGGATTCGAAGTCATAAAAAGTGAATAACTTTTTCTAACTTTTTCTATGGCCGCAGTAAAAAATAAATTTAATTCCGGCAAATGCTCTTATCGGAGTACCCCGCACACCACTAAGACAGCCAACTAATACGTGCTATGTTTAAGAGCGTGTAAGCGGGTCACCGAGTTGGGCTGACAAAGGTGTAAATGGTAATTTTAATAAAATTGGTTTTGGTGGAATTAGTGATGTAAAACGCATGGTCATTTATAAGCTGGGGCAAACTCCCAGTTAAGAGAGACTGCCAGTCCCATAGCATAACAGCAAATATCCCATTGCATAGCAAATAACATTTTGATTTTTTTTGCGTGCAAAACCGCATTTTGGCAATCTTTTGATGGGCTAAGCAATACTTTTACAATCATACCATTAACCTTAATATGCATGGTTTCAAATTTATTTTGATTGGTTTATATTTGTATTGTTGAAAAACTACTACATTGAAAACACTTATTCAAGAAATTTAAATTGCTAAATTAGTTTTTTTGTTCAGATCTACGTGATGCCTCTTTTAATTTTGAACGGAGGTCAAATACTGGAACCGACACCCAACGTAACCTTAAAATGACATTATATTGGGGGTTAGAACTTTGAACCAAAACTTTATACCCTCCCAGTATATTTATTGACATGAATTTTTGTTCTTCTACACCGAAACAACCAATTTAATTGCGGTAGCCATAAATGAAAACTAGACAGTTACGTCATATAAAACAAGTTGGTTGGTAGACATATATTCACATAAGTAGATCCATCTAATTTTTAGAGACAGAAGCCAACTAGAGGATCCCCAGAATTGACTTGCCATCCCCATAAGTATTAATTTGGTATGGGAACTTGGAGGACTTTGTGACCACGACGGATTTAACGTGCACCAGTCACCATTTGCGTACACGGGGGTCTTTGGAAGGTTTGGACTTGAACTCGCAACCTTAGAGATGCCAGTCCAAGACCTTACCAACCATACTATCACTAAAACAAGAAATTTTACTTTTCGATCGAAATATTTTTCTGAAAACCTTTCAAATATCAGATACATCCCAATCCAACTAGCAAGCCGATATTTATGATCATTTGGGACCTTTATCTAAATCGCCCTTAATTCAAAGCGTTATGAATGTATTCCAACAGTTTGAATTAAACGAGCTGCTCGAGATGATAGTTAATGGACTGAGGCGGTTTTATTACCAACGCTTTGTCATCATTTCAAGAGCTGGGAATAGAGTACTTTGGTCTCAGAGCCAAGTGGGTTCGCAATACGAGAAGTATGTTCGGGATACATGTTCTCGATAGCCAACAATGCAATGATTGTTGTTTATAAGCTTGCTAATGGTAAGTCTATGGGGGAAAATGGTTTTTGTTCAAAAAAAAGAGAGGAAATTATAGGAATATTTTGATGCGTTTTTTTTTAAATTCATAAAATCCAATAAAGTAGTGCTTTTAGAGGTTATTTTTTTAAAAACGTTACTTGCCTTTTCTTAATAGAAAAAATTTAGATTAAAAAAGTAAATATGGTATTTCCCCCATAGACTTACCATTAGCAAGCCCGATCGAAGGAGGACGGGGTATGGAGGTGATGAGCAGCCTTATATTAACTCAGGGCCCGATATACAACTATAGGGACCAAGGGCACGAGCAAATTTGGGGTCCCCAAAGCATACCTCTATAAAATCTTTGCGTGTATTTTCCTATCTTATAGTGTTTACCAAAAAAATAGCTAAAGTAATTAGCTTGGAAACCATGTTTATTCCTCCCCCCCCCCCCAAATGGCTATTTTTGTGAATTGATTAATTCAGAGTTTAACCACAGTGTCATAGAAAACTTGTGTTTATGAATTTAGTTTTTTTTGTTAACTTCAGATTAAAAATTTTGTGGCAGTTGTATTCGTATTGAGCTTAAATGTTCATGAAGAAAATATGGGGAACCTCTTAAAGTGGGGCCCTTAGACGTGCCCCCCGGAAGTCAATCCATGAATTAACCTCCTGCGACCTGGCGTCCCCTTTTGGGGATATTTTTTAAAACCTCCCCACAAACAATTAACACTTTAATTAGTTCCGAAATTGAATTGGTCCGAAAGAAGTAAATTCAAATATCAGTTTTCAGCCTTAGATTACGGGTATTAGTCATTTCAAGTTCTTAAAAAATTATTTAATTTTTTTCCAAACTGCTCAAACAATTCTTTTAGCAGTTGACTTTTAGGGCATTTTGTATTAAAAACAATGTTGAAGTAATCTGTTTACAAATAAGTAATACAGCCTTTTTTGTTGCATTTATAGCACAAAAAATTTGTATTTTTAGAGTTTAAGGCGTGTGTTACGCAACTATAAACATATATTTTTTTTAAAAAATTCGTTGAAAAACGTACTTTTCCCCATATATTTGTATGAAAAGTATGTTTATATTAAGAATATACGTGAAAGGATTTTGCTGGGGTCTTAAGAGGTTATATGTGTTGCAGACAATTTCTAAAATCCTTTAGCTCGTTTATTTATCAAAGCACCAAAAGCAATTTCATTTCCAAGTTTTACTTAACGCTTATTCGAACTTCAGACGCTTAGAGAGAGAGAAATTGAAATATTTCGTTAGACATTTCAATATTTGTCGCACTCGCTTCTGAATTTATTATTTGAGAAATTGCTTCGCAGAGTTATTCGGCATATTTGCAGAGAGAGAAACGCGAGTTTTCTGAAAATGAAATTGGTTTGTCAGATTTTTAATCCGTTATCTCCTCAGCAGTTTTGATAAATTCAAATAATGTCGCGGATTTGTCAAAGGGTATTTCTGTCTCAAATTGAATAACTGATTAAGTATTTATTGTGAAAGCATAGCATATTTGAATAGTTACAATGTGTTTAGATATAGTTTTCAAAAGTTCTGAAATTAATAGGGAATTCAGATACTTTTGTTGATAATCATCGTTCTAATGTTTTTCATTTTCTAAGGATAATATGCAAGATAGTTAAAGATAATAATTAGAATCTAACATTATAGAAATTATAAAAGTTAGAAAGAATAGTAAAGAGATTATAACTGTTATAATAAATATTATGAATATTAGAATCTACTATAATGTACATTTTTTTGCAAATAATATTATGTAAACTATTATTATTATTATGAATTTGGGACTCTTTGAAATGCTTAAGGGGACGCATTACCTAAAAATTGGTCAAAATGTCGATTTTTCAGTTTTTACTTTTTATTATTTACAATATTCTTCTAAACATTTACTGAAAGTTTCATAATGATATCTTGTGTAGAAAAAAAGTGATTAAATGTTTTCTGGAGTCATTCCTATACGTTTGAATACGTATTTCGTCTGCTGGGATACAGTACTCAAAAATTGGTCAAAGTATTAATTTTTCAGTTTTTACTTCTTATTATTTACAATATCTTTCTGAACATTTACTGAAAGTTTCATAATGATATCTTTTGTAGAAAAAAAGTTATTAAATACTTTCTGGAGTCATTCCCATAAGTTTGAATACTTATTTCGTCTGCTTTCACCCTTTTTTTTCTCTGTTTCACGTTTTTCAATTCTTGTGTTTAATAAATCCCTAAGGCTTTTTTGCTAATTAAGTTAGAATTTTGAAATTTTTTACCTGTGTTCTTACATATATTATGCACAAAATTGTGCATGGAATAAGGTCTTCTATGTATAGTTATTTTTTTAAAAAATGTTGAATTCAATAATTTGTATTTTTCGTGTATTTTTTTTTGTGATTTTCACTGTAAATGCATATTACTTTTTAACTGTCGCTCACATTTTAAAATCCATGCACAGTTCTTGAACAAATAGTACTAAAAAGAAACCATAAAAGTTTGGTGAAGTTATTCTTAAAATTGAAGGAGGAGTAGGGTTTAAAAAAAAGTTTAAAATTTTGACTTTTTTTTTAATAAATTAAAAACTA
The DNA here is from genome assembly GCA_023701765.1 of Hylyphantes graminicola. Taxonomy (NCBI): domain Eukaryota; kingdom Metazoa; phylum Arthropoda; class Arachnida; order Araneae; family Linyphiidae; genus Hylyphantes; species Hylyphantes graminicola. Next base: position 11,121,113 of record CM043116.1, read on the forward strand.
CTTGTAAATATTCATATTTATTCCTAGAAATTTTTTATTTAGAGTGAACATTATACAAAACCAATATAATTTACAAGTTTATGTTATTATTTCTAGAAATAATATTTTGGGTAATGCGTCCCCTTAAAAATGTAAAACAGTTGCGAATTAGAATTTATTTTTAGATGGAAAATGCTAGTCCGAATAAAGTACACTCTCGAAGAAATGAAAACCATTTTGTCAAAATCAATGGATTAATTTAACGGTCACGCCTACTGTGACGTCACAGTTACGTCCACCGCGTCCTTAAACATCACAAACAAAGTCCTAGCAGTTAATTCGCCCAAAATAGAACGGTCACGTCTACATTGACGTGACAGTTATGTCAAGCATTGACTTCATTCTCATTTTTTTTTTGTTTATGGTTTAAAAGACAACGTGTGACGTAGCTGCGACGTAAAGTAGGCGTGGCCGTTCCAGTTGTTCATAGCGATCGGTCGTGAGTTTACTAGAACAATGAACTTGTTAAAAGCAAGTTGCTAAGATTGGTTGGTTGGTATACATATATTTTCAGGCTTGTCTGCTTGCTCAGAGAGCCGCTTATAAACTTTCGTCAAGTAAGACAGTCACAACACACTCACACATATACGTGACAGATGCTGCTATCTATCACGCGCCACCTCCACAATTTGGACATGTCCCTGAAGGGGAGGGAAATAGTCTCTAGGAACTTTACCCGTGGAAAACTGCGCAAAGGACTTTCGGACCCAACAGATTTAACGAGCACGTACTCCGCATATACTCGGTGAGTTTTCAGCGAACCAGGCTCGTTCGCGGGACCTTCCGATTCGTAGATCGAGACACTGACCACAGGGCACCTCACAGCCAAGTTGCTTAGATACAGTAACTCAATTACGTAACAAAATATTCTAGTTCCTTTCAGTATAACCCGGTATCAAATGAATGTCCACGGACACTGTCACAACAGCCATCTTTCCACGTAGTGATAAAGTCTCTTTATGAGGGCCGCTCATAAGACGAGGGGGGATTAGCGACAGAGGAGCCACTCTCACTAGAAGTGTGGGTAATCGTCTTACTGCTCGGGACGTGCACTTAACACAAGGAGCTTAATGAAATTGGGTTGCAGGCGGAATTTGAAGTGAGCCGTCTGGGACGTATTAGATTCTTTGATATGGTGCATAGGCTGTTAGTTAAGATTTTACTAGCTGAATAGCTCAATATGTGTTAAATTTAAGGGATGTTTCATGTTTTTATTATATAATTTAGATGAGAGTAAAAGGTAAAAGCGATCTATGTATTTACTATGAATTTTGGAGGCTTTTAAATGCTTAAAGATTAAAATCTTTAGTTGCTATTTATATTCTTTTAAAAGATGAGAACTGCTAGTCAGAATGAAGTGCACTTGCGAAGCATTGAAAATTAGTTTGGCAAAATCAATGGATGACTTTAACGGTCACACATTCCGTTTCGATAGCAGTCTGCGCGCTGTAACGGGTGCGGGTTCCATTCCCGCCTTCATCCTGGGTGTACTTCCTCTCTCTGTGTCAGTTAAAAAATTCTGTCCGTCTTGACGAAGGTTATAAGCAGGCCTCTGATCAAGCACACAAACCGGAAAATATATGTACCAACCTACCCACCGGTAACATCACTATATCTATCGGCATAGACAATACACTATATACTATATCTATAGACATATACACTCTTAAAACGAACGAGCTATTTTAACTCAGTCTGAGTAATTTTCACTCCTCCAGTCTGGAAAGTGCACTTCTCCTCTTGGAGTGGATCCTTTGTGTGTTAAGTCTTCGACAGGATCACTCTAAACGAGTGATTTTAACTCAGTCTGAGTTAATATTCACTCCTTTCCAGTGTCGAAAATGCACTTCTTCAACTGGAGTGGATTTCACTCTTTTGTTTTAAGAGTGTACTATATGCTATACCTATAGACTATATACTATATCCTATCGGCTCTTTTCTGGTTGTCGATATCGATTATTAGGGCGCCATCGAAATGGTTTATGGAACCTCTTTGTTTCCAAGCGGGAAACAAATCCGAGTCCACATTTTCGAGAACAAGGGGAGCAAATATTTAGGGAATTGAAGAGCGCCCATTCTTCTTGTCGGGAGTGATGGATAAAGCAGAAATTTCTCTCGACGTGCTTCTGTAGATCTTGAGCGAAGGGATAAGGTTTACAATAAAGGACGGAAAAAGGACATGAATAAGATAGACTTCAGTGCAGAATTATACACTTTCTGCAGCGCAATTCACGTGTGTTAAAAAGTGGTTATCAATGTAACTTTTATCTGTAATGTCACGAACTAGTTTATCTACGATTAATGAGGGGCTGGGGAGCCCAGTCGGTTGAGCACTCGCTTAGCATGCGGAAGGTCCCAGGTTCGGGTCCGGGCATCGCCAAAATAGCTGCCGACCTATAAACGGCCCGTGCAGCCAAAAAGTCCGCCGAATAATACCCCGTGTAAGGGAGTGCACGCTAAATATCCTTCAAAGTCCTGACGCTGCGTACGATGTCGCCCTTAACGGTTGCGTTGGGTGCCTATTCAGGTGTTGGCTCGTCACCTGACTGTGGTTCTAAAATACGACGCCCGTCGCCAATAGCCCTCGTGCAGCTCTAGTGCGACGATAATTCAAACCAAACTACGATTAATGCAACTAACTAGTTTTTATTATGACACAAATAAGCATGAACTAGTGATTTATTTTGCAGTGTCTGATCCGGATACCCTTCAAGGCTTTGCATAAAACTCAAATGGCATGGGTAAGTTACTTTAATTAAATACATAATTAATACTACTTATACTACTTCTTTTTAATAATTTTGAACGAGATGAATAAATAAAAATATTAAAAATCCTACATGAGAACTCTTCCTCCCAGTTCTTTATGAGTGAAGCATAAGCTGTATTCACATGCAAGTTTAGCAAAATACGGTACCGGAGTTTGGGGGGAAAGAAGGCAGAAAGATAGGGAAACTACTTTTCTCACCTTAACAACGCTTTCCGCGTTGAGAATTGGACACTCTATCAGGTACGACGGTAGAACAAAACCTTTTTGTACGTGTTGACCGTAGCAATAAAGTATGTATAATAATCCTCAGAGCAATTTTCGAATTTTTTACTTAAATATTCCACTAGTCCTAACTTTTTTAGACTTTTATGCTATGAAATCAAATAATCACAAGACATACCCAGGCTTGAAACCATTCTAAACAACTGTGTCAAGGTCAGCTATATGCCAACCTCGCCGCAGAAGTATCACAGATGACTTTCCAAAGTACTTGGCATGCTGGTTCCTTTTAGTGAAAGTGTCTAGCTCTAGACCCCGTGCGGATAAGTGTCAACAATATTTACGACCGCCACTTCCGTCGCAACGATATGATCCGTTATGGGAAGGCATCGAGGTGAGCCTGGAACGGATTTGATGGGTGTCCCTTCTTCCTTCGAACAATATTTCTAGCCGATCCGGCGGCATAGTGGTTAAGGCATTGGCCTCTGGAGCTGCTGGGTCCGGGTTCGAATCCCGTTCAGGCATGGATGTTTGTGTTTGTCGAGTATATGCGGAGTACGTGCTCGTAAAATCTGTTGGGTCCGAAAGTCCTGTGGGCGGTCATTGCGCAGTTTCCCATGGGTACAGGTCCCTGGAGAAAATTTCCCTCCCCTTCAGGGACATGTCTAAATTTCGGAGGTGGCGACAGATGGCAACATCTGTCATATGGGTTTTTGTGTGTCTTGTGTTGTCCTACTTGACGATGGTTTATAGCGGGTCCATGCGACCAAGCACACAAGCCTGAAAATATATGTCTACCAACCAACCAACCAATATTTCCACACTCCTTGCCAACCTAAGGTGGGTAAATAGAAATATGCTATGGAGAAGATCCTTCCGCGGATGGAAAGATATCCTTAAATTATTTGTGAATCCATCCAGAAAACATGTTTCAAATATTAATTTCGTTTAAGGTCTAACAGATTTGAATATTATTTGAGAAAATGTGGCAATTTTATCGGAATGAAAAGTGTATTTTTGTTAAATTGTATTAAGATGATTTTGTATGTAAATATCACCTTACAAGAGTTTCCAACCAACGGACCAATCGTGCTTCTCCCTCTGAGTTTTTGTTTTTACCCAAGTTAGGTTGGCATGGAGTGTAGTAATTCTTTTATGGACGAAGGTGTTGATGAAATGCCACAGTTTGGGAGGAGAAAGAATACGCGTTTGTTACTTTGAAGAAACAAGTGTAGCCTGATAATGATCTTTTTTAGAATAAGTCTTTTGAATATTGTCTAACTTATGTGGTATAATGGTGGTATTGAAAGAAGTTATAATGTAAAAAAAAGGTAAATTTCCACATAGCCATTACCAATTGATATAAATACACTGCTCAAAACAATTAGGGGAGTACTTTGGGTACTTATGTTTAACCGTCCAGTCCCAATTTCTTATTTTTCATTATTAAAATCTAAAATTTGTGAAATAGATTCATTATGCATCAGGATTGAAATAGTAAAAAACAGGGAAGCAAATCTTATTTTTTTAACTAAAAACGGGGCAAAAAATTGGAATCTGGACTAGTAGCATCGACCAGTCTATGTGTTGGATTTCTAGAGACATTTTAAGAGAGATAGAGGCATAAGGGCTATTAAAAGAATGCTAATGACTAAATCTAATAACTTGTTCGAGTCGGGTGTCATTTTTTAGTATACTTCTTTTAGCTGTCTTGCCCAAACATTAATGCTAAGGAACATTTACTTAAAGTCGCAGTGCTTGGCGATCTTGCCCCCCACCAAGAAAGTCATAAGTCATAATATTTAAAACTGTCTTATCGACATCTACACTGTTAAAAATTTTGTGCTTGGTTTCAGAATAATAATGGTTTCAAGTAGTTGCAATGGCTATGCGACAAAACCATATTTTTAGTATTCAGTTGAACAACTCTTATAGTTTTGGAAACGAAACCACGAGAAATGGTTTAACCGACAAGTTGGCGACGTATTTTGCGAGAAAATGAGACATCTGCATTGAGATTCCAACACATTCAACCCCATTTCTCCTAATTTTTTTGAAAATGACATTTTATACTTCATTTTACTAACTAACATTGTCAAAAAGGCTTTTTCATCACAAAGATTGGAATTTGTAATATATTTCCTGATAAGGGAACAGCAGCTGCAGTAGAATTTAATTCTAATTAATTTACTACACGAACTCGAACCGCTTTTCTGCTATTCACATTCCAATACCTAATAATCTCCAAATTCGCCAAACAGCGCGTTGGAATGACCATTTCTCCCTAAGGTTCTAGATGATTCTTTGCTCAAACAACTCCAAGATTATCGAAGCTCCACTTGCCGCCATTAATTATGGACGTATGCTCGCGTCCGATGAAAATTCCGATGGAGAATTCATTTGTGATATCGTATGTATCGATTAAAGACGTGACTGGACCATAAAAGGAGATTCTGCGCCAAATCGCGCCAAGTTTTGGCGAGATGCAACGATAAATCAATCGGTGAAGAACGTAGAAAATTTATCAAATAATCGCAATAATTGAATGGATTTAACGATTTTTTGTAGCAATATAACAAAAAACAAGAAGTTCTTAAAGAACTAAAATAGCCTACTTTCCTGTTACTTAAATGCTTAGTAAAATTCTTATCATGAAAAAACTGGGTTCGTAACAGTAAGTGACATCAACAACCGTTTTTCCACCTTAAATTCTAAAATAAATTTCACTAAACACAGCATCTAAATAAACACAGCATCTTTCACTAAACACAGCACTAAACACAGCTTTATTTGCAGTTATAAATAAGTATTTAATTTTTCTTAGAACAAAAACCAAAAAACTACTCCTCAATAAACATTTACTTGCTAAATTCGGCTAATTTCATTTATTTTATTTCGAAAATTAAATAATTATTACTTAAATCGTTTGCAAAAATTTATATTTCAAAGTATAAATATGTAATATTCCTCGCTTTTAAATAGAATGAAAACAATTTATATCAACATACAAAGATCTCGTAGTGAAATATTTATTTGACGTCATCTTAAATTGATCGATGTCTCAAAAATAAATTAATTTTAATTTATTGTCGAAAAGAATTAAAGTTTCTCAAGCAATTGTTGCGATGGCAATGGTGATTTAATTCTAATGACAAGAAGTTCTTAAAGAACTAAAATAGCCTACTTTCCTGTTACTTAAATGCTTACTAAAATTCTTATCATGAAAAAACTGGGTTCGTAACAGTAAGTGACATCAACAACCGTTTTTCCACCTTAAATTCTAAAATAAATTTCACTAAACACAGCATCTAAATAAACACAGCATCTTTCACTAAACACAGCACTAAACACAGCTTTATTTGCAGTTATAAATAAGTATTTAATTTTTCGTAGAACAAAAACCAAAAACTACTCCTCAATAAACATTTACTTGCTAAATTCGGCTAGTTTCATTTATTTTATTTCGAAAATTAAATAATTATTACTTAAATCGTTTGCAAAAATTTATATTTCAAAGTATAAATATGTAATATTCCTCGCTTTTAAATAGAATGAAAACAATTTATATCAACATACAAAGATCTCGTAGTGAAATATTTATTTGACGTCATCTTAAATTGATCGATGTCTCAAAAATAAATTTATTTTAATTTATTGTCTAAAAGAATAAAAGTTTCTCGCGCGATTGTTGCTATGGCAATGGTGATTTAATTCTAATAAAAATGGCTTCCTATGCTTTTTAAATGAGCATTAAACTTTGCAGTTTTTTAAATAATTGAAGTACTTAGAATTCGAATTCTTTTATGAAATTTTCAATGTATTCTCATTTCGATGCGCTGAATTTTTTGACGTATCTCACTTGTCCGTGGCATTTGTAGTTAAATTCAGCGATTTAAATGACTCGAAATTGAATTTTAATGCAAGTTCAATGGGAAATTCGTCGACAAATAGTAGATTTATGTCCGTCCTATCGTACAGACAGACGGACAAAAAGTATGAAAGTTGGGTGTCTGAGGTTATACCTTTCTAATAAAAAAAGAATTTTTAAGATCGGATATATAGAACCGATTTTGGAAGGGGGGTACGGACAGACGGACGGACAGACGGACAGACAGACAGACAGACGGACGGACGGACGGACATCGACCGCATGTCAATACCTACTTTTTTTTTTTTAATTCTTCGAATTAAAAAAAAAAGAAAAGTAGGCTAAAAAACAAATTATGTTGTAAATAGCAGAATAAATATAAGAGTAGCGCCAAGATTGGCGAGAATGCAACGACATGTTGGTGAGGAACATAGAAAATACATCAAATTATCGCAATAATCGAATAGATTTAGCGATTTTGCGTAATAATTCGACGAACAAAAAATATAAAAACATGTTGTAAGAATCGAAATAAATAAAAGAAATGAAACAAAATGTCTGCCGTTTGGCGATATTCATTATCATCGCGTGTTCTCTTAATTTGGCGAGATACGGGAATCGCATTTAATGGCGATGGAATTTTATGGAGAGCTAAACGATATTTGATTACGATGAAGTTTGTTGGATTTGAAGAATCTTGTTTAGATAGAGATGGATGGCGTAACGATGTTGCTTTTAAAAGAGCCCTTGTTCGATATGGAATGGTCTCCATTCATGCAGTTCATGTTATCTGCAAATGGAACGTGTTTTAATCTTTTAATGGAACGAACAATCAATGAAACCCAAATGAAATTCTGTTTTGCAAAGTGGCGGGAAAAGTACAGTTGCAGGTAGCAGGAGAATTGGAGTTACAGATATTTACAGAATTAAATTAAACTTCTCTTAAAATAGAATGAGGCTTCGGGATTCAATTAGTCTTTGATAAAGTAATGAATGTCAACTAACCTGCCATTGAAACCGCATTTCCGAATGCGACACCACATAAGTTGCTAATTACCACAGTAAATAAGAAAATTAACACTTAATGTTTATGTAACTAGCTATATTATAACGGTTTCAAATATTCTAAGTAAATTGTAAAGTTAGAGCTATTTTCTTTTTTGTTGTTGATGTAACTGCTGAACAATTTAACTGTTTTGATCAGCTATACATTTAAAAAACAAATTCAGTAAATGAAAATAAGTTACATAAAATGCTCAAAATTGACTTTTTTTTTTTTATTATCCCAAGTGTATATACACAAATCCATGGACACACAAAACAGGAACACAACAATTAAACAATATCAAACAAGTTGAAAACATTAAGAAAGTCCAGAACTTGTAGCGGGTTGGCAGAGAACAGTTCCTTCTTTGACACGCCCATGCAATCAAGAAGATGTTCGGGTGAAGCCTGATTTACATTGCAGATGGTGCACGTCGGGAAAACCCTTTCTCCATTAATAAATTTAATCTGTCTCGTATGGCCAGTACGAAGACGTGACAGGGAGGAAAAAGCATGCCGACTCAGGCCAGAGTCAATGTAGGTTCCAGGCTTGTCGGGCACGTACCAGTGGTGAGATACTCCTTGGAGAACTTGCTGTTTCAGTGCCTTCTTTTGACAAGATTTAAAGAGGTCGAAGTCGATTGATAAGTCCGGAACAGCAGCAGCCTTAGCCAATTCGTCGGCCGTTTCGTTTCCCTTCAGGCCGATATGGGAGGGAATCCATTGGAATGTTAGTGAGGAGTCCTTGTGGAAGGAGTCAATACAGGTCGCGATTTCTTTTAGTATTGATTTGGAACTAGTGAAACACTTTTGGAGTTCCTGAAGGGCTGATAAGGAATCCACAAAAAAGACCATCTTGTTTGGCGAGGATTTATCGAGGTATTTAAGAGCCATCGCAATCGCTATCAGTTCAGCATTAATGACTGAACAGCCTCTGGGATTAGTATGACTTAGTTTTTGATTCTGGTTTTTGGACTCGATAAATACACCGCTTCCCGAATTTCCATCAGTGTCCTTAGACCCATCAGTGTAGACCTTAATAAATTCTGGGCCGAAGTGATTTATCTTTTCAAGAGCAAGAGCCCTCAAGAGACAAGGGAGTTCATCTTGCTTTCTCACAGAATTCCCAATGGAGAGATTGATGATAAGCTCTTTCCTTTTGTGACACGGTGGGAAGACTGGAGAGCCAGTTAGTTTGTTAGGGCAAGTAATAGGTATTTCGTTTTGAAGGATTGAGTGCATAGGAGATTTCTTCTTAATTCTATAAGATGGTATCCAGTCTTTAATTAACTCTCCGGTTCTGTGGCCCTTCAGGTTGACCCGTTTTTCAGTAAATTTAGTCAGATTTAGGTCCCACCTATTCCTAAGAGGGATAAGGCCAGCCTCGAACTCGGAAATGTTTCCCGGTGTTGTATTTCTCAGACCACAAATAATTCTAGCTGCATTCCTCTGTATTTTTTCAAGTTTTTCAAGATTGGTTCTTGTTGCCTGCATCCAGATGGGAGATGCATATTCAAGCAACGGTCTAATCAGCGCTGTATATGTGATCTTGAGTGTTTTCGCAGAAGCTCCCCAATCCTTACCCGAAATGCACTTTAGAATATTTAGTCTCTTTTTCGCTCTAGTTTTAATGTAGTCAATATGCTTGTTGAAACACAGGGAAGGGTCCAAAATGACACCTAAATATTTTGGATTCTCATTAAATCTGAGGACTGCATCAAGTAACACAATAGAAGGTCTATACGATCTCAAATGGTTATTGATTGTAAATATGCACGTTTCTGATTTACCTAGGTTAACTTGAATTTTCAGATCGCAAGTAAGTATAGAAAGGTTTTCAAGTGCTTTATTTAAGAAAAATTGGGCTCTATCCAAATTTGCATGAGAGGTGAAGAGTACAAGATCATCAGCAAACATAGCTAGTCTTGGCTATAAAATTGACTTGCTTCAGATGACTAAATTTTCCGGTTTTCTTTCTTGCTTTTCCACGATTTCATTGTTTGTTCCGGTTTTACGCTTAATACACGATTTTTGTTTGTTTGTTGCATTTTAATTAATAATTTTCTAACTGCATCTTATTTTTTATTGCGTTTTATTTAACTTTAACAATATTATAACTATAATTAGTAAGTATTACTTATCATGTTCTAAATCTATTACAATGCCAATGAGACTAGAAATTGCTTTCGTTCATTCTGTTACGTTTCACAGATAGTAAATATAATTCATTTACAACGAGAAACGGATATATATGTTAAATAAGTCGACATGGAAACTTAGATATAGTTAAATCTTCTATTGTATCAACTACGCATAAGGACAGGATAGATTTTTAGTATTTAGAAACGAGAATAATTCGTGGCGAAGTCCTTCACAAATATGGCAAGGAATGCCGCACGCTTCTTCACTGACCGATCGGAGTTAAGTTTTTGTTATAAGAAAGGTTTTAAAAGGGTCAACGTGTGTGGGCTGATGATTCAGCAAAGTTCTGTGGGAACGATTGATTTAGGCTACTGTTTCTCGCCGACATGGTGTAGTTGGGATGTCAAAGTACTAAGTGATATTGGGGATATATGAAAAGGTAATTTAAGTTATTAAGTTTAATTGGGGCTAAAAATATAGGAATTCGAGGATGTTTAAGTTGTAATATGTTATATATTATTGTAAAATTTTGTCGAATTGCATGCATCACGACGAATTTTTTAAATGCATCAAAAATTCAAATAGCAATGTTAAAGTAATCCTTACTTTTATGATTATATCATATTAGGGGCAATTTATTAACCGAAACAAGTGTAATGTTATAAGGAACAAAAATATAACAATACCGCTGCAATTGTAGGACGTTAAAACTTCTCAATGCAATGCATGTTGTCAGTGACTTTGTAAACTCCTAATTGTTTTTTTTATTTAAGAAATCTTCTAATGCAAACAAATATTATGTAAATATGTCAATAGTTTATATTGCGAAGGAATAAAATTGTATTGCGAAGAAACTAATAATATGCAATCAAACGCTTTTAAAATCTTATAAAAAAATTGAGATAAATATAATCGTTTTTCTAAATGGATTAAAGAGAATAGGATATAATGAATAGATAATTAAATACTTAAAACAATACATATTATTCCTATAGTAAATTAAAAATGGATTCTAAGAATCTTATTTAGATAGCAATGAATGGCGTAACTATGTTGCTTTAAAAAATTCTTTGATATGGAAAGGTCTTTCTTCATTCGTGTTTTTCATGTTATCATCTGAAAATGAAACAGGTTTAATCTTTTAATGGAATGAACAATCAATGAATCCAAATAAAACTTTGTTTTACAAAGTAACGAGATTACATTATACAGCGGAATAAATAATTTTTCTGGAACATATAAATGCGTCCCGTATGCTAATTTTTAGAAAAGATAAAATATTATTTCGATGAAATATAAAAATAAAATCTATACACATAAGCTCATAAAAGTCAATGTAACTGAGTAGCATCTATTTAAGATATTTATATTAAAAGCGACAACATAATTACTTCATAATTAGCGTAAAATGTAGATTATACTTAACAATATTTTTTTATTATCATAATTAATAATTAACACGTGGTGATTCTTACTTCAAAATTCCTTTCTATGTTTTCAATTAAAAAATCCCTTAAATATACGCACACTTTGCATTTTAAAGTTATTAACTGTTATTAAGAATTATTGCCTCGTATATCTTGTTGTAATTTTTATGACGACGTACTCCAATCAGCAGATTCTTAGAAACAATTGCCGCCATTAAATATTTTTACCCCTTTGGGTCCCGCTATTTATCATAAGTATCTCTTTAGAAATAGGAAGGTGAACTTGGAGGTTAGATGAGGTAGAGGTGCTGGCAATGAAGAAAATAATTCAGAAATAGGTTTGCCAGGTGATGTCTTTATCGCTTCAGTTATGCACCCAATTGGCGAATAATTTGGTACTGATTCGATGCTGCTATTTAACAATGTTTGAACATTTTTATTTGAAAGGAATTATTATAACTTCTTATTATATTTTCTCTTCTATTACAATGAACAACTATAATGGCAACCATTAAAACTTCCCAAAGGATATTTTTTCCAAACAAAATTGCGTGAGAAAGATTTAAGAGAGTTTTAATATAGCTGTAGGCAGATTTTTTTAAAGTCATTATTTGAGCTTAAATAATCGCTAAATAAAGTCCGAATAATGCGCTTTATGTTCACCACACTCTTAAAACAAACGAGCGATTTTAACTAAGTCTAAATTATTTGTCACTCATTCCAGTTTCAAAAATGCACTTCCCCTATAGGAGTGGACTTCACTCCCTTGTTTAGTTAAACCTACGACGGAATCACTCCAAACGAGTGATTTTAACTCCATCTGAGTTAATTTAAACTCAGTCGTAGTTAATTTTCACTCCTTTCCAGCGTCGAAAATGCACTTTTCCTTTAGGAGGGGATTTCACTCTTTTGTTTTAAGAGTGTACGTCACTTCTCAATGGGCATGAAACCGAACTGCTGGATAAAAATTAATTTTTTTCCCGAGCCCCTATTGGTGAATCAATTTCACGTGGAAACAGAAACCCAATCGGTGCATCGAGGGAAGAGAGCGCAAGAATGAAAGCTGAAAGGGGACTACGTCATCTGAAACAAGCCATTTTAAAAGATCAGGCTTATTGAAGTGCATCTAGTCCGACTTTTGGCGGTTTTTAGACTGATTCACTTCTCGCCAAGCAAAGCCATCTTGTTTAACCTCCACAAAGTTTCAACGTTGCTAAGTGATTTACACGATCGCCATTAAAATTCCCGAAGAAGAGAATTAGAATAAATCATTATAAAAATTAACCTTTTTTAGAAAAAAAAAGCTCCATTATTCGGGGCTGCGCTTCGGAGGGGATTTTGTATTTTATTTCTCGGCATCACATTGTGTTAATACTAAAGGATCCAAGTGTAATAAACTTATTTTAAAATATTTTTTTGGTCTAAACGGACTTAAAGTACTATTCCACTGCCCTTGTCCACGCAGTCGAATAATACCCCTGTAGAAAAAGTGCACATTAAGTATGCTTCAAACTCCAAACGCCGCTGACGATGTCGCTCTTAAGATCAGTTGAGGTAGATGCCTACTCAGGTGTCCGCTCGTTACTTGACTGTTGCTCTAAATTATGAAGCCCGCCGTCATCACATTTGGTGTAGCTGTAGTGGGAAGATAATTTAACTCAACTCCTCACAGCAGCTCAGCGGCTGAGAAGTAAAACTTGTCCGCCTCATAAGTTCAAGTTGGCGGGTTCGAGCCCCGGCTGAGTCGTTAGATTTTCTAGATGGGAGAAACCAGGGCACGCAGGTCGCATTATTATGTGGAATGTAAAAGATCCTTGAGTACTTATTTGGCTTGGGTTTCATCGGCAAAATTAAATCAAGGCATACTTTAACATCCACAGAGTGCTCGGGTTCATTGGAATCTGAGGGTCAAAATTGGTAGCGAAAGTCGCCTGGATGGTGCCATGAAAAAAGTGCTCTCGGTTTTGGGGAAAATGCAGAGTTTTTAAGGGCTTGACTGTCAATAAAGCAGCCCCTTTGGGAAAAAATTATGACTCACCAATAGCTTTAATGTAGTTCTATAGTCTGTCTATTTACTATGAGAGCCTCGAAAAGACTTTCTCCCCCTTCCCTTCGCTTGGTTTTCTAGGAAACGGGGGAAGATCACTTTTCTAAACCTAACACGTTTGAGGTTCTGTTGTGAGGTTAACAATCCGAACACTTCAAACCCGAGTAGGGTGGTGAAAGAAAAAAAACGCTCACGCCGTTTCGAAGAAAGCCACATCGTGGATGGGGGAGAAAAATGCTTTCGAGGCTAGCATTCTAGATAGACAAGGTATAGTACGACGATAATTTAACTCAACTTAACTCAACTCTCACTATGAGATCTCAAGTCCTTTTCAGAATGACAAATCCTTTAGAAAGTGTTTTCCCTTTTTTTACTTGTGAATGGGTATGGGGGGGGGGGGGGAGGGTGAAATTTTACTTTCAAAAAGAGGGGGGTAGAGTAAATTCGGGTTTTTATCGTAAAACGAATTGCTATAAATCTCTTTTAAGTTGGCCCCGTGTCAAGCCTGGCCAAAGATTCATCCAGGCATGTGATTAAAAGGGAGACGTCCCTTCAGATTCCTTTCTTTGAGCTCTACAGTTCCCGCCACCCTTATTTGAAACACTTTAGGGATGGAGAACTGAAACCGGTTTTTTGGCCCACGGATTTGATAGAAAAACCGTTTTTTTCATGAGTAAGGTTAGGTTTGGTTAGGTTTTGAATTATCGTCGCACTAGAGCTACACGAGGGCTATTGGCGACGGGCGTCGTATTTTAGAACCACAGTCAGGTGACGAGCCAACAACTGAATAGGCACCCAACGCAACCGTTAAGGGCGACATCGTACGCAGCGTTAGGACTTTGAAGGATATTTAACGTGCACTCCCCTACACGGGGTATTATTCGTCGGACATTTTTGGCTGCACGGGTCGTTTATAGGCTGGCAGCTATTTTGGCGATGCCCGGACCCGAACCTGGGACCTTCCGCATGCTAAGCGAGTGCTTAACCGACTGGGCTCCCCAGCCCCTTCATGAGTAGGAATTAGGTAGAAACTTAGAACGCACAGTGGTGGTCAAAAGTGTGGACATTTTTTTGAAGGTTTCATGTTTATCAACATTGTGTGATTGCAGAATATATTGATTTTCAATTTTTGGCAATTCATATTACTAAATTCTTCATTAAATTACCCTCAATTTAATGTAAAAATGTTTGTATTTAAGTGAAAATTAATATATTTTAAAAGCACACAAAGTTATATGAAACTTTAAAAAAAATGTCCACACTTTTGGCCACCATGTAGTTTTCAACAAAACACTTTAAACATTTAAAATTGAATTTTTTTTTATTTGAAAGTAATGTTTAAAAATTTATTGATGTTTCAATTAATAAAAAACTGAAAATATTTTAAGAAAAAAAAAATCCCAGAACTCCGTTTTTTGTCCATTGAAAAACCGGTTTCGTTGAAAATCGGTTAAATAAAAAGTTTTTAAGGTTCGGTAAAACCGAGAAACCGGTTTTTGAAACAACGGTTTTTTCTAAAACCCCGCCATCCCTATTGTCTCTTATTTGGTTGGCGGCGAGTATACAAAATATAAAAAAACACCGTTTCGTCTCAACAAACCCGTTTATTGATTAACTTAGGGTAAAGAGAGGGGAACAGTTTTTTTTACATGTAATAAAATAAATGTTTTTCTAACTGCCGTTTTATTTGAATGGTCGCATAAATATCCTTTTATAATATTTTGAAAAGATTCCTTTTCAAAATGATTCATATGTGAATGTGTGTTAGGCCTACACTGATCCAAGTTCTATTTCGACTGTATTGAAGAAATATAAAAGTGAAATTACCCTGTTTATTCCTGTCATGAAGATAAAAACGTTATTCTAGCTGTTAGTCACCGAATTTTTTAATTCATGTTTTTTACTGTTTTTCCTGCGGTTTTAATCAGTAGTATAATGCTGAACGCTGTTTCACAGGCATTGTATGGCAGTACATTATTCCGATATAAAAGTTCACTTAACATTGTTATAACTTAAAAAACCGCATGTAAACTAGAGGTGTGAAAAACGACAAGACTTTAAACTACCATTTAATAATAGATACACGATAAGCTAAAATTCGGTTAAAGATTTTTTACAATAAGGTTTTCGTTTGTCAAGGTATATTTTATATGCCACATAATCATACAAAATGCTTGCCGACGATTTTCTCATCCTGAAAATTTGTCGACTCAGCCGAGGATTGAACCAATTATCTTGGATTTTTGAGGCGGGTACGTAATACCTCACTGTCACTGAGCCGACAAAAATGTAAACGTTAAACTGCCCAGAGTATCTAATAATTGTCCTAAAATTTTTAAAATTCTATCGGCTTTGTTGAATACTCATTTTTTAACCTTTTTCTCCTAGTTCACTAGACGAAAACCCAAGTAAAATCCTGCAATAAAAAAGCTTCTATAGAGAAATCCCAAAAGGTAAAAAAAATCGTAAAATGAATTATAAACCTTTAAAAGATATTTTTACGTTCCCATTCCCATCTTTATTCACGCCGGTGTTAACTATTCGTTGATTCATGTCTACCGTAAAAATTCCATTTTATGTACTCCGAATCAAACGCCATATGCTTCGTTCCACTCCAAAGAAGAAGAAAAAACCATATCTAGATCATAAAATAAAATAAATAAAATGCTCCCACAAACCATCTCTAAATAAAATAAACTATATTTAAAATGAAAAAATAAAAAAAAAAACTCTAGCTCTCGACGTTCGTTTGGTCTCTGTGCCCCCTTTTGATAACTCCGGGTATATTCCTCTTCAAAACTTATCTCACAGGGAAACCAGCGGTTCAAGAATGTAAATAAAATAAAGAGTAAGTAACTGTGGAGGTTTCATATGGAGTTAAGAAAAGGTGGAATGTTTGGCGAGAAACAAAGTGAAGCAGTTCAGAAACTCGCCAATCAACCCTAGTAAAGCAGGGCCTGATCTCGAAAAACTCGGACTATGGGCAAAACATTTTTTTTTGTGGGGAGCCCAGTGAAGTAGGCATTCGCCTAGCATGCGAAAGGTCCCAGGTTTGGGTCCGGGCATCACCAAAATAACTGCCGTCCTATAAACGGCCCGTGCCGCCAAAAATGTCAGACGAATAAGTGTGGTTCTAAAATATGACGGCCGTTGCCAATAGTCCTCGTGTAGCTCTAGTGCGATTATAATTCAAACTAAAGTAAACTAAACAAATTTTGGGGTGTCCTTTAAAGAAAATTTTGTGTATGATTGCTCATAACGATGAGGCTAGTTAGCCGACTCCCGGTATATTCCCCTTCAAAACTTATCTTCCAGGGAAACCAGCGGTTCAAGAATGTAAATAAAATAAAGAGTAAGTAACTGTGGAGTTTCACATGAGTTAAGAAGAAGGTGGAAATGCTTGGCGAGAAACAAAGTGAAGTCGCCAGAAAGTCGCCAAGTTAATAAATCAATTGTAAATTAATATTATCGACTTTTTTTAGGTTCACCAATACGGTCTTGTGGCAATTGGTGTTCTGAATACAATATTGCTATTTTTTATTTGTTTATTTTTTTTAAAAATCAAATTCGTGTCTGAATGTTTTTATGCAACAAAAGTTATTATTATCATCCTAGTAAGGTCAAACAAACTGATCACTCAATGTCGTTATTAACCCTTTCAGTCCCAGTGATGCCATTTGGCATCATCACTTTCATTATTTTTTTTCAAAATTTTTATGTCCTGTTATGACATCCAAACACACATCATTCGATTCTTCATACTTTGTTCTATTAGACAATATTTTACATTAATCTCAATAGAAGTCAGAACTACTATTTTTTTTTATTTAGAAAATAGTCAACAAGCGTTTTTATTGATTTTTGATAAGTTCACTTCAGTTCCACATATTTAAAACTCAATTTAAACTATTTCGGTTAAAATAATTACTAATTTTTTTTAATAATATGGTCAGATACCTTAAAATATATAATTCGAAGTGTTTTTAGGTAATATATATATATATTTTTTATTTTCTTGTTTTCCACAGTTAAAAAATTTTGGCATTGTTTCAAAAACCATATAAAAATTTTTAATGAATTTTTTTTCTTTTGGAATTTGTATATTTGACCTAAAATAAGCTTATTTTGTGAATATCAGATGTTTCTGTAGTGTAGTAAATTTTTGGGACTGAAAGGGTTAAGATTATAGTCAGCTACACCTAAACGAAACTCAACCCCTCGGTGCAGCAGCCCGTTAGTGGGCCAAGGCCTAAAGTGCCTAGTTCAGCTTACGCGACCAAGGGCTCTGATGTGCTAGGCATTAGTCCTTTTTAAGGTGGGCAGCTTCACGTGGAGTCCCCAGTGATTAGTTGCCAAGCATGCTTGGTCTTCATTTTATCGAACCACTTAAGGGATGAAAGATTAAGCGAATCTTGTCCAATACAGGACTCGATCTTTAGACCTGTGTCGTGGCACTGCGAAGCACACTAAGCCACTGGGCTCGCATGCTAAACCCAGTCATTTTATTCCTAAAAAAATCGTAAATTAAAAAGTAAAAAAAGTGATTATTGCAGTCTAGATCAGTGTTTGCAAAGATCTGTATTTATAAATGATTGTAGTAGTTTCCTTCACGGGTAAGAAAAGTGCCTTGTAATTATTGTTTTTATTAGAGAGACAAAAATCTTCAAGTTAATGTAGCAAACCTGTACAAATACAAAAAGAAAATAAAAGATGAAGATTGGAGATCCCGAATGACCTTCTCATCAGCCAAGCCATCCAAGATCTCCGGAGGCGTTTCCGAAATTTGCTGCCCGCTGTTCTCCATTCTATATCTTTTATTTTCTTTTTGTATTTCCATTCAAATTATTTTGTAGGGTCAAGTGGGGTAAGTGTGATAGGGTTTCTGCATTTTTCATTAAGAAAATTCGTTCTCTGCTTCAAGTAAATTCCAAATCCTAAAATTGGTAGTGAATTATTATAAGAAACATACATATGTAGAAAAAAAATATATGTTTGAATTCTAATTTTAAGTGTACACAATTTGCATTTCAAAATCCATTGCTGTGTTATCACACTTACCCCACATGGGGGTAGACCATATAAAAGAAGACAGTTGCACTTAAATTCAAAAGCTCAAAACTTTCTTTAAACAAAAAATAAGGTCAATATTTCTTTTTAGTTTAATTATAAGTGGTCTAATGTTATATATTGCAAACTTTCAGATTTTTAGAATGATTTTCAAAGTTACAAGAGCTGTTCATCACACTTACCCCCAATCACACTTACCCCACTTGATCCTACAGTCAAGCTGCTTGTAGCGCTATTGTCATTGTGATTTTTTAAAATTCATTTTAATTTTACTTGTTTGTAAACCTATACACCCTTCCCTGTAGAATAGCGCCAAATACTTCGCCAAGAGCGTTTGTTTGGGCTTACTACAAAAGCGATCGATGACTTCACTTGGCAAACCTGCTTTTGTGTTGGTCTTTGCCCCAGCAGCACTTCCAGCTTCATCTTAACTCCATGGTGGAGTTATACCTACTGAATAAAATTCTTTCTGGAGGGGTTTTGCTTGCGAGGCATATGGGAAATATTCCTCTTTTTTAAGATTCCCGGAGCGTTAAGCCTGATACCACTATCGAATGTAGAATGTGACGTTTTTAAAATGTCACTATACGGTGGAGGAATTGTAAATTTTATACCAATTTTTTCTATTCTGATTCATTACTAATATTAAGACTGGCAATAATGACAGATTTCTGAATGAAAGACGAAGTTCAGCCTTTTTTTTTAAAAAAATAATCTTTTATTTAAAATCCGAATGTTAAGAAACTCCTAAATACAAAATATATCTTCATTTTGCGCAGTACTTACCTAATTAAAGCGCCGCAAAGTCCAATCATCACAAAAGAAGGCAATGAACGATACACAGGTATTGACGAAGCGAATGCCCAAAATGTGTTGAGGCCCCCTGTGTTTGTTACCTGCCCACTACGGGATTACAGTAGTTTAAAAGGTATTACATTTCCTAATGCACTATTAATATATGTAAAATAAGTCGTCAGAGAAACTTTGATAAAAGTTAGTCTCTTTATTGAATTAAGTAAGCATTGTTATATCGTTGAGTGATCGTCTGAAGTCGACGAGGGATGAGGATGGAATGCTCAGAGAGATGGCGAAAAACCCAAGACAATCCCAAACCGAAAAATCAGAAAAAAGGAATTTTTTATAAGAAAGGTTTTAAAAGGTCAACGTGTAGGTGGATGATTCAAGAAAGTTCGTGGGAAACCGATTATAGGCGACTGTTTGTCGCGACAGGGTGCGGTTGGGATGTTAAAGTACTAAGTGATATTAAGGAAATTGGAAAAGGTAATTTAATTATTAAGTTTAATTGAGGGTAAAAAATATAAGTTTTTGAGGGGTTTATAAGTCAGGAATTGTCATATCCCTCCTAGCAAGTCTGCTCGGACGGGGAACGAGGGGGGGGGGGGAAACGATAGAAAACTTGATTCATAAAATCAAGAGTGGCCATCCCTCGACTAAGGGACACAAGTTCAAATTTATGGTACGAGATAGTGAAAAGGAGAAAAATAAAAGTTAGCATCTAAGTGGTCAATCGAAGAGAGCAACAGAAGGTAAAAATGTATAACATGAAATGAGCAATATTGCAAAATACTAAAAATGATAAGTAATTCAGGAAAATACCAATACAGCACACCATGAGAAAAAGTTTTATCCAAAAACATGAACAAGTGTAGTATAGTGAAGTATAGAGTTTTGTTTCCATTACAGTTTGTCTACCAAGAAATATTCTTTTTTGCATTCAAAATTACAAATATATCGCATAAAATGAGCACAATATTCATTAAAATATATACAGCATTTTTCTGTAACACTAGTAGACAGTTTTTCTGTAAAAACAACACACTTTTTTACATTGTAGCAACCAATCTCTAGCAACCCTATTTTTTCCCCACAGTGGGATCGAAGTTTCTTCCTGCTGAGGGCAGCAAGAAGTGCTCTATCGCATCACGTCCTCCCACCCAACCAAGATAAGATCCCACTCTTCTGTGGAGGTGCAGAAAGATAGATAAATTTATGTTCCCCCAGCTGAATGTGGATTATAAATGTATTAAATGAAAGAAAGGTTTGGTTTTGAAATATTATCGCACTAGAGCTACACGAGGGCTGTTGGCGACGGGCGTCGTATTTTAGAACCACCGTCAAGTGACGAGCCGACACCTGGATAAGGACCCAACGAAACCATTAATTGCGACACGCATCGTACGCAGCGTTAGGACTTCGAAGGATATTTAACGTGCACTCCCTTACACTATTCGTCGGACATTTTTGGCTGCAAGGGCCGTTTATAGGTTAACAGTTACAACGAGCGAGCTATTTTGGTGATGCCCGGACCCGAATCTGGGACCTTTTCCATGCAAGGCGAGTGCCCAACCGACTGGGCTCTCCAGCCCCTTTGAAGGGAAGGAGTTTCTATTTTAACATTGAAATATGACAATGTTAGCGAATGAGGGATTATGTGTGTAAAATATTGATACGATAGGTGAGTTTAGGCTGTAGCAGCCTCAGTAACCCACAGATTACCAAAAGGATCCTCAAGGAGGAGATGAGTAACCTCGTCTTATATACTACTATTAACATAGTAATTGGGAATAGTGGTAGGAACGTGGATTGTAAATCAGCGCCACTAGTTGTTGATGGCCTATTGAGGTTTGTAGTGTACCGCCACAAGGTTTTTGGTTTTCACACTACGTTTGTAACACAAAAAAGTGGAGATTTTTATGAAGGATATGTCCATCCGACCGTCAACTAATTTTTTAGGCCAAACTACAAGTGCTACAGGTACTTGTGACTCGCAAAAATTCATCCCTTTGAAATTTTGATAAAGGTCCAGTGGCTTAGTGGTAAGTGCTTTGCATTGCCACGCCTCAGGTCCGGGGATTGAGTCCCGGATTGGGCGAGGTTGACCCATCCTTTCATCCCTTGAGTGGGTCCATAAAATTGTTACCAAGCATGCTTGGGAACTAAACACTGGGGGTTCCGCGTGAGGCTGACCACCTTACCGGAACACATGCATAGCACCTCAGAGCCTTAGGTCACGAAAGCTGAAATGGGCACGGCAGGCCTTGGCCCAGTAATGGGCTGTTGCGCCGAGGAGTTTCGTTTTAGTTTTAGAAATTTTGATAATCACAGAAAAAAATTCAAACACGAAGTACTTCAATTATATACTAAAAAGTAACTGCAAGATTTAATACTAATTCAAAAAGCATTAAAACAATAAAAAGCCGTTTTAAATGGAATTAAATCCCCATCGCCACTCACAACAAACGTTCGGAAAATATTCTTTCAATAAAGTAAATATTTCAATTTTATTTAAGAAAGAGAATTTTGTGCGGAAGCAGTTCTAAGTGACAGTTCCTGTTATAAATCTACTTGTTTATATAACTATCTGACAGAGTGAATAATATATTTTAATTTTTTTCATTCTTAAATTTACACATATTTAGGTATCTACACAATGTTATTTTTCAAGATTCTTCAAAGCATTATTAAAGACAAATTCTAAGGTCTCAAAGTTCATTCTCTAATTTTTATTGATCTTTTTGTTGCACTTGCTATTTACTAATGCATATTTAAGCTGAAGAATGTGTAAACAAAAAAAAAATCGCTATTGTATGTCATATACGCATTTTTTAAAAGGTTTATTTATTACAGATTTTGTGTTACTCTGCTAAGTAAGTATAGTAAAGGGAAAACAACTTTTTACAGATTCAGTAGAATTGGGATTTTTACGTTGTCGGATATGAGTAACGAAGGAAAAGCAAGTTTTACAGAAAGCTTTTTTTACTATGTCTATTCTTAGCTTTGTCTGACTACTTTGTCTAAGGCGATTTTTTTAAATGAAAATTATGCTACTACTGACTTAAGATAAATGCATTTTTATTATTTGCTTTTAAAACTGGGCTTGTATGTTTTTAGAACAGCAAGTTTAGCAGCAAAAATAAGAACTTATGCAGAATGTATAGTAAATAAAAATCTACTTAATTGAAAACATTAACTATGTTAGGTTAGGTTTGAATTATCGTCACTCTAGAGCTATACGAGGGCTATTGGGGAC
This sequence comes from Hylyphantes graminicola, assembly GCA_023701765.1. Taxonomy (NCBI): domain Eukaryota; kingdom Metazoa; phylum Arthropoda; class Arachnida; order Araneae; family Linyphiidae; genus Hylyphantes; species Hylyphantes graminicola. Next base: position 11,143,787 of record CM043116.1, read on the forward strand.
TGGCGTTATATTTTAGAGCCACAGTCAAGTGACGAGCCGACACCTGAGTAGGCACCCAACTCAACCGTTAAGGACGACATCGTACGCAGCGTTGGGACTATGAAGGATATTTAAAGTGCACGTCCTTTACACGGGGTATTATTCGTCGGGCATTTTGGCTGCATGAGCCGTTTATATGTCAGCAGTTATTTTGGCGATGCCCGGATCCGAACCTGGGACCTTTCGCTTGCTAGGCGATTGCGTTACCGACTGGGCTCCTCAGACACTAAATTTTTATGGGAGTATTTGAAAAAAAAAAAACAAGAAAAGAATAAAGCAAAAAACAAATTGTTTAAGTTATTTTATTTGTTTATTTCAGGGACGTAAATCTTTTCAGCTTATATTCTTGCTTTTCTTTTGATCGTTGCTCCAATTATTGGATTGATTTACATTTATTTTCAGGCTTGTGTGCTTGGTCGCAAGGACCCGCTTATAAACCATCGTCAAGTAGGACAACACAAGACACACACAAACACATATGACTGATGTTGCCATCTGCGACAGATGGCAACATCTGTCGCCACCTCCACAATTTAGACATGTCCCTGAGAGGTTTGCTCCAATTAGTTCTTCGTTTTCACATGACTTGGATTTACCAATCGAGGTTTGAGAAATATTTTTTTCATTTACCATTTCGGTTGCCACTCAAGAGCTGAAACATTCCCATTGAAAAACTTTCTGGTTTATGCATAAACGTATGCAAAAAATTCTAAAAGTGCAGACGATTTCTTTTATTTCGATAAAAAGAAATTAATTGTTCCACAGATCCAAAAAATATATTGAAACGCGCACTAACTCAGATGTTGGTGATCTCATCCTACTTTGTTTCAATATTCTGCGATGTTTAAATCGTAAAACATATATAACTTTTAACAAAACCCTAAAGTGTAACTAATATTATAATTTCAGTTCATATAAACCAAAACTTCTTTAAATCCCAAAGACGAAAATCTTGTCGGGTTTAAACCGTAAAACAATCCTGAATGTCAACAAACCGTAAAACATCATAACTGTTACCAAAACCCTAAAGCGTAACTAATATTATGTCAGTTCATATAAACCAAAACTACTTTAAATCTCAAAGGCGAAAATTTTGTCGGGTTTATATTATTTATCTGGCCACTCACTTCGCGCAATATGCAAATTTGTGTGATGACGTCAAAGGACGGATGCTTCTGTGTGTGGATTTGTGAAACACTGAAGGGTGAAATTTTAAGAAGTTAGTTGAGAATTCTACAACGAGGACTTTTGTGTTCCACATTTCATTTTCGATTTTCTCCGGAAATGTGTAAGTGATTTTCTTTTAAATATTATATTGATAGTTTTATTATAGATAGTTTTTATTATAGATATAAGATATTGATAGTTTTTATTTTGGATTATAAGATTGGCAAATGCTTGTTTTTAATTTGTTTAATAATCGCCAAATGTTACTGAAAGTAAAAAAAAACAATAATGGAATGAAATAAGTGTATTTATTCCACGTGTATTCGCTTGAACGAAGCGAACTGCGAGATGTTATAATTTTTAGACTTGTAGTATCCCGCTATATTTGTGGTCGACGTTAATTTATGTATTGATATATTTGACTATTGTCAATGTGTATCTAAAATATTAATTTTAAAGAATTTCTATTTATATGAAAAATTTTCTACTTTGGGTGATTTAGATTATCGTAGCTATTTTTTGTAGTTGTTGTAAAAGCCGTTCAAAATTACTCTTTAAATCAAAATAACTATGATTTGGGTCAAGATTAGGTATTCGGTATTAACTCATTCGCAACGCAAGAACTTTGTTGCCGCGTAACTTGTTATAGGAATAGTATTATCGAATCCTTACTAGTACAGTCTTCTCTTCCGTTTTAGAAGATAGTGTTAAAAGGACCCGTTGGCTGAGTGGTATAGCTTTCGCGCTAATATGTCAAAGGTCTCGGATTCGAATACCGGATTAGGAAAATTCCCCTAAGCTTTATTTCTTTAGGTTTGCCGATAACATGTAATTGACAAAATTGTGTTTTTTTTGTTTTATTGTAGGGACTATAATATTGTGGTCGCGACACCAATCCTCATGTGGATAAAAAATTACAAAAAGTTCAGAAGAAGATGTGGACTTTTCGTGGCTTCTTCAAGTGAGAACTCAAGGTTTTTTGAAATGTTCTGCTGACAAAACGAAGACTTGTGACATTTAGGACATTGTGGATGCTTTCTTCCAGTCTTTAAGAATTAAACACTGTCGCCTGATGTATGCCTCTGGAGTCTTTATTGTAAATGGTTCAAGTGTCATGTTGGATCAGCTCCGGAAACATGTAAGTCATGACTTTTAAATATTGTTTACAGATTGTAATATTTATTTGTATGAAGATTGCGAAATACGGTTTATAATGACATTACCGATCACCAAATGTTAGTTGAAACTTATTTGGATTTTTTTTAAAAATATAGACAAGTAAACTCATTCGAACCGTTTGCGCGTTAGCAAATTGAATTTCGCGATTTTGAAATTTTTATACTAAGACTGAAATTTAGAATATCTGAGGCCGACGATAATTAATTACATATTTAAATATATTTGTCTTTTATCAACGTGTATCTAGAATATAATATAAATTCTGTTTATGATTTATGATATAAATGAGTTGCTTCAGATGCTTGTAAATTTAATACTTTTTATTGATGCAAAAGTCGTTCAAAGTTATTCTGTTTAAATTAGAATAATTCGACGTTTGAGTCAAGATTAGCTATTCAAAATCAATATTTTTTTATTCATTCTCGACACAGCATATTTTTACATCAAATTATTCAAGGTTATTTCCAATGTAATAAAGCGGAATTTAACGATAATAGCAAAATTATTTTTAACTCTTCCTAGTAATATTTGGCGCAATTAGTGTAACTAGGAATAAGGGACTGATAAGCCGGTGGAAAGGGCTATAAAATTCGATATAAATTCCCAAATTCGAATCCGGCATAGATGTTCCTAGTTTTTTTGTAGTTTACTTAAAAGTTGGTCTAATTGGTATCAAAAGGTCTGATTAGTATAACTTCGTGCTCCTATGTCTGGTCTTCAATTTGAATACCTGATTATACCATGTCTATTTACTATGCGAGCCTCGAAAATACTTTTCCCCCCTATCCCTTCGCTTGGTCTTCTAGGAAACGGAGGGAGCATCGCTTTTCTAAACCTAACACCTTTAAGGTTCTGTTTTGGGGGTTAAGAATCCAAACAGTTCAAACCCAAGTAGGGTGGGGAAAAACACGCTCACGCCGTTTCGAAGAAAACTACATGCTGGTGGGGGAGGAAAATGCTGTTACACAAGCATAGTAAAGTTTCCCCACACATTATTTCATAAGTGGGATGATAAAATAAGGACCAAGTTTGTATGGGAATGAAAGTGTCGGAGTTCTGCCTTCATTTGAATTAGGAGAAAAGCAGTTTCCCTTTTTTTTTTAGAAAAATTGCTTTAATTATGAAAATACGTCCGAAGAGGTTTCAAATCGTACTGAAAGCTGGGTTATGTAATTCAAAGTTGTAAAATCTAGTTGCAAACATATTAAACATTTAAAATTAAAACTTTTGTTTACTGATTATATTTCCCCCTCGGTTTCGTATTTTCAACACCTTGAGCAATAGCCTGAATTCGTTTAAATGCGCCTTAAAGTCGTGATATTTTTTAAAAAGAAAATAACAATTTTCGATTATAATACGTGTCAATCGTTTAACGGAAAAGTAGATTCGCGGAAGTGTATACATGATTTTAAAATATAAATTATTAATAAACAGTTAATTTAAAAAGCTAAATTAAAATATAATTGTATATATATTTTTATAAATACCATGTGTTGCTGGAAAACTTGACATTCAAGTGACATGTTTACTCTCTGTGCCAAACCAACTTTTGTAAAAACAGAGTAAACGGGTAGAGGGAAAAGCGCGATTGGTCCGTTAGTTGGAAACTCTTGTAATTTATATCAACATACAAAATGATCGGAATAAAATTTAACTAAAATACTTTTCATTCCAATAAAATTGGCCAAATTTTCTCGGTTAATATTCAAATCTGTTAGACCTTAAACTAAATTAATGTTTAAACATGTTTTCTGGATTTATTCACAAATTATTTATGGAACTCCTTACATCCGCGGAAGGATCATCTCCAAAGCATATTTTTATTTACCCAACTTAGGTTGGCAAGGAGTGTAAATGTATCCCTAAAAAGATTTAAGGCGGTTTATGGGTGAAAGTAATAATACACTAATTTGTGAAATAGTTGAAATACCATGAGTATATATAGCACTGTTGGCGGAAAATTCATACGCGATATATGCGAAATGTTCAGGATGAAGTCCGAAGTTTATTTTTTTCATTCCATTTCATTATAAAATATAAATGCAAATGTTAACCGCAATTATTTTAACAATTGATTTTAAATTTTCTTTATCAATAGAAATTAAAATTTCGAATTTTCTAGTAATTTAATTTGAAATGTAATTTGTCCAAAATGTAGCTCTTCCGCGCATGGTGTGATATGGAGGTGTGCTTTGGAATGACCTATAGTGAAACTGTTAGTTTTACACTAATTAGCCGAAACCATAATAAGTTATTCAAATGATTGTATATTTAGAGTAGTCGGATACTATGGCTGCGGGTTAGATTGCATTTACATTTAACTGATGAATTAAGAAAACACATTATTTCATTTGTAGAGTGGTTACTTGAACTTTCTAACTTCCTATTTGGTTTGTCAATATCTTATAAATTTTGATTATAAATAAAAAGCCGTTTTTTTGGTCGTAAATTTAGTTTTTAGACTATTTTGAAGACTTGTTTTAATATACTACGTTGATAAGATAGCATCGTCGCTCTAGTGCAACGATAATTCAACCTAACTTTCTGAATGAAAAGTAAATTGGCCAAGTTTAAGGTTGTTTTTATTGCATTAGATTAAAATTAACTCAAAATTTAATCTCTTTAAATTTGCGAAATTGCTTTTCTCTAGAAAAGGATATAGGATAAAAGGATATATATAGGTCATATACAAATTACGTTCTTCACGAAATGCATGCTATTTAAAGTTGTATAAAATGTAACTTATTTTTAACGTAGTTGTAATTTAAAATTAAAACTGTTCTGAGTGTTTCCACCGTAATTGCAATACAAGGAAACAAATCATATGGGCTTCTTTATACGGTGAAATTTAAATACATATCAAGAGTTAATTTTATACACTCACAATGCGTATTGTCTAAGTTACAGGACCTAAAAAACTAGAATGTTTTGCCTTAAGTTGATCAAAAATCTAAATGCGCTTGAATGTCTCGGCAATTTTTATTAAACTTGGTCCATTTTAACTTTTTGGACAAATTTTTTTTAAGGATTGTGCTCTTTTTTACCGATATGCTTTTGTTGTGATTTTAATTTACAAAGCACTTTAAAAAACATAAATTTCCGAGTGTTCTTTATTTTATCATAAAACTAACCACAATATAGCAACTCCAGTTCATACAAGCTCCCATCCTTCCTAATTACAGATCCATGGTGCGGCACGAGGGAAAAAACATTTCCCATCCATAGAATACTTCTCCTTTTGTCTGTGGAAGGTTTTCTGGAGGTAATTGAAGAACCGGGAGAGAAGTTCTTCCCTCTTTCAGGGTCCATTAGCTTCCCGGGGACACGAATTACTTTGACTTACGGCCCGGTGGCCCTCAAACGTTTCGGACAGAAGAATTTCGTGTTTTCTAAGAGAACTGTTTCTTAGAATCTCGATATTGTTTGGATATTGAACTTGATTTGATTCGAAAATGTTACAATTATCACTGAAAGATTATCTTTCCACTGCATTTGCAATATAAGGAAAGAATCAAATCTTAGTCCTTTATACGGTTGAATATAACCAGAAACGAAAATTAAATTAATGCATGAATTTAATAGCTTAATGGTCAAGTCAAACAAATAACAAGAATGTGAGGTTTAAGGATGATATAAAAACCAAAATGTAATAGGAATTTAAATATCTCAGCAACTTATATTAATCTGGACCTTTTTGTAGGGCCAAGCCTTCTTTATGTGGGAACTATGCTTTTATTTTACAGATACGAGTTGTTTCGGATTTTAATTTACAAAAAAAATCATAAATGATCTTAATTTCATTATAAAAACCAACCACATAATAGCCCCTCCAATTCATACAAGCCCCATCCTTCTTAATTAAAGATCCATTTTGATCTGCACAAGGTAAAAAAAACCCTTCCCCATCCATAGAATACTTCTCCTTTTGTCCGTGGAAGGTTTTCTGGAGGTAATTGAAGAACCGGGAGAGATGTTCTTCCCTCTTTCAGGGTCCATTAGCTTCCCGGGGCACACGAATTACTTTGACTTACGGCCCTCAAAGGTTTCGGTCTGGACTACTGAAGAATAGTGTTTTCTAGGAAAACTGTGTCTTCGAATCTTGTTATTGTTAGTCTATTTATTTGATTTGAAAATATTACGAATGAAACTTAAACTATCCCTGTAAAACTATAAGTGAAATAAACGGAAATTTTGTGGATTGGTGAATTGCGCCTTTCCCTATGGAGTTATGGAGGGAAAAATCCCCATGGAGTTCTAAATGTTTATTATATTGATTCTAATTTTTGAGTCATTAAAGAGTCAAAATAATTTTGGGACCAAAGAATTTCGTGTGTTTTGGAACCTGTTTCTTGGAATCCTGTTATTTCTAGTCTACTGATCTTTCCTTGATACGAAATGATTATAAATAACTAGGTTTTTAATGATGTGAACTGTTCAGTATCTCTTGTCCCCAATTTTAGTTTGTTTTTGTTTGTTAGTGATTACTATACTTATTACCTACTTGGCATACTATACTTAATTTTTAAAAAAAATATTTTTTTATCGATTAAAATTTACTTTTAATATTTGCTGGAAAGACACGTCAATTTAGTGATATTAGAGGTTTGGAAAGGCATTTTTTTGGGGTTCTATGCATAAACGAACAAGCATGCAATTTTTTATAATTAATAAACATTTTAACATTTGTTTTAAGGCAAAATGTTTCATAAATTTATGACCTTTCTGTGAGATCTCCGAAATTGGCTTGACCATTTTTCTATACAATTAATAAATCGGTCACATAAGTATCGGTATTTTTGAAACGCTTGAACGATCTAGTTTATAGTAGAAAAAAATAGTATTAGGAGAAATTGTAAAATGAATTTGTTAGTGAATTTATTATGGATTTTTGCTACACAACTTGCATCACGCGGTCCTCTAAATCGAAGCGGTTAACAGATGGAAAAAATATCTAAAAGTTCTCTTCTAAAAAGGTCCACACTGGCCAATGGGTACCTAGAATTTCCCTTTCTATTTTTTCTAGGAATGCGATATATTTATATCTCAGGCGAGAGTTTTTGGTAACGGTGTTTGTGAATCTTTTTTGGGGGCGATGGCCTCAGTCAGAAATTGTATTCCTTTTGACTAGTTTGAATTTGTGACAGTAGTGGAATATTGAATGGGGACCTTTTTACTTTTTACGCATTTTTGGCGCTTCGGTATTGAAATTTATTGAAACTATTTTGTTGTAGTTTGTAAATAAAATGTGGCTAAAATTTTTTAGAATTATGATTCAAGAAACTGAACGTTTGACTCCATTTTTAAACATCGTTTATAATTTCAACGTGTTCAACTAGTAAATCAAATAAAAATATATTATAAAGGTAGCCTTTAAAAATATTTTTGATGTTAAAATAAATCCTGCATTGAATATATAGCACTATAAAATAAGTAGATAGATTGAAAGTTTCTTTTTGTTATGCTTCCTAATCGTGCATAGAAGAAAAACTATATCCAACCCAATTAAGCGTGCTATGCAAGATTTTAATTAGTTTTTCCAATTGCGTTATAAAAAAAATTATAGTATCTAATTTCTATTTTTGTGAAGAGATGTACACTCTTGAAACGAGGGAAATCCACTCCAGTAGAAGTGCATTTTCGACACTGGAAAGGAGTGAAAATTAACTCAGACTGAGTTAAAATCACTCGAATGGAGTGATCCTGTCGGAGGTTTAACACACAAAGGATCCACTCCAAAAGGGAAGTGCATTTTCTAGACTAGGAGTGAAAATTAATCAGACTGAGTTAATATCGCTCGTTTTAAGAGTGTTTATGTAATATAAGCCGACAGGGAAACGCAGTTAAAGTAAATCTTCTTTATTTAGCTGCGACATAGGTAAGAAATCAATTGACCGTCTGCTGTCGACGAGGGTTGAGGATGGAATGTCACAAAGATGGTGAAACATCTACGAGTCTCAATCAGACTGACCAATGAGAGACAATAGTTTGTTATGGGAAAGTTGTTAAAAATGTCAACGCGTGGGTAGATGAATCACAAAAGTTCGTGGGAAAATGACTGTTTCTCGGGACAGTGTGTGTTTGGGATGTTATAATGCTAAGTGATATTAAGATTATTTAAAAGGAAATTAAGTTATGAAAGTTAATGGAGGGTAACAAAAATAAGTTTTTGAGGAGTTTAAATCAGAATATGGGGGGGGGGGGGTCATATATATTAAAGAATTTCGACGTGCGAGCATTTAGTAGTTTTTTTGAAGTATACTTCAATTTCTATACATATTTGTGGAAATAAATTAAACAATTGAATCGGTGAGTGCAGAAACAACGTCAGTCACTGACTAATGTTTCTGCACTCAACACTTGAAACAAACGTCCTGTATTTACGGAACTACTCAACAGACTAACGTAGTTTTTCACCCATCACGCATCTTGCCTTTCTACGCTTATTTTCATTGAAAACGAGTTTTCGGATTTTTTGGACTGAAGTGGTTTCTGCACTCACCGATTCAATTATTACTAAAATAATAAAGAATAACAACAATATTCTTAAGTAAAAAATGACGCCATGTTAATCACATTTATTTAGATCTAAAGAAACGACAAAATTGGGTTCCGCCATTAGAGCAATATTAGATTCGTATGTTCAATAAAAACAAGCCTTTTAGTCAAATTGAAAGTACTAGTGTAGTTTAAACTTTTTATAAACGTGAATAGTTATAAATGAAATGCCGCTTGATTAAAGAATCTTTTTGACGTTGCATTAAGAAGTTAAATAATTTTTTGGTGCTTTCTAAATAGTTAATTAGTCTGTTAATTTTAAGTAAATGTATCTTGTTTATACATCCGAAACTTTTTTAGGATATTAATTTTCTAAGAATTCATTTTCAATTAAACTAATGCAAATAAAAAATAAGTTCCTTGAAAAAGATAATTAATTTTTTTTAAATCTTAGAATGAAGTCAATTGATTCGGTTTAAATAAGGCAACTACAAAATTAGAAAACGCGGTTTTGCCTTTAAAAATATTTATACATGTGGATGCATTGTCCGGTAGAAAAAAAGCAAATACGGGTAGCTTTAGGGTTAAATGGACGTTGAGAATTTGTATTTCTAGCGATGCCTTATCAAGAACTCGTGTATCAAAATATTTTTAATATTTCCTCAAACTGTAATACCGGATCATACAAAAAAATCGATTATTTTTTTATTAGGTTTTGAACTCTTACGTTTGCCTGAAACTACTCTACAGCTGAAAACTGAACTGAAGCGTACTGAACTGTACACAAACTTAACTACGTACTTCGAATTTGATACACGAGTTCCAGGTTCCTATTCGAACATCATTTTAAAGTTTGAGAAAGTTGCGCACACGAAAACGGTAGCTGTCATAAAAATATCTATGTTTAAAAGTTATTGGAATTTTATGGTATATAATTACGTCGTATATAATTATCGTGGTATATAATTATCGTGGTATATAATTATCGTGCAAATGTATTGATTTATTCAGCGGTAATTGAATGTCGTGCAGTGATACACACTTTGTTCGATCTCCAAGTTCGAATTGATTGACTAAATATTTCTTCCAAATGTTTTTATTATGATGTTAAACGTATTTTAAGAAAGGTAAAATCTTTTCTGACTAAAAAATAATTTAGAATTTGCTATTATTTCATCCGAATTCAAATTATGTTAAATTATGTGAGAATGCAGAATTTGAGCATTGAAATGACAATAACCAATGAATTATTTGACTTATTACTAATAGCTATGAAAAGAATCTCTATGGGCGAAGGGGTCGCCGAGTTGACTCCTCCACCAGGCTCAGTACGATTACTCTGTGTAACGGAGTGTTAAAAGAAATAGAGCTTTTATAACAACGATAATTTAATTAACATTACTAAAAACAACTAATGTAAACAAAACCAACAATAGTTAATTGAGCATAATTAGGGATGCTCAACGAGCGGTTCCGGAACGGCAGTGTTGCCGAAAAGAGGCGTTGCCGCAAAGAGGAAAGTGAGTTCGTAAAAACAGTTCGTTTTAAACAAGTTCCAGTTCCGATGTGTTGCCATCGGAAGATAACTTGGATCACTTGGTCGGACGATGCTGGTCGGACTAGCGCTGCATCCAGTTGTAGCGCAATGCCGCCACATCTCGTTGCTTTTAAATGAACTAGTACTAAGTCTTAAAACAAAATGCTATTTTGAATAAGGTAGTAACTCAAGGGCTTTCAACTTTGAGCAATTTTCTTCTAAATTAAAGCCAAATTAACTAATCTAAAATATAAAATAACTAAGTAGAGAATTAGTGTACAGAATGTGTCGAAATTTTTGGAAAATATTCAAGTAAACAAAATATTCAAAGTAACGAATTTATGTTTTTTGATTTCTCGAAAATTTCAATTTCGGAGTTTATTATTCAAAAAGCAGATTCATTCTATGTATTGTAATTTTCACTAAAGAATTAATGTTTAAAATTACTTTAAAAAAAACTGAATTTCCTTAAAATGCTTTGCAGATTTCGCTTTGAAATTTAAGTGATTTTTTTTTCAGTTTGTCTTATGAATAGTTAGATTTTAAACTTCTATTTTCTATATTTTAATATGAATTTCAAGTTTTATTCTTTAAGAGATTCTTAACGCAGAATAATTTAATATTTTTGCATAAATAGTTTATTTAAATGAGTATTTAATCTCCTAAACACAATGTGTGCATGTCTGCTGAATTCTAATATGTGAATTTTGTCGTTTTGGAATTCAGTGGGAAGGTTTCAAACATTTTTTTTGTAATATCGCGAATTATACTCAGTTAGACGAAATAGTTTATGCAAAAGAATTCCAATAAATAATTAAAAAAAATTCTTTTACTGTAGATTTTATTTATGTCTGTCGTCTACATAAAAACTTAACAAATTTCTTTTGTGTAGTCCTTAAGTTTTTGTCGAAGTTATGATTCTGGGAAACTTAATCGAATTTTAAAATGTAGAACTGGTCGAATCAGCAGGGATGTATTCTTAAACTTTTTCTTTTTCAATAAATTTTAAATAACAGAGCGTAGTGGGAAGGTCCCCGACAAACTTGGCGGTTTTCAACATTTGATTGTTTTTTTGTTAAGAATCGAAACTATACATTTAATAATTTACATCCGAAGAAAAGCAGATTAAGATTTCTTGCGTATTTTTGTTTGGTTTTGCACTTACTTTGCTATTTATAATGTAATAATATCTAACTAAAGATTTTGTAGTGTAATTGGCAAGTTAAAAAGAACTTTAAATTAAAAATCAAGGTTGTTTAGTACAATCCGCTCTTAACGGTTGCGTTGGGTGCCTACTCGTGTGTTGGCTCGTCACCTGACTGTGGTTCTAAATAACCACGCCGTCACCAAAATGCGATGATAATTCAAGCTAAAACCTCTTAGTACGATACAGAAAGGTTAATGATGCATGGAATTAGTCTATACTCCATTCCATTTTGTCAATAAAATTTTGTAAAACTTTAAAGTGTCATTCCTGATCATGTGATTTGGCAGTTTAAAAAATATGCCATTAATAAACCTAAAAATATGTACAAGGATTCGAGTTGGATTTCTCTAAGTATTTCCCTTACACTTTACTTCCTTTCAATATTCAATGCAAATACAAGAGCTATTTTTGTAATTTCTTCCTCTTCATTTCTAGCAACAAAAATTTTCGATATCTGTTTCGCCTTGCGTTGTCACAGCCATTCTCTGGCTACAGGCAGCAACGTGCGAAGAAAAGGGGCGTATTGGCAAAAATTCAGGGGAATTGTATGAAATTAACATTTTTTATTGTTTAAGGGGTCATAGGAGTCTTAAAAATGTGCAAAGAAGGTATTACAAAAAAAAAGTTTGATCTCTCATGTCATTTTTGAACTACTCAATGTATAAGTATAATTTTTTCATATGTAATTCTACAAGATTTATTTAATATGAAACAAATTGTAAAATTTATGAAACTTTAGCCAAAACTAAAATAAATGATATTAAACATAAAGCTATTTGAACACATTGGGATTAGGCTTGCGCGGCAAATTGTGAGGTCAAAATTGAGAAAATGACTTTATATTGTAAAAATATGTACAAACAAAGACTTATACCTAAATTCTCAGCTCAATTTTAATTACAAATTATTTTAAGAACTTTTTTCTAAAAAAATTAACAATTTTTTTTAAATTTTGATTAATTTTTAAAAAAAATCATAATTTCTAATTAAAATTGAGCTGAGAATTTAGGTATAAGTCTTTGTTTGTACATATTTATACAATGTAGTAATTTTCTTGGTCATTTTTTCAATTTTGACTTCAAAATTTGCCGCGCAAGCCTAATCCCAATGTGTTCAAATAGCTTTATGTTTAATATCATTTATTTTAGTTTTGGCTAAAGTTTCATAAATTTTAAAATTTGTTTCATATTAAATAAATCTTGTAGAATTACATATAAAAAAATTATACTTGTATATTGAGTAGTTCAAAAATGACATGAAAGATCAAACTATACTTTGTAGTTCCTTCTTTGCACATTTTTAAGACTCCTGTGACCCCTTAACCTATTCTGTACCAAAATTCCACATTCGGAAAGGCAGTAGAGGCGCAATAACCGTATTTTCTGTTATTCCTGTGATGTTAAGACATTTGACAATACTTTTTGCATAATGCCTATATTAATATCTTGCGACGTGGTCCAAGCTTGGGGAAATTTTTTAAAACCTCCCCACAAGCAATTAACACTTTAATTAGTTCCGAAACTGACCTGGTCCGATAGAAGATCAAAATATTAGTTTTCAGCCTTTGATTACAGGCAAGTCATTTATTTCTATTAAAAAATGAAGTTGAACAAAGGTTAATATAAGAGTTCGTAATTTTTTTTCAAATTTTTCAAAGTTTTAGTAGTTAATGTCGAAGGCATTTTGCATTAAATACAATGTTAAAATAATATGTTAACAACAAATGAGCGATAGGGCCTTTTTTGTTGTGTTTAAAGCACAAAAATGTATTTTTAGAGCTTAAGGCTTGTCTCTCAGTAACTATTAAAACAACTACTTTGCAAAAGACTCTTAAGCATATATTTGTATGAAAAGTACATAATGTTTAGATTAAAAATATACTTGTAGGATTTTTCTCGGGTCTTGAGAGGTTAATACACCTTTTTTCCGCGTACGGTGCGACATCTACGCATAATTCCCGGCATGGAAATCGAAACTGAGTCGACCAACAACAGATACTCTTTGCTTATTTCTGACATGTCACGGTACGGAGGACTTTCTTCATGCATAAAGCATCCCCCAAATAGGAGCCACCTCATGCATATTATCGTACTTTTTAGCATGATCAAAAGACCGGTCGGGCGCGACTTCCAATTTCCGATTTCTGGTTCATGTTTGTGACGTTTCTTTGATTTGGGTTCCTTCAGGAGAGGAGTGATTTATTTGTTATCTCGATCAAAATAGATTTTATGGGTATTGTGACTGGGTTTTAAATATTATAATAAAAATCTTGAAAGTACTCCAATTATTCTCTGAATAGAAAAAAAATTATAATTTAATATTTTTCATTTAGTTTAATAAGTGATTTATTTTGATATTAGGTAAACTTTGAATATTAAAACATTGTTTAGAATTTAACGTGTCGGAATATAATCAGAAGAATCAAAGCATTCAACTAGCACCTTCTATTTCAATTAGCATTGTTTACTTGGTCACTAAAACGTTGTAATTTTATCTTAAAGTTTGATGGTTTTTTTTATTATACTCTTTTTATAATTGGAGATTATAACACCTTACTGTCTGGGCGGCGTTGCGTACGATGTGTTTATAAGTTGCATTAGGTGCCGACTACTTTCTCCAATTTTTAACATCATTTGCATTTGAATAATTTTGTGTTTTACTCCAAAAATCTCCAATTTGTCCAATCACACCTCTTTACCGCGCACTGTGAGACATCTACGCATAATTCCCGGAATAGAAATCGAAACAGAGTCGACCAACAACAGAGATACTCTTCTTTGCTTGTTTTTGACATGTCACGGTACGGAGGACTTTCTTCATGCATAAAGCATCCTCCAAATAGGAGCCACCTCATGCATATTATCGTACTTTTTAGCATGATCAAAAGGCTGGTCGGGCGCGACTTCCGATTTCCGATTTCGGGTTCATGTTTGTGACGTTTCTTTGATTTGGGTTCTGTCAAGAGAGGAACGGGTTTTGTGCTTATTTCGCTCAAAATGGATTTTATTGGTAGTTTGATTTTTATGTGGACTGTTAGTTGAATTGAGGTGCAGTTAAGGATTTAAATTTTATTATTCTAAAATTGAATACTCAAATATCATATTCATATTATTTTTTAACTACCAAAACATTATAATTTAATTACATCATAAACTTGAGTGTAAGTCAAATATCAAAAACTATTATCCGATATGTTAGATTCTTAAAGACTTTCAATACACATCTTATAATTAAATAAGCATTTTTTACTAAGTCACTAAAAGCAATTTAATTTAGAAATATTTTCTGATTTTTATTCGATCATTTAAGTTCATATGAAAAGTGTATTTGCAAATCTCGCATTCTCTAAAATATTGCTGCGATGTAGGGTCATTTAGAGAGGCTCAGTGGTAGTGCTTCGCACTGCACGCCACAGGTCCGGGGATCGAATCGCGGATTGGGCGACGTTGACCCATCCTTTAATCCCTTAAGTGTATCGATGAAATGGGTACCTAGAATGCTTGGGAACGAAGTACAGGGGGTTCCCCGTAAGGCTGACCACTTTACCGTGACATATGCCTAGCACACTAGGTCACGAACGCTGAAATAGGCACGGCAGGCCTTTACCCACTAATGGACTGTTGCACCGAGTATTTCAGTTTTTAAAAAATTCATTTAGACGAAATCTCTAATGACTGAGTCGGACCCTATCTTAGTTATACTTTGGATAATTTGAGTTTTTCAATTACATCATTCATTTTTTTTCCATGTGGTACGATAATAAAATCGCTTAAAGCGTTAGTAATTAGGAAATTGAAATATACCTCAGGGGAAGGAGTCTTATCAACACGTTTACCTGCTTTAAAAGAAATTACCTGTTTAATTATAATAAAATATGCTCTTTAAAAAGATAGTAAAACTCCCTTTTCTCCCAGTAAAGGAAATAAGCAACAGATTAAATTCTCGTTGCTATCCTCGTATTTTTTATCGTTAGAAAAAGTGCTGTATTAATTCGTAGCCTAAAGCGTTCATTAAAAATGTATTGCTTGTTATGATGATTTCCCATTAATGAAATAAAGGGATTAAAAGTGAAAAAAGTTCCATCAAACGATTTATTAAGAAGGTAGTGGTAAAAGTAATTTTAGTTTTTCATTATCTTAAAATTGAAAGTTGCCGAATTCTCGCTATTACAGGGTTGGGAAGAAAAAATTACCTAGAAAATAAATTCGAAGAAAAATTGGTGACTTATTTTCATCAAAACTTTTAAGTTAATCGCATTGAGTTTCTAAGAATTTTAATTTCTTTTTGTAAAACATATGCGTAAATCCTTTTGTAATAAAAATATACTTAGTATCACTGAGATAAATAAGTTTTTATCGGTCTTGTATCGTAATTTTAATTAAAAAATTAGATTGACTATCTGCAAAATGCAATTCATTTACGGAATACTTAGTATTCAAAATAAAAATGTAAAAATTAATATCACCAATTGAAAATTATTACGGCAACAGTGATTCCTCATAACGGGGATGCGGATCCCAGTCGGTAAGGCGCTTATTGTGCAGGTGAAAGGTCCCGAGTGTGGACCCGGACATTGCAAAGTATTGGCCGATCTATAACCAGGACTGTGAAACCGAAAAGTTTGAAAAAAACTGCGTGTAGAATTGTATTGCACATTAGGTATGCTTCATACATCCCTATATTGCGTGCGATGTCTGTCCTAAAAGTTGCGTTGAGTGCTTTCTCGGGTGTCGGCTCGTCACTCGACTGTGGTTTTAAAATACAACTCCCGTTGACTTAAGCCTTTCTGTAGCTCTATCCCGAAGATTTCTCAACTAATTAAGATAAATAACTAAACTATAATATAAAACTAACATAAAATTTATTCAGTTCGACGAATCATACCCCGTGTAAGGGAGTGCACGTTAAATGTCCTTCAAAGTCCCGACGCTGCGTACGATGTCAACCTTAACGAGTGCGTTGGGTGCTTAACACTTTACCTACGGGCGTCGACTGACCCGTAGACTAAAAATCTTCTAGACCAGCAACTTAATCTAATGCCTAGCTCTTCTAACGTGTCGAAAGCAACTAAAACACTATTAAAGGTTGATTTGTTGATTGGCATAATTGTACTTTCAATTGTAGGGGTACTGTTTCTTCTGAATGTTCTCTGTTAAAAAAAGTTACCCACTAGTGATTATTTCATCCGTTAGTCATCCTTTTACATCGGACCTTTTTGACTATGTGAACAAATAACATTTTGAGTTAATTGCATGACATAAAATTTGCATAAGGGTCCGTCTTAATATTAAAAATGTTACGAACTTTAAAATTTTCAATAGCAACACCCAATTTTAATTACTTAGAAATGTGAAAAACCCTCGAAAACCCCTAAATCTAAGTTTTTGTTACATTTGGATGAATATTTGACGAGTTATTCAATCGAATCACTTGTGGATCTTTGGGGGACCATGTCTAAAATGACAAGCGTAGTCAGTCTGTAGGTTTATTAATGGAGAAAAAGAAGCACAAGGTCAAATATCTTGAGGATGGGCCAACGAGGGATATAAAAGTCAATGAGTAGCTGTATATATTCAAAATTAAAGTCAAAAATAAGTTGTAGTAAAAAAAATAGATCCCTATCGTCACTTGATAAGGGTTCCAAATTACGAGATGTCATTGGCTCTGTTAAATCTCCTAAAGGTGACTGCAAATAGGCAGCCAGAAACCATTACATTAGTTCCCTTAGACACAAAGGGGGCGCGCTAGTTTCTATGTCAATTTCAATGTAGAAATTCTCCAATGAGAGTTTGAAACTTAGAGTGTTCTTAGTCTATGGGTCAGTCGACGCCCGTAGGTAAAGTGTTAATTGTCGGCTCATCAGTCGTCTGGTTCTAAAATACGACGCCCGTCTCCGATAGCTCTCGTGTAGCTCTTGTGCGACGATAATTGAAGAGTACAGGGGAAGAACCACTTTAATTCGTAGATGGCTTTCCTTAATAGCCTCTTTGGGGATGATAGCGAGAAACCGCCTAAACTGGTCTAAAGAAACCGGTTTCCGCCTTGTTTATCTTTCACGGCAACCCTGTTTTACACAAGAGATCAGTGGATACGAGTCATACGCTGGTACTGCGAATGAAGAACCGAAAGAAAACCCGGTTTCCGGTCGCCAATGTCCGCTAAGCAGTCACAAATACGGGAAGACTCTAAAGAAATCAAGCGGTTCTTCCACTGTAATCTTCAATTCAAAACCTAACCTAAAATTGCTTCAAATAATTCGCCAAATTGTTTTTTTTTGGGCGCATCTCGCAAGCGATGACAGTTTCTTTTGGCAAACCAGTTACTGCACTGTTTTTCTTTCGGCAGCAACTTCCTCTTAATCTAACCTCATAGTCTGCAAACAGTAAAAATCTGCCAGACTTTAATGACCGTTATCGAATTACATTATGTAAACGGGTGTCTTGTGTTTAACAGGCAATCGCTCACCATTCTCAATAATAATGTCAAAAATATTTGCTCTTGTGTAATTAGTTTTGGTAATTGGTTGGTTGACGGATCGTCGCGCTGGGGATATGATAGTTAAAAAATTGTTAGTTTAAGTGAATAATGATGGTAATGTGACTAAATTGAAGGCTTCTGTACAATATTAGGAAATGATGTAAATTTGTTTTAAAGTTTTAGATATTTATAGAGTAACTTTTTAACTACATGTCACTCAATACTGTTAGCGAGAAACTACGAAGATATCAAGAAGATATCAGTTTTAGCTATTAAATCCTTTAAGGGGTCACAGGAGTCTTAAAGATGTGCAAAGAAGGTACTACAAAACATAGTTTGATCTTTCGTGTCATTTTTTTAACTACTCAATGTATGAGTATAATTTTTGTATATGTAATTCTACAAGATTTATTTATTATAAAATAAGTTTTAAAATTTATGAAACTTTAGCCAAAACTAAAATAAATGATATTAAACATGAAGCTATTTGAACACATTGTGATTAGGCTTGCGCGGCAAATTGTGAGGTCAAAATTGAAAAAATGACCAAGAAAATGACTTTATATTGTACAAATATGTGCAAACAAAGACTTATACTTAAATTCTCAGCTCAATTTTAATTAGAAATTATTTTTAAAAAAATTTAAAATCAAAATTTTTAAATTTTTATTAATTTTTTTAGAAAAAAGTTCTTAAAATAATTTCTAATTCAAATTGAGCTGAGAATTAATGGCAATTAATTTTTGGGGAAATTTTAGCATAAACAAAACACATAAACAAGTGGTCTCATTCGAATGCTGTGGTTGCCAATGAATGCTTTTCTCTTCTTGGTGTAAAAGGTTCATTGGCCACTAATTTATTCGATGTTTCCGCGCTACTGCGGTCAAGCCGAATGCTGTGGTTGCCAATATTTGAATGCTTTTCTTTTCTCGTGTGTGCAAGGTTCATTTGCCACTCTTTTCATTCTATGTTTCCGTGCTACTGCGGTGAAGTCAAATGCTGTGGTTGCCAATATTTGAATGCTTTTCTTTTCTCGTGTGTGCAAGGTTCATTTGCCACTCTTTTCATTCTATGTTTCCGTGCTACTGCGGTGAAGTCAAATGCTGTGGTTGCCAATATTTGAATGCTTTTCTTTTCTCGTGTGTGCAAGGTTCATTTGCCACTCTTTT
Organism: Hylyphantes graminicola; assembly: GCA_023701765.1. Taxonomy (NCBI): domain Eukaryota; kingdom Metazoa; phylum Arthropoda; class Arachnida; order Araneae; family Linyphiidae; genus Hylyphantes; species Hylyphantes graminicola. The sequence continues at coordinate 11,163,057 of CM043116.1, forward strand.
CATTCTATGTTTCCGTGCTACTGCGGTGAAGTCAAATGCTGTGGTTGCCAATATTTGAATGCTTTTCTTTTCTCGTGTGTGCAAGGTTCATTTGCCACTCTTTTCATTCTATGTTTCCGTGCTACTGCGGTGAAGTCAAATGCTGTGGTTGCCAATATTTGAATGCTTTTCTTTTCTCGTGTGTGCAAGGTTCATTTGCCACTCTTTTCATTCTATGTTTCCGTGCTACTGCGGTGAAGTCAAATGCTGTGGTTGCCAATATTTGAATGCTTTTCTTTTCTCGTGTGTGCAAGGTGTGCGGAAGGTTCATTGGCCACTCTTTTCAGTCGATGTTTCTGCGCCGTAAAGTTGAATGCTGGGGTTTCCATTTTTGGCATTGGGTAAACAATAAACGTATGCTAAACCTAAACCCCCCCTCTAAAACTATTTAGTGTGTTTACGAATTATAATAAGCATATTTTAAATCATGTATAAATTAAACTTGTGCCAATTAGCCTTAACCGTATGAAGTTCTAGTACCCCATAACAGACGAATTAAAATGGACTTGCTCAGTATCGTCTGGTTGTTAGTAAGGTTTTTTGAAAATTGATTGATCCTGGACCCCTAGAAGAGACATATGGGTTCCAGTACTTTAGCCAGTTGTCAATTAATGACCTATGTGCCTCATCGACTTATGGTCTCTCGTGCCCCGTCAATTGACAGAGGTTTAAATTTAAGTTTTGTTGTCAATAGCCTTGTATCTTTATCACGTTAATTCAGGGATTTATTTTTATTTGGTTATTTGGATGACGAAAGTTTTAAGTTTTCATTCTTGAAATTTCGTGATTTAGCTCGATGCTCTGTTAAATCAGTGGATAATTAATAATTTGGATCTATTGTATTTAGAGAAAATTTAGTACCTAGGATATATTATATTTAGCGAATATTTAGTAATTTTTAGTATTCAGATAATATTATACAGATTATAATGATAATTTATTTAACGCAAAAATAATAATTAGAGGCAAATCAAAAGAAATCGCTATGAAAGCATTGTCTTGTATTATAATGAGAAAATATTGAAATTGCTAAATATTAAATTGAATTAATTAGATCAAATCATCACAAGTCATTCCAAAAAGAATCAAAAAAAGAAACTGGAACTGTTGCTTCTCATGGCGTGACACATGCCCATTTCATACAACGCCATATTGGAGAAGAATCTGTCAATATAGCAACCCTGTTACGATTCCGATACTCGAAAAAAAAAAAGCTTAAAGCAATCAAAATCAATGGATTCCGCTCAAAGAATTCATTCAGAAACACGACCGACGTCTCAGACCATCGATAAATGTTTGCTCAGAAGTAAAGAATAATTGAAGAACTTCTTCAATTCCAGCTTTTTCCCTCCTCCTCTTTCCACATTCTTTTCAAAGAATTTCAAAGACCAAATCGGGGGAAAAAATCCCCTAAAAATCGGGAACTAAATCCGGAATTCTTGTATAATGATCCTTGGTTGAGACTTTAATGCCGCAATAATTACTAAGGCCTATTAGAGACTTATTCTTACGTTGCGTCCCTTTCTTAAAGAGATGAATCGTTGTGGGAATTAGTTTTTTTAGGGAATTCCGAGTGTCTTTTATGGAGTTGGGTTTAGGTAAGGCAATGTGTTTCTTGACATAGTAGAACATTGTTGACGTTTGGAGCTTGTTATTAGCCAAAATGACGAGATTTTACTTCAAATTATTCTTCAACTGTATGCAAAGTTTGATAGATAATACAAATTCGGAATCTTGAATACAAGTTTCAGCCTTTGATTACAGGTTTCAGGCATTTCTACAAAAATGAAGATGAACGATGGTCATTACAATATTAGAGCTCTTAAAATTTTTAAATTTTTTTTCAAACTTCTCAAAGTTCTTTTTGTAAATTTTAGAGGCATTTTGCATTAAAAACAATGCTAAAATAATCCGCCAACCATAAGTGATACGGCCTTTTTTGTTGCGCTTATAACAATTTTTTTATGGAGTATCAGGCGTGTCCCTAAGTAGCTATTAAACATATTATTTTAAACATTTCTTTGTAAAACAGGCTTTTTAATATGTTTAGATTGAGAATATAAGTGTAGGAGTTTTGCCTTGTCTTAAGTGGTTTATAAGACTTCCTTTGCCATTAGCCCTAGTGTAGATTTAGCTCTAAATCATTCTCCAAAAGGCTTGTTTTGGTTCTTGCAAGCGATGACAGATACACTTGGCAAAGCGTTGTTTGCACTGTTTTTCAATCGGTAGCAACTTCATCTTAATTTAACCTCGTAGTCTGCAAACAGTAAAAATCCGCCAGACTTTAATGACCGTTATCGAATTACATTATGTAAACGGGGTTTCTTGTGTTTAACAGGCAATCGCTCACCATTCTCAATAATAATGCCAAAGATATTTGCTCTTGTGTAATTAGTTTTGGTAATTGGTTGGTTGACGGATCGTCGCGCTGGGGATGTGATAGTTAAAAAATTATAATGTTAGTTTAAGTGAATAATGATGGTAATGTGACTAAATTGAAGGTTTCTGTGCAATATTAGGTAATGATGTAATTTTTTTAGGTTCCAGTTATTTCTTGTCTTTAACTACCGGTCCCTTAAGGGGTCTAAGGAGTCTTAAAAATGTGCAAAGAAGGCACTACAAAACATAGTTTGATCTTTCATGTCATTTTTGAACTACTCAATGTATAAGTATAATTTTTATATATGTAATTCTACAAGATTTATTTATTATAAAACAAGTTTTAAAATTTATGAAACTTTAGCCAAAACTAAAATAAATGATATTAAACATGAAGCTATTTGAACACATTGTGATTAGGCTTGCGCGGCAAATTGTGAGGTCAAAATTGAAAAAATGACCAAGAAAATGATTTTATATTGTACAAATATGTGCAAACAAAGACTTATACCTAAATTCTCAGCTCAATTTTAATTAGAAATTATTTTAAAAATAATTTAAAATCAAAATTTTAAAATTTTTATTAATTTTTTTAGAAAAAAGTTCTTAAAATAATTTCTAATTAAAATTGAGCTGAGAATTTAGGTATAAGTCTTTGTTTGTACATATTTGTACAATATAAAATCATTTTCGTGGTTATTTTTTCAATTTTGACTTCACAATTTGCCGCGCAAGCCTAATCACAATGTGTTCAAATAGCTTCATGTTTAATATAATTTATTTTAGTTTTGGCTAAAGTTTCATAAATTTTAAAACTTGTTTTATAATAAATAAATCTTGTAGAATTACATATAAAAAAATTATACTTATACATTGAGTAGTTAAAAAATGTCACGAAAGATCAAACAATGCTTTGTAGTATCTTCTTTGCACATTTTTAAGACTCCTTAGACCCCTTAATACTGTTGGCGGAAAAACTACGAATATATCAAGAAGATATCAGTTTTAGCTATTAAATCCTTTCAGTTTTGCACTTATAGGCTCGATACTGGTTTAAACTATCTTTAAAAGATTTCTCTACTAGGGTAGGATTTTTTTTTTTTTAATTTTTTTAAAAATTGACAAAAAAAAACTGGGTTTAATTTGAAATAAAACTAAACCATGACCCTATCAAAATGCAATAAAACCTAAATCAAACCTTCGTAATTTAATTCTTTAGAATCCAATATGATATTTATAGCTTGGTAATTATATCTAATGCTGACAATGTTTTTAAGTTCACTGACCTTTTCCTGATTTGAAAATTTAATTTTAACTAATTACCGTTGACTATTTTAGAGCTATCTGTGTAATATGATATTGTATTACTGCTCTTGGGGTGCTATATGATTTATCTTAGGGTGTCTATACATATTTATAGGTTAGGAGGATATTACCTACCTGTTAGATTTAGTGATCGTATAGGATTAGATTATTCTGTGATACTTCAAGTTCACCAAGAATGAAATTGAAGTTATGCAAGTACATTTTGCGTTGCTATAGTTGGCCAAATTTAAGAGTTAGCTATTACTTAAAGTTACAATAAACCGCAACCCGGAATAATAGACAATTCTGGTTAAATAACTATTTATTTATTTAAGTACCTAACACATACACGAGTATAATATATGACAATAATTAACACACTTAAAAGGGGATATCGAGTCCGAGGAAGTGGGAGATAGAATATGACACTTACTCCAATTCCAGATCATCATCCTTGTAGTTGAATCTAATCGTTTTAATTTAGAATACTAGAGAGTATACCCAGTCATGGGGTAATTAATTAGAATTTAAAATTAAGTCTGATGAAAATTATAAGTACATTAGAATTCTCTTATCGTTGAAGAAGGTTACTCTGATAGAACATACAGGCTATAAGCCTAAAGTGGAAGGTCATTTAAGAATGGTGATTCGAGATCAAGTGCTGCTACTTCGTTCCTCTTGCTCTGACCCCTCATCAGAGATTTTTAGATCCGCCTACTTTTTAAATTTTAAAACCTGCCCTCGAGGCTATTACCCACTTAGGGCCAAATTCACTCCCTTCGACTTCCTTTCCCCTTTTTTTTATTGGAGCGAGGGTGTCAGAAACGGAAAAGGACTTCCGACGCAATTCTCACCGATTGGCTTATCGGCTCCTTTGATTGCGTCGGGTTCCCACCTTGATTCTAGGAATCGCGAGATGTTTTTCCGAAAACTCGAAAACATGGTTACAAAAGGGCTTCTGCCCCATACCAAATCCTATTGTAAAATAACGTCAAGTTCGCCATACTCACAAAAGATCACTCTTAACAAACTGCCCAGATCATAATGGCTCGACTCGCCTCCAACACCAAAAATGACCCTGGGCTGAGTCAAGGTGACCGTGGTCACAAGGTTCTTCACCCTCAATACCTAACCCGTATCACCTTTGATCCACCGCATTTAATCCTAGAATACTTTCTTTAATATCTGCTCACTTTCTTTAATATCTGCTCAAGAACCGCACAAAATAGTTTCACATAAAATGCACTTTATAGTTAATTTATTTTCGTTTTTCCTTTCTATTTATAGTAACTAAATGACACTCAATAACGAAATTTTGTTGAATAATTATTTACCATTTTAGTCTTTAATAGTTTGGAACTAAATACTGTTTTAATAAAATTTCCACTATCATTTATTTTCACTTGCAAGAACAAATGAAAATTAAAAACAATATTTTTTAAATATAAGTTCCGTTAGGGCCTAACGAATTGGAGCAAAAAAACTAAGTTATTTTCTGAATTTACTTTACGTATGCACACTTTAATCTGCTAAACCCGTACAATTCAATTAAAAAGTTCCACAATCCTTTCTTCACTTGCAAAAATTGGGGCAAACTAAAACAGTGTTATTCTTTTCAAGTGATACTTATAAGTAACGTCTGTAGATAAATGTTTAGCCAAATACTAGTACAAACAAATACTAAAATGTGCATTAAGAGGGACTGTTGGGCCCGTGGAGCTAATGCATTAGTTTTGCAATCACAACTTTTTGCAAAAGAATTAGTTTGCCACGTTATCCCATTTTCACCAGATACGAGAATCATCATAAAATCAATTCAAAACAAAATTGAAAAGAAAATAATATACGGTTATTAATTATTAATAGTGTCGCTATCCTTCTGTATATTTTTGGCATTTTAAAACTTGAAAAATATATAAACTAGATAACATTTTTGTTTAAAATTTCTATCATTTTGATGTTATGTTGATTCCCGTACCTAGAGAAATTGCTAAAATGGAAAAGCAATACTTCTGCGCAAGTTGTGATTATAAAACAAATGCATTAGCTCTATGGGACTGACAATTCTACTTAAATCTGTAGCAAATGAATGTCAGTAAATTTATTTTTAGAGACAACCTTTTGAATAGTTCATTGCGAATAGTTTTCTTACGATTTAAAGAAAGTTCTTCATTAAACCTCCACAGAGACGTCAACTTCTGAGCGATGTTTATTGTCGATGTTTAAAGGAAGAAACACTTAAGAACGATTTCAAAAGGTTGCAAAGACGAAGAAATGAGCAATAAATAACATTTTCCCGCAGATCCTCATTAAAATTTTTCAGATTCTTCTTCCTAAAACCCCAGAAAAGCTGTTGTAAAATGAATAAAACGCCGTTTACTTTTAAGAAAAATCCCTTTGGATATTTCTTTCAAGGATAAAGATTTTGGAATATCTGGATCTTAAAAAAAGCCATTTCTGTTTAAACTATTATTGTCCGCTTTTAACTAATAACGATTATACAGTCTCTAATTATTGGTACAATTTTTTTTAAATTTATGTAAATTTACTTTTATGGTTAGCCAATAGATATAAGAAACCGAAAACCCCTTTTAGGCCTAAATTCTTTCACTTTTGCTCTGTGTTTACTATTTAGTTTTTTTTATTGGTATTTTTTGTGTGGTAAAGTAGCCTTTTTTTCTTAATAAGTCAAAAACGAGACCTATTTTTTTCCTGTAATATTTAGGGGGCTGAAGAGAAGACAAAGATCTGGCAAATTGCAGTAGTTTCTGATTGTCTGAAAATATTCATTTAAATGCTCCAATTAAATGCGTTTAGATTTTCCACCTTAAAAGTTTGAGTAGAAAATAAAATTGACATTTGAAATTATCAATAATTAACTAATATTGATTTATTTGAAGACTTTAAAATATTTAAATTAAATCTAAACATGTGAAGGACAAACTTAATTTTTTTTTTGATAAATGTATTTTGCAATTAGAGAACATTTGATTATTGAAACCATTAAAATTTAATTCGGTTTAAAGCTAAAGCAATAGTTAACCGAAAAAAGCATATCAGTTCTTCGGTTTTACCATTTCCAGATTTCTATCCCTAAAAAGACTAAGAAAGTCTGAAATTAATCCCGGTAGAATGCTATTTGGATTTGGAGAAAAATTAACGTACTGAGGTAAATCCATAGGAAAAATAGAGAAAGAATTATTCTTTGCTCTGTAAAATATTCATAAAAAATAAATCGTCGCTTAACCCGCAAATTACGATTTTTAAAAATTGAAAAGGGAGCTGGAATTGCGAACGCTCGGAAAGTTTTGTTACTTTTCTGTAAAATTCTTGTTCAAGGGTTGCTGTAAAAATGACACTATTCTCGAATGGTTCGATTCATTAATTGTCTCTATATATTTACACCAAAATTCTTAGATTTAAATAAAGTTTATTTTATTTAATGGTCATGTTTTAAGGTCTTATGTTGTGGTCACTCTTTGCATGCTTTTACTCTTCTCGTGTGTGTAAGGTTCGTTGGCCCCTCTTTTCGATGTTTCCGCGTTACTGCGGTGAAGTCGAATGTTGTGGTCACTCTTTGTATGCCTTAACTCTTTTCTCGTGTGTGTATGGTTCGTTGACCACTCTTCTGGATGTTTCCGCGTTACTGCGGTGAAGTCGAATGCTGTGGTCACTCTTTGCATGCTTTTACTCTTTTTTCCTGTAACGTTCGTTGGCTACTCTTTTCGATGTTTCCGCGTAACTGCGGTGAAGTCGAATGTTGTGGTCACTCTTTACATGCTTTTACTCTTCTCGTGTGTGTATGGTTCGTTGGTTACTCTTTTCGGTGTTTCCGCGTTACTGCGGTGAAGTCGAATGTTGTGGTCACTCTTTACATGCTTTTACTCTTCTCGTGTGTGTATGGTTCGTTGGCCACTCTTTTCGATGTTTCCGCGTTACTGCGGTGAAGTCGAATGTTGTAGTCACTCTTTGCATGCTTTTACTCTTTTTTCCTGTAAGGTTCGTTGGCTACTCTTTTCGATGTTTCCGCGTAACTGCGGTGAAGTCGAATGTTGTGGTCATTCTTTACATGCTTTTACTCTTTTCTCGTGTGTGTATGGTTCGTTGGCCACACTTTTCGATGTTTCCGCGTTACTGCGGTGAAGTCGAATCTTGTGGTCACTCTTTACATGCTTTTACTCTTCTCGTGTGTGTATGGTTCGTTGGCTACTCTTTTCGGTGTTTCCGCGTAACTGCGGTGAAGTCGAATGTTGTGGTCACTCTTTACATGCTTTTACTCTTCTCGTGTGTGTATGGTTCGTTGGCTACTCTTTTCGATGTTTCCGCGTAACTGCGGTGAAGTCGAATGTTGTGGTCACTCTGTATGCTTTTACTCTTCTCGTATGTGTATGGTTCGTTGGCTACTCTTTTCGGTGTTTCCGCGTTACTGCGGTGAAGTCGAATGTTGTGGTCACTCTTTGCATGCTTTTATTCTTTTTTCCTGTGTGTATGGTTCGTTGGCCACTATTTTCGATGTTTCCGCGTTACTGCGGTGAAGTCGAATGTTGTAGTCACTCTTTACATGCTTTTACTCTTCTCGTGTGTGTATGGTTCGTTGGCTACTCTTTTCGATGTTTCCGCGTAACTGCGGTGAAGTCGAATGTTGTGGTCACTCTTTGCATGCTTTTATTCTTTTTTCCTGTGTGTATGGTTCGTTGGCCACTATTTTCGATGTTTCCGCGTTACTGCGGTGAAGTCGAATGTTGTAGTCACTCTTTACATGCTTTTACTCTTCTCGTGTGTGTATGGTTCGTTGGCTACTCTTTTCGATGTTTCCGCGTAACTGCGGTGAAGTCGAATGTTGTGGTCACTCTCTACATGCTTTTACTCTTCTCGTGTGTGTATGGTTCGTTGGCCACTCTTTTCGATGTTTCCGCGTTACTGCGGTGAAGTCGAATGTTGTGGTCACTCTTTGCATGCTTTTATTCTTTTTTCCTGTGTGTATGGTTCGTTGGCCACTATTTTCGATGTTTCCGCGTTACTGCGGTGAAGTCGAATGTTGTAGTCACTCTTTGCATGCTTTTACTCTTTTTTCCTGTAAAGTTCGTTGGCTACTCTTTTCGATGTTTTCGTAACTGCGGTGAAGTCGAATGTTGTGGTCACTCTGTATGCTTTTACTCTTTTCTCGTGTGTGTATGGTTCGTTGACCACTCTTCTGGATGTTTCCGCGTTACTGCGGTGAAGTCGAATGTTGTGGTCACTCTTTGTATGCTTTTACTCTTTTCTCGTGTGTGTATGGTTCGTTGACCACTCTTCTGGATGTTTCCGCGTTACTGCGGTGAAGTCGAATGTTGTGGTCACTCTTTGGCATGCCTTTATTCCTGCTTTTCTCGCGTGTGTTTGGTTCGTTGACCACTCATCATTCGATGTTTCCGTGCTACTGCGATAAAGTTGATACCGTAGTTGTCATATTTTGCATTAGATGAACAATGAACCTCGGAACTATTTACGTTAATTGTAATTCGTTAACACAATAATCATTTAACACATTTTATTCCATTTTTTAATTTAAACTGGTGCCAAGTGTCCTAAACCGTTTGAAGTTCAAGTACCCCATGACGGACAAATTAAAATGGCCATGCCCTGTATCGTTTGGCTGTTAGTAAAATTATCAAAAGTCTGATTAACCATCTACCCCTAGAAGTGACGGTTTGAAGCCTAATTTGGCAAATTTAAGACCCAAGTTCCTCATCGACTTATTGTTTCCAGTCTGGCCTTGGTCAATTGATTGACCAAGATTGACCTTGTTTTAAATTTCGTAAGGTTTTTGTCAATACCCTTGTATCTTTGGGTAAATTCAATTAAACCTTTATTAATTGTACATTTTAATTTGGTTGTTTAGATGATGTGAGTTACCAATTTTCATTCTTGAAATTCCTTAATTTCACTCAATGCTCAGTTAAATCGGCGGGTATTTAGTACTTTAGATATATTATATTTAGTGGATAATTAGTATTAATTTGGTATTTAGATAAAGTTATATAGCTTATAGCAATAAATTATCCAACGTAAAACGAATGAGAAAAATCAAAAGAAATCGCTATGAAAACATTGTTTTACATTATTTAGCAATTCCAATGTTTTGTTTTGATCTAATTATTTCAATTTAATTTAATCATCACAAAAAATAGTAATTCCAGAAGAACCAAAAAAAGAACTATACCGCTGGAACTGTTGCCACTCATGACGTGAAACATGCCCATTCTAGATATCGTCAACTTGGAGAAAATCTGTCAATAGAGCAACCCCGCCACCCTTTTCAGATTCCGATACGCAAAAAGAGCTTTAAAAAAGAATAAAAAATCAATGGACTCAAAGAATTCATTCAGTGACACGACGTCTCAGACCTTCAATAAATGTTTGCTCAGAAGTAAATAATAATTGAAAAACTTCTCCAATTCCAGCTTTTTCTCCCCCATCCTTCCACATTCTTCTCAAAGAATTTCAAAGACCAAATCGGGGGAAAAAATCCCCCAAAAGATCGGGAACAAAATCCGGAATTCTTGTATAATGATCCTTGGTTGAGACGTTTAATGCCGCAATAATTACTAGGGCCTATTAGAGACTTATTTTTCTGTTGCTTCCCTCTCTTGAAGTGATGAATCGTTGTGGGAATTCTTTTTTTTTAGAGAATTCCGAGTGTCTTTTATGGAGTAGGGTTTAGGTAAGGCAATGTGTTTCTCGACATAGAACATTGTTGACGTTTGGAGCTTGTTATTAGCTAAAATGACGAGATTTTACTTCAAATTATTCAACTGTGTGCAAAGTTTGATAGATAATACAAATTAGGAATCTTGGATACAAGTTTCAGCCTTTGATTTCAGGTTTCAGGCATTTCTACAAAAATGAAGTTGAACGATGGTCATTACAATATTAGAGCTCTTAAAATTTTTTAAAATTTTTTTTTAACTTCTCAAATTTCTTTTAGTAGTTAATTTTAAAGGCATTTTGCATTAAAAACAATGTTAAAATTACTTATTTATTTGTTTCAGATGCACATAACAGAAAAAATCCAATTACAATGCATCATAACAGACTATGCAAACAAGAACACACAAAAAGAAGACATTAAAATGACGGACATGTTATAAAAGACAGTGTTACAAAGAGAATAGCCTCTGACAATTAGCTTTAAAAACATTAAAAGGCATAAAAAATATATCCGCCAACTATAAGTGATACGGCCCTTTTTGTTGCACTTATAACAATTTTTTTATGGAGTATCGGGTGTATCCCTAAGTAGCTATTAAACATATTCTTTTAAACATTTCTTTGTAAAACAGGCTTTTTAGCATATTTAAATGAAAAGTATGTTTAGATTAAGAATATACGTGTAGGAGTTTTGCCTTGTCTTAATTGGTTTATAAGACTTCCTTTGCCATTAGCCCTAGTGTAGATTTAGCTCTAAATCGTTCTCCAAAAGGTTTTTTTTCTTCTTGCAAGCGATGACAGATTCACTTGACAAAGCGTTGTTTGCACTGTTTTCAATCGGTAGCAACTTCATCTTAATTTAACCTCATAGTCTGCAAACAGTAAAAATCCGCCAGACTTTAATGACCATTATCGAATTACATTATGTAAACGGGTTTCTTGTGTTTAACAGGCAATAGCTCATCATTCTCAATAATAATGTCTACAATATTTGCTCTTGTGTAATTAGTTTTAGTAATTATTTGGTTGACGGGCTGTCGCGCTGGGGATACGATAGTTAGAAAAATTATTAGTTTCATGTTTAAGTGAATAATGATGCTAATATGACTAAATTGAAGGTTTCTTTATAATATTAGGTAATGATGTAAATTTTTTTTAGGTTTCAGTATTTCTGGAGTTTTTAACTTTCGGTCACTTAATACTGTCAAAGTGAAACTGAGATATCCAATCAGTTTTATCTATTAAATCTCAGTTTTGCACTTGCAGGCTTGATACTGGTTTAAAATATCCTTACGAGATTTCTCTACTAGGGTAGAAGGACTTTAGTTCGTGTTTTAGTAAAAAAAATTGACAAAAATAACTGGCTCGACTGAGTTAAAAAAAACATAATCCTATCAAAATGTAATAAAACATAATTCAAATACACCCAAACCATTTCAATTCTTTAGAATAAATTATGATATTTATAGCTTCTTATATATATCTTATGCTGACAATGCATAGTTCATTAATCTTTTTATGCACTGAAAATTTAATATTAACTAATTAACGTTGCCTATTTTAGAGCTATCTGTGTAATATCTTATATTGTATCACTGTAAAAATCGTTGGATCATAAAATGCATTTTATGGCAAATTTCATTTTCCCTTTCTATTTGTAATAACTAAATGACGCTGATTAACGAAATTTTGTTGAATCTGATTTACCGTTTTGGCCTTTAATATTTTGGAACTAAGTAGCCGCGTTTATGAAATCCCCACTACCATTTATTTTCACCTAAATGAACCATGAAAAGTAAAAACATTTAAAAAAAAAAATAAGTTCCATCGGGCCAAACGAATTGAAGCAAAAATGTATTTTCTGAATTTACTTTACCTATGTAAGCTTAAATGTGCCAAACCCGTGCAATTCTATTAAAAAAAATTCAGGGTTAGGGAGCAAAGTCGGTTACACACTCGCCTAGCATGCGATAAGTACCAGGTTCTGGTCCGGACACCGCGAAAATAACTGCAGACCTATAAATGGCCCGTTCAGTCAAGTGTCCGACGAATAATACCCAGTGTAAGGGAGTGCACTATAAATATCCTTCAGTCCTATTGCAGTACGATGTCGCCCTTAAAGGTTGCATTGGGTGCCTATCCAGGTGTCGGCGGTGTGTATTTAAAACTACAATTAGAACAATCGCTTCAATTTATTAGGAATCATGAAATTCTTCTAAAACAGAACAGCCGCCATCTTGGATTGGAAATGGTTTCTCTCCCTTACTTTTAATTGGGGGCTGGGGAGCCTAGTCGGTTAAGCACTCGCTTAGCATGCGGAAGGTCCCAGGTTCGGGTCCGGGCATCGCCAAAATAGCTGCCTACCTATAAACGGTCCGTGCAGCCAAAAAATGTCTGACGAATAAACCACGTGAAAGGGAGTGCACGATAAATATCCTTCAAAGTCCTATTGCAGTACGATGTCGCCCTTAGCGATTGCGTTGGGTTCCTATTCACGTTTTGGCTCATCACTTGATTGTGGTTCTAAAATACGACTCCCGTCGCCAATAGCCCTCATGTAGCTCTAGTGCAAAGATAATTCAAACATAATCTATCAAAAAGTCCCACATTGCCCTAATTTTTGAAAATGAAAAAAAAAAAACTGTTTTACTTTTTATTGTTCAAGTGATACAAATACAAAAATTGTCGACCAACAACAGGCCAGAGGCCCAACAAGGTTGGTCTTATAGGTTACTTATTTATAAGTATACCGTCTCTAGATAAATGTTTAACCAAATCCAAGTACAAAAACTGTATCAAATATCCAAATGTGCATTAAGTCTGTTGCAAATGAAAATACCAGTGAATTTACTTCTTTTAAAGACAACAATCTGATTAGATTCACAGCGAATAGTTTTCTTACGATTTCAAGAAAGTCCTTCAATAATGCTCCACAGACGTCAACTTCAGATCGATGTTTAAAGGAAAGGAAACACTTAAAAACCTTTCCAATAGGTTTTAAAGACGAAGAAATGAACAATAAATAACATTTTCCCGTAGATCCTCATTAAAATGTTTCGGATTCTTCTTTTTAAACCCCCAGAAAAGCGGTCGCAAAATGAATAAAACGCAGTTTTTCTTCAGAAAAACCCTTTGTAAATTTCTTTTGGGGAAAAGATTTTTGGATGCCAGGGTCTAAAGATAACAATTTTCTGTTTGAACGATTATTTTCCGGTTTTAACTAATAACGATTATGTCATCACTCATTATTGGTACCAATCTTTTTTAATATATTTATTTATGGTTAGCCAATAGATAAAAAAACACCGAAAACTGTTTGAGTCTTTCACTTTTGCTAAGTTTTTGCTATTTTGTGTTTTTACTAGTAAATATTTTTGGGAAAGTATCCTTTTTTCTTAAATTAAATAAATACAGTCTCTGGTTTGACTAAGATTTTTCTGAAATATGTTGAAGGCTCAATAGGAGACAAAGATCTGGCAATTTGCAGTCGTTTCTGACTTTTAAAATATCCAATTAAAGCTGTCGTTTTTCCACCGTCGGTCGTATCATTCAATCGTTTTGTTCTCATTTGAGTGTAAAGTAAAATATACTTCTAAAATAATCAATAATTAACTAATATTGTTTTAATTGAAAATTGTAAAACTTATGAATTAAACCTAATTATGTTAAGGACAAATTTGAATAGTTTTTAATAAATATATTTTGTATTTGGTGAACCTTAGATTATTGAAACGATTCAAATTTAATTGGGTTTAAACCAGAAGCAGTTTAACCGAAAAACATGTACGAAAAAACACAGGTCCTTATGTTTAGCCATTTCCGGATATCCATCCCCAAAAAAAGACTAAGAAATTCTGAAATTAATCTCATTAGAGTGCTATTAGGGATTTAGAGAAAAATTGATGTACTGCGGCGAATCCATTGGAAAAATCGAGAAAGAATTATTCTTTGCTCTGTAAAGTAAATTCATAAAAAAAAAATCGTCGTTTAACCCGCAAATTATGATTTTTAAAATTGAAAAGAGAGCTGGAATTGTGAAGGCTCAGAAAGTTTTGTTACTTTTCTGGAAAATTCCTGTTCAAGGTTTGCTGTAAAAATGACACGATTCTCGAATACTTAGATTCATCACTTGTCTCGATGCATTTACACATTTTCTTGGATATACGTAAATAAAGTCGATATTATTTAAGGATTATGTTTAAGATTTTGAGCGTCAATATAAATTTTGAATTCTTTATCGTGACTTAATTGGCAAATTAATGCCACATGGAACGTATCACAAATCGAAGAAAGTATAGGAATAGAAACGAGATACTATGTCAACTAAAACAAGCCAATTCTAGCTGAAATATTAAGATTAACAAATAGGTTTAACTGACAACTTTGAGTTTTAAGATCATATACTGCTATAAAAGCTAAAATAATCTTTATTTCGATGCCAATAGCAAATTTACAAACGTGAAAGTTTGAAATAAATTCTCAGTCGGTATATGCGTAATTATCTCTATGTAATATCGACGCATCAAAAAAACATGGTCAAGTTTTAAAACTGAGGTTGAGTGAAGGGGGGGGGGGGCAATTTTAGCATAAACAAAATACACATACCAAGCATGAAACCGTGAAAGCATTTCCATACATAGATTCTGTTTTTAGGGATTACAGTAAGCTCATTTAAATCGATGGATTCAATCAATTTATAGACTTGCCCTACATCGTTTAATTGTTAGTAAAATTTTCAAAAAAGTCTAATTTACCCTGCAGTAAAGTTTTGAAATAAATGCTTAGTCAGTGTAGGTGTAAACAATTTTAAAGAAAAATTATTTAAAAAAAAAGGAATTTTCAGTTTCTTATTATTCAAATATAATATAATGGTTCAAGTAAATATGGCAAAGTTGAATACTGTGGTTACTAATCTTTGACTGTTTCTCGTGTGCAAGTTTCATACGCCAATCTTTTTATTCGGAGCTTCCGCTCTACTGCGGTAAAGTCGAATGCTGTGGTTGCCAATATTTGAAAGCTTTTCTCTTCTCGTGTGTGCAATTGTGTGAAAGGTTCATTGGCCACCTTTTATTCGATGTTTCCGTGCTATTGCGGTCAAGTCGAATGCTTTGGTTGCCAATATTTGAATGCTTTTCTCTTCTCGTGTGTGCAATTGTGTGAAAGGTTCATTGGCCACCTTTTATTCGATGTTTCCGTGCTACTGCGGTCAAGTCGAATGCTGTGGTTGCCAATATTTGAATGCTTTTCTTTTTCTCTCTGACAACCACAGAAAATGTGTAAATGCATCGAGACAAGTGATGAATCTAAGTATTCGAGAATCGTGTCACTTTTATAGCAAACCTTGAACAGGAATTTTCCAGAAATATAAAATTTTCTGAGCCTTCCCAATTACAGCTCCCTTTTCAATTTTAAAATCATAATGTGCGGGTTAAACGACGATTTTTTTAATGAATTTACTTTACAGAGCAAAGAATAATTCTTTCTCGATTTTTCCAATGGATTCGCCGCAGTACATAAATTTTTCTCTAAATCCCTAATAGCACTCTAAGAAATTCTGAAATTAATCTCATTAGTCTTTTTTTGGGGATGGATATCCGGAAATGGCTAAACATAAGGACCTGTGTTTTTTCGAACATGTTTTTCGGTTAAACTGCTTCTGGTTTAAACCCAATTAAATTTGAATCCTTTCGATAATCATAGGTTCACCAAATACAAAATATATTTATTAAAAACTATTCAAATTTGTCCTTAACATAATAAGGTTTAATTCATAAGTTTTACAATTTTCAATTAAAACAATATTAGTTAATTATTGATTATTTTAAAAATATATTTTACTTTACACTCAAATGAGAACAAAACGATTGAATGAAACGACCGACGGTGGAAAAACGACTGATTTAATTGGATATTTTAAAAGTCAGAAACGACTGCAAATTGCCAGATCTTTGTCTCCTATTGAGCCTTCAACATATTTCAGAAAAATCTTAGTCAAACCAGAGACTGTATTTTTTAAATTTAAGAAAAGGATACTTTCCCAAAAATATTTACTAGTAAAAACACAAAATAGCAAAAACTTAAAGAAAACTGTTTTTCAGTCTTTCACTTTTGCTGTTTTTTATCTATTGGCTAACCATAAATATATATATTAAAAAAGATTGGTACCAATAATTAGTGATGGCATAATCGTTATTAGTTAAAATCGGAAAATAATCGTTCAACCAGAAAATTCTTTCTTTAGACCCTGGCATCCAAAAATCTTTTCCCCAAAAGAAATTTACAAGGGGTTTTTCTGAAGAAAAACTGCGTTTTATTCATTTTGCGACCGCTTTTCTGGGGTTTAAAAAGAATCCGAAACATTTTAATGAGGATCTACCGGAAAATGTTATTTATTGTTCATTTCTTCGTCTTTAAAACCTTTTGGAAAGGTTTTTAGGTGTTTCCTTTCCTTTAAACATCGCTCTGAAGTTGATGTATATATAGAGATATATAGAGATAGAAGATATATAGAGATAATATCAATTAAGAATAAAAACTAAATATTTCATTTTTAAAATAGTTTGATTAAATTGGTTACGCATACAACGACTGAGAATTTATTTTAAACTTTCACATTTGTAAACACATTCCATTAAAGACACTTGGAATTCCCTAAATAAAATAGAACTCCCGCAACGATTCACCAATTTAAGAAAGGGACGCAACAGAAGAATATGTCTCTAATAGTCCTTAGTAATTATTGCGGCATTAAACGTCTCAGCCAAGGTTCATTATTCAAAAATTCAGGATATTGTTTCCGATCTTTTGGGGGGATTTTCCCCCGATTTGGTCTTTGAAATTCTTTGGAAAGAATGTGGAAAGAGGAGAGAGGAAAAAAAAAGCTGCAATTGGAGAAGTTTTTCAATTATTCTTTACTTCTGAGCAAACATTTATTGAAGGTCTGAGACGTCGTGTCTTTGAATTCTTCAAGCGGCGTCCATTGATTTCATTCTTTTTTAAAGCTTTTTTTGCGTGTCGGAATCTGAACAGGGGGGAGGGGTTGCTATATTGACAGAATCTTCTGCAAGTTAACAATTTCTGGAAGGGGCATGTTTCAAGTCACGAGTATCAACAGTTCCAGTTTGTTATGGGGTTCTTCTGGAATTACTATTTTTTTGTGATGATTTGATCCAATTATTTCATTTTACATAAACAAAATATCGGAATTTCTAAATAATATAAGACAATGCTTTCATAGCGATTTCTTTTGAATTTTTTCTTATTCTTTTTACCTTGGATAATTTATCACTATAGTCTGTATAATATTATCTAAATGAAAAATACTTGGCTAAATATAAAATAGGGACTAAGTATTCGTTAAATATACAACCAAAGTAATATATTTCCCTGAATATAATACATCCTAAGTACTAATTATCCACTGATTTAACCGAGCATCGGAATTTCAAGAATGAAAACTGGAAACTTACGTGATCTAAAAAAACCAAATAAAAATGCAAGATTTATAAAGGTTTCATTGCATTAACGTGATAAGGATACAAAGCTATTGACAACAAACCTTGTATTTAAACCTCAGTCAATTGACGGGGCACGAGAGACCTTAAGTCGATGAGACGCATTGGTCATTAATTGACAACTGGCCAAAGTACTGGCCTCCATACGTCTTTTCTAGGGGTGCAGGATAAATCAATTTTCAGAACTTTACTAACAATCAGACGCTTAAGCAAGTCCATTTTAAATTTTCAGTTATGGGGTACTTGAACTTTATACGGTTAAGGCTACTGGGCATAAGTTTAAATTATACATGATTTAGAATATGTTTATAATTTATAAACATGGTAAATAGTTTGAGATTTATAGTTTTAGGTTTAGCATATGTTTGTTGTTAACCCAATACCAAAGAATGAAAACCACAGCATTTAAATTAGCCAGGCAGAAACATCAAACAAACAAATGAAAGGAGTTGGCCACTTTTCATTCGATGCTTCCCTGCTTCTGCGGTCAAGTCGAATGCTATGGTGGCCAATATTTGAATGCTTTTCTTTTATCGTGTGTGAGGTTCATTGGCCACTCCTTTTATTCGATGTTTCTGTGCCACTGCGGTCAAGTCGAATGCTGTGGTTGCCAATATTTGAATGCTTTTCCTTTCTCGTATGTGAGGTTCATTGGCCACTCCTTTTATTCGATGTTTCCGTGCCACTGCGGTCAAGTCGAATTTCGTGGTTGCCAATATTTAAATGCTTTTCTTTTCTCGTGTGTGAGGTTCATTGGCCACTCCTTTTATTCGATGTTTCCGTGCCACTGCGGTCAAGTCGAATGCTGTGGTTGCCAATATTTGAATGCTTTTCTTTTCTCGTGTGTGAGGTTCATTGGCCACTCCTTTCATTCGATGTTTCCGTGCTACTGCGGTCAAGTCGAATGTTGTGGTTGCCAATATTTGAATGCTTTTCTTTTCTCGTGTGTGCAAGGTTCATTGGCGAACTTTTCATTCGATGCTTCCGTGCTACTGCGGTCAAGTCGAATGTTGTGGTTGCCAATATTTGAACGCTTTTCTTTTCTCGTGGGTGCAAGGTTCATTGGCCACTCCTTTCATTCGATGTTTCTGCGCGGTAAAGTTAAATGCTGTGGTTGTCATTCTTTGGCATTGGGTTAACAACAAACATATGCTAAACCAAAAACTATTTACCATATAGCGTGTTTACAAATTATAATAAGCATACTTTAAATCATGTATAAAATAAACTTGTGCCAATTAGCCTTAACCGTATGAAGTTCAAGTACCGCATAACTGACAAATAAAAATGGACTTGCTTAATATCGTCTGGTTGTTAGTAAAGTTTTCTGAAAAGTGATTTATCCTGCTTCCCTAGAAGAGTAGTATGGATTTCAGTACTTTGGCCAGTTGTCAATGACCAATGTGCCTCATTGACTTATGGTCTCTCGTACCCCGTCAATTGACCAAGGTTTAAATTTAAGGTTTGTTGTTAATAGCCTTGTATCCTTATCACGTTAATGCAATGAAACCTTTATTAATTGTTCATTATTATTTGGTTGTTTAGATGACGTAAGTTTCCAGTTTTCATTCTTGAAATTCCGATGTTCCGTTAAATCAGTGGATAATTAGTACTTTGGATGTATTATATTTAGGGAAATTTATTACTTTGGTTATATATTTAAAGAATATTTAGTCCCTATGTTATATTTAGCAAAGTATTTTTCAGTATTTAGATAATATACAGATTATAGTGATAAATTATCCAACGTAAAAAGTAAGAGAAAAAAATTAAAGAAATCGCTCTGAAAGCATTATCTTATATTATTTAGAAATTCCAATATTTTGTTTATATTAAAATGAAATAATTGGATCAAATCATCACAAGAAGTAGTAATTCCATAAGAACCCAAAAAGAAACTGGAACTGTTGCCACTCATGACTTTTAACATGCCCATTCTAGAAATCGCCAACCTGGAGAAGAATGTCAATATAGCAACCTTTGCACCCCTGTTCAGGTTCCGATACGCAAAAAAGCTTTAAAAGAGAATGAAATCAATGGACGCTGCTTGAAGAATTCAGAGACACGACGTCTCAGACCATCGATAAATGTTTGCTCAGAAAGAAAGAATAATTGAAAAACTTCTCCAATTGCAGCTTTTCTCCCCCCCTCCTCTTTTCACATTCTTCTAAAAGAATTTCAAAAACCAAATCGGAGGAGAAAAAATCCCCCTAAAGATCGGGAACTAAATCCGGAATTCTTGTATAATGATCCTTGGTTGAGACGTTTAATGCAGCAATAATTACTAGGGCCTATTAGAGACTTATTCTTATGTTGCGTCCCTTTCTTAAGGAGATGAATCGTTGTGGGAATGCGTTTTTTTTTAGGGAATTCCGAGTGTCTTTTATGGAGTAGGGCCATTCCACGGGTAACTGACTGACATTCGGAAGACGAAATTACAACGTTTTACAAAATAGCGGGACAATTATATAGTTTAACAAATTAAGTTTGGTATAATTAAAGAGAATTTTTAGCTGAATTCAAATATGGTTTGCAATTTTAGATAGCACTTTTAGAAATTGTTGGAAAAATTATTGAAGTTGTGGTAACTGACTGACATATTTGCAACCTTCATTGACACTTTAAGTTATTTAATATAATTTTTTTCTGAATATAAAATATGTTGCTTTTAAAAGTCAGGCCTATATCAAAGTGCAAGAAATGAACTATCCTGCACATCAATTTTTATATCAAAATATTGAACCTTGTAAAAACACAAGCTCTTAGAACGCCTTGGTAACTGACTGACATAATGGTAACTGACTGACATTTTAAAAGTGGTTGTAATAAATACATCCAATTACAAGAAATTTTCTACTTTTGATTGGGGTAAATGTGTAGAATGTTAATTTATAATGTAGGGAATAATTTAATTATAATTTTCTAACTAACTTATGGGAAGTTTAGGGGAAAAAAATATTTCGAAAGTGTAAGAATTTAACACTTAAAATTTTGGAATTTTTTGCTTTTCGTTTAAAAACAATTTTTCTTTTATAAAAAATATATTCAAGCAATGAATTTCAGTGTGTTAAAATGGATTCCAATCTTTACATCACATAAGACACAAAACAAAAATACCATAAGACACGAAGTATTTATTTAATTTTGAAATTTTGGTACCGAGGTTGACATTTTTACGGAATTGCCCAGTATTGTTTATGTAAGGGAAGGTGCGTTTCTCGACATAGAGAACATTGTTGGCGCTTGTTATCAGCTAAAATGGCAAGATTGTAGTTCTGATTACTCTTGCAATGCATGCAGTTAGATAATGCAAATAATTAATCAAGTGGTGTATAGTATTAGACGACTTTCGCTTGCACCTCAATAAATTAATACGCATTTAAAGGTAGTTATGTCCTATTAAGTAATTTCAATAGTTTAAAAACAAAAAACATACCCATGACTGTTACATTTGCGCACATGCTATTTTTTCGAAAACCTTGTGACTTTCGACCGGCACTAGGATCTCGCGTGGCTTATTTGAAGTTCATAGCACTTTTAGTTTGAGCTACTGTGGATGACACCCGAAAATGGTTACATTAAAGCAGTGGTTCCCAACCTTTTCTGTAACATCGCCTCCTTCTTTAAGTCGACTAACACATATCGCCCCCCCCCCCCCTTTAATATTTATAATTTGTCCTATTATAATTTGAGTTAAAGTTAACTAATAAAGCAATTTTATAATATCAAACACTTACTACCATATATAAAAACAGCCAAAGCAGCTTTATCCAGTTACTCTTAAATAAATGTGAAATGAATGAAAGTGAAATAATTAACTATGATCTTTAAACTCAATTCTGGAAAATTTATTAGAGTTGACAATAAAAATTAAAGAGAAAAATGAATGTTGAAAACTTTTTTAATTTTTTTCACTTTTTATATCAATTATTATTTTTTCAAGCTCATACGCAAGTCTTTGAGGCAAATCACCAATTGATTTCTTTGTTTGGGGAGGATCTGGATAAAAGAATTAACATTTTTTTAAAACTAAATATATTGAAGGAACGAGATGAGAAGTAGTGCAGCTTTTACCACAGTTAAGGATCAGTGTGAATAAGTTTCACGCAGGCTAACTCGTAACCTCTCGGGAGTTTCGCCTCACTGTCATACTTCAGATCTACAAACTCCGTCTGCAAAGAGTTATCAAGGTTATACACAACCCACAGATTCAAAAGGGAATGTATCGACAATAGAATCAGGAATTTCTTTCTTGTTAAAATCTTCAAATCTTGTAAGAATGTCAGTTTGAAACTTGTCACGGTGATAAAAAATATAAGAATGGCTTTACTGTACTATAGTACAGTATATTTTAATTTCCCCCCTTTGAATACTCATCGCCCCCCTATCGCCCCAAAACTATTTATTGCCCCCTTGATAACACAAATCGCCCACTTGGGGGTGATCGCCCCCAGGTTGGGAACCACTGCACTAAAGAATCGCGGCGTTCAATTTTACGCCAAATCTGGTAGCCCCGAAAAATTTGTTTTATGACAATTTTTTTTAGAGAAATTAGCAATTGCATTGACATTTAAATCTTAAATGCATATATAATTTATTCTGAAGTTTTCTTATACTAATCTTTTAATTATATGCTTAATGATTTTAAATAATTATTTACTTTTTTTAAATCAACTTTTCGGCAGTTTAACCACACTGTTCTTGAAAATCTGGTATGCAATTTAAGGACTTTTCCGTTTTGAGTCGGTCATTTTGAAATTAAGTATTATTTTTGGTCATTTTGAGATAACAAACAGTCACTTGCCAAGATTGTTTCTATTTCGAATTTGTTACATTTTCAAAAAGCCATGTTAACGGTTGCGTTGGGTGCATACTCGCTTCAGCTAGTAACTTGACTGGTTCTAAATTACAGCCATAGCCCTCTAGTGCGACAACAATTTAAAATAACCTAAGGTTGAACCTACTAATTAGCTTTTTTTCTTCAACGACTACAAGTTTCCATATTCAAATTTATAGTTTGATGTTGATTGAACCAGCGAATTCGAATACTTTCATTAGCTACCATTTAAAAAGTAATCTTCATAAAAACATTGAAATATTCAGGGTAGTCAAATATATTACGGCTGATAAGGATACTTTAAAAAAACATTTTCTAACATTTGAAAAAATTAAGAAATAAAAGTAAAAAAAGAAATTATGGAATCAAATGCTTTCTTGCCCTACAATGTTTTCGATTTCTGTAATTTGTCACAAAATGGCGGGGGAAAAATCCTAATAAAATATTATGCTGCGAAACCCTGAATGTCATCACGGATTTAAGCAAGAAAAATACGCTGTCGTTTATCGTATAAAAGAAAGTTCGTAATACATTTTAGTTCCTTTTCAACTTTTTTTTCCACGTTATTTTACCGTGTTTCCGCGTTAGATTTCCTCCCCTGTCAAAAAGCTTTAAACTTTTAGAAAATATATTTCGGTGAAGTTCAGGAAAAGTATTTTTAAACTAATAAAAAGAAATGCTGAAAGTATTTGAAGAGTAGAAACTCCTGTAACTAAGTAACGTGAACTACGAAATTTTTAAAGAATTTTGCGTTCAGGATTTCTGTGTACTTCCAATGTGTCTTTCATACGATATTAAAATATTTCAACGTACAATTTGAATGAAAAACTAGTGATGTGTATCCTCTTAAGATCCGTTCAAAATCTTACACGTATATTCTTAATGTAAACATACTTTTCATGCAAATATATGCCTAAAAGTGTGTTTTGCAAAGAATTTTTTAAAATAAAATTATGTTTAAAAGTAGTTAGGGACACGCCTTAAACTCGAAAAATACACATTGCTTGTGCTGCAAATTTAACAAAAAAAAAAGGACGCATCACTTATTTGTTGTTAACAGATATTAACATTGTTTTTAATTCAAAATGCCTTTAAAATTATCTACTGAAAGAACTCTAATAATTTTTTAAGTTATTAAGGGACTCTAATATCGTATTGATCCTTGTCAAACTTTAATAGCAATAAATGACTGATAAATATGATCAAAGACTTTATGATATTTGGATCTTCTATCGGACCAGGTCAATTTCGGAACTAATTAACATGTTAATTGTTTGTGGGGAGGTTTTAAAAAATATATCCAAATGGGGACTCCAGGTCACATTAGGGTGCACACTTGTTTCAATTATCATTGGATAAATACATTGAAACCTAAAAAGTTCTATGATAATTGCCATTTGAGCATACTCTATTCTCTAAAACACCTTATCAAGATGTACAGCTGTGGAAATAAAAAAGTACCCACTTGAGGTTATTTCCTCCGTTATTCATCCTAATGAATCGGACCTTTTTAACATTGTGAACAATTAACATTTTGAGTTAATTGCATGACACAAAATTTGCATAAGGGGCCATCTTCATATTAAAAATGTTACTAACTTTAAAATTTCCAATAGCAACACCCCTTTTTGAATCCATATTTCAAATATATGACCTATGTTAATACGAAATGCCAAATTTTGTTAGTTTTTAAGCATTATTAGAGGAGTTAGAGGCGTGCATAGTTTAGGTCCCATAATGTTAAATGAGTTGCACATAAAAAACTATCCCGATCTATAAATAATTAAGATAATGAAACGAATTTTTTACTGAAAAGAAATTATAATATCCCAAACAAAATGCATTCAATATTGGGGTATTTAAAACAATTTTTATATTTTTAAATAATTATTACATTGATTTTTAAAAAAAATATGAATGGAAACCCCTTAATATTTTTAAAGAAATAAATTTAAGACAAGAAGTTTAAGCGAAATCCCAGTTTTTAAAAATGTTTATTCATAATTTGCTGAGTAAATCACAAAATACTTTATAATTACCCTTTAGGGGGCTGTGTATAAGATTACGTGTGTAATTGATAAATAAAGACGGCTTTGCATGCATGCGTGCTTGTCATTTTAGAGTTGGTCCCCAAAAGGTCCACAAGTGATTCGATTGAATAACTCGTCAAATATTCATCCAAATGTAACAAAAACTTAGATTTAAGGGTTTTCAAGAGTGCTTAACATTTCTAAGTTATTAAAATTGGGTGTTGCTATTGGAAATTTCAAAGATCGTAATATTTTTAATATGAAGACGGCCCCTTATGCAAATTTTGTATCGTGCAATTAACTCAGAATGTTAATTGTACACAATCTCAAAAAGGTCCGATTCTATAGGGTGACTAACGGATGAAATAACCTCAAGTGGGTACTTTTTTATTTCCACAGCTGTACCTAATTTGAAGCCCATAACTCTTAATTAAAGCTGTAGTGTGGTTTCAGACAGTCTGACAACCGGACCGATGTTTATAAACCCCTTTTTTTTGGAATCGGCACCCTTCAAAACATGTAGAAAACTTTTCGTTTCGATCACAATATTCATTTTCTTATATTCTGTATTGGGTAATTGAAAGCAATACATCATAATTTGTGCGATGATAGCCAATTAGTTATGAACTCTTTTAAAAAGCTTGTTTTCGCCCCTTGTTTTGACCTATAAACGGCCCGTGCAGCCGAAAATGTCCAACGAATAATTACCCGTGTAAGAGAGTGCACGTTAAATATCCTTCAAAGTCCTAACTCTGCGTACGATGTCGCCTTTAACGTTTGCGTTAAGTGCCTATTCAGGTGCTGGCTCATCACTTGACTGTGATTCTAAAATACTACGCCCGTCGCCAATAGCTGTCGTGTAGCTCTGTTGCGACGATAATTCAAATTAAAACTAAAGCTAAATCAACCCTTGTTTTCAGCCTTAACAGCCCAACAGATTTCGAAAAAAAAAAAAAAAACAGCCTTCCGTAAATTGAATGGCTAACGTAAGGTTGAACTCTGTTATACTTGATGGGATTTCATTTACTTACACTCGATTCCACACTAAAGCCCTATTAAGACCTAGAGAACGTTAATTCGTGTAATTCTTCTCTTTTAAAGACCAAACCGATCCTCTGAAGAGCTGTTAATGTCCCTCCTAAGGATTGCCTTTCTCCAGGGTAGAAATAGCTATTTATCCACTAGTCTAAGAACTGTAAGATCGGGTATTATTTCATTAGGGTGCTTAATTTCGTATTATGGATTACTATGCAAGTTGGTTTACTGTAATGAAGAACAATTGAAAAATTAAAGTAATTGATCATCTATCTATAATAATAAAAAAGTCTGTCTGTGTGTATGTCTGTATGTCTGTGGATCACAAAAGACCTACTTAGACTGCTCTAAGAAATTCGAAATTTTTGATATAGATTCCTTTTAATACTTACGTGTGCACCTGAGGCTTAGTTTTTCATATTTGATTGTGATTTTTAATTAATATAATTAGTTTCAAAAAAACGTCATCCACGTGGGATCGCGGGACCATAACAGGGCTTGAAAATACATGGAACGGGCCAAAACGGGGGCTTGACGCCATCCTCTATTAGTTTGATTGATTGAGTTTGGTTGAGATGTGCGCTCGCCCGAAGGCTGCTTCATCCTCTATTAGTGTTTGCTTTTTTAAGTGCGCATGCGATAGCATAAATTTAATTTTGTTTTGATTTAGAGTATTTTCACAAGTAAGCATGCTTCTAAAAGGAAGCAGTGCGAAGTTAACGGGTTCCCAGTAAGGCGGGACCATACTGCTAGTTTAACTATAAATGTCTTTGTAATATGTTTATTTGTGAAACATGCGTAACTTTAAGTTTTTTTTTAAAAAACTAGTTTTATGAATTATTCCACGAGTTGAAAAAATGCAATTTACACACGTGTTGGATAAATTTTACATTAACTTTTCATAGTCACGGACAAAATTTTGTTAAGTTGCTAACTAAGTTTATTGATTAAGTGTAAAAATTTGTTTTACTAAACATAGATTTGCTTTGAAAATGTAGCAAAGAGTGTTGGGCATCAATCAATTTATTTGCTAATTATCTTGTTAGTTGATTAAAAAGTAATTGCAATTCAATTGCACTTAATTGAAATTAATGTAACTTTTAATTGCACCTCACAATTAAATTAATTCGTTTTAACTTATGAAAATTGAAACTTGCAATGAAAATAATTGGAATTAACTATTTTAGTTAGATTTAATTGTTTCATAAAACAATTAAATTTATGTATTAAAACGAAATGAGTATAGATTTAGAAAAATTAAGCCTTAAGAAGAATAAAAAGTGTTTAATTATTTTTAATTAAAATTAACAAAACAATTGAAAACTAATTGCTAATTACTATTAAAGGAACCAATCGAATAGTAACCAGTAACCAATGTAATTTTCCACAATTACAATTGATGGTTGTTGTGGTTACATTTACCAATTAATTGTTAATCTTTAATTGTTAAGTTTTCTTATTGTAAAAGTAATTACAATTAAATTAATAACAATTAAGGGGTCATAGGAGTCTTAAAAATGTGCAAGGAAGGTACTACAAAACATAGTTTGATCTTTCATGTCATTTTTGAACTACTCAATGTATAAGTATAATTTTTTATACGTAATTCTACAAGATTTATTTATTATAAAACAAGTTTTAAAATTTACGAAACTTTAGCCAAAACTAAAATAAATGATATTAAACATGAAGCTATTTGAACACAGTGTGATTAGGCTTGCGCGGCAAATTGTGAGGTCAAAATTGAAAAAATGACCAAGAAAATGACTTTATATTGTACAAATATGTACAAACAAAGACTTGTACCTAAATTCTCAGCTCAATTTTAATTGGAAATTATTTATAAAAAAATTTAAAATCAAAAATTTTAAATTTTTATTAATTTTTTTAGAAAAAAGTTCTTAAAATATTTTCTAATTAAAATTGAGCTGAGAATTTAGGTATAAGTCTTTGTTTGTACATATTTGTACAATATAAAGTCATTTTCTTGGTCATTTTTTTCAATTTTGGCCTCACAATTTGCCGCGCAAGCCTAATCACACTGTGTTCAAATAGCTTCATGTTTAGCCAAAACTAAAATAAATGATATTAAAGTTTCATAAATTATAAAACTTGTTTTATAATAAATAAATCTTGTAGAATTACATATAAAAAATCATACTCATTTATTGAGTAGTTAAAAAATGACATGAAAGATCAAACTATGTTTTGTAGTACCTTCTTTGCACATTTTTAAGACTCCTGTGACCCCTTAAATTAATTACAATTAGATTAATCACAATTGAACTTTTAAATTGACCCTGCAATTAAATTAATTTAATTAATGTATGTCAATTGTAACTCACGATTAACTGCAATTAACTTGTAGCTTAATTGTTATTTTTTTATGAAACAATTAAATCTTCTATATTACAACTAAACGAGTAAAGAGTTAATAAAATTAAGCTGCAAGTTTTGGATAAGACTATTAAAAAAGCGGTTAATTGTTATTTTTAATTAAAATTGACAAAAAATTAAATTGTTAATTGTTACTACTACAGCTAACAATTAAATATTTGGGTAACGTCTGTAAATTTCCACAATTGAAGAGTACAAAGGAAAAACCACTTGATTTCGTAGATGGCTTTCTTCGATAGGTCTCTTTGGCAATGATAGCCAGAAATCACCTAAACTGGTGTAAATAAACCGGTTACTCGCTTTGTTTATCTTTCACGGCAACCCTGATTCATGCCAGAGATCAGTGAAAACTAGTAACACATTTGCGCCACGAATGAAGAACCGAAAGAAAAACAGATTTCCTGTGGCCAATGTCAGCTAAGCAGACAGAATTACGGGAAGACTCCTAATAAATCAAGGGGTTCTTTCCCTGTACTCTTAAATTACAATTGGTGAATTGTTAGTTGTTGTGGTTTTTACATTTAACAATTAATTGTTAATCTTTAATTGTTCTTGCAATTAAACTTTGCTCAACACCGACTGTTACAAAGTCTCGTTAAATTCTACCACCTCTAATACTACTTGAGTTATTTTATGCTGGTTTTATCTGAGACAAAAGGAATGGTGAAGATAATTTCTTTCAACGACACTTTAACATCACATACATTTTTAAGTTTTAAATTTAATCAAACGAAACCCAAATACTTTTTGTCGTTCAAAGCGAAATAAAACGAGCGCAAATAAATCCCTGGAATAATATCGTTACCGAGGCACAATTTAAAACTTTTTTACTCGCCTTTATATATTGGTTTGACATAAACGCAGCCTCGGTAATATGTAGTATCATTAAGCATTATGTTGCCTAAAATGTAAATATTGGGTGCTGGCTTTTTTGGTGAGGGGATTGTTTACATTTACGGAGGAATTTTTGTGGTAAAACGAGTAATTTTTGACATCGGCCGGCAATTTTTGACATAGTAGCGAATTTGATATTGACATTTTTATTTTTCACATACGATCTAGTTACAAGGTAAAATAGCATGTCTGCATTGTTGTTAACCGTGTTAATGGACGATACGAGTTGGGCGGAGCTGTTTTGTGGGATAGAAGACAATGTGTCTGTTCTAAGCCTATGTGCGTGTATGTTCTATTTTAGACTAATTACCTGCTTGGCGTTTGTAGGTTTTAAGGTAACATTTGACATATTTGTGACGCCTGTGTAGACGTGGTAGTTTCTCTCGTTCATTGGGGCTGGGGAGCCCAGTCGGTTAGGCACTCGGCTAGCATGCGAAAGGTCCCAGGTTCGGGTCCGGGCATTGCCAAAATAACTGCCGACCTATAAACGGCCCGTGCAGCCAAAAATGTCCGACGAATAATACCCCGCGTAGTGTAGAAGGAATGCACTTTAAATATTCTCCATAGTACCAACGCTGCGTACGATGTCGCCCTTAACGGTTGCGTTGGATACTTATTCAGGTTGTCGGCATGTCACTTTACTGTCACTCTAAAATACGACGCCCGTCACCAATAGCCCTAGTGCAACGATAATTCAAAACCTAACTTCTCGTCCATTGATTGATAATTTCGCCATAAATATCAAAAGTTTAGCTTTAGTGCGAAGTTCCCCCCCCCCCCCCAAATTGAACTTTTGGGCAGTTCAACTATTTTAGTGAAAAATTACAAAAGTGGGAGAACTTGCTAAATGACATTAAAATTAAAAAAAAAAAATATTTTTGTGTTAATGAGCACATTACAAACTTCTTAAACGATATCAAGCCCCTTTTTTCAGAAACCTTAAGTTGAGAATATTTTGTACAGTTCGCAAGTACAGTTTTCAACAGATCTGAATGTAAATAAAAATTTTAAATCCTCATTTTTTCGCTTTCACCTTTTTGTCACTTAGCACGCTTTTCCACTGAGCTATGCAAATGTAAGCTGCTCTGGCGCAATGCTTTTTAACCAAACAATTTTAAAAAAATGTTACATGGCACATCGTCAAACCAACATTGAACTTCTACAAATACCTAAACCTCCTACTTTTCAGTATCAAGAGCCAGCATTCGATATTTCTCAAGTGCGTCTTTCAACTACGCCTTCAAACAATGAGATTTATTTTTGTGAAGAGGGCCCTCAAGAAAGTTTCGATACGAAAATAAATAAAATAACAAATAACAAAAAACATATCGCTGACGGATTCCTTTCAATTAGTTGTTAAGCCAAAGATTGATTCGGTTTATTTGTTTCAAAATCCATTACAATGAAAAGGAAAGATTTTCATCCATTTGAGTAGGATTAAACGATGATCCTACTAGTAGAGTGCATGTGTGTGATGTTGTGGGTTAAGGTAACATGCGGTTCTGTCAGCGATTTAGCTATTGAATTGTTCATTAGCCGATTAGCCATTTAGCCATTTAGAGATTAGCGATTTAGCCATTAATTGTTACTTGAAAATAAAATCTTGCCAATTGCATTTTTTCTCCAAAAAACTTCTAACAAATATATATATATATATATATATATATATATATATATATATATATATTTAAAAGTGCGTTTAGTAAGGAATTTTGAACAAAAAATTGTTAGGCTAGGGGTACCTAAAGTAGAATTTGATATTTGGGGCAGTAAAAATACTCGCATGTTGTCAATCACATGGTTTCATTTGATTTAACATTTACATATAGGCAACGTCATAGACACAAAAAAAATATCTGTCATTTGCTTGTAGTTAACATTCTATTCAAACATTTTATTCTGTGGTTCTAAAAAGTATGACGCACGTCATTGCCACTCGTGTAGATCTAGTGCGATGATAATTCAAACTAACCTAACATTTCTTTCAATGCAACATGTTTTATAAATTTATTGCTAAACTTTCTTGCAACACCTTTGAAATATGCCTAGCGTTCTTGGTCATTTTTATACAATTAAGTAATCGCTAATCAGTCGCTTGTATGTCGGCAGGTTTTTTTTGTGTAGTTTATAGCTAAGAGGTAGGTCTTTTAGCATCTGAATAAAAATTGGGTTCAATAACTTCAAATTACGACTGGATGTTCAAATTACGACTGACGATTTTTCTATAAATCTTGTGTAGAAGCGGTCTAAGTGGCAGTTACTGTTAAAACCTACTTTTCTTCCGATTAGAATATTAAATATTTAAGAAACAGGAAAGTAGACTACTTATTTTCTCTTTAACCATCTCCCTAAAGCTAAGTTGCCCCTAATTGTGGGATTGAAGTTATAAGAGCGACTCATTAAAAGAACTTGAAAGGATAAAGGCAAACAAAGCCCATGTTATTTTCTGCATGGCTTTGTACCTCGTGTCGCTCCAGGGTGCAAAGAGCTAATTAAAGATAATTCAATGGGGGGTACCAGAAGAAAATAAAACAATGTTATTCTAATAAGGCGGTATTTTGCTTTCGTATTATGTCGTTGATTTGACATTGTTCCTTTTTCATTGGATAATTGATGCGCTTTATATCGACATATAACGTGTTAATACAATGTTTCTTTTATGATATTGTATGAAGATATTGCGAATTTTAGATGGATAGAGCGGTATTTCTTTAGTTTTAGCTTGGAAAGTTGAATTAACAAAATTAAAAATCTTAATAGTTGCGATATCATATTCAAGTTGCATCAACCCCTGTATGATGGAATATCTAATTTCATATTACATCATATTTACAATGTAATAGCACCCAATTATTACATCATCCATTCCATGCTTAATCTCATTGGTTGTTTCGTTTGATGACGTAACCAAGCTTATGAATAGATGCATCTAGTGTTTTTTTTTGCTCTTCTAATGAACATCGTCTTAGCTAACAGACGGCCTCTATTTTAATTAATAAAATACCTTTAAACTATTTTAGAGTGAATTGATATTTTAAAGCATAAAAATCTGAGTCGTGTGAAGAACAATAGAGGGGGATGGGGAGCCCTGTTAGTAAGATGCTTGCTTTGAATGCGAAAAATCTCTGGAACGGGGCTATGCAGAATAACTGTAAATGGTAGAGGGAGAGTACATTAAATATGTCCCAATAGTCCTGACTGCTTACGATGTCGAATTTGAAAGTCTCATTATATCCCTCGCGCAGCTCAAAGGTCAAGATAATTCAACTCGAAGAGGCAGAGAGCAACCTAAATGACTCAAGAGAGGGGAGTTGTTGTATTAACCTCCTAAGACCAGAGCAAAATCATCCTACAAGTATATTGTAAATCTAAACATACTTTTAATACATATACGATAAAAAGTATGTTTTGAAAAGTAATTCAAAAAGTATGTTTAATAGTTACTTAGGGGACACGCCTTAAACTCTAAAAATACAATTTTTGTGTTCTATAAATGCAACAAAAAAGGCTATACCACTTATTTGTAACTAAGATTATTTTAACGTTTTTAATGCAAAATGCCATTAAAATGAACTACTAAACTTTTTGTAAAGTTTGAAAACAATTTTTTAAGAACTCTAATATCGTATTGACCCTCGTTCAACTTCAATTTTTATAGAAATAAATGACGGATACTTGTAATCAAAGGCTGAAAACTTATATGTGGATTTTCTTCTATCGATCAAGGTAATTTCGGAACTAATAAATGTGTTAATTGTTTATGAGGAGGTTTTAAAAGACGTCCCGAAATGGGGACGCCAGGTCGGAAGAGGTCAAGAAAGATGCACTAAAAATGAAGAGGTTTTTTATTGCTCCTCCCCGTAATAAGACTTTTCCACAAATAAATTTTTTGATTGCCTATTCTTAAACTTCGATGAGTTGTTAGTTGAAAGAACTAGAACTTTTCAAATGCGAATACATTTCAGGTGATTCGGTGCATCGCTAAAAATGCTCATCCATTTCTTTTTATACCAAAGTAAAAAGCGAACACTGTCAATTAGATCTCGTCCTTTTCTTGGAAATTGGCTAGAGTTTCCATTAAAAATATTCTGAAGGAAATGATTTCCCCAAGTAAGAAACCGAAATGACACCGCATGCGAGACATGGAAATTTCCCAGATGTCTTTCAGGAATCCATTAAGTACGGTTCTCTTTTTTGAGAAGTCTGAATTAATTCATGTCGTTGATGTTTTACGCAGCCAAATCACATGATGCTATCTTGTTTGAGAAGGAAATGAATTAGGGATTAAGTGGTTTTTATTTAATGTTCTCGAATTATATGCTTCAGGATGGATATATTTCTGCCTTAAGTGCAATTTCTGTACCTTACTTGCCTTCAAAATGGTGGCAGGATTGAAATAGGTTTGATTACTATAACCAGTTTTCCCGAATTTATTTTGGTGAGTAAATATATGCTATTTTTTATCGAATATTCTACATCGCTATCTTTCGAATAAACTTTATCTCCGCAGATAATATAAAACGTCCAATTCCTACATATTTTGTTGTACAGGATTGTGCTTTTCTATCCACTGTTAAAAGGTTTGTGCTGGGTTTTGACATAATAATTCTTAGTAGGTGTAAGGTGAAATATTTCACCTTTATTTTCGGTAATGGGTTGCACCATTTTCA
Organism: Hylyphantes graminicola; assembly: GCA_023701765.1. Lineage (NCBI taxonomy): Eukaryota > Metazoa > Arthropoda > Arachnida > Araneae > Linyphiidae > Hylyphantes > Hylyphantes graminicola. Next base: position 11,196,847 of record CM043116.1, read on the forward strand.
AATTTTGTAAAACAGTACCTGAAATTCAACCACTAACATTTCTTTACCACCAACAAACGTTTCACTTTTAAGCACGACTATGTAATCGTCTTTATGCAACCTTTGCGTTGTTCACAAGCCAAATTCTGTAAAATCCGTACCTTTTCTCTGGCGTACCTTTTCTCTTTAAATCTGTGATTTATTTCAATGAATTTTTAGATAAGTCTTTGATTCGAATCGTAAATAAATAAAAAGAATCCAACCGGGTATATTTTGTGAAATTCGGTTATAGCGTCATTTTATTGGCCTCGATTTTTTGAATGCCAGGCAATGAGTTCCAACTAGAGAGACATTGAAGTTCTGCCGTCTTTAATAAGTATTTATGACATTAATATACAAAAATTTGCAGACGCGGTTATCAAAACACATGAATTTTAAGTTAAATGAAACCATATTTCGTCTACATCATGGACACGACAATAAAACGACCTTGATGCTTATCACAATATAATCGAGAAACGATAGAGCCAAGGTTGAATATTTAGCATAGTTAATCGTGGGAAATTCATGCTATTACATAATTATATTAATAAAATTTATTAAATAACATCTATTGAAAAAATTGTAAGCCTATGCGTTATTATTAGTAGTAGTAGTTTAATTTTTCCTTCTCCGATCAATAAGTTTCCTAACATAGTTGTAGTTGGACTATAACTATTTAATTCAAGCAAATACAGAACTTTTCAAATGAAGCCACAATCAACCACCAAAAATATTCCTCTTTAGGCATATTTATTGAATCCTCCCTACGCAACTTTTCCATCGTTGATGAGCCTAATTCTGTGTAATCCAGATCTTTATTCAAGAGATCTCATTAACTTTGAATTACTTCGTTAACCATCTAATGCATGAATTTTTTTTCGTCCCCAAAAATATATATGTATCTTTAGCACTCATACATTGTGGGAAAAATACTGAAAAAAATTTAACTGCATTAGAATTTAAATAATTTCAATTTTTAAATTTTTTTTCCTTATGACAAAAACCAACCACAAAATTCCAATTTTGATAATAATGACTAGAAAACTACTAAATATATTTCAAAACAACCCTTTTTTAACTAATTTTTCAAAACAATTTATTTGTATTTAGTACCTAATATTATAATACTTTGATTACTGCCAAAAACGTAACTTCACAACTGTAAATAACCTCACTCTTTAATTTTAAATACACTTTTACTAATGTCATTTATGAGGGTTATTATTAACTAAAACTTCAAAATGGAATGTAATAGATGAAAAAAAAAAACACAAATTTGTCGAGATGGAGGTCTACTTTAATAGAATAAAGTGGATTATGTAACTTGTTACCAAACGGTAACAGTATGCATTGGAGGGTTAAACAGTTAGAGATAAAATGAAATCTTCGATTCGAGAAGATAGTACCCAAAACGAATCCAAAGAATTATTTTATTCCGCATCCCAACAATTTAACCGTAACATATACAGTTCAAAACAATTAGGAGTAGCGCATGGTTTAAAGCCTTTCACTCCCGATGATTCCATTTGGAATCATCAGCTTGAGATTTGTTTTCTTATTAGTTGAGCTTGCACTTATTTATTGTTAGACGGAGGAATCATGTCTTTTGAGAAATTAAATAATGTTTGTTTCAATTAAAGAAAAACATGAAAAGCATGGTAATATGAAATTCACTCCCAAAATATTTTATGTATTAAATTGACTGTAATTTCTTGACTTGCATTCTGAGATGTTTGAAAACTTTAACAAATAAAGTTTTGAAGAATATGTTGTTACAATTTATTCAAAAGATTTTTAATTCTCCTCCCTTAAAGTTAAGTTTAAAAAATTAAGATTCTCCCCCTGTTTTTTTAACATTTCATTCTCAGTGAATAATGAATCTTTTTCACAAGTTTTGAATTCTTAGAATAAAGAATAAAATGCTGGAAATCTGCACAAAACATCCTTAAATAAACATCAAAGCACATTCAACCAACATTCATTTACCGTCTAACAAACATTCATCTTTAAGCAAGGCCATTTAACCCTCCTTACTCAACTTTCTCATTTCTCAGAAGCCTAATTCTGGAACTCCGTACCTTTACTCTGGTGATTAATTCAGTATAATTTATTTCGGTGAACTTTCAGAGATAAGCGATTCTAATATTAAATAACTAAAAAGAATCTAGAAGTCCAGACCTTTGCACTCCCGAACCCTTTTACTCTGAATTTGTTGCATCCGTTGGTGATAAAATTAAATCTTTAATTCGAAAAGAAAATAGTTACAAGACAATCTAATAGCAAATGTTTTAGCCATATGCCAACAATTTAGTTCCATCAAATGCAAAGCGTCTACAAATATAATTCAAAGCAATGATGCGTTCAACCGCCAACAAAACATCCCACTTTAAGCATGGCTATTTAACCCTCTTTTGAACTGTTCAGAAAAGCCGAATTCTGTGAAATCCAAACCTTTCTCTTGAGATATCATTAACTTTGTATTTGTTACATCAGCAAACCGTTAGAGATAAAATTAAATCGTTGATTAAAGAAAGGATATACATAAAAAGAAACCAACGAACATTATCTTATTTACCAATAATTTAACCCCTTCAGTTTCTAACACGACTCGGACGGCCGTACAACTAAGGATTCGATAATGGTATTTCTATCGCATCACCTACAAAAATCCTGCTTAGCGAACGTGTTTATCCCAACAAATACAATCCCCAAATAAACGTCAAAACACATTCAACCACCAGCATTCATTTACCGCCAAACAAACATTCAACTTTAGGCACGGCCATTTAACCCTCCTTACGCAACTTTCCCATTGTTCCGAAGCCTAATTCTGGAACTCCGTACCTTTACTCTGGCGATTTCTTTTATTCAGTATAAATTATTTCGGTGAACTTTCGGAGAAGTCTTTGATTCTAATATTAAATAACTAAAAAGAATTCAGAAGTCCAGAAGTCCAGACCTTTGCACTCCGAAACCTTTTACTCTGAATTGATACCCCCGTTGGTGATAAAATTAAATCTTTAATTCTAAAAGAAAATAGTAATGCCAACCAAATAGGAACTGTTTAATACGTATGCCAACAATTTAGTTCCATCAAATGCAAAGAGTCTTCAAATATAATCCAAAGCAATGAAACATTCAACTTTAAGCACGGCTATTTAACCCTCTTTTGCATTGTTCAGAAAAGCCAAATTCTGTGAAATCCAAGCCTTTACTCAAGAGCTAACTCCCGAATTTGTTACATCAGTAAAAAATTAAATCGTTGATTCAAAAAGGATACAATTAAAAAGAAACCAACAAACATTATCTTATCAGTTACCAATATTTTAACCCCTTCAGCTTCTAAAGCGACTCGGAAGGCCGTGCAACTAAGGATTCGATAATGATATTCCTTTACAAAAATCGTGCTTAGCGAAAGTGTTTATCTTAACAAATACAATCCCCAAATAAACATCGAAACACATTCAACCACCAACATTCATTTACACACATTCAACTTTAAGCACGGCTATTTAACCCTCCTTACGCAACTTTCCCATTGTTCCGAAGCCTAATTCTGGAACCCCGACCTCTCTCCGTTAATTAAATCCGATACAAACCTTTGAAAAGGCACCCCATTCTTCAAACTCTTTTCTCAACTGCCCACCACCCCTCCCCGAGCCTGACGAATTAACGGGGGCATTCGGGTGGGACGGTCCACTTTTCCTGGAAATTTCCCATTAATTTTCTCCGGAATCATCTTTCCCGGAAAGTTTTGCGAGGATTAAAGTCAGCGTCTTTTGTCGGGTAATTTCTGGGATGGTTATGGCAGGTCCTGCGCTGATCTTAAATGCGTCGGACATTTATAATATTTTAAATAATTGCACATTCATAACACTTAAAGTAATTAATTGTGTGACATTAAAAATAATTAGATTGGGTTGGTAGCACTGAAGTTCCGTATTGTAACAACCTTTGTTTACTCATTAGATGGTTTATACAGTTTCTGGTATTTAATTACGCTAAATTTGAAAGTTTTGTAGCATCCTCTATTTGGTGTACATAAACATAACTTGAGCGCTTTTGAAGAGAACAGGAGAAGAACGGCTTTATTTCGCAGAAGGCTTTTCTTAATAGTCTCTTTGGGGATGATAGCGAGAAATCGCCTAAACTGGTGTAAAGAAACCGGTAACTCGATTTGTTAATCTTTCGCGGCAACCCTGATTCACGACAGAGATCAGTGGAACGTTTCACTCGTTTGTACCACGAATGCAGAACCAAAAGAAAACCAGTTTCCGGTCGCCAATGTCCGCCAAGCAGATATAACTACGGAAAGCCTCTAAGGAAATCAAGCGGTTCTTCCCTTGTACTCTTCCTTTCTGAAATCTTGTTAAACATTCACTCTTAAAACAAACGAGCGATTTTAACTCGGTCTGAGTTAATTCACTTCTCCAGTGTCGAATATGCACTTCTCCTACAGGAGTGGATCCTTTGTATGTTGAATCTGCGACAAGATCACTCCAAACGAGTGATTTTAATTCGGTCTGAGTTAATATTCACTCCTTACCACTGTCGAAAATGCACTTCCTCGACAGGAGAGGATTTCACTCCTTTTGTTTTAGGAGTGTTGGATGCTTCGTTTCACCAAAATTAAATAGTGAAACATTTCACCTTATTTTTGTATTCGGTTGAACCAATTATCAGGTTAGTTTCCTTAACCTGAAAAACGGTTAAATCGAATAGGCGGGGAAACATTTAACCAAAACGCCGTTTCAGAAACTAGGGTCCTACGATGTCGCCCTTAATGGTTGCGTTGGGTGCCTTTCAGGTGTCGGCTCGACACTTTACTGTGGTTCTGAAATACGAAGCCCGTTGCCAATAGCCCTCGTGCAGCTCTAGTGCGACGATAATTCAAACATAACCTAACCAAAAGGCAGTTGCAGCAACTATGGACCATTACTGCGGTGAAACTAAGCACAAAATATTCCACAATGTAAATCGGAATATTCATGAAGAAATCGGTGTTGATTATTGGAGTAAATAGTTTACTGGAACAAAGAGTTTTGGTTCATTAATAATCGGCTTCTTGAAATTTATAGGAATACTTTTAAATTTTTGAATAAATAATTTGACATAAAATATTCGAACCCATAATAGAAACCTGTAAGTCGGCTACACCATTTATCATACAAAAAACCGGTGTAATCGTAAAAGTCTTATCGTAATTTAATCTTTAAAACACAATCGTAAAAACTTATTTATAAAACAAACTTTATTCTTTTGATCTCTTGACTGAATACAACGTCTTACGTTTTTAAAACCTGCTACAAACACGCGATATCTCACGATCTTGCAATCATCGAAATCTGAATAATTCCAACACCGGTTTGAAAAAAATATGTAATACAACCGGAGAAATTTGACTTAAGAAGAATATTTTTATAACGTGCAAAAAGGTTTTTTTTATATCATTCATTCATAAATCGTTGCGAAAATGACACTTTACGTGATTACGTCACGGACACCCGAAAGTAGTACTTTCAGCACTAGTGCGGTAATGTAAATAAGAGTATTTGATTGGTAGAAAACAAAACGCTGTCATGAATATCTCCGTGGAAACTACGTACTACAAAAATTATCAAAAGAAATTAACTTTTCTTTTACTACTTTGCATTTTCGAATATCGCCATGGAAATTAAATAATGTCATGGAAATCACTTATTGGTAGAAATACTTTTTGCACGTTATTATTAAAAATATTGTAAACAAGCACGTGCCATATACTTTATTAAGCTCTTGCGGCACTAGTTGCTTAAATAGCCATTTTTTAATTGAATTTAGTCTTTCCGTTTAAGGACCTGCGGTCATTTGCCCGATTCGCTCTTAAGCAATTAATTCAGGATTACAGGTATTTGGAGATTAAAGGTTTGGACATCACAGAATTAGACCCCCTCAGCCATATTGGGAAACGTTGATTAAATCGAGTTGCATAACCTTTATTGAAATGAAACGTTTGTTGTTGGTAAGTGAATGTTGGCAGTTTAATGTTCTTCTGTTTATGCTTTGATGTTTATTTGATGACATTTTGCATTCGTTCGAATTAAATTGTTGGTATTCGGAATATAAAATAATTCAAATGAGATTAGATTTATTTTCGAATCAAAGATTTGATTTCATCTTTTACTATTTGGTGAAGTAACTAATTCAGTTAGAAGGATCTTCATAGTAAATGTTTGGACTTAATAGAGGAAAGCTTCTAATGAATAGAAAAGTTGCATAAGCAAGGTTTTAAGTAGCCATGCTAAAAATGGATCATTTGATACGATGAATGCGGTATTTAGTTTGTTTCTTTGAAGACAATTAATTAGTTGTTGGAATAAAACTGTATTTAATGAATTGGGTTTTTATAAGTATTTTTCCAGAAATTTAATTGTTTCTGTAAGGTTTGCGGTTTAAAAACAATGACCAAAGTAACTAATAAGTATAACACAATTCACGGAGGGAACTGTGTCATGCTAAGTTTATCTGACATTAAAAAAAATGCTAATATTTACCTTTCTTAAACCTAGTGTTTGAACAACCATTAACTTTTTGCTTATGGTATTACATTAGCAAGTAAATAATACATAGCACGTTCTTCCACTAAGCTCTTCAATTATTATGCTAAGTGAAAAAAATTTTGAACACCAAAAAATAAGCTGAAAAGTGAAATGTTTTTGGTTTGCACTTAAATCGGTAATTGTAAACTGTAAAAATATACTTAACTTTAAATTTATGAAAAGGGAGAAACTTGTTGCTTTTAAGGATGGAAAATATGTTCATTGACAGAAAAAATCTCAATTTTTTCAAAAATGCTACTTAGCACGTTCTTCTTCTAAGGTCTTAAATTATGCAGCACTTGGTTGACGTGTAATTAAAAAATCCAAATGTATATGTTTAATTATCTATTTGCACGTCAAAACCCCTAAATAAATACCTAACAATATTTAAAACGCTTTTTAACCATATAAAAAATTTTGCTAATTATTTGCACAATTCATTATAGAAAATGTTGAATAAACTATCACTTGCTGGAGGAAGTGTCTCGGGATTAAGTTGCTCTAATCAGAGCAATACATTGTTTTTAAATGAAAAATATTAAAACGCATTCCTTTTGCAAAATAAAAACTCCTGTCTTGAAGAGTCGTTAAAACAAACAGGGTTTATGCCCTTGTTCATCCAAGTTCTTTTTCTAAACGTTTCCTTTTATGAAAAAAAATATTTCGTTTCTTCCCTAGTTTAATATACAGGGTGAGGCAAACAAAGCCGGCCCCGAGCTAGAGATGGGAATACGTTGAAATGCTTGGCGAGAAAAACTCTTGAAGCCGCCTGAAACCTGTTTTTGCATTGGTTGGATCGGATTAGCTTCACATTAGAGCTACTCATAGACTAGTGGCGAGTTCAGATCTTGGTTCGTATTGTATGAAGACGTCCCATAATGCAAATTTAGGGTCTTGCAATCAATTTAGAATGTTTTGTATTACCAAATACAAAAAGGTCCGATTCTCTAGGATAAATAACGACCGAAACAATCGTATAATCACTAAATCTTGATCAGCTCTACTAACCTTGTTTATATTCCATTTCAACTAGCTTTTAAGGGGTCATAGGAGTCTTAAAAATGTGCAAAGAAGGTACTACAAAGCATAGTTTGATCGTTCATGTAATTTTTTAACTACTCAATATAAAAGTATAATTTTTTTATATGTAATTCTATAAGATTTATTTAATATGAAACAAATTTTAAAATTTATGAAACTTTAGCCAAAAATAAAATAAATGATATTAAACAAAAAGCTATTTTAACACATTGGGGTTAGGCGTGCGCGGCAAATTTTGAGGTCAAAATTGAAAAAATGACCAAGAAAAAGACTTTATATTGTACAAATATGTACAAACAAAGACTTATACCTAAATTCTCATCCCAATTTTAATTAGAAACTATTTTTTAAAAAAATTAAAAATCAAAATTTAAAAATTTGTATTAATTTTTTTAGAAAAAAGTTCTTAAAATAATTTCTAATTAAAATTGAGCTGAGAATTTAGGTATAAGTCCTAGTTTGTACTTATTCGTACAATATAAAGTCATTTTCTTGGTCATTTTTTCAATTTTGACCTCAAAATTTGCCGCGCAAGCCTAATCCCAATTTGTTCAAATAGCTTTATGTTTAATATCATTTATTTTAGTTTTGGATAAAGTTTCATAAATTTTAAAATTTGTTTTATAATAAATAAATCTTGTAGAATTACATGTAAAAAAGTTATACATTTATAATGAGTAGTTAAAAATGACATGAATGATCAAACTATGCTTTGTAGTACCTTCTTTGCACATTTTAAGACTCCTATGACCCCTTAAAAGCGTAGCGTAGTTGCCGGCAAATAAGTCGCCAAGCGTTTGCTTGGGCTTAATATTGAAGCGATCAATAGCTTCAGTAAGTAAGCCTGTTTTTGTATTGGTTTTAGACTTGGCAACATTTCTGTCGTATACTAATCTCCATCTCGGGGCCGGTTTTGTTTGCCTCACCCTGTACTTGACTTGCTCCGGCTTTGGGAAAACAAAAGAAAGGCTTAAGAAAATGGAATAAAACTAAGCGAATATGCAGTAGTAGTAACGCGATAAGACATTTTGTAACAAAAATTCAAATATTTACTTTTCGTAAAGAGGAGGGGGAAGAAGGGACGGTGCCAAGTTGGGTATTATTTACCTTTGTTCGAAAATGTATTCCACCGAACATTTTTCTGAAACGAAAATGCAAAAGGGAGGTAGCCTAAGAAAAGAGGGAAATCGTTCATTTTTCATTTTCTCCTGCTGCGAGAAAAATTGTTTGAGTCTTTTGACTTCTTCTCAAACAAGGGAGGGAGAATGTTTGTGCTCTGTCACATTCGTCTCTCTCGATCTTTGGAAGGGGGTTGAAAAAAAGTTGTTGCTAGGTTTTGGCGACAATTTTCTTGCTTGGCGAGATTCCATATTTAAAAAAATAGCTTTACTACCATCCAGAGAGCACAAATTCGGTATACAAGTCTACTATCCTTCTAATGAAAGGGGCCTAGGTAGCACAGTCGGTTAAGCCTCGGTTTCCTCGGAGTCCTTCAACAGATTTAAGCGGTCGGACAAGTGGTGTGAGTGACGTCACACAAACTACTGACTTTGATTACGCTAGAGTGGTTTCCTCGGGAGCGTTGCCGGACAACTCAACACGACCGCCAGATTGAGTTGCTGTTGAGTGCGTTGGGGAAATCCTGATGACAACGTTTTTTGCTGTTGTCTGTTGTGCGGCGTGCTTGCCAAAAATTAAAATTTTGAGGAAATGGCGGAAGGCTAGAGTTGTTTTACGCTTGCCGAGGTAGAAATGCTAATTGATTTTGTGAGAAATCACGAAGAACCTATATTTTCCATTTTTAACATGCAAAGACGAAAACCAAAACAACAGCAAAGTTGAGTGAGTTCGCTAGGTTTCCAGTTTCATGTCAACGTAACGTACCGATGAAGCGGTGGCCGGTGGAGTGACGTCATCCACGTATAATAGCGGTTGCATTTTTCTGGCGACTGACTCCGAAGAAACCAAGGCTTTTGGCACTCTCCTAGCATGCGAAAGGTATCATGGTCGGGTCCGGGCATCGCCAAAATAACTGCCGACCTATAAACGGCCCGTGCACTCAAAAATGTCTGACGAATAATACCTCGTGTAAGGGAGTGCACTTAAAATATCCTCCAAAGTCCTAACTTTGCGTACGATGTCGCCTTTAACGGTTGCGTTAAGTGCCCATTCAGGTGTCGGCTCGTCACTTGACTGTGGTTCTAAAATACGACGCCCGTCGCCAATAGCCCTCGTGTAGCTCAAGTGTGACGATAATTCCAACCCAACCTTCTAATGAAATCTTAAGATTTATTTATAAGATATTAATTAAGGGGGAATGGGTGCGCTGGATCGTGGTACTCCAAAGCAAAGCGTATCAGTGTTGATCCAATGGAGAAAGATATCTTCTCTGCCACATTTCTCCGGCTGTATTGAATACCTTTTACAAGTGGACTTTTTTTATGTGATGCACGTAGCTGACTTTGCAGGTCCCGACAATCCAACTTTTAGAAATGGGTTCGAATATTTTTTTTTAAATAATAAATTTCACAGTATTCGAAGCAATTTAAAAAAGTGGGATGATAGTGACCTGTAAGTTATCTACATTTATTATTTAAAAAAAAGTTATTTAAAAAATATTTAATACAGCCTGAGAAATGAGGAAGAGAAAATAGTTGTTTGCCCATTGGATTAACATTGAGACACTTGAGTATAGAGACCCCCAGCCCAGCGCGCCTATTCCCCCTTTAGGGTTCGAAGCACTTCCGTTTTTTTCAAGGGCTGTTTCATATCTTTTGGGCCAAATGTGATCCACCAAGGGTTTAGCAGTATAAGTCCATGGGGAAGGCGGGTTACTATTTCGCCAAAGCTATCAAGAAACTACCTTGGAACAACTATCTAGTGACTCTAGTTTTGGCTCCAGGATAATTTCTGAATTGGCGAAGTTTTTTATCTTTCGTGAATTTCATTTAATGGCAACCCTTCAGTTTTGACAAAGCTTTTCATTCAGTCTCCCGGACTTTGGGACATTTGTTTCTTTATTTAATAATGTTAATCGCTTTTTTTTTCGCCTTGGCAATTTGGTTGAAGGAAACTTGGAATAAAACGAAATTATCTCGAAGAAAAAATTTGAAGGAACATTTTTTTTTCAAAAGTTTAGGAATTCAGCTTACAAAAAGTTTGAGATGCATAACTTGGTAATTCTTCATTCTTTGATCAATGGAATTTAATGTTTTCGTTTTTTTTTTAATGAAAATTGAATGCTCCAGCTATAATTCTGTGATGGGTCTGCATTTTTGGAAACTTAGTAAATGTAGTATTTTCGAAAATTTAAAAGTTGTACTAGATTTCAAGGACATCTAATTTATAACGTCATGAAAGTGTGGTCGATTGAATGGCCCTTCGAATTTCAATTTTATAATAGCGTGCTTGTATCGAGACGTTTTTATACTTAAAAGAACAAAATTCGGAATTTTTTTGAATAAAACTATTTTGCGAATGAAGATTAAACATTTGGATTTAGATCTTTTGTTAAAAAATTTCTGTGTATTCTTACTGTATAAGTTCATATACTTTTTTAGGTTTACTTATGACTTTAAAAATATTTTCTTTAATTACTTTCTTAAACTTTAAAGAATGGGGAGCCCAGTAGATACGGCGCGTGCCTTGCATGTCAATTGTCTCAGGCAGTGCTAAAAGAATTGGTGACCTATAAATGGTCTGTACAGACAAAAATCCAACGAATAAATATTACGTTTATATAGATGCAAGTTAAATACGCTTTAAAGTCCTGACGTCCCCATGTAGCTCTAGAGCGACAATAATTCAACTCCTTAACTTTCACAGCTGATTTTATTTGTTTAGTTTAAGCAAAAATTTTAAGAAAGCTCAATTGAAATTTTCAAGACCTCTTATTTTAATTATCTTCAGAAAATTTCAAATCTTCACTTGTACTTCGTAGTTAGAGTTCAACTAAATGGCGTTAAAACACAAACTCTTTCCAAAAGCTGAAGAAAAAAAAATCGTACCAAGGTTCTTTCCAAATCGTGGGAGAAATAACCAATAAAGCAATAGATGGGATATATCGCACCAAATAAATGGTAAAAGATTTCGCGGGGAATCAGTTTCCCCTGTAGGAATATGAAGACACTTTTTCCCTTATGGGAGTCCACTAAGATTCAATCAGATTTATTTTTTCACCACCAGTGATTTTTTTTATCCGGTCTTTTGTCCAGTTATTCATACACAAAACTATCTTAACGTCGTTAGTGTCACTTGAGAGTCGATTGCGGTTTCTGAAATGTTCTCTAGTGATTGGCTTAGAATTTTTTGTGTGTCGTTTTCTTTTTAAGATGCTTTCTTCACTTTCAATAGAATAGCTCAATATGACTTGTAATGGAAAGTTCAGAAGAGCAACGGTAACCCGTAGTTTGGGCAAGTTGGAAAACTTTTCCTTTTACTTCCTGTTACAGTTAAAAGCTACCCTTTTAATGCATTATCCATTTTGTTTTTGTTGCACTATCATTGTATTCACTCTGTTCCTTTGTTGGATGCCTATTCAGGTGTCGTCATTTGACTGTTTAATTTAAATTATTACGTTGTCGCTTTAGATCACGTGTAGCTCTAAGGTGACGATTATACAATTTAACTCTAATTCAACCTAATACAAACCAATAGCGATCCGCCTTAAGTTTAATTGCCCTACACTGTTAAAACAAAAGAGTGAAATCCACTCCAGCTGGAGAAATGCATTTTCGACACTGGAAAGGAGTGAATATTATCTCAGACTGAGTTAAAATAACTCGTTTGGAGTGTTCCTGTCGGAGGCTTAACACACAAAGAATCCACTCCTTCTGGGGAAGTGCATTTTCCAGACTGGAGGAGTGAAATTAACTCTGACTGAGTTAAAATCGCTCGTTCGTTTTAAGAGTGTAGTGCAGCTCTAGCGTGACGTTATTCTAACTCTTCCCAATTCTACTTGAGATCGCTATACTAATGAATTTGGTGAACGTAGGCTACTATTTCACTAAGGTTGGCATGGCTCTAGTTTAATGGAAACCATCATTTAGTAACGGCAGAGTCCCGCTTATCCGAAAGGTACGGGACCAAAATGTAGCAGCAAAAAAAATTACTGCGTATTTTGAGAAATACACAACTTTCGTATTTATTTTTTGTGTATTTATTTATGCATATACATTTCTTATTTTCACCGAAAGGCTCGGAGTTTTTTTGATAAACTGATTTTCGGATAACCGGGATTCAGATAAACGGGACTCTACACTCTTAAAACAAAAGAGTGAATTCCACTCCAGTTGTAGAAGTATATTTTCGACACTGGAAAGAAGTGAATTTTACCTCAGACTGAGTTAAAATCACTCGTTTGGAGTGATCCTGTCGGAGGTTTAACACACAAAGGATCCACTCCAAAAGAAGTGCATTTTACAGACTGGAGGAGTGAAAATTAATCGGACTGAGTTAAAATCGCTCGTTTGTTTTAAGAGTGTACTGCATAATATACTGTGATAAAAGCTGAGAGTTTTCGAAACATTTCTATTTGCAGAGTTAGTTTCTTTCTTTAAAAAACACCATCCACCTTCAATTGTAACGAGGTACATTAAAACTTGCCAAAAAACTCCCCTTCTACAAATCCTCGCAACGCAAATTTGAATAATAGCAATATTCCCTATCTCAAACTCTTTTATTCTCTTAAATCAGAGTTCTAAATTCAAAACACTCAACTTCGGGCGCGAAGTTGCCGGAGTCCTCTCCAAAAAATGGAAGTTAATTAGGGGAAGGGCATTAAGAGAAAGATAATAAAGGAATTTTCAGCAGTTATTTAATTACGCATAATTAAAAAGTGTGGAGAGCTGCTTCACTAAGGGAGGCTTCCACTGATTTATTCCCGTCTCGCGCTTGCTCCAGCGTTTGGGGAGAAGACAAAAATTCTTTTTTAAAAATTGAGATTGTTTTTTTTTGTTTTGAAACTGTGGTTATTTGTGTGGACTGGTGTAGTAGCTGTTTAAATGGTTGGAATAACAAAATGTATGGATGTGTGTATTTTGTATAATATGACATGTAGCGAAGTTTCAGTGGGTTATTAGTGTAATGACGTGACTTTTTCTCGTAAATAATATTTTTCGTAGTGACTGACTTTTATATTTGAACTGAAGGGATTTGACGAATGTATATAAGGATCGTGGTTGCCTTGGCGACACATTTGACAGAGCCGGCAGAACTTGCTGAGAATTAGACGTTTTAAACATCGTTTTGTCCTTAGGTGAATTCTACATTTTAAATGTCTTGTACGTTTCGTGTTGTCTTAAAATAAAAAGTCTTGTCCTAAAGAGTTTTCTTCAAGCACAAAACGGTACAGACAACATTAGTTTTGTTGACCACTTTTAAATTTGTTTGTGTTTTCCATCAAACCAAGCAAATACATCAAAGGAATATTGGTAGCTTTACTTAGGTTCTGTTGAATATGTAATTTTTGTGGTTCCTAACCTTGACGCACATCATATAGTCAAATATGCTGAAGGCAATTAAACACAGTTGAAGTATCTACAACAATAAGTTGGTTCATTGTTGCAAGCTCTCAATTACTACAACCTAAATTGAATGTACGCTAAAATAGTGATTTTTTTTTTTGTAAAAAAAATATTAAACGGGCCGTTGTATACATACTTCTGTTTGATTGCAATGGCGGTAATCTGTTCTCTATGTAACTGATACCATTGGTAATCCAAGTAAGGAATTCGAAAGTTTCGTTTTAAATTAAGATATAATGTAGTGGAAACAGATTTACACTTTATTAAATTTGCTTATCATTCATGTGAATAAAACTTTGTGCATATTTTTTTAAGGATTGTTTTTGTTTTGAAAAATTTATAGACATGATAAGTAAATTGTAATTAGCTGGATTTAAAAGAGTTATTTAATCAAATAATTTACATTAAATAAACATTTAAAGAGATTGAGACACATTTTGCCTACATCATCAAAATTAATCATGAAGCCCTGTTGTAAAAACTTCAAAGTGTTTTCAAGGGAAAAAAATACAAATTAAAATTAATAACATTTTATATTGATTCAAGGTACAGAAAAACCTAAACAGGAGTTCTTTAATAAATCCAATTATTTAAAGAGCATTTTATTTTTCAAAACCCCATCTTTATAACAAAATAAGATCGCAGTAACTTCATTAAAACTCGAATAAACGAAACAAGGTACGCAATTCATTCTTAAAAAAATTAAAAAGAAGTCGAACAATGAAATGAAAACGTCGCTGAAACGCATGTTAATTAAACGCACTTTGCAATTCAATTCATGATCGCATGCATCCAATTAATTTATAAACGCAAGGCTGGAAACAAGATAAAAAATAACAACGCAAGAAAAGGCTGCATCGGATACGCAAATTAGCCAAGAGATAATTGCATTTTCGTGATCGTATAATTGTCGTCAGGTAAATAAAGATCGGGGTCCATCAAATCAGCTTAATTATTATCGAATCTGGAATCCGCGGAGACACGCATAGATGCATTCGGAAACGGAGAGGCGAAATAAGATGATGCTTTCTGGAGAAGTTGGTTTGTAAAAGAATCTATTACTGAGCCCCACTTCCACACAACAGTTGTGTTGAACAGGAAAAAAGTCGCCAAACGCAATATTAATCTAAATTAAACATTTGCATGCTAAATTTTTCTTTTTTAATTCATTTTATTTAAAAAATTCAATAATTGTTATCGTTTGCAAAATATAATTTATATTTTAAACAATAAATAACCGATAATTGAACTTTCGTTTTTACCTTCGGATTTAAATCAATTTACGCACATTAGAATAACTTAATTTAATATAATACATTGCCGCTGTCCGATTAAAAACCTGATCGAGTTGACTTTGTTTTAAAAAATATTGTAAATAGTTTTAGGACTCCTTAATAATTCAAATGTAGCTGCTCAGTGGCTAAGAGGTTAAACGTGTTCGCCTCTTATGCCAAAAATCGCGGGTTCGAGCCCCGGCTGAGCAGTCGGATTTTCTAATTGGGAAAATATAGGGCAAGCATGTCATATGATTATGTGGCATGTAAAGATCTCTGGAGGGCACACTTGGCTTGGGTTCTTTCGGCAAAATTAAATCTCGGCATACTTTAAAATCCACAAAAAACTCGGATTGATTTCATTGTAATCTGTGTGTCAAAATTGGTAGCGAGAGTCGCCTTGTTAAGGCCTTAAAAATGGCTCTCGGTTCTGGGGAATATGTCTACAAAGGCTTGACTGCCAATGTTGCAGCCGTAATAGAAAAAAAAATAATTGAAATAATAAAAGCATTTAAAATAACAAATTATTAGTTTCATATATTTATCTGAATTAATAAACCAATGCACTACTGATAATGTTTCTCTTCCAAATGAAAATTTAATATTTTATGAAATATAAAGTAGCTCCAAATTGGCAAGTAATGGGCGTGTTAAAATAAGTTTCATAGCTTCACTTGGCGAAATGATCTTTGCATTGTTTTCCTTCGTTTATCATTTTCTTCCTATTTAGCCTCCTCATTCGTTTATAACACGCATTGAAGAAAAAAGGTTATTATATGGTAATTATCTCTCGTTATCATGGTGTGTTGTAATTGAGATTATAATTTAGATTGATTGTGTGCAAGTAAATTTTTTGATTTAAAATTTGATATTTGTAACCAGAAAAATGATTTTCTGCGAAGTATGGCTAAACCGAAAACACTAAGCATAGTTAATTTACAGAGAGGGACTTATTTTTTGGGTAACGAAAGTGCCTTTTAACCTTCTAAGGGATTATCAAATTAGATGCCATTAAAATTTTAATTGAAATATCAATTTAAATTTTTAAGGATTACATTCTGTATCCGATGATTGTAAGAGGTTCTTTACACTTTTTAGTTTAAAAAATATAAACTTTTAATTTGTTTTTAATTATTAAAACTTATGTGTTGCTGGGAAACCAGAAAGTCGGAAGGTGAGTTTATGTCTGCATCCTTCCAAGGGTTAAATTGAACTTAATTTTTAAAGAATGTTAAACTAATATCTTTAAAAGCAAAATAAGCAACACAATAATGTATATCTGCAATTTCTTGTTTGTAGGGAAATATTTTGATTGTAATACAAGTAATAAATAATTTCAATAAGTTAAATGGTGAGGTTATATTTAGATATATATATTTGATATATTATTGAATTATTTATTTGAAGAGAGAAGAGTAGAAGACAAAATCCTGTTCGAACCTCGTGAGGAAAAGTGGTATAGAAATAAATTACGTGATGGACAGCATCAGGCTGTTTTTCTTACATTTTGCAGAGCCGGGGAGCCCAGTCGTTTAGGCACTCGCCTAGCATGCGAAAGGTCCCATGTTCGGGCGTTGCCAAAGTAACTGTCAACCTATAAACGGCCCGTGCAGCCAAAATGTCCGACGAATAATACCCCGTGTAAGGGCGTGCACGTTAAATATAATTCAAAGTCCTAACGATGCGTATGATATCACCGTTAACGGTTGCGTTGGGTGCTTTTTAAGGTGTTGGCTCGTCATTTGACCCTAAAATACGACGCCCGTCGCCAATAGCCCTCGTGTAGCTCTAGTGCGATGACAATTCAAACCTAACCTCCACGCAATGTTTCTTTTTTTGATAAAAATAATTTAAATAAGTTGTAAAGGTGACTTTATATTTAGATATAATTCAATATTATATCAAATATATATATTTGAGATATAAGAGTAGAAGACTAAATCCTATTCGAACCTCGTGAGGAAAATTGGCATAGAAATTAAGTGATATACAGCATCAGACTGTTATACTAACACATTTTGTACCAAAAAAAAAGTTATGGTTTAAAATAAAATCGAGAAATTGTTTTTATTTGACTGATTATTATGTTAAATTAAATTATCATGGTATTCTTTTAAATAATGTCTCTTTATATAATAAAAGCTTTAAGAGGCTGGTCAGTACCGCGTAATTTTCAAAAAAATTTCGATTTTTTTAATTTTAGTATTTGTGTAAAATATGTTTCAAGAGCTTTCTAATGACGCCCTTTGTCTATCATTCAGACAACTTTAGCCTAGTTCACTTTTAATTTGAATATGGATCAGCAGTATTTTCATAATGTAAGTTTTCATCTTTAAATTTAATTTTTCTCAGAAGGGTGTTCTTTCAGGTCTACTTACCTTTTTTTAAAAAACTATTATGTATAGACCAAAAATTTTTAATGGACAACCGTTTCAGGTTGTTTTGATTAATGAAATGAACATTTCTCAAAACTTGAAGAAAAAAATGGATAATTTTGGTATTTTAAAAATGCTTAAAAAAAAAAACACATTACCTTAAATAATATTTAAAAAAACTACTTTATATAATTTTAAAATCTCATTTCAATGTATTGCTTCAAGTACATGTAATGCACAGATTTTTGTTGTTGTTTTGTATGTTACTTTTAAAGAAAAAGGTAATTTTAGCCATTAGCTGTATATAAGGTACCGACCTGCCTTAAAACCGAGTGACTAACTGCCTGAAAATGTGTAGATTTTGTTCCCCTGTGGAATAGGGTTACTGCTCTATTGTCTGTCACATTTGTTCTTGCCTAATTTGTTTGTGAATACATTGTGTTGTTATAAAGAAACTTGTTTGCTAAGCACATACTAAGGCAAAAATAATGTATGTCGCAAAAATAAACCCTACTCGAAGAATTTTCAGATTTACTTCACTAGAGTAATTGTGAACAAAAATATATATTGCCAAACTAATTATTTAAGCTTGTTTTTGCAAAACAATAAATGCATGAACAAAAGGTAAAATGTATAACTAATCTGGATTTCTATTTGTCGCAGAAGAAAAAGTAAAATGCATAGTAAGAGAAAATGCAAATGTACAATTAAATATAATTGTTACCATAAATGTGATGTTTAACTCTCTTAGAGGTGAATAAACTAAACATTTGTTAATATCCTAAAGTTAATATAAAACAAATGAAACGATAAATGTTTGAAAGGAATTCGGCATATTGCAGAATTTCCCACTACGCCTCATTTTGTGTTAACATTTTAGTTAGAGAAGCTTGTTTGGAAATCCTTCCACAGACTTAGCCCCATTTTAGCAAGAAGGGATTGATGTCATAATAATGAAAAAAAATTCACTGTTTTGGGATTAAAATCTCGATTGATGCATAAATTGCCACTTAATTTCTCATGGGTATTGACTGGTAAAATAAATATTCTGAGTAATTAGGAATGTAATATTATAATCGGTTGATTTTATTTCTAAGTTCATAAAGGATGTTTTTAATTGAGGTGAATCAGGGAAATAAAGATCTAAGGTTATTTCTTATTTGTAAATGGTTTGGTCGGAAATATCTTTTTACTTCGTGTTTGTTAATCCTTTATAATACAAGATATCATAAAAGATCTTTAAATGCATAAACATAGAATGAGATGAGAAGATTATTTCAGTGATAAACTTTTTGACTATGAAATCGTCATTAATTATCATAATTCCTAACTTATTTCCGCTGTTTTTGTTTGAAGAACAATATAATTTAGTAAAACAGACTATTTAAATTTTTTCGAGTTAGATGGTTGCATATAAATTTAAACTGCACTGTGCAAGACCGCGCGCGTTTCTTGTAATCGTATCTAATTCATTTGTTTTTAATACAAATGCAAAAAAACTTTACCGCTAACATTACTACAAGGCCTGCAAAATTATCTTGTTCCACACGCTACGTCATATACAATTAACCCTTTTAGCCCCAGTGATGCCATTTGGCATCATTTATTTTCCGGATAGTAATTAAAAAACTAGTTCTGACATCTATTGCATTCTAGTTCTGACATCTATTTATAGATTACTAAAAAAAATTGTTTTACCGAAAAAAGTATGAAGAATTGAATGATGGGCTTTTTGATACAATAAATTTCTATAGACGGCCAGAAATTTTTTTCTAAAATAATGGTGCCAAATTGGGGCTGAAAGGGTTTGGTATCGGTATTTTTTGAAAATCTTGGACATTCTATTAATGAAGCTCTAAAGTGACGAAATTCAAATTAACCATAGTTTATTATAGAAAAGTTGGTACTGAGAATATTTATAAATCAAGTTGTGAATCGAATTATTCTAAATACACATCTGTACCTTTGGGGCGAAGAGGTCAAGTCCTACGACATAACTGAATTAAAAGTTTAATACAACCAATACTCATCACAATAAAATAAAAGTACTTCAATGTGGTCTTCTAAGCAGCTTAAGAATTAGCAAATGACGCTGTTATTAGCAAATTTAAACGATTATCATAATTACCGCAATAAATTTCCGATGTACCACAAATCGTTTTCCCGTTCTAATGTATTTTCGTCTGAATTTTTCATCATCATAACAACTTCATCCGTGTGTTAATAAACGATATTGATGCGGTTGAGCTTTAATCGTAATCGTTCATTAAAGCAGCATCTCTGGAATCAAGCGAAAGATTCTCGCACTGGTTTCAGGAACATAAACGTCGATCCCACCATAATCCCGTCCATTGGGACGATTTTATCAAGTGGCCATATTTTTACTTTTAATTTCATTATATGAAATTTACGGTAATGGAAGTAGTTCGATAGGGTTGAAAATCCGAAGTGATTTTTTTGTGTTTATTTTCACGGTTTGGAGGTTGCTAATTGCGAAAAAGGGGGTTTCTTGAAATCTGAACTTCTAAAACCACTCAAAACTAAGAGTGGCCTTAAATTTCTTTCACATTTGACGTCCAACATGTACTCTAAATAATAAGAGTGGTTTTAAAATACGACGCGGTCGCCAATAGTCCTTATGTAGCTCTAGTGCGACGATATATTCAAAAATAACCTAAATAAAATTTTCGAGCTAGTATAGCATGCTGAAATAGTAGATACCATATAACTCTTGGGTTCCAAATTATTAAAATTTCTTAAGGAATCTAATTTCTTTTAAATGACTATATTGCTCTATTGATCGTTAATTGAAAGTAGGGTTGTGTTACACTCCTCCACTTTTTTATTACTGCAGAACATTGTTAATACCGATTCGATTAACCCATTAATATCGACTTTGTGAAAAACATTAACACCTTCATTTAAGGATAAAAACGTTAACTTTGTTTTTGAATTCGTGTTTTTTTGTAACTTAAATTGTCTTTTCTCAACTTCTCAGGACTAATGCTGTTTCTTTCACCCTCTAAGGTATGCAATTTTGTTTGATACGCAAATGCAAACTTGTTTTAAATGCATACATGTGATGTATCGTACAAATCTCTATTCAAATATAATATTAACCTCACAAATCTCTATACTTTTATAATATTCAGTTGCTTCTAGTTCAGTTATTCGGCGAATACATTCTATAGCAGACGCAGCAGAATTGGTTTTGTCTTCTGATCCACTCCTCTCATAACCATTAAAAATAGTCGCTTCTTAATTAGACCTCCAGATGTAAGGTGTGTGCGTTTTAGGTACCGAGCTACGGCTTCGGCCCCTGTCATATACAAACTCAAATTTTTCTTTACAATAAACCACCTTTGGACCGTCCAATTTCTTTATATCTAGATTAACTAAATGAAAAGTATACGTTCATGTGTAATAAATGTTATTTTATTACATACATTTTAAATTAAACTTTTAAACTCTTTAATCAAATAAAACAAAAATTTCATTATTGTATTAGATTATAAATAAGCAACACAAATATAAAATGAAAACTTTAGTGGGAATGACATTATCGTTTTTCAGAACTAGTACCAATGGCATAGGAAGGATTCCCAGAAGTGGTGGAAATGATGGCGAATACATGGAGTTTTGATTTAATCATTCGCGATGTTATTGGAATTTCCAGGGAACATTCCTTCTCTATTTAATCAATTGTTCTTCGGAATTTTCTTTTCTTGGGCCCATTAATGAACTTATTTTTTTTATCGCTCTCTGCTTTCGATCATTTGTGGCATTGCATTTGGCTGGAAGGGAAAAAATCGTTTGAGAAATCGAATCGAAATGAAATGGTAAAAAGAACAATGAATTGATTAGAATAGTGGGATATAAATTAATTTATCATTTGATTAAGAGTATAATTGTTGATTAATTTGTTTGCATGGTGATAGGGTAGCTATTTAAAGTATGTTCCATGTTTTATATGATTGTACCAAAATTTATCGTTTTGTGTACCTCAGATTACAAAATACTGAAATATATTTGAGGCCCAGTGGCTTAGTGGTAGTGCTTCGCAATGCCACGCCACAGGTCCGGGGATTGAATCCCGGATTGGGCGAGGTTGACCCCTCCTTTTATCCTGTGAGTAGGTCAAACATGCTTGGGAGCTAAACACTGGGGGTTCCGCGTGAGACTGACCACCTTAACGGGACATATGCCTAGCACCCCAGAGCCCTAGGTCACAAAAGCTGAAATGGGCACGGCTGGCCTTGTCCCAGTAATGGGCTGTTGCGCCGGGGAGTTTAATTTTTTTTTAGATAAATATATTTTTCTAAAATGTGTAGCAAATGGTTATAACTTTTACCATACTGTTATTATCTCCTTTCAGTTATTTATGGTTATAAATTATGATGTAGTCACCAATGGCGCGAATGTAGCTCTAGTTCAACGATAATTCAACCCAACCCTCCTCACAATCAATAACATTATTTGAGAGAATAATTAATATAAATTTTTATCGTGCATTGCAATCTTAGTGTAGAAGTGAAGTAACTGAAAAACATGACTTGGAAGCAAACATTTAAAACCGCCTAGATTTAAAATGCGGAGAATCTCAAGGCATTTGGATTAATAGTAGTCATAAATCTGTAGAAACAATAGTTACGCCATTTGAGTATAGGAAAACAATTTCTGTAATGGCCCATTTTGCGGGAATTTAAAAAGTGTTATTTGATATAGTTTTTACTTATCAATTAGATGTTTAAAATCCCTCCTCCGTTGTTGGTCAATTTACAACTTTTTTTTTGTGTTAACACCGTAAATGTTTTGGATGATATAAATTATTTAAATAAAACATAACATGAGTCTATGGAATAACAAAATACTTTATTTTTCATTATAAGGCATTTCATTCATTTATTCTTGCTCATGGTTAATCCATTAATCTTATTTATATTATACATACGATTGGGAATTACAAGCCAAAAAGGGGTTAACTTCGTCAAAAATGCCCTTAAAATTTCCCTAAAACAATACAAAAGCATTCTAAAATGTTATTAATCGTCACACATACAAAAAATTTTCTTTTATAAAATCTCAAGGGCTTTCAAATCCATTAACAAACCTTTTTATTTCAAACAAAATCAGAAAAATCCTGATTTTCCATTGACAGTTTGTTGATTTATGTGTATCCATACTTTTGGAAGACTTAATCTATCAAGTGTCATGTTAATAATTTTTTTGGGATTGATGGAATGTGTAGAATAGTTATATTCTGGACGCGATTTAACTTTTTTAAACTTGTAAATTTTTTCCCACGAAACAAGACGAATTTAGCGTTTTGGGTTTGAGTGATTTATAATTGCACATTAATTATGTGTGATTATTTTATACATGGGGTCAAATTTTAAAAACGTGTCAAGTCGGGTAACCAGTTACGTTGCGGGATTTACTTATTTACTTGATTCAATATCCGATACCGACACATTTTGTATAGTCCTAGATTGGGTGAACAGGCGTATTGCATTTCGCAGTACATTAAGTTTTAGTTTGCTATTCAACAATCTATCTATAAAATATTGTGTAATTGATTATTGCTTTAATTTATTTGAAAGTAAATGTTAAAAAATATAGTAAATAAAATGATTTATTAAAATTTATCATCGATTTTATAGAACAGTAAACCACTGAATAAAATCTGGTAAGGCTACTTAGAGACAAAGAAAAAAAACGAACTTTCTTATTATTCTTCCTCTTGGCATTTTTTAAAAAAATTTCGTGTCAATCAACGTGTTAAAGGAGTTATATCGCGGTATGAATGGGAACAGCTCCAGCTTTTTTGCTGACATATTTTGTCTGGACTTGTTGTTCTGGTATTCGACAATGAGTTCTAAGAATGTCACAAATTAAATTTTGAAAATTCCAACTTTTTGCAGTGTTGTTGATTGTTCACGTAATTTTGTTTTATAGAAAGCTTGCATTGAAAGAAAATTTTCTTTGGATTTATGACGGTCTTTTTGAGAGTGAAACCGAAACAACCAATGAAATCGCAGGGCGGGGGAAAAACGAGCGTTACATAAACTGAAACATTCCCTTTAGTTAAAAAAATGTTTCTAATTAGCATTAGAAACATTTTTTTAACCGAGGTAACCGAGCCTGAGGTAAATAACTACTCGATTTTAAGGCGAAGTGGGGCGGCTTCCTTTTTTATTGAGCACTATAAGGGAGGAAGTCCGATTTTTGCTCGTCAGCAAGACATATACTTTTTACAGGAAGGTCCCTTTCACTTATCCATTCTCACTTACATATCGGAATTTTGATCCAGATCAAAGGCCGATAAACCCCTTGATCCGGTTCCCCCAGTGATTTGGTATGGGAACATGGAGGGCCACGACATATTTAACGTGCCCCATCCACCATTAGCAACACGGCGGTCTTTAGTCGAATACAAGTAAAAAAAAATATATAAATAAATTAATCGCATCCAAAAATCTAAAAATTCAATCCTCCTACAATACTTATAATACCTTTTGAAACATTGTTTTATTATATATTTTTTGTTATCCTTCAAACCACAAAAATACCATTCAAAATTCCGATATTACCAGTAAATTGAAACAAGAGTTTCATCTCCTAATTTCTTCAATATCCTTAGACAACATCACGCAAAACGAATCAGCAGATTTTTTTTTACCACACAAGCTGCATTTTTTTTTTTTGCGTCTTCTTTCGTCGATCGTTCATTATGCCCGGGTCTTTAATTACCGGGTAAAGCTAGTAGTAAAAGAAAGGAGTGTTTACCCCAAGTGGATATTTCGGAAACGTTAGTTCGAAAGGAACCGAGATGAATGAGGAATTTATTGGAGTTACAATTGCTATGTTTTTAAAGTTTAATTAAAAGAAGTCCATGTAAAGAAAGCTAAGTCCTGGTAAGATTTTTTGTACAAAATATCATCTTAAAAATATTGATGTTCGTACTGTTTTTCTGTACTATATTGGTTTGCGGTTTACATAAGGAAACGTATTTTTTTCATTACAACAAAATAAAAAAATTAACTTTTATACAAACATTTATATACATTTGAGTGCCTGGTAATTTTTAGGTTTTAGGTAATTATTGCAGAGTTAAGTGTTATTTACGTATTATCAGCGAGCCCTTTGAAAGTAGATACCACAAAGCATTAGAGTCGTTGTACTCGGATGTGGATCATTTAACTTGAATGAAGATTATTTTTGTAGCTCTAAACGAGACTGCAACTAGTTATTTCATAATCAATGGACGATTCGAATGAAGTGGCGCGTTACTTATTTGTGGGAAAGAATGTTTGACGTAATTGTGGAGTCACCATAGGCAGGACTGGCCTAATTTAGGCGAATTTGCAGTAGGTTGGTTTGGTTGTGGAATTTTTGACAACGGTTGACGCTACTGCAGGCTTGGCCATTCTAGTTGTCCATACTCAGTTGCTAAAAAAAAGCTTCAAAGTAATTGCTCAAAACTATTTTAAAGGCTGTTATTCATGTTTTTCGAGAAATGCAATAGTCAGGCCCTCTGTCTAAAGTATGTGAATTCCTTGTTATTTGAATTTCGCCTTTTCAATGGACATTTGTATCTTTTGGGATTCGGAATTCAGCGGCCGGTTCCAATGTAAATTATCTCTCTTGGTGTAAAAATACCTCTCTTATATCAGACCTTTTGCATTCCTGAAGCACTAAGGCATGGCCTTCTCAACTTTGAAACCATAGAAGCTTTTCGTGAAATCAAGCTAGCGTGACTGGATCGGATTGTCGGTTTCTTCGAGGGAAAAGTACGAAACCACGGCACCCGACAGTACTTTTCATGTTCTGAACTGGCTTCGTTCCTCTATTTTGGAGGGGCTGATGAGCCCAGTCGGCAGGGTGTTGTCTTGCATTCGGTAGGTCCCATGTTCAGGAATTATCAAAGTAATTGCCGAAACTTAAGTGGTTTGTGCAGCCAAATAGTCCAGCGAATAGTACCCCGTGTAGAGGAACTGCACGCTAAATATATACTCCAAAGTTTCCAAGCTCCGCACGATATCGTCCATAAAAGTCGCTTTGGGTGCCAATTTGAGTGTCGGCTTGTCACTTTACTGTAGCTCTAAATGTAGACGCACATCACCAATAGCAATTGGGTCCAGTGCTCCAATTAGTTCTAGTGCGACGATAGTTCAACCTTACCCTACGGAACACCTTCCGAAACGGTCGTGTGAAGTCTCAGATAAGGTTGGTTGGTAGACATATATTTTCAGGCTTGTGTACTTGGTCGCAAGGACCCGCTTATCAATGATCGTCAAGTAGGACAAGACACACACATACACAAATGACAGATGCTGCCACCTGTCACCTCCACAATTTAGACATGTCCCTGAAGGGGATGGAAATTTTCTCCAGGGACCTGTACCCGCGGGAAACTGCACAATGATCGCCCACATGACTTTCGGACCCACAGATTTAACGAGCACGTTCTCCGCATGTACTCAGGACAACACAAATATCCGTGCCTTACCCGGGATTCGAACCCGGGCCCACTTGCTTGGCAAGCGAGGGTCGTAAACTACCATATACTAGCTGAGCGACACTCCGCCGTTAATAAAATCTTCATTTTGCCAGAACCTCTTGGATCTTTTCAGATAAACCCGCCGCATTTAAAAGAAACTAAGACCGAGTGTATACGCGGATTCCGGGATATACGGACTCAGCTCTCCTGGGATGCCGTTGGCTGAGGCTGATTACGGCCGGTGGGGGTGGATCGAATTCCCGGCGAATTATGGAGGCGTTCGTCAGCAGAAAATCACTCGATTCATTTGGTGCGACCGAGTGGAAAGGGAGATGAATCGAGTTCTTTTGTTTAGCATGCAAAGTGGGCAGGCGTTTTGACTCTATACAAAACTGTTTTTTTTTTTACTTTTGAATTACAAGCCAGAGTAAATACTAAACTAGGGATTTTTTTGTCTGTAAAATCGTTCTGAAATCGGCAAGTTTACGGACAGCAAGTTAAGTACAGGGTGGCCCAAAAGTAGCCTAACAGTTAGTTAGGTGTACGGTTATTTATAAAGAAAAGGCTATTTTAAAAAGGTTGAGTTTAGTTTGGTTGAATTATCGTTTGGTTTATTATACTTTGAATACTGCCAAAAACGTAATTTCACAACAGTTACTAACCTAGCTTTTTATTTTAAAAGCACTTTTACTACTGTCATCTATGAGAATTATTAGTAACTAAAGCTTCAAAATGGAATGTAATAGATGAAAAAAATACCCACAAATTTGTTGGGAAGGAGCTCTACCTCAATAGAATAAAGTAAATTATGTTACCTGTTGCCAAACGGCAACAGTATGCATTAGAGGGTTAAACGATTATCATAATTACCGCAATAAATTTCCAATGCACCCCAAATCGTTTTCTCGTTCTAATGCATTTTCGTCTGAATGTTTCATCATTACACATAAACTTATATCAAATAAATTTTCCAATGCTTTCCCGTGAAATTCGATAAATGTTATATTTAACAAAGTGGTGACTGAACATACTCAACAGACTCTATTTTTCGGAATAGAACAGCTTTATGCATCAACTTTTACACAGAATATCTGAGTTAACTTACGCATAGATACAAACGGGTCCCGAGGACACGTTTTAAACTTAGTTAGACAAATTTACACCGGCTTGGCAACATCGCTCGAGTGCGCATCAAATAGCGAATAGGATTTTCATTCGTAATTGAATCTCTGCCGATGCAGAATGTTTTACGCCAGAATGGGAAAAATCTTGCTAATTTAAATGAAATGTAATAGTGTTCGATTTAATCAAATTTGATTAGTCGAAATTTCGGATAAAATTTAGTGCTTAGTCTGGGTAAGATGAATTAGAGTAGATTTGTTAACCATCCCTACTGTTGCCATGAAGAGTACAAGGGGAAAACCACTTGATTTCGTAGAAGGCCTTCCTCAATAGGCCTCTTTGGCAATGATAGCGAGACATCGTCTAAACTGTTATAAAGATACCGGTTACTCGCTTTGTTTTTCTTTCGCGGCATCCCTGATTCACGCCAGAGTTCAGTGGAAACGAGTAACTCGTTAGTACCCCGAATGAAGAATCGAAAGGAAAACCGGTTTCCTGTTGCCAATGTCCGCCAAGCAAACGCATAAGGTAAGACTCCTAAAAAAAATCAAGTGGTTCTTCCCATGTACTCTTCGTATGGCAACAAATAACATAATTAAAGTTATTTAAAGTAACCCTTTCCGACCGAGCTATCATGATCGTGCGGATCGTTTATTTGTATAAAAATTACTTTGTTTTTAAAGAGTTGCTGGCATTGATGCTGTTTAATGCCTTTTTTTTCGATAAATCTCCAAATTTAGTCTCATAAATTTAAATCAACGCCATCTGACCGCCGGTCAAATGGGTTAACTTAGTTATTTGAACTACAGTAATAATTGGATTAAAAATATATTTGGACTTTAACGTTTTAAGGGGTCATAGGAGCCTTAAAAATGTGCAAAGAAGGTACTGCAAAGCGTAGTTTATTATTTCTTGTAATTTTTTAACTACTCAATATATAAGTATCATTTTTTTATATGTAATTCTACAGGATTTATTTATTATAAAACAAGTTTTAAAATTTATGAAACTTTAGCCAAAACTAAAATAAATGATATTAAACACGAAGCTATTTGAACACATTGTGATTAGGCTTGCGCGGCAAATTGTGAGGTCAAAATTGAAAAAATGACCAAGAAAATGATTTTATATTGTACAAATATGTACAAACAAAGACTTATACCTAAATTCTCAGCTCAATTTTAATTAGAAATTATTTTTAAAAAAATTTAAAATCAAAATTTAAAATTATTATTATTTTTTTTAGAAAAAAGTTCTTAAAATAATTTCTAATTCAAATTGAGCTGAGAATTTAGGTTTAAGTCTTTGTTTGTATATACTTGTACATTATAAAGTCACTTTCTTGGTCATTTTTCAATTTTGACCTCAAAATTTGCCGCGCAAACCTAATCCCAATGTGTTAAAATAGCTTTGTGTGTAATATCATTTATTTTAGTTTTGGCTTAAGTTTCATAAATTTTAAAATTAGTTTTGTATTAAATAAACCTTATAGAATTACATATAAAAAAATTATCCTTATATATTGTGTAGTTAAAAAATTACATGAAAGATCAAACAATAATTTGTAGTACCTTTTTGCACATTTTTAAGACTCCTATGACCCCTTAAGTTTAATGGTAATTATGTTGTTAGAAGTAAAGTTTATTTGTACATCTGAACAATGACTTGCAAAAATCCATCGATACTTTAACAAAATCGTTATTTTTATAGAAAAAAAACATACATTTACAGAAAATTACTGTCATTTTCATTAAATATTATTTATTTGTAAAAAGAAATGACCAAAGTAATTTTTTTTGCCTTTAACCGTGTAAGAACATTAGATTGTAACCTAATGCATGGAGTTTCGTCGATTTTGTACGTTTCCTTATTAAACAGGAACAAACCCCTCGCGTGTTTTTCTGTAAAAGCAACACTTTTTTTTACAGTGTAGGGACTGTAACGTCTCTAGACTGCCGAAAAAAAATTGAAAATGTTTTATCATAACGTAAAGCAATAATATCTGTTATTGTAAAATAAAACTATTCCATAGAATTTAGAACTCCCCTAGGTAAAGTCAACTTTTTAAATTCACACACAACTTTTAAGATTGTATAAATTTGGTTAAAGCTTCAAAATATAATGTATTCAGCAGTCCTTAAGCATACAATTTAAGACAGAAAAGTGGTTTCACATAATATATATTTTTAAAAGATTAATCAATTTAAAATTTTAATTTAAATTTTACTTCGAAGCAACCGTGCTCAGGTGAACTGCAATATCAAACAACAATGGATTAAACAGTTTTTGTCTTGAAATAAGATATTTACGTATTCTTTCCTATGGGTTAGAGTATTGAGTTCATATAACAATGGTCTGAGTCATTAGTTTAGATTCTGCAGTTTACTTGCACGCAACAGTATAATTCTTCCGCGGGCAGTTAAACTGCAGTAACCACCACAATGTATTTGACTAATTTTTTTCTCTGAAATGACCAGTCTTTAGGTATACTCTCTTTTCATGGCTTATGGTTATTGAATGCTTACAACAGGGGTAGTCCAGATACTAAAGTTTACCTCTTCACAGCAGGGACTGGGAAGCCCAGTCGGTTAAAATGATTATTATAAGTTTCTAATACGTATAGATAGTATACACTAATAGGATAAATACGATTCATACACAATTGAAGAGCTTAGTGGAAGAACGTGCTAAGTGACAAAAAGGTGAAAACGGGATAATGAGCTTCAAAGTTTTTAGTTTGCAACTTTTCTGTCATTCACAAAATCATAGTTTTTTCGGCATGATATTTTAGTTTCGTTCTTCAAAATACTTGTTGTCTTTTGGCTAAGTCGTATGTTACGTAATAACGCGTCATTTACGGAACGCGCGTGACGCCTCCTGCACTTGGCATGTTTTTCCTCCGAAATGCTTCAGATTTTTTCAGTCGTTTAGTGGAAGAACGTGCTAAGTGTCATTTTTTAGGTAAATTTGATCCATACGAGTTTCATAATTTCTGTTCTAACATTTCGATTTTCAAAATTCTTTTTTTGTTTGGAAGACAGATCTTCACAGATATACTTTTTAATCGTTTGCCTGTCCGTCCATCATTTTGTCCGTCCGTCTATATCCCTTTCAATCTCCGATACAAAGTGCCTGATTTTGAAAATTCTTTTTTTTTGTTTTGAACGTAATGAATTATAGTGTTTGGCCAACTGCCTGTACACTCTTAAAACAAACGAGCGGATTTAACTCAGCCTGATTAAATTTTCAATCCTTTCCATTGCCGAAAATGCACTTACCCGTGAGGAGTGAATTTCACTCTGTTAGCGGAGTCGTTTTTTCCACTCCTTTCTGATAAGCCACTTTTACTCCTTCCTGAGTGGCCATTTTCGCTCCTTTCTAATCTAATTTCATATGTCAGCCGAGTGTTTTTCACTCCTTTTTAATAGCTTTTTTTCCACTCGTTTTTTAGACTAAAACTACTATAAGTCGTTTTCCTACTTATTTTTGAAGTACTTTTAATGCTTTTCTGGCATATTTATTCATATTATATTAGCAATAATGAGTAATTTTCTTTTTCATTTAGATAATTTTTATTGTTACTTTTTAATCATATTTAAACAGATAATTTAATAAAGTATTTTTAAAAAAATTGCATATTTTCATCAGTTTTTCAAATTCATTTTAATGTATTTTCCAGTTTCATGGCTTTTTTTTACGTTACCTTAGAATTATACTTAATAAACATTGTAATTGTTGTAGTTCACATTAACGTAGGTATTCATAGAATTACATGATAGAAAAATATTATGAAATTGACTTTTTTAAGATAATTTTTTTTTCTAAAGCCATTTCCTTAGAAAAGACAGTTTTATGTTACTTTTTCGTAAGTCAGAACTAGGAAAAAAGATTTAAGTTGATTAGATGTTTTTATAATTCTAAGAACATATATTTTGAAAACTGCAAGTAAAATAAAGGTGGCAATAAAAATCATTTTTTTAAATCTATGTTAAACTTACTTGTTTAACAATATTGATTAAATATCTACTGAGTTTAAAAACATATTTTTATTTACAACAAAAGCAATATTTATAACAATAAGTGGAAGAAAAAGCTTGCTAACAGTTCTATATTAGTATAATCAAAGGAAAATGTTTATTTTAAGCAAAAAACATAAAATGTTTATTTCGGGGTTAAAGCTAAAAAAAAGTTATAGTTTAGATTAAACAAATTATTTTCAAACAAAAAGTCAATAGGCTGTCAATTGGGTTTTATAAAAAAAGGCAATAATTCGATGAGGTTCACTCATCCAAGTCCGATGAGGGTATACACTCAGAAAAAAAAACAGAAAAACACATGTGATGTAACACAATATCAGATCAGATGAACAGATCCACACGGTTGGGAGGAGGAGGACATATTGAGACAGGCAATAGCTGACACAACAAATCCAAGGGAAGACAAGCCAAATCTCCCAGGGCCTCCAGCAGCACTTTTGGAGAAGAGAAGAAATTCAGAAGTTCACCTCAGGGACCAGAAAGGACCTGGTAACTCCTGTACAGGCAGGCAATGATTCGCCTTGGGCAATCCGGACGCAGGCAGCTCGCAAACCTAGAAATTAATGACAAAACAAATCTTGGATTATCCTGAATAAATGTCACTATTGCTGGTGATTTAGTTTTACAATGACTTAAAAAAAGGTTTGGTTGTCTATTAACCCTTTCTGTCCCAGTGATGCCATTTGGCATCATCACTTTCAATATTTTTTTCAAAATGTTTATGTCCCGTTATGACATTCAAACACACATCATTCGATTCTTCACACTTTGTTCTATTAGACAATATTTGACATTAATCACAATAGAAGTCAGAACTACTATTTTTTTTATTTAGAAAATAGCCAACAAGCGTTTCACCTGATTTTTTATGAGTTCACTTCAGTTCCACATATTTAAAACACAATTTAAACTATTTCGGTTAAAATAATTACTAAATTTTTTTTAAATAATAAGGTCAGATACCATAAAATATATAACTCGAAGTGCTTTTAAGTAATATATATTATTTTATTTTGTTGTTTTCAACATTTAAAAAATTTGGCATTGTTTCAAAAACCATATGAAAAATTTGAGTGAATTTTTTTCTTATGGAATTCGTATATTTGACCTATAATAAGCTTATTTTGTGAATATCAGATGTTTCTGTAGCGTAGTAAATTTTTGGGACTGAAAGGGTTAAAATTTTTAATCGAACTAAACTCCTTGATGCAACAGCATGTTAGTGGGATAAGGCCTGCTGTGCCCATTTCAGCTTATATGACCAAGGGCTCAGGGGTGCAAGACATATATTTGCTCCTGATTAGGTTTTCCACCTCACACATAACCTCCAGCTCCCAAGCATGCTAGGTCCTCATTTTATCAAACCAGGTTACTGCTATCGAGTGTTATGTGTCCGATAGGGAAGTGTTCAACATATCCAAATAATAATAATTTTAAAACATTGTACTGAATATAAATAACTTTCTTGTTTTGAATAGTTTTCTTAGACATAATAACTATAAGTAGGACAAAATTGTGATAATGCCTTGCCTACTTGGGTTGACCAAAAATAAAAGAGGTTGTTTCTTTCAGGGCCTGCATATGAGTAGTGCCCACATAACCTAAATGTACTATATATGAATCCCCCATTAGTGTTACATCAACAGCGCTCACATTGTTCTTCGAAAACCACAAGGTGGTAGGGTAAAACAAGCTTGCGTTGTAAATGTACAGATTAATAATGGCTGGAAAGTTACCTTTCTGGGGCATGGTGGTCGAGTAAGCTCCGAAGGCCACAGCACCTCCTCCTGGCTGACTGAATAGCGGCCACTCCAATAGGGGAGCCCAGTGGGAACAACGTGGGTCCAATCCACACAACTTGCTCGCTCTCCTGAAACAGCATTAAAATATGTTTTGGTTTTGAATTATCGTCGCACTAGAGATACATGAGAGCTACTGGCCACAGACGTCATTACTTAGAACCACAGTCAGGTGACGAGCCGACACCTGAGTGAGCAGTACACCATGTGGAGGAATGCATGTTAAATATTCTTCGAAGTCCAACTCTGCGTAGGATATTGCCCTTAAAAGTTGTTTTGGAAACCTACTCAGGTGTTAGCTCATCATTAGACTGTAGCTCTCATCTTGCCTGTCGCCAATAGCCCTCATGTACCTTTAATGTGACAATAATTCAAATTAACCACAACCCCTATGCTCATTTTGTCTAATTCGAACCTCTATGACGAGCTATAACACAACCGAATGTGTAATTTAGAACCACGGTTAAATGATAAAAAGTGTTGTAACTGTTGTAATCTTTAAAGGGTTCAAAAGCTGCATGGGTTCCCAAACATAGATAGAAACACTATTTAAACACATTTTCTATACTTGTAACTTTCAACAACACTTTACAAATCAACCTTTTAATTCTTACACAACACACTCCCAACATATTCTTAATACAAATGAAATTTAGGTTTTGGTTACGAGTGTTTGCAAAAGTGTTAAATGAATTTGCGGTTTACTTTCTCACAATAACAAGGCTCTGAGGTGTTATTTTCAGAGAAAAACAATGACTGGTGTGGGCTTCCTTATACAGTTATTTCTACCAATTCAAGTTAAGTAATTAAATAATAAAATGAGTAGCACGTTAAATATTCAGTCGTTATTCACTGTAACATTGCCCAATTGACAGGGTCCCAGACATATCAGTATGACTTTTGATCGATTTCTCGATGACAAATAGAGAAGTAATTAAACATGATCAGTAAACCTGTAGCACACTGTTTTAAGAAATATAGTTTAATCAATTAGAAAAGAATATGTAGAGAAATTATGAAAGACCATCAGCATAAACAACACTGTATTCACTACAATAACAATTATTAAAAACTACTGTATGTACATGCTAGGTTATTTTAAATGTTAAAGTTACTATACTTATATTTCTATATAGTAATGTACTAATGCTTGCTTAAACACTCTAAATGCTTGAAGAATTATGCCCACTGTTATTGATATATATCAAAAAATAAGTAACATCAATATTGTACTTTGTTCAGTTTCTAAGTACAATCTCTTTTTAAACCTTTTTAAAAAAGTTGGTTTTTATTGAAACTACAGCATATTATTTTAAATACAAGTAAGCGAATACAATAAAAGCTTTTTAGTAAAAATAATTATAAAATTAGAATAAAAAAGAACTTGCCTAGTTTGTTTACCTTTGGAAGACTACATCCTTTCGTTGTTTACATCACAGATAATCTCGAGTTCGATCCTTGAGTGCTTGTGATTCGATAAAGATCTTCTGGAGGGACCATATTATTTCTTGGTTTCTTGAGAGTGTTCAATATTGGTTTGGTTTTATGGTCTAGCTCTGTTGGGAAACAGGCATCAGCTGATCAACTACTCCACAAAAAATTTATTCGCGATTCACGGATGCATCGTTGTCGGAAAACACAGACACGAAAAGTCGTTATCGCTGTTGAATGTTGCCATTATTTATGGCATTCAATATAATAGTAAAAAACCTGTCACAGTTCTAAAAAAAGAAAAAACAAAACAAGAAACACCAGAAATGAATTAAAACACTTCACCCGTTTAAAAAAAATGGCGGCGATTCGAAGATCCCCGCCGTCTCGTATCACGTGACCAAATTCGACCAATGGCAACGCTTTAAAATCTCTACTTCAAAAAACGAATTAAAATCCCCGACGAAAACGATTAAATTGTATTTTACTCGGTTGAAAGTGATTCTAAAATCCCTCTTTTTCCACAAAATCGTTTAAATTGATCGAAAACACGCTCGTAAGGATTGATTGTTGGTGAAAAACATTACGTTCCCTTTTTGAGTGGAAAATCCGCTCTGTTGTTTTAAGAGTGTACGTCTGACTGTTATTTTGCTTCTGTCCGTACGTCCTACTACCCCCCCCCCCCCCGGCAACTTCTTTTGTACCCGTCCAATTGTTAAAGCTATCATTATCAATTACCTAATATAAAATATAAGGTAATAAAAGTATTGCGATGGGTTCAATAATACAAAATGAAGATTTTGTGCTTTCTACACGTCTGTGCTTGCGTTCTAAATTTTTTTTTTACATTGATCCGTCTGTCTGTAACCACTTTACAGTTCAAAATAAAGGAGTAGTGTAGTGTAGTGTAATCGTTTCCGGGTGCCTATTTCTAGCCTCCATTAGGAGCTTAAACACAGCCAAAAACGCCTTGTAATTTAGAAAAGTGGTCAAGTGACGAAAATAGATATGGACTTCAAATTTGATACACGTGTTCCCTGTGCTAGAAGGACGTGAAAATAAAGTTTTCTACAATATTATGCATGTCAAAGGAGTAGCTGCCGTAGAACTTTTAAGGTTTGAAAGTTATTGAAAATACTTTATAAGGGATATAATGACTTTTAAATGAGCGTTTCGATTTATTAATCGGTAATTGTAAGTAATATAGTGTTACACATCCCTAGTTTTTTTTAAAAAAAGATATTCGACACCTATGTTGTGCATTTTGTTTGTCCGTCTGTCCCTACTGTTGCGATTTGTTAGATGAGTAAGTTTATAATTGAAAATATTTTTTAAAAAAATACATTATCACTGAAATTATAAACTAAATGCATAATATAATAATAATACAAATCAACTTAATGAAAAGTATACAAAAAGATAGTAAAAGAAACATAAATGCATGTGAATAAAATAAATATTAAATTTAAAGATGTAAGTTTTCGCAAAATAAATTTCTAAATAGTTTTTAGATTAGAATAATCGAATTTAAAAAACAAACTTTGATATTAAATAAAAAAAGTAAAAACAAGTTGTGTGGCAAGATATAGATCCTACGGATACTTACGTTTTTCTTTCTCATTTTTAATGGGTTTAATCAATTTTAATAAAGATACTTTAACAGCATTTCTACAGCAATAGAACATGATCGTTTAAGCAATTTATTTTTACAATCGTGATGCATAGTACTTTTTTTAAAGTCATCGATATTTTAATAAATATTAAGAACTTATAACGTTTTATACATTATTACTTTTTTTACATCAATTATAATAAACATATTGTAGTTTTACATAACAAAGCAATACCTGGATATATTTATATAATACGATATTTTTTCAAATGTGAAACCCTTAACTCCGAATAATTATAAAATAAAAATGCACTTTCTCCTGCTTTGCTAAATGCACTAAAACCAGGTTTTAAGCAATATAAATTTTATTTCATTGGTTATATTTATTAAATAAAGTTAATTAGTGTATATTAATTATATTTTGTTCAATTCATTTTGATTAAAACTACAAAAGATCCATTTGTTTTGCTATTAATGCAAGCGAAAGTCGAAATTTTCCGCGAACGATGTCACTTAGCACTTTCTTCCACTAAACGATCGTACCGGAATCGGACGATTTCGGAGGAAAAAAATGCTAAGAGCCCTTAGCACTTTCTTCCATTGAAAAAGTGGCAAAAACGCGCGCACCTTCCAACTTCGTTTACGAAAAAAAGTTCGAAATCGAATGTTTTCTAAAAAATTGAAGGCTGTTATGTTTAAAGAAGGTAATAACATAAACATTAACACAAAAATCTCAATTTTTTCAAAAATGTCACTTAGCACGTTCTTCCACTCAGCTCTTCAATTGGCTTGTTTCATTAGATGCAATTCCTTTCTGCTTTCATTCCTGCTTTTTCTTCGATTAGCGATCTTCCCCTACGGGATATAAATTCATTTATGATATAATGATTTGATATTAAAAATTAAAACAGTTAATTACACAGTTAAAAAAAAACAAAATAAAACAAATATATAATATCATACTCTCCCGAAATCTGTAAAACGTGTTTTGTTTTGGCATGTAGTTTAAAAGCAGGGTAAACAGCACACAGGGGCAATGGAGTTCTTTCGCGCGCATTTTGCCTTTGAAATTATTTAGCGATGTACTAAAAAATAATGCCCTTAAATAAATAGCAAAAATTTTTGCTTTAATATTAGGGATTTGAATATTTGATGTTATTGAGTGTTTAACCCTTTCAGTCCCAGTGATGCCATTTGGCATCATCACTTTCAATATTTTTTTCAAATTTTTTTTGTCCCGTTACGACATCCAAACACACATCATTCGATTCTTCACACTTTGCTCTATCAGACAATATTTTACTTTAATCTCAATATAAGTCAGTACTACTATTTTTTTTATTTAGAAAATAGTCAACAAGCGTTTCTCTTGAATTTTGATCAGTTCACTTCAGTTCCACATATTTAAAACACAATTTAAACTATTTCGTTTAAAATAATTACTAAATTTTTTTAAAATAATATGGTCAGATACCTTAAAATATATAACTCGAAGTGTTTTTAGGTGACATATATTTTTTTATTTTGTTGTTTTCCACAATTAAAAAATTTTGGCATTGATTCAAAAACCATATAAAAAATTTAAATGAATTTTTTGTTCTTGCGGAATTCGTATATTTGACCTAAAATAAGCTTATTTTGTGAATATCCGATGTTTCTGTAGTGTAGTATTTTTTTGGGACTGAAAGGGTTAAACATTTATGTACCTTACCTTGGATGGCGAGACGTCCTATATTTCGCTGTACATTTTGGTTTGTAATTCAACTATTTGATGATGGTAACACTTGTGCAAATAAATTTTAATTATTAAATTGAATAATTGAACAAGTTAAATAAAAAAATTAATTAAAAAAACCTTAAATAAAATACGATATGGGAATTTCAATACATGATTTCATGTCAAAAGTTTATCAATGAAACATTTCTGATCTTATGCAACAATTAAAATTAAAATCAATCCCAACCACCACTGACATTTAAACCTTATTTTAATTCAGAAAATGTACTTTAAATTCCAGCGGATTTTTTATTATACTTGTTCTCCGTCATAGACAAATGGCTACCAAGTTTTAACCCTTTCAGTCTCAATGACAATTTTGCATTATTTTAGCATTTTTTTTTCTGATCGTATATACAATTTTATGATATCAAAAAGCGCATTATTCGCTTCTTGAAACCTTTTCTATCCGAAAATATTTTTTATAAAACCCATTAGATGGCAAGCCCTATATTTTTTTAAAAATTATGATCAGAAACATGATGCCAAATGGCATCACTGGGACTGAAAGGGCTAAAAATCTAACTAAAGGACTGGGGAACCCAATCGGTTAGGACTCGCCTATCATGCGAAAAGTCGCAGGTTCGGTTATCGCCCAAATAACTGCCGACCTATAAACGGCCCGTGCAGCCTAAAATGTCCGACAAATAGTCGTAAAAATGTCCCCGTGTAGAGGGAGTGCAAGTTAAATATTCTTCACAGTCCTAACGTTGCGTACGATGTCGTCCTTAACGGTTGCGTTGGTCGCCTACTCAGGTGTCGGCTAGTCACTCGACTGTGGTTCTGAATTATGACGCCGGTCGCCAATAGCCCCCGTGTAGCTCTAGTGCGACGTTAATTCAAATTAATCTCTCCCCACAGCAGTATAAATGAATCCGCATTTCTCAATCTCAGTCTGTATATTTGTTCTCCTCGTTCGCAAACACAGCAGATACGGGGAAAGTGATAGAATGAGGTGAAGCGTAGGATTTTTACGCTGTTAACCTTTAAAATAAATAAACCTGTTTCGTAAGAGTATATATAGGGTGAGGCAAATAAAAGCTGGCTCAACGTGGAGATAAGAATACGACAGCAGCAACGCCAAGTCAAAAACCGATACAAAAACAGGCTTGCTAACTGTAGCTATTGATCGCTTCAATATTAAGTTTGGCGTTTGGTTTCGCCAAAATAAGGTTCCTAGTAGCTGCAATGGCTGTGTAGTGATGTGTTGCACCCTATTTTCGGTTACTGGTTGAACCATTTCTCAGGTTTTTCTTTCTATAAAAGGGCCCAACCGAATACCGAAAATATGGTTTAACATTTCACCACAAAATCGTCGCAGCTAGTAGAAGAAATATTTTTGATAAACCAAGCACGACATTTTTAACAGCGCAGCAAAAAATAAAACTTTGTTCGTTATCTTCATATCGATGCCTTGTTGACTTGGCAACGCAAAAAAGTCTCCCAATATAATTAGTGATATGGACTACATATATAATTGCTATACCGAAAACTGTCATTCATTGTCTTCAGTTTATCCGAGTTTGGGGACAAATCTTTAAAACGAATTGAAGTTATAAAAATTGTACTTCGCTACCCCCTCATTCATACTGTTCTGTTACCAATTAAGCAAAAAACAGTTCTTTTTCATAGTCATTTAAAAGAAATGTCCCCAAAAAAGTTAAATTATTTTCCTTATCACTCTTTTTATATTTAAGTGTATAACATTTCAAACATATTCCTGGTTACTTTTTTATTTCTTAAAAAAAAAGCACCAAACACTAAAAATATAATTTACTTAAAAATGAACTATTACATATCTTGAACTAACATATTAGCTCCGAGCAATGTTTCAGTTAACATTTTTTTTTGTTTCATTGGTTTTTGGCACTTATAATTGTTTAACTTTTTTGTTCTTTCCCTTGTCGTATAACTGTTTTGTAATCATCTCTCGAAAGTGGGTCGCAACTCCTAATCATTCCATAACGGGTGTTTACCGAAACTAATTATCGACAGAGACTTAAAGTATAAAGGACTGAGTGTTAGCAAACCTCAAAAGGGACAAACATAAATGCGAATGTCACGTGACTTTTCAAGAGAAAAGTTGCAGAACCGATCACAATCTTCTGTCTTTTCATGAGCATGGGAGCTCATTCGGTAAGGATCTTGCCTTTCATGTGATAGGTCCAAGGTTCGGGCATAAACAGTTCGTGCAGATAAAAGTCAATTGAATAATACTCTGTGAGAGAGAGAGTGCACGTTTTAATATGCTTCAAATTCTCGAAGCCGCGTACAATGTCGCCCTTATCCCTTTTACTTTTGAAAAGGCCTCATTCGGAAGTACAACTGAGGATTCGATAATGATATTCCTATCACATATTATGCGGAAAAAAATCCTGCTTAACGAAATCGTTAAAGTTATGTTAGGTGCCTTCTCAGGTGTCAGCTCGTCACTTGATCTGTTGTTATAAATTATGACGCCCTTCGCCAATACGAGTAGCCCTCGTTTATATCTAGTGCAATGATAATTAGATTAAACCCTAACAATTTTGACTTATTACATATTCTAAAATTTACAACAACATATGCTTTAAATATGTTGTAGCTCAATTGTTGCAGTGTGTTTAATGTAGTGAAATTATAACAAAAATAGCTTTCAAATACAAATTTCTTTCTTGGAGTTCGCACAAAGCGAAAAACTGCCAAACGTAGCACTTTTTCGCCAAATTCGCCATTCATGTAGTCCTCTTCTTATTTGGTCATTATATTATTACATTAGCGGTCAACAAATTTTAAGTCGTTGACTACACCTAGTCGCAAAAAATTTTCATCGTCATAAAAACAGGAGCAGGTACATACACAAAAAATATCCTTAATTGCTAATTACATAAGATGAGTAATAAATCAATAAGCTAAATGGCGATTAGGCACTTTGGAGCTTTACTTAAAAAATGGATTCTTTAAGAAATTAAAAGGGAAAAAAATCCTTTTTTGGAATAACTCAAGAGGTTTGGATTTGAAGATAATCATGAATACCTCTGAGAAAATAGTTTTTTTTATGTGTTGATGGTAACTTAATAAACATTGGTCTTTATCAACGCCAGTTGCGTTGTTGGTAAAAAAAAATGTGAAATAAATCCGTGAATGGACCATTTTTGCGGCTGAGATGCGCTCTTGGGTCTTAAATGGAGCGATAAAAATGCAAATAAGATCGTAAAAGTGTTTGTTTTTGTTGTCTTTAGATAAGAAAACGTATCGATTTATTTATTTTTCCAATGCACTCAACTTTTTTTAAAACTGTGATAAATTTCCTTTTGCACTTTGGGACTGAAGTATTCATTGAAAGTTTTGGTTATTTTCAATGTTTATTTTGAGGTTTCTCTTTCAAATGCAAGGAGTGAGGTTTTTGTTTAATTCATACCGCACTTGATATGGGAGCTATTGGAAATGGGTTTCGTATTTCAGATAGGCCGGAACTTGGGATAGAAACATATAAGAAGAAAAAAGTTAAATAACGCTTACACTTATTTAGTAGTAAAAGAAATTCAAAATACTTACCGAAGTGTATATACATTTGTATTTTTGTTGTTTTCAGAATTTAAACTATAAAATTGGATTCGAACTAATTTGCTTAATTTTTAATGTACTTATTAGTTTATTAAAATGCTTTAAACTATATTTTGTACTTCACATAAAAATAGCGTGCATTTTTTTATAGCCTTTATTGAAAAAATATTTTTTGTGCTAATGCGTAGTGTATCTTCTAGTATTTAAACAACGATTCTTAAGCCGGAAAATATGAAAAGTTGTTTTGTACATATTTGTTAAACGGAAAGAAACATTCTTCGAATTTCAGAAAGAATTCGAAAGGCGACATCTGGTATGTCAAAATGTCTTCGCTTTTGATGAAAGTGTTTGCACTTACATGCACTTGCCAGGCGATATGCAAAAAAGACGCAAAACGTTTTCCTAAGTTCAGTGAATGGAAAGCTTTGGTCAAGGACTTCTGTGGTAAAGGTTAGTATACGGAATATATGATATGAAGAGGGGACTGAAGAGTCCGATCGGTACGGTGCTTATCTTGCATACGAAAGGTCCCAGGCTTGAGTTCTGGCAGTGCCAAAATAACAATTCATTTATAAACGGTTTGTGCAGCTAAAAGTCCGACGAATAATATAACCAGTAGAGGGATTG
Source organism: Hylyphantes graminicola (assembly GCA_023701765.1). NCBI lineage: Eukaryota > Metazoa > Arthropoda > Arachnida > Araneae > Linyphiidae > Hylyphantes > Hylyphantes graminicola. Next base: position 11,239,111 of record CM043116.1, read on the forward strand.
CACATGAAATATGCTCTGTAAGTCAAGATTCTTTAAAAAGTTGCTGATATTGCCCTTGAAAGGGGCTGGACACTAAAGTGTCTACTCGTACATTGACCATAATTCTAAATTACTACTTCTGTAGCCCAAAACCCTATTGTAGCTCTAGCGCGACGCTAGTTAAACTTAACCCTAACTTTCTAAATCAGTGAAACATTGCTGAAGTTGTGTCTTCCAGACACGAGTGAGATCGATGTTTTAGTGATCGATAGTCTTGGCACTACGACTAACCAGCTTCGAATTGTAGTTAATGAAAATTAAAAAAAGCTTTTTCTTCGTAAATCCATCAACCTTCTATTTACAATCCATTTTTTCACAATGTACAAGATTCAATAGTGGGTTTTTCGTCGCATAATTTTCACTTCTTTAACGCAGTAAAGTGATGCTACTGGATCTTTGACAAATACACTACATTAAATGAGAACAAACATTCCATCGCGTGTTCTTTATGCCCATAAAATAAAAAGAAAATATCTCAAGTTAGGTGTAAGCGGGTGGATAGATTACGTGACTGCGTTTCCCAATTTTCCAGTTTTTCCCTATCCAGTATTTGGGAATTCGGGAACAGGGATTGTAGGCAGCATATCTCTTTGCAATGCCACGTTGAGGGAGAATGACTTGGGATTTGTCGGTTTTAAGTGGTGCTGTAAATCAAAAGCGATGGATTTCTGATGTGATTTCAGTGAATTTCTGGTTGCCGGGGATTTTTGTGCCAAGCATTCTCTTAGTCACAGATACATAGATAGATATTATAAACATTAGAAATAAAAGAGCACGGTTTAAATTGTACGACGCGAGTCCTTTTCAAAATCATTTAGAAAGCATTTTGAATTTGTACTATCAAAACTATACACTCTTAAAACAAAAGAGTGAAATCCACTCCAGTGCATTTTCGACACTGGAAAGGAGTTAATATTAACTCAGCCTGAGTTAAAATTGCTCGTTTGTTTTAAGAGTAGGTTGTCGAATCGCCATTACATCGTTTGGAATTTTTTTTTCTGAGAAAAACCCCAAGAACCGGAATTTTTTTTATTAAAAATGAAAGATGTACTGTGCATATTTTTTGGAGTTTTTATTTTTCGGATAATTTATAACTTACCGGTTTCTTCAAGTAACGAGAAACGCAGGGTTCCCACGGCCCTTGAAAACCTTGAAAAGTTATTGAAAAAAAATCCGCCCATTGAATTTCAAGTTCTTGAAAGTGCCTAAAAACATTATCCACCTTGAAAAGTCCTTAATTTTTTGGGATGACGAATTTATCTTTAAGTGTTGCAAATGTAAATTTTGGCTTCATTTAAAACACTTCTTCAATATTAATCAGTTCCTATTTTATATTTTTGATTTGTTGTTTGTATAATCCAAGAAGGCAGAGCAAGGAATATTAGGATGATTTTTTTGATAACTAAATGGTTATTTTATAACACACATTTAAGTTCTCTTGAAAGTAGAGAGCTCTTAGTCGTTTTCTAAATGAATTTTTAAAAACTATCGTGAAATTTAGGTGTTGCATGTTCGAATATACAGTCCTTGAAAATGAAAAAAACATATCAAAGACTATTTAAGGACTTTTCAAGGATATTTTTTTAAAACCAAAAAGTGTGGCAACCCTGGAGACGAAAGACTGAGATACAGATGTGAACTACCTCTCTGTTTCACTAAACAAATAAATGTTACGACCACCTGTAGAAAACTTTCCGCAATGTAGAAAGACGGTATAATGCTGCGCTAATCCATCCGACTACAAAAAATTATTGTGACCAAGTAGTATTTTCCCTTTGCAAAGCATCCATTCATGTATTAATGACATGCAGGCCTTATAAAATAAACTCGACACAAAAAAAAGTGCATTTAAATTAGAAATAAATAATCCCGAGGGTTAGAATCTATCAACCAAGAATAGAAATTAAAAATCGTTGATTTTTGTGAAATAAATAGTATTATGTTTTAATTTGAGACAACTGAAAATGTGGTTATGAGTAGACATGCGGACTTATATCTCCACTGTATCAACGTTGTCGATATTTTTTTTGAAATAAAAACAAAAAGAAAATAAAATAAACAAAAATATACAAGCGAAGTGCCTCACTATTCCACTAAACCAATAAATGTTACGACCACATGTAGAAAACTCTCCACAATGTAGAACGACGGTATAATGCTACGCTAATCCATCCGAAGGACCAACAAGAAATCCTTTAAAGTCGTCTCACTACAATATGGGGGGAATTAAATTCTGTGTCATTTCCACGGAGGCTTTAAAATAATAAATCCCACACATGGGGAAAAGATTAATGCTGAGAAGGCTCAAGGTAATAATTAATTTAAAGTCTCAGACCAGGGTAGAGGCTTAAGGGCAGGAGCACTATCATAGCCAGAGGAGACGGCAAGGGCTGAGTCTGCAGTCGTGGATTTGGCAAGCGTGTAAAACTGGTCTTTGGGTTTTTGAAGAATATTTATGATGTGCTTGGAGGGATATGCTTCGAGAATGTTCCGGGAGTTGATTTTAGTTTTAAATCTATACCGAAGGAGGATTTAAATGTTGCGGCATTATGAATAGTTGAGTCAGATTGTTGAGAAATTAACGGAAGAAGGAATTTTGACAGGGTGTTGCTTACAAATTACAAAGACTTTCATACGATGATATGGAGACTCTTAAAATGTTTAAAATGAGCAATTGTTCTATGCTTTTGATATTTGAACTGCTATTTTTCTCAAGTAGTTCCTTATTTGGGAATTTTGAATGGTTATCTTACTGATGGATCTAATATTTGTTTCATGGTAAAAAAAGTGTAGATTATGCTATAGTGAATGGTTATAAGTGAAGTTTAATTAATGATATCTTAATTTTGTGGAAAGCAAAATATAAGTAACTTGATAACCCTTATTATGTAGTAGGTTTTTTAATGTAAACTTTTGTTTTATACAAAGTGATATCCTCACCACTGATCTAAATTATCAGTATATTATAATCTCATATTAGGGGATCTTCTCAATCTGATATGATTGGTTGATTGTATCCAGGCCCAGGAGTATGTATTTTTGGAGATTGAGGGCTTTCCCATAGGGCCCCAGTTCCAATTGCCAGAACAGCTGTGATATAATGGCATGTTTCTATTTCACGATTAGCAATAACGAAACTGCCAAAATGTGGTAAACATTCCACTAGGTGATATTTGGTCTGCTAAACATAATACCACATAAAAATGTCTTAATGATGAGCCAATTTTTGTCGGCAGTAAACTTCTAGGACATTCTATAATCAAAACAAAGTGTGATTGAAGTAATGAATTAATTGAAGAAGTTAAGTAATTAATAATTGCAACAATAAACTCTGATGCAGCTTGTTTTGTATTCATCGCACCAAAAAATATGAATACATTTCTAGATAAAAACCTATTTATGCTAAATCGAGTTTCTCAGCAATTGTTAGGAGATGCTTATTCAAAAATGCTTTCAAAACACAATTTTAAATATATAATAGTTCGAAATTCTTTTCTTTTATGGACGAAAAATATTCAGTAATCCTTACTCAGCGACATACTTTGACAGCAAAAAAACCCTTTCTATACCAACGACTCAAATTTAAAGTTAAATAAATATCCCAAATACAAGAACACTAAAATATAAGCATGTTTCCCGAATCATCAGAACTAAAACACGTATAATATTTTCGAGAAAAACAATAGTTAAAGTTGATAGTGTTTTCAAAGAAAAGAACAAATCTTGGCGAAATTCCAATTCGAAACCTCGCCAGCTGTTGCCGCATTTCATATTATGTATCCAATGCTTGGGGGACTGGAACACGCTGGAAATTACAGCCCATTTGCCTCAAAGAGGTCATTTCGATGGATTTTTTCGGTGTTCATCGCTTTTTTAAAAACTTTTTTGTTACTTTTTGCGTCCTTTTTTAACAGGGAACAACTAGTTGTTGAGGTTTTTACCGCCAGTTTTTAATTTCGTCGCCAGTTTAACTTCACCTATTGTCAGAAAAAACGAATAATTTCGTCTCTTATTAATAGAAAAGGCATAGGCATGCGCAGTATCAAAAAGTTACGTCTTATAGCCGTTATCCCTATTTCAACTATAACTCTGAGCGACTTCAATTTCCACTAAACAAGTCAATAGATTATGGGGTATATAAATTACCTTCAAAGTAATTTCAATAAATTAAACCAATAGCTCTAGTGCGACAATTTTTCAAACTAACCTAACCAATAACTTAAAATTAGAGAAATTCGAGGGCAGGCTATTCTTTGCACATGCATTTTATGTTATTAAAAACCTATATATGATGTCCTATATGTACTGGACATTCATGTACCAAGGTTGAAGTCTGTTTTTGTTTTCCAGCAATTCCTTTAAAACCAAAGAGTTCTATGGCAGCTACTCTTTGCGCACGCATGATATTCTTAAAAACATTATTATGACATCCAACAAGTACTAAGAACTCTTGTACTAAATGTGAAGATCTCGGCTCTTTTAGTTCGAGCTGTAGAGTAGTTCAAAGGAGAAAGAACGAATGACAGCCCCAGAAAGACGGGCCTTTGTTCAAATGCCACTTCTTCGGAATCAGCAGTTTCTAAAGACGAGTAGAAAACTCAAAATCTCTTTTTCGCATTTTTAACCGCATCGCAGCACTTTCATTTACTTATATTTCACTACGATTTGGATGCTTGGCGAAAAAATGTAATTTAGGCAAAATTAGCTTTGTATTGGCTACGCATTGGATGCTTGGCGGAGAAAGACCCACTAAATGGAAGTTCCAACTTTTTTACTTTTTAGTTCTCTGGTGGTTTCTACTTTGTGTCATTTTAAAGTATCGTGCTTGTGAATATCCCCGAAATAAATTGAGTGGAATGGCAATCTGATGTCGTTTTCATAAGGTAGTATTGTAATAAAGTAAAGGTAGAGATTAGGTTTGGTGTATTTGTTTTTCTGAGGTTGTTGAGTATAAATAATTTGGTTTTTGGATGTATGTTTGACTCCATAAAAGCATAAGGCATTGACTATAGGGATACTAAAGTAATGATTTGAATTATTTTGTATTTGTTCGGATATTTGGAATAGAATAGCAAATAGTAATTATGTATGGTAGGATTGAAGAAGGTTAAGGATTTAACAGTGGTTGTATTAAATACTATGAAGTAAAGTTTAAGTTGTAAAAAAATAGAGTATTAAAGAAATGTTATCTTAAATAGTTGTTCTTGCAATAAAAAACACACAATCTAGGATAACACGGTTCATAATTTGGTATTATGCTGAAATATTGTCTAGATGAAGATGCTTGGCGAAAACCCCCCACTAAATGAAAGTTCCACCTCTTTTACTCTTTAGTTCTCCGGTGATTTCTACTTATTCGTATCATTTTTAAAGTATCGTGCTTGGATGTTGCCAAAATTGAGTGGAATGGCAATTTGATGTTGTTTTCATAATGTAAAGGCAGACATTACATTCGACAAAAAATAGAGTATTAAAGAAATGTTATCTTAAATAGTTGTTCTTGCAATAAAAAACAATTTTTATAGCTTCTTGGAATAAAAGAGCTGTTTCATCCTAGATGGTGGTATAAAATTTGATAATATGCTAAATTATAATTTGGTTATAATGTAGAACATGAATAATTGACGAAGAGTAAATGCTATGAAAATAAGTAAATTTTTTCACACCAAGTATATCACGAAAAAATAGTCAAGTAAATATTGCTAATTGCGAGAGCCTGAACATCAAAAAATCATAAACGACCTTTCTTTTACTAAAAAGGTACCTTTTACGTTATTTTTTTATCTGTCGCCTTACTCTATACACTTCAGTACGTATTAAAAAATAATTGCTTTAGATATTTTGAAGTGCAATATCAAAAAAAAAAAATCTAAATTGAAACAGCAATGTGATTTATTTCTTTATATAAATATCAAATGCCCTTGAGACACATATCTAAATTTCATTTACTTTCGCAATATTTACTCTTATTAAGAATATAAACTTTATTAATTCCCCCTCATTTCCAAATATTTACCATTACTAATATTTATTGCAAACGCAAACAAACTATTACTTCCCTTTATAAATGCAAACCACATAAAAATATTTAATCGTATTTATTTAAGAAATTACCCTCAAGCGACGACCCATCTTAATTTCATTTCATTTTATTTTAATTCAATTTCTCTCTCGTCATCTCGAGACATACTCCATTTACTAAGGATGAGGAGCTGCTACTAATGAAATATTTATCGCTACCAATTGTCATTTAAGGATGGCCTCTTTCAATATTCATCTGCGTTTGGTAATAAATATCTCCCTCCCTTGAGGCGTTTATTGTAGGGAGGACATGGCGAAATTGGCACGTGCTTTGGCGATAAAGTAAAATGAAGCAGCTTGAGGGTTCGTACCTAGGTATGAGGTTGAGGTGTCATGCCACGAAGGTTACTTGCATGGGTTCCGTTGTCTTAGGCATTCTATAACCTCTTAAGAATCGAGCAAAATCTTATGCGTGTACTTTTAATCTAAACATACTTTTCATACAAATGTATGCTAAAAAGTTTGTTTTTCAAAGATTTTAAAAGTAAATGTTGAAAAGTTACTTAGGAACAAGCCTTAGTGCTATAAATGCAACAATATAGGCCGTATCACTTTTGTAGTTATTATTTTGACATTGATTTTAATGCAAAATGCCTGCATGCGAAAGGTCTCGGATTTGGGCAATCCAAAATAACTCTTGACCTATAAATGGACTGTGCAGTAAAATTGTCAGACAAAAATAACACCAGAGGTGGTGCACGTTATATATGCTTGGAAGTCCTGACACTGGGTACGAAGTCGCTCCTAAATGCTGCGTTGGGTGCCTACTCAGGGGTCGACTTTTCACTTGAGTTTGGATCTCGATTACAACGCCAGCCTTCTATACTCCTTGCGTAAATCTATTTTGACGATAATTCAATTCATTTCAACTTCAGGTGGACGAAAAATTAGTAGTTTTAATGTTCTATGATTAGAATAAGCAAAAAATTTTAAAAAAATAGTTTAATTTTCAACTTAGAGAACAGATAAAGTTCTTTAATAGAATAGACCCTGGGGTTTCTTTGGGCCTATTCTGAAAGCTATCAAAGATTCACTTGACGAATCGCTTATGTAGTTGGTTTTGGCGCGGCAGCATAGACATCTCATTCGAGCCTCCACCGTTCATTCAAGTGGTTATTTTTCTTTTGTGTATAAATACGGGGAAGGTGATGAAGCGGGAATATGACGCGTCGCTTACTTTGAGTTAATGAAAATGTCCGGGTTCAAGGGGTTCTGGGCAAAAGAGAAGTAAGTCAACTATAAGTGTAGATTATACCTGAAAGTTCTGTTGCCAAGGAGTTGTCCTTGGCAGAGTCCAGTTGGAGAAGTGCATTTTCGACACCGTAAAGGCATGCATATTTACTCAGACTGAGTTAAAATAACTCGTTTGGAGTGATCCTGTCGGAGGTTTAACACACAAAGGATCCACTCCAAAAGGAGAAGTGCATTTTCCAGTCTGGAGGAGTGAAATCCACTCAGACTGAGTTAAATTAGGAGTGTTTGTTTTAAGAGTGTAGGTGTAGATTATACCTGAGAGTTCAGTTGCCAAGGAGTTTTCCTAAAGACCTTTGGTTTATAGAAATGAACAGGAGCTTAGTAAAGTAGTGTTTACCGAGTTTGGTTTTTTTTCTTTAATACTGCTGCAATATTGGAGGTCAAGCCTTTGCAGATACTCCCCAGAACTAGGAGCCATTTTTTGTGCCACCATCAAGGTGACTCTCGCTACCAATGTTAACGCCCAGATTACAATGAATCTGAGCTCTCTGGGGATGTTAAAGAAAGCCGAGATTTAATTTTGCCGAGAGAACCCTATCCAAATTTGCCCTCCAGTGTTCTTTTACGACATGGCCAGAATGAATATACGACATGCGTGTCCAAGATTTTTCCATCCAGAAAATATGATGACTCAGCTGGGGCTCGAACCCGCGACCTTGGGCTTACGAGTAGGACACGTTAAACGTCTTAGCTACTGAGCCACTTTACTGAGTAAGGTAGATGTATGATCTCATTCAAATTAAATTAAGTAAAACTTTCAATTAGGTAAACACCAAATTTAGTCTCCTAATTTTAAATCAGCGCTATCTGACCGCTGGTCTAACGGGTTAATACAATGTAAAGTGCGAAGATGGGTTTCTAACTAAAACTATTGACAAAGCGAATATATTTCTGCGTCCTTTTCACATTTTCTATCATTGTTCATGAGAGCTGTTCATTCATCGCTCCTATTACTCATCGAGAGTGTCTAAAAATTATGTTGTCATGTCGTCCTTTTTGAGCTAACATCCATAGAGTCTGTAGAGCGAAAATTGCGCTCTTCTTACCTACAATAAAATCAACCACAACCAACAAGTTCTCTGTTGGCGTTTTTATTACATACATAAATTCTATTAACCATTCACCTAATTTCTATTGGGAAATTTCACTCTTGGTTGTCTGGCGCATATTTAGTCTATTTCGCAAATTTTATATTTTTAGAATAACAAAAAAAAAGTTGCAACTAAAAATGTTTAAGAGACGATCTTAAAGAACATTTCCAATTGAAAAGACATTATGAATTGAAATTAATTAATCATAAAATTGGAAAATTTAAGATTAATGTAAAAATGACTGATGTACAATATAAAAATACGACGCCCGTGTCCAATAGCCCTATTGCGAAGACAATTCAAACTAAACTGACGCACAATATGCGGAAAAAACCTGGTTTTACGCTCGGAGGGTTATGAATTATACTACCCTACTACATAACAAAGCAAAACTCGTTTCTTCTGTAACATTATAAGATTATCTCGCATTGTCTCTGTTGAAGCGAAACTGACATTCATATACTAAAACTACACAGAAAAATTACAACATTTCGAGACCCAAACAGTAATTCACTCAAAAGGTACTATATGAATAAAAATGAAATAATTATTAAGGGGACGCGCGGTACCCAATAATTGGTCAAAATATCGATTTTTTCAGTTTTTACTTTTTATTATTTGCAATATTCTTCTAAACATTTACTGAAAGTTTCATAATGATATCTTCAGTAGAAAAAAAGTTATTAAATATTTTCTGGAGTCATTCCTATACGCTTGAATACGTATTTCGTCTGATGGGACGCAGTACCCAAAAATTGGTTAAAATGTTTATTTTCAGTTTTCACTTCTTATTATTCACAATATCGTTCTGAACATTTACTGAAAATTTCATAATGATATCTTTTGTAGAAAAAAAGTTATTAAATATTTTCTGGAGTCATTCCCACAAGTTTGAATACGTATTTCATCTGCTTTCAACCTTTGTTCTCTGTTTCACGTTTTTCAATTCTTGTGTTTAATAAATCCCTAATGCTTTTTTGCTAATTAAGTTAGAATTTTGAAATTTTTTACCTGTGTTCTTATATACATTTTTCACAAAATTGTACATGGAATAAGATCTTCTATGTATAGTTATTTTTTAAAAAAATGTTGAATTCAATAATTTGTATTTTTTGTGTGATTTTCTGAGATTTTCAGTATGAATACATGTTACTTTTTAACTGAAGCTCACATCTTAAAATCCATGTACAGTTCTTGAACAAATAGCACTAAAAAGAAACCATAAAAGTTTGGTTGAGTTATACTCAAAATTGAAAGAGGAGTAGGGTTTAAAAAAAAGTTTAAAATTTTGACTTTTTCTTGAATAAACGAAAAACTACTTGTAAATATTCGTATTTATTGCTAGAAAATTTTTATTTAGAGTGAACATTATATAAAACTAAAAAAAATTAAAAGTTTGTTACTATTTCCAGAAATAATGTTTTGGGTACCGCGTCTCCTTAAATTTGAAAATTTAAAATTATCGAAAGAAAGACAATATATTTGGGAAAAGTCGAGTCTAGAGCTCGGAGGGTTAAGAGTTATTCTACTATACAAATACTTTTATTAGAAAAAGGAACAAAAGCACAAAGCAAAACCAGTTTTTTTTTCTGTAACGTTACAAGCTGAATTCGCGTTGTCTTTGTTGAAGCAAGAATAGCATCCATATACCAAGCATACCAAGCAAAGTACATAAAAAACCTACACAAGCTCGACACCCAATCAGTAATTCACCCAAATAAAAAAAAAGTGCACTACGAATAAAAAATTATTAATTGTATATAATTTGAAATTAAAGATTATTGTAATAAAGCCAAAAATAGTTGGGAAAAGTCGAGTCTAGAGCTCGGGGGGTTAAGAATTCTTCTACTCTACAAATCCTTACTTCTATTTACTTCTACATAACAAACAAAACTCGTTGTTTCTTCTGTACCATTATAAGCTGATCTCGCGTTGTCTCTGTTGAAGCAACACTAACATCCACATGCCAAACAGAGTACATAAAAAAAATTACACCATTTCGGGACCCAATCAGTAATTCACCGTTAATCCCACGTCCCCAGCATTAGCTTAAGTGCGCATTAGGTGAAAGCTAAGCAAAACATCCGGAAAACGCCCGTGGCTTATGCTGCGACAGCAATATACTATCCCGGAAAGAAAACGGGAAAAATAACTCGGGGGAAAAATGTCTCCCTCTTTTTGAGGGGGAGATCATTATGGGTGGGATATGGGATGGAAGAAATGTTGGATGTTCATGTTGTGTAGAGGTAATAGAAATAGTTTTGGGGTGAATTATTTTATGGGACTTTAAAGACATCCAGGATTCGAACCTGGAATCTAATGGTTCGCAGGTGGAGAGTTATCTGTTGCGCCATTGGTCATCGTCAACCTATGTGCAAATTACTCTAGTATAATTATTTTGGAAAATAAAGAATACAATTAAAATCAGATAGACCGACTGAAGGATTAATAATGCCTTCCAATTTTACGTTATAAACGTGTGGAAGCTAAAATCTTTTGAGTATGTCAGGATTTGAACCTGGAATTTCCCAATACTTAGCGGGCGCGTTTTCCATTGCGCCATATACCTTTGTCATTAAAGTGCAAATAGTATACTTATTTCTAATTTTTTTTTCAAAATCATAATAGAATTAAAAATTGGTGAACCTTTGTTAGGATTTGAAACTGGAATCCCCCAATTCGAAGTCGGGAGTGGTACTGCTTCGCCCCAGACACTCGCCATTTACTTTCAAATTATACACTTTATTTCTGAATTGTTTGCTAAATTATTTATGAAATAAAAATTGTTGGGCCTTTGTCGAGCAAGAAGTCAGGAGCGTTATCCGTTCCCCAAGAACCCCCATTCACTTACGTGCAAATTATACACTTACTTCTAATTATTTTGCTAAATCATAATCAATTAAAAAACGTCTAGCCTCCGCCAGGATTTGAACCTGGAACATCCCGATTCGAAGTCAGGCGGCGAGATATCCATTGTGTCAAATACTGACTTGGCGGAATTAGTTTGATCTAACCAATCACCAAAAACTTGCAACTTTCCAAAATGAAGGCTGGTCACAAGGGGCTAACCAGGTAGCCAGAAGGTCCCGCGATCGAATCCCTGTATATGGGCTAGCCCATTTGTGTTGAGTGTAGGTGATATTTAAATGCCGTTCATGAACATTGCAATCCTTCCTTTAAAGGTAACAATATTCCCCTATTTAATAAACTTTATTAGCAAATATATATTTTACACCGCATGTGTCAATTCAGGAAAAAAAAATTTGATTCTGTTTTATCCCTAGTTCTTTGGGATCTAAAAATCACTAAAAGTAAACAAAAAATTAAGCTGGGAAAATTAATTCCAGTCTTTAAATTACAAAAATTTAATATGCACCAATAGTAATAAAACTTGTGTATAAAATACTGCTGACGTATTATCAAATTATTAAACAACTTTTAAATGTTAAACTATCTCGTGTTTTAAGCTTTCTATGTTTTAATTGGTAACTTTAATAAAAGAATCGTTAAATTATTTCTTGAAAATGAAGGATATACATTTACATGTTTATGGCTGTTCATCACCCCCAGACCCGGTCCTCCTTCGACCGGGCTTGCTAATGGTAAGTCTATGGGGGAAAATGGTTTTTGTTCCAAAAAAAAAGCAAAGAAATTATAGGAATATTTTGATGCGGTTTTTTTTTAATTCATAAAAATCCAATAAAGTAGTGCTGTATAAGGTTATTTTTTTAAAAAAGTTATTTCCTTTTTTTAATCTAAATTTTTTTCTATTAAAAAAAGGCAAGTAACGTTTTTAAAAAAATAACCTTATACAGCACTACTTTATTGGATTTTTATGAACTTAAAAACCGCATCGAAGTATTCCTATAATTTCTTTGCTTTTTTTGGAACAAAAGCCCGGTCGAAGGAGGACCGGGACTGGGGGTGATGAACAGCCTTAACACTCTACTTGCAACAATAATATTAATTTCTTACTCCTTCATTATGATACACTTGAGCCTAATTTAATTTATGGATCAATATCTTTATTTTTTTTAAGAATTTAATGTCTAAAGAATATTTATAATATGGCTTGAATTTTGCTTGCATTTATAATAGTTATACACTGATAGTATTAGTCAAGATTTTTGCTGGATATTTAAGATTTTGCCAGAAGGAGATTTTATGTAGTTCAACGCATTCTTTGTTAAAACAAAAGTTTTTCTTTAAATAAAATAATAATACACAATAGCATAAAAACAACATAACTATAAGAAAGAAATATCCTTTATCAAAACTAATTTAGTACAATATGCCAAAATGTTCAGAATCACACGATTAAAGTCAAATCCAATATAAGATGCGTCACGGTCGGGTAAGTGTCATTATCAGTAACTTGTGGAGTCATTAAGAGCTTCTTGATGTAATATTACTCTTCTAAGGGTATTATGAAGTGTCTTTATATCAGGAGCTTCCGAAAGATGTAGGGTGGACCTCCTTGAAACGGGTTATACATCAGTCGAAGTATCAAGGGATTCCAAAAGATGTAGGGTGGATCTCCTTGAAACGGGTTGTACATCTGTCGAAGTATCAAGGGCTTCCGTAAGATGTAGGGTGGATCTCCTTGAAACGGGTTATTCATCGGTCGAAGTATCAAGGGCTTCCGAAAGATGTAGAGTGGATCTCCTTGAATCAGTTAATACAAAAGTCAAAACATCGAGAGCTGCAGAAAGGTGTAAAATAGCCTCTCGGAACAGTTCACTGGTTTCGTAGTGACGGAGCTTGCAGACAGATGGATATTCAGCTCCTTATGAAATCTGCTGTAATGGTTGTCACAAATATTTTGTTTAAACGGCAAGGTGATGAGCCGTTGAGAGAAAAATATGCCCAGAGGAACATCAGTGGCGGGTCAATACCAGGACTGCCCAAACACCGCGATCACTCCCTCCTTATTCGGCTAAGGAGAAAGTATCCCGATGCCAGAAACAGCCCTGATACCGATCCGCCACTGATACCCCTCTCGGCAAAGACTGTTGACTGTGTTTGGATCCTAAGATAGAACATGATCCTTCAAGAATGATTGCAACATTCTTTGATACCAATATGATGTTACACAGATACTTGTCGTAATGTCGTAAATACTTTTAGACCCTCTATGGATGTTGAAAAGGTCTTCATTTGCTTTATGTGAGTTATCACATGTTTAATGGTTCTTGAGATGTTATTGTAGTTCCTCGGATGTTCTTGAGGACTAACTGTCACTTGTATATTAGTCTTTAGGTGTAAAAAGGTCAGTGGATGTTACAGTTCCTCCGATTTTGATGAGGTGGACCTTATATTTCAAATTCCAAATCTTCGGAATATGTCTCTTCTCTCTCATGCATACGCTTTAAGAAGAATCTGTAGCTTATGTGTTCATTTTTGGGGCATTTAGATCTGGAATGAATTACCATAAGTTCAAAAAACAGGCATTTATAATGAAATAGAAGAATATAATTATTCTATTATCTTACCATTACTTTAAGATTACTCTTATTTTAAGCTTGTTTTTCTTATTTTTCAATTTAATAGAAATAAACAGATCGTCTTAATAAAATTATGAACTTAGTTTTAATATCCACATTTAATTTTTTTGCTAGAAAGGCAGGACATTAGATACTATATTTATACTTTTTTCTATGTCGGCAGATCCATTTTTTCAAAAACTCCAAGAATATTAAATTAGCAGGAAAGTGGACTATTCCATAACTTTTATCATCTTTTTTAAATTTTATATTAAAGACTTATACGTAGCTTTAGTTTTTAGCTAAAATAAATTAGCTTTACGTAGTATTACGAATAGTTTTTATTTAAACGACCTTGGCTTGTATCCAAATGCATCAGACATTTATTAAAAAATTAGATATTAATACATTGATATTTAAATATTGTATATATGTATTACAATATTTTTTAATTGTTTTTTAATCAAAATAATTTTTAAAAGGGATTTTGAAGCATACCTTTGTGTTTGTCCAACTTCTTTACGAATTTCACTTTCAGAAACACTTGTCATTCTGTGATTGGAATACCATTCCATTATTTTTGGATCCCCATTGTTCAAAAGTTGTTTCCTTGCTTGATACCCTCTAAAGGCTGCCTGGATTTTGATGGCAGCTACGTTCTTGGTGTAGTTTGGGTCTACGATTTTTGAATCCTATAAGAGAATCTCATTTAAAGCATTGAACGCTCTTCATTAAGCTTGAGAAATATAACAGGAGAATCATCCATAATTTAATAGGATAATTTGTGATAAATTATATCCGTCTATTTTTTAATATTAACCAAACAAATCAAACTTTAAAAGTCTGGTAATTCCATACATAAAAAATTAAATAAATAACATCTAAAACCATTCAACATATCATTTGGAAATTTTGAAAATCAAATTAACAAGATCCATTTTTATTTAAATATATTATGACGTATTTGAAGGAATGAAATTTTTAGATATATTTAACCCATATGCCCATACTTACTATTAAAATATTCGTAAACAAAGTAAATAACATTGAAATTACGACATAAGACTCCTTAAATTATTGTAAATACAAGTCAATTAGATAAACTTTCAAAATATTCTTTACTGCAATTGCGGTATTTTTTGTCATTTTTTATAATTTTATTTGCTCAATAGTATCAATTTTGTAAGACTTAATAACTACATATCAAAATATGCACATTAAAATTGTTTTTATTAAATAGTTTTTTTAAACTGGTATTTAAAACTTAGATTGATTCATGGAAATTCAATTTGTTCGGAACTCGCATGCATTAATTTCTTTGTTTTCATTACATTAAGTAAATTATAGTAATCAACGGTTGGATTCTAGATAGTTCTTTTACTTTTGAAATTACAGTTTTAAAATGAACATGGCTGGTGATAATTAAATAATTATAGTCTTAAAATAAAATAATACGATGAGATACTTTTGTCCATTATTTAAAAACAACTTTAATTGAAAATAAAAATTTCATTGCGTCTTACCCAAAGGGCAAAGAACTTCTCTTTCAGAAGCAGAGTTCTCTGAGGAGATGTTAAGTGGCCGAATAGGTGCTCTTGGTTGACGGCCTTCGCACACAGATAGCTAAAATAAAATATTATTTAAAATTAGTCCCTAAACAATTTAATAATTAACAAATGCTACATTTTATTACTCTATATTTATGCATATTATTAAGAAAATCTCTCTATAAAGGATCTTGTAACTAGATCTAAAAGCAAACTGTGTTACGAAACCACTTTCAATGATAAAAGCAATTTTGTTTAAGCTATACACTGATGAAATGTTTAGGATTATTTCTCATTAAATAAAGAAGTACATTCTAATTTTGAAAAAAATATACATTTTTTTCTTTTGCTTAACAGTCAAGTATTTTACAAATTATTACATTAAAACTGGGCTTTTTACTGGATACCTGGGTGAAAATTTTGTAGATGTAATTTATCCAGTAACTCAAAACTAAAATAATTAATAACATACTTTGACATTATATTAATACAGCATCTATTTTTTAAGGTTTTTATATCTTCACGTATCCTATTTTTAATACATTACTTTTGAGAATAATAAACTTGGACATTTAAAAGAATAAAACTGTACTGTTACATTATTTGGCTTTACTATCTTCGTTGATAAATAAAACTATAACTTTAATTTATTAAAATTTGTTTTTCATATAACTTAATTGGTCGTGCGTAATTATTTTCAGGCGTAGGTTTTTAATTTAGATAAACATTCATTCATTCTTTTATCTTATTAGATAACCTTAAACACATAGCTTATTTTTATACGGCAAATTTTCTTGGCAATCATTGTCAAAGAAATAAATGTTTATGTTTGAATATGAAAAATATATTTGGTAAATTAAAGAGGGCAAGACTTACCAAGTGGCGTTTAAGAGCATTGTCTTGATTTCTGGTATTTCTAAGACGCCTGGCAAGATGGGAGGGTGGAAGCAGGCGACGACTTCTGCCATAGTCATTTGAGTGAACCTTATGCATCGGAAGATGTCGACGATGAATTGTTCACGTTCCAGAAAATCATTATTTATCCACTTCAGGGCAGCCATGAAAAGCATTACTTCGCTGTAAAGGTAAATTTTTATTGTATCGGAAAACAGGATACATCTCAAAAAGATAATTTAATTGTATAAAACAACTTGACATAGCAGTGAGTGCTGTGTAACAAAATAATTAAACAGCCAGATTCAGGAATAAAATAATGGCATCATGGTAATTAATATTCTGATAGTTTTGTATTATAAACAAAAGTGTTCTTAAAACGGCATTAAAAAGGATGTCCTCATAGATTTAAGAAATTTTGTTACCATGAGATCAATTCCTCACCCCGCAAATAATCGTTTTCTTTATTTTTAACTGGACAGTATATATCAAAACGACAATCTAATGAAACAAGTTGACTTAGCAACGAGTGCTCTGTAACATAAGTTCTAAACCGCCAAATTCATGAATAAAGTAATGGTAAATAAGCTTTCGTAGATTCTTTTTTAAAAGAAAATTTTGTTACAATGAAATCAATTCCTCGCCCCGCACATAATCGTTTTTCTTTATTTTTAACTTTACTTATACTATTATACCTTAAACTTCAATTATTGATGCACTATTTATGCACTTGTAGTGTTGTACTGATCCCGATTACAGTACATAACATTTTAGCCCTTCTTTTTAAAACTGTTTTTACTACGCGAATTTAAAACTAAACGATATTTAAGTGTTTATTAGTCTTGATATTTAGGTCTCATTAAAAAAAATTCCACTATCTAGGCTTTCGTCTGTTGCACAAATTGATTTGTTATTATTATTACTTGTTTTTACTTACACATTACATGAAAGAAACAACTGTCAAACATTTAATAACTCATATAGAAATGACACATATTTTGAGATAAATGGTAATTTTTGTACCAAGCTTCAGAAGTATCAAGCAAAAGAAGTAACAAAAAAGAACATGGCTTAAGATAAAAATTAATTTCAATTTGCTTAAATGCAGTTAAATATAAATTAATAAACATTATACATCAATGCATAACGAGAATGTACGTACCTTCTTGCCCCAATTTGATCTTGGCTCATGACTTCAACTACTTGCTCAGGTGTGAATGCAAGGAAGTCGCTTTGAAGCATTAACTTCTCGAAATTTTCAGCCAGCCTTTCCAAAACTGGGGCCCTGTCCTGTTTGAGTTGACATGAAACCTCATAGAAGTTCAGGAGGTTTTTGATCTTATTATACGACGGATCGAGAAGCTGAAATACAGTTTATAAGTTATTAACAAGCTATACTAACTGTAAAATATCATACAATAATAAAGAGTGCAGGGGAAGAAACTCCTTCATTTACTGGGAATCTGTACGCATAGAGATCTGCTTGGCGAGTATTTGCAATCAGAAACCGGTTTCTCCCTTGGTTCTCCTTCAGCAGTTTATGCTTCAGACTAGTGTCTGGCATGAATCTCGATTTTAGGGATAGTAAATCAGTGCGCCGTGTGATAAGAAATAATTCAAATTTGGTTTCTTCACACCAGTTTAAGTGATGACGCGCTATCTTCTCCAAGCAGACCTATTGCGACAGATTCCTAGTCGAAGAAGGGGTTCTCCCCCCTGTTCTCTTCAAATATATGAACCTATCAATAAACGATTTGAAATTGGTGGAACGTTGTTTGTGTTGGGTAGAAGACAATTTTTAAGTAGCTACGACGCCAGCATAGGTGTAGCCGTTCTCATTTAGGCGAATTAGCAACGGAGTTGTTTGTTTGTTGAAGAAAAAATACGTTGTCTTGCATTCAGTTTCTTGTACTAATTGCTGTCCTAGTTGTCTTTAATGAGATCATACAAATGTTGAATGGTTTTTGCTAATTTCGATGAAAATTACCTTATAAATATTACAACTTAATTTTATCAAAATATTCTACTGACAAGTCGACCACGCCTCTAAGTTAGATTTAGTGAATACTAGCATTTTATTTATGGACAAATTCGTTAAATTTAAGAGTAAAACTAATGAGCAAAAAATAATTGCTTAAGAAAATATAAATTTGCTGCAAATTACGTCCGATAAAACATAATTTTTAAAAATGTATAACTTAAATGAAATCTGCTGTAGTTTGAAAAGCGTACGAAATTAAAACATTTAAATAAAGCATTATTGCCGCTGATGCAAGTTCTTTTCATATATACATAAATATTTTATATTGCTTTGGGAGTGTATAAATACCAAAATTTCATCATTTAAAGATCCTATCAAAGCTATAATTAACTATGATAAGTTTATTTTTAAAACAAACTAAAGGAATCTAAGTGGAAATAAATATGCTCCCTATATAAATGCAATAAAACCAAATCAGCATCACTTTTTTGCGTTTTTTTACTATGCTTTGTAAAATAAATTTTTAAACTATACGAACTTATATAGAAAATGTTTAAATTTACCTCAAGGCAGTGTTCAAGCAGCCTTGGCATTCCTAGGGTGTAACATGACACCAGCAAGTTGAGGAACTGCTTGCTAGGAATTTCAACAAAACCACCGTAAACGAAAGTTGTGATGGCTTCGAAAACAGCGCTGGTTGTAACCTCCGAGTTGACCTGAAAAGAAATAAGCAAATAAATTAGAAAAATTGCAAAATATTAAAAACTTCATACATATTGTTGTTTTAATGTTAAATGTATTAAAAAAAACTAAATTGAGCATTGGTTTCCGAACGTAATAAAGAAAACAATGTGCTTCAAATTTACAAATATTTAACTAGTATAAAATAATAAATTAAAAAAAAAGAAAAATAAAAAATAAAAAAACTTACGTGGAGGACTAGCTGCTTATTTTTTGTCCCAGCAAATGCATCTCTGAAGTAGGTGGAGGCTTCACTGAGAAGAGCTCTGTGGACGTCAAATTTTACGCCATTCACAACAACCACGACGTCAGGATCTTTAGATTCCACTTTCTTGTCCATGGGTTTTGGAGTCACTTCGGAATCCTTGATGGAAGTTCCAGATGTTTCTTGAACTTCTCCTAAATCAGTTCTTGACTCTCCATCCTCAGACTCTTCTGTTTCAAGAACGAGTGGAACGTGGTCTGATGTTGTCCCGACCAATCCAAAGCCCTCAGTCGACCCGTTACAATCAGAGTTGGAAGGTCCGGATCTTTCTTGAGCTTCTCCTAAATCTGTTCTGGACTCTCCATCACCGGACTCATTAGCATCAAGAACGGGTGGAATGTCGTCTGATGTTAGTCCGACCAATCCAAAGCTCCCGGTCGACCCGTTGCTGTAATCCGAGAAGATGGGATCGATCTCGGAATCGACTCTCTCAAAACTATAGTATTCGCCATCAAAATTGAAAGTACTATCATGTGGATTCTAAAAATAATATTTACATGTTTAAACATTAAAGTAAAAATAAAATATAGAAACGTTAATAATTTTCTGCTGGGGGGAAAGGTTGGTTAGGGAGCGGCATCTTAATATAAAATATGATATAGAAATTACTAGATATGGTAAATTATATATTATTGTAAAACCTCGCTATATAACATTCAAAATTATACTGTTGTTAAAGTTCATGTTACATAAAAATTTTATGTTAACATGAGATGAACCAACATTTCAATTAATAATCAAATATCTGGTGTTTTAAAATCTGGTACACAAGAAGGTATTTTTAAGTGTTGCACTAGTTTCAAAAACACAATATACACACTTTTTTGCTTACTCAGAAAGAAAAATGCAGTGGATAGTTAAAAAAAAAAGTATTGTACAAAACTGAAGTATTCTATCAAAACCTTTATTAAGTATAACTCACCATTGGTTCTGATTTCTTGTTGCATCTGAAGAATTTTCTGATTCGGTTTCTGTAAGAAAAAGTGTAATAATAAATATATAACTATAGTATAAAGTTAAATATTTGGACAAAAAATTAATTATAAAATTAAATTTTCAATGATTTTGATGTTTAGACATATATTTAGACGCCTTAGATGCATCAAAGATAAACTGTTTCTTAAAAAAAGGATATTTAAATATAATGTATATAAAAATAAATTACAGAAAATCTGATGAAATTAGTCTTAAATGTCTTATGAATTGTGATATTATTGCTCGAGCTACGTAAAATTAAGTGAATTTTAACAAAATAGTCTTTGAACCTATTTTACTTACATAAAGGTCGAAAAGCGTTTTCTGATACGTGACATCTTGAATTGCTTACAAGATTTAAAATTTAGATGAAAGATAATTGAATAAATGTGTGAAATTTAGAAGCATAAGGTCCGAAACTGAAGAAATTGCTTTGAAACGATATTTAGGAACAATTGATAACTCAGAAATCAACAAAATATTTGTACGTGCTATTGGCTTGAAATTCAAAATTCGTGTGAGGTTTTTGTGTGTTGTTTAGTTAGAAATTCTGTTGTAAAAAGCATTGTTTCGAAACTTTTATTATTATAATGATCATTCATAGATAAAAATTCAATACTTTTAAATAATACAGTTTTACTGTATTCTATTACCTTATTGCAAAATATCATTGTTGACAATTTTGGTAATACGTATTGTTTTATTTGAGGGGGGTGTCTGGTACCGAAATATCTTAAAATTTTCGAAGAATTGGAAAAAATAAAAATTGCAGTTTCCCTTTTATTAATTAAAATAAGAAATGATCGCTTTTCATAATCTGTTATTCTTTTTTTTAAGATTTAAATTTTTTAGTAATTAAGCTCTTTTTTTTAAAATTAACTTAAACAAAGAAGTTTCAGCGAATATTTTTTTAAAAATTGGATTATTGCCCATTTCAATTTTAATGTCACTAAAAGACTGTTGTAGGTCGAAAGAAGAAGCAATTGGTCCTTTTGGTACAATAAATGTTATAAAAAATTATGAAAATTAAAAAAAAAATTGTTTTCAATTCATATATCAGGTTTTTCTTATTTATTTAGTTAAAACTACAATACAGAACAAGTAAATTTAAAGAACGACGAATTAAACAAGACCGATAACAAATACGAAAAACAATAAGTAAACACCTACAAAGAACAAGTTGTAAGAATATTAGAGGCCCAGTGACCGAGTGGTAGTGCTTCGCATTGCCATGCCACAGGTCCGGGGATCGAATCCATGGCTGGGCGAGGTTGACAAAGCCTTTCATCCCTTGAGTGGGTCGATAAAATGGGTATTAAGCATACTTGGGAACTAAACACTGGGGGTTCCGCGTGAGGCTGACCACCTTACCGTGACATATGCCTAGCACCCCAGAGCCCTAGGTCAAGATAGCTGAAATGGGCACGGCACGCCTTTGCCAAGTAATGGGCTGTTGCGCCGGGGAGTTTAGTCTTTTTTTATAAGAATATTAAGATACAAAAAGACAAGGTCCATTTTAAAACATAGATAAAACAACGAAGCCAGCAAAATGTGTGGGGAAATAAATAAATCAATTTGAGAAAGTACTAAACAAGCATCGTTACTTACACTCTGCTAGATCTTTTGCAAAACATGAAAAAAAAAACATATTAACATCGTTTTACGCGCTATTAACATTTTTATAACATTTAAAAAGACAAAGGTTCTTAACATAATTATATTTATGATAAAAATACTTGAAGGGATTTATCCTTCTACTATAACTAGCCTCCCCGGAGGCGCAATCGTTAGCTGGAGCCTTTGGAGCTGCTTTGGTCGGGTTCAAATCGCGGTCAGGCTTGGATGTTTGTGACTGTCAATAAATGTTGTTATTTGTCTATGCGTTATTCATTTCTTTGTGACTGTAAAAATTCTTTCTGTATCTGTCCAACTTGACGAAAACTTATAGGTTAAGGTGGGGTAAGTGGGCCACCTTTTTGGCATAATTCGACTTTAAACCCTCATACCACTGGATATAATTGGCCTAACAACTTACTTTTTTTGCGGTCCATTCTCTCATGTTATTACTGTACCCATGACAACCTTAACACAAATTGGCAAAAAATAAATTTAAAAAATACGTTTTTCTTTTTGGTCATCCGAGTGGCCCACTTGCCCCGCAGGGTGGGGTAAGTGGGCCACCCCCTTAATATATTTTTACACATAACTAGTAGAGATATGGTGGGGCAAGTGGAATAATCTACAAGATTTTTTGAGTGTTAGAAAAAAAAGTAATGATGTATCTTTAATAGTTCCCCCAAAGCAACTTTTTCTGGCATGCAAGCTTACTACAAGAAAAAATAAGTTAATTTTCATCTTGTCAATTTTGCATGTAGTGTAAAAAAAAATGTTAGGGCTACAGATTTTAACCTGGCCTATGTCAATGATTAGGACTATGAATAGTGAATATGACTAGCCTTATGAATCAGTGAATATGACTTTTTTTTTAAAGTATATTAAAGAATCGGGGCAAGTGGGCCACCCCTGGCCCACTTACCCCGCCGTTGTGGTGGCCCACTTACCCCAAACGCGGGGCAACTGGGCCACCCCAATTCTCTTTTAACGTTATAAACATCACAAGTACATGACACTACAAAAAGATACTATGTTTTATACACTTTCTAAAAATATAACATTTTGTTTTGTATCATGAACCGTTTGGAAATAAATAAGAAAATAGTATGATGGCTTGAATTACGAAAAGATGCAATTTAAAAAAAATCACAAAAAGGATTGTACCTTGTTACATACTTAAATGAAAATGATGCAATAATGTTTCCTGCATCTATTGGGGTAAATACGTAAAAATATTGTAACAGATTTTTTGTACATCCATAATTCGGGAAATGCCAAGGGGGGTGGCCCACTTGCCCCAATGGCCCATTTACCCCACCTTACCCTATACCCAGTGTTCTAAGCTTCTCTAACAGTAGTCTTTCTTTTCTACTCGGCGCAACAGCCCGCTAGTGAATGTCTTGTTTTGAAGCGGCTGAATTCGGGTTCAATCCTTGCCTACTAATCTTCGTGGTGATAAATTATTTCAGATTTTCAATTTCATAACTACTAAACAAATAATCCTCCCTTCCAAAAAGTTATTTTTCATTACCAACTATACCTATTAGGTAATTTACGGTGGCAAAAAAAGTAGCCTAACAGTTAAGTATACAGAAACAGTTATTTTAATACAGGTTAAGTTTAGTTGGGTTGAATTATCGTAGTACTAGTGCTACCGGATAGTGTTATTAGTGACAGGCATCGTAATTAAGAACCATAGTCAAAAGCGATAGCTTTATTTACAGACATATATTTACATTCTTAATTCCGAAGGTGCTCAAATTGTCTACCTTTGACATTGATGCATTCCTGCCTGGTGCATAGCCTGGTCGGCACGGTCTAATAAACCGGAGATATCTCGAAACTAAACCAAGTCAAGTCCACGAATTGCTACTATTTGGCTAAGATACGGTGTAGTATGACTTTATTTTAGCCAACCAACAAAACTGAGCACGACTAAAAATACCTGTTCTAAGTAACCCAATGTTCTTACCAATGGTATAACAATAACTGTTAGGCTACTTTTGGGCCACCCTGTATATTGAAGGCAATGTACGAAAGGAATAAAAATGCATAAAATGATGTGGAACAAATCATTTAATAACACTAGATTAAGGAATTCTAAACTTCAACAAAAACAAATAAATTGATGCTTTAAATTTACTTTAACCTATTGATAAGAACAATTGAAACATAAAACTAGCTTTGTGCTTAAGTCTATCTAACGAAATCCAAGGAAAATGAAGAACATAATCTAATAGAACGATTGTAGGATAAATTAAGTTACACGAAAATTGAATTAATAAAAAAATTAAAAGGTAACGTTTTTATTCGGGAATGGATGTGTAAATGTTAGTCACAAAGTCGTCGTTGTTGAATTAAGGTCTTGGAAATGAAGAATCCAGATAGAGTTCCACAGTTGACAAAGTACTGTCGAAGAACAAAGCCCTTCTACACAAGTTTGATTTTCTTATTAGGGTAGACTGACCAGTGAGTGAACAGGTCCCAGTGAATGAACATTTGGTAAATATAATTAAGAAGTAAGGATTGAAAATCATTCCACTAGATGGATTGGCAACACTGAATTCCTCCCATGTAGTAGGGAGCTATCTGACAATGGTTGGTTGTCCTGGTCATTATATCCTAGAGTTCATTCACTGGCGAACACGACGTCTTAAATGTTCATTCACTGGTTAGTCTACCCTATATGTAAGAAAATAGTTTCTTTCACATAAGGGAAATTGGACATCACGAAAAAACAAGTGTTTTGGCGCTTTGAAGCCAGGAATGTGTGATATGTTTCGATCGTTTCCTATGTAGGAAGTCCTTTCTGTGTTTTATGGCTCTTTATTAGTGTGTTAGGAGATAGGGGCTTCTGCCACATATTGAGGTTTTTTTATGCACATAAAAGTCAATAGAAGTGTATAGTGCTGATTTACTTTTGGTATTTTTTTTTTTTTTTGGTTAGGTCCGTAATTTCGTGTTAATGCATAAGAATTGGTAAATAGCATATCAGTAATGGGGTTGCGAGTTGTAAATGTACGAAGTCAGCATTTAGTACAATATAAATGCTTATGTTTTGCTTGATGAAAACTATATAAAACTAGCTTTATTAATCCGGCGTTGCGCCCTTCATAACGGTAATTTTTAAATGCTAACTTTTATTTTGTACCAAATGACCATCTTTCTTCTATCCAGACTCTACTATGATAGTATAATTTCCTCCCATTCTAATATCAGGGGCTGGGGAGCCCAGTCGGTTAATCACTCGCTTAGCAAGCGGAAGGTCCCAGGTTCGGGTCCGGGCATCGCCAAAATAGCTGCCGACCTATAAACGGCCCACGCAGCTAAAAAATGTCCGACTAATAATACCACGTGTAAGAGAGTGCACGCTAAATATCCTTCAAAGATCTAACGCTGCGTACGATGTCACCCTTAACGGTTGCGTTGGGTGCATATTCAGGTGTTGGCTCGTCACCTGACTGTGGTTCTAAAATACGACGCCCGTCGCCAATAGCCCGCGTGTAGCTCTAGTGCGACGATAATCCAAACCTAACCCATTCTAATATCAGCATTTTAAGAAAAGTAGTCCGATTGCATCCAGACCCTTCCAGTAGTTAGAGGGCTTTCCCGTATACCGTGTTGGAATTGAAAGAAATGAGAGATTTTGCTTACGGTTAGGAGAAAACCGTAACGCTAATTC
Organism: Hylyphantes graminicola; assembly: GCA_023701765.1. Lineage (NCBI taxonomy): Eukaryota > Metazoa > Arthropoda > Arachnida > Araneae > Linyphiidae > Hylyphantes > Hylyphantes graminicola. The sequence goes on from CM043116.1 coordinate 11,264,758, forward strand.
TAACCTTATTCGGTGGCTATTGCGCTTGCGCATACATTACCGTAATCGTCCCGAAAACGCACTTTTTGCATAGCGTTTAACGATAATCTTATCCTTTTTCTTAGAAATCCTGACCATAACTGTAACATTAATATTACGAAACGATTATTGGCTTCGTTAATATTCTTTTGATATAAGTAGAAATACTTAGAAACGTTTATTTATAAAGCGATGTTTCTTTTTTTGAGGTTGCTTTACCGTCGTGTTTTCCTTACAGCGTGGTTATAATAATATCAAAAAGAGGGGCAACTGGGACTTGTTTCATTTAAAAATGTTAGGGAGGAATAAATGACGATGGATTTGAAGACGCATTATTAATTGGTCTTGGAGAACCACTGGAGTGCCAAGTGGCTACTTGGGCACACAAAAATAGTCACGTACTGACTGAAATAGGTTTACCGATCTAAAGTTTCTGCAAACATTCCGATTAAAGAAGGAAAATTTTGAAGAATTGTGCTATGGGCTCGGAATTCTAGAAAAAATGCAGCTTAAAAATCGGTACTCAACAACAGGTTAGTATTTTTTTTCATTCTTCAACCTTTCCAATATTTAACATTTAAAGGATAAAACTTGATCATAATGTAAGATTAATTTAATAACGATTTTTGTAACAATTCATTTAGTTTGTGCTCCTGTTTTTTTAATACAATATCTTGCATAATCGAAATACTTAATATCTGTTTTCATGTCATCTTTCTATTTTCCAAGCATTGAGGGTTTAGCCCAAAGCGGGCTGGCCACCAAATTTCGCCTTAGTCACCAAAACTTCAAAATGGAATATATTGCATGAAAAAAAAACAGATTTATCGAGAGAACTCTACTTTAACAGAATAAAGTGGATTAAGTTACTTGTTGCCATATGAAGACAGTATGCATTCAAGGGTTAAATAAATTTTTATAATAATGCTTTCGTTTCTTAAGCTATTCTTATATTTTATTGCGTGGATTATTTAGGCTATTTTCGAACTTGCCTATTGTATTAACACATATTTTCTCCTGTATTACTTCATCTCGGCAACGCATATTCGTATCTGTAAAACCTGTTTTTCCATGCATGCGGTTTTGCAGCAGAGAAAACGTAACACAGGGTGAAAGCAAATTGTGCCATTTTGTTTTACACATCTTTCTTCTCTCCTTGGTTTATTGAACTTTTTTTGTAAAACAAACAAATAATGGCTTTTAGCGGGGCGTATACAAACCGCTGGTGCGATTTGGAATCCCTCTTTGGATTGTCATCGAGTTATTTGTCGGTGATTAGTAGACATCTATTGCAGATCATTATTGAGAAGAAAAGTATGTTTCAACATATGCATGCAAATATTCTTGTAATATAGTTATTTTCAAAATGTTCCTTTATACACAATTTAAATATGTACTAATTAAATGACATTATTATATTGTTAAAATTAGGGATGCAACGAATATTTGGTTACTATCTCCTTATTCGTCCAGTGTAGCCGAATATTCGGTATTCTTTACTAATCGGCCGAATAGTCAATTTTTTTTCTGAAATAAGTACATGAAGAGAAATATATTGAATATTATAAGAAACATAAGAAAAAGGAATGTTACAACGTTTTATTTCTGCAATCTACATTATGTTTATTCCTGAAAAAGTATTTTTATGAATTAAATGAAAATATATACCAGTAATATTTAATGAGAATGGATAGAATTAGTTTTATTTTAAAATTTATTACTGGCAAATTCTGATGTAAGAAAACGAGCAGTTAGCATTTCAGGGAAGTAATCTATCGCGTTTTGATTTGCAAATGTTCTCGGCTGGGTAGAATAACCACTCACCATCCATACTGCTATCTGGTGGGGATAAACATTTTCTGTAGTTTTAATTTTTTTTTTAATTCTAAGCTATGGTTTTATTAATTTTGTCTAATTTTAATTCTTCAAAGGATAACCCTATTTCCGTTTTTGTTTTCATGTTATGATTTTACTGAGTACTGAACACTTTTTTTACTGAACACTTTCTAAATGTCTTGTTTTAATAACAAACGAGTACTACTTCGTTGTGTGTTGCTTTAGGGTCAACCCTTTACAAATCACCCAGACCTGTTGCTCGAAATTTTTGATTTTCCCAATTTTTTACGAACTACAGGGTGAGGCAAACAAAACCGGCCCTGAGGTGGAGGTAAGAATACGACAGAAATGTTGCCAAGTCAAAAACCAATATAAAAACAGGTTTGCTAACTGAAGCTTTTGATCACTTCAATATTGAGCCCAAACAAACGCTTGACGACTTATTTGACGGCAACTACGCTATGGTTAGAAAAGCTAGTTGAAATGAAATATAAACAAGGTTTGTAGGGCTGATTAAAAAAGTTACCACTTGTGATTATTTCGGTTGTTATTTATCCTAGAGAATCGGACCTTTTTGTTTTTGGTAGTACAAAACAAACTTATGTTATGGTAGTACAAAATAATGCTAAAAAAAGTTTGCCAGCGCATAATATTATTAAATTAGTGAGGAAGCCGGGAGATAAAAAAATCACAACTGAAAAATGAAAATTTGCTTAAAACGGGAGTTTTAGCTGAAAATGGGGTAAAAGGAAACAAGACTCGCCTGAGATATTTTCTTCCTGTATCGACCAGTTATAAAACTACTTGTTGTAGAAGTTTGCGGAAGAAGATTGCGGAATTTTTCTTTTTTTTTTACAATTTTTCAAAATTGCTGAAAATCGTATTTTCGCCATTTTTAACATAAAATATCTCGAAAAGGACTTAGTGAAAAAATTAAATTGATACAGGTAGTACAACTTTATGACATAATCTTGTGATACAAATTTTGTATTGCATTTCGGACTGCTTCAAAAATGGTCAAAAACTGCATTTTCCCACTTTTTAACGTCAAATATCTCAAAAGGAACTACATGAAAATATTTGAAATTAATACAGGTAGTACCTCTATATGACACAAACATATGACAAAAATTCTGTACTGTATTTTGAACTGGTTCCAGAGATACAGTGCATCAATTGTCTTTCTACTATTTTTCGGAGGGGCTGGGTAAATAATTCGGAATTGCAGCCTTTAAATTTCCGGTCAATTTTGAAACGCCCTATATTTTAGTATTTGTATTGACGTGCTATGTTTATCAAAATACAGGGTGGTTATTTATTAACGTGAGTTGTGTTCAGAGCCCTCTAGCGAGTGAATTATTGAACGAATCCTAAGAAAATGTGATGAGCATGCATAGTAGACCATCCGAAATACTTACCGAAGTGTAGATATTTTTATTTTTGTTGTTTTCAGAATTAAAACTAAAATTCGATTCGAACTAAATAGCTTAATTTTTAAAGTACTTATTAGTTTACTAAAATGCTTTAAAATATATTTTGTACGTTACATAAAATAGCGTGTTAATTTTTAGAGCCTTTATTAAAAAATAATTTTTGTGCTACTGCGTTGTGTATCTTCTGGTATTTTAACAGCGATTCTTACGCCGGGGAATATGAAAAAATCTTGTTTTGTACATATTTGTAAAAGGGAAAGAAACATTCTTCGAATTTCAGAAAGTATTCGAAAGGCGACGACTGGAATGTCAAAATATCTTCGGTTTTGATGAGAGTGTTTGCACTTACCTGTGCTTGCCAGGCGACATATGCAAAAAAGACGTTAAACGTTTTTCTAAGTTCAGTGAATGGAAGGAATTGGTGAAAGACTTCTGGTATACGGAATATAGCAGGGGTTCCCAACTTTTTGGACTTGCGTACCACTTGATTTTTTAAGAAATTTTGACGTACCACCACACTTAAATATTTTAATAAAGCTATAAGATTTACTCTTCTGAAAGTATTCAAAGGCTTGTTAAATTAAATTCCCGAGAAAGCTTCATATTTAATGGTCAGATATTTGTTTATTTATAACATGCTTATAATAAAGGAGAAATAAAAAAAATTAAATGGTATTAATTTACAGTTTTATTCATTACCTATGGGTTATCTATAGTACAAACTCATCAAAAAATTAATCATCATGCAAAATATACTTTCATAGTCTGTAGTACGAAACTTGTTGTTTGCTTATAATTAAAATATCAACATTAGGAGAAATGGAACTTATCATCAAAAATAGCGGAGCTTGCCGGAAGATCAAAAAGTACTACGTTTTACATCCGAGCCAGAATGTTAAGGTAGGCGAATACCCAAAATTCTAAACTTTTTACTATTACTTTAAGATTTTCCAAATTTGTCATAGTGATTTCAAATATAATGAGCATTGCTTTTTAGGCAATTTTTTAAAATTTAACTATAATTGTTTTATTTTAAACGGTGTTTTTCACCTAAAAAAAGGGGTTTGCGCCAACACTTCTAGTATAAAAAGTTTTACATTAATTTACCTGAAATTTTTTTATGATGCTATTTCAATATATATCTGTACCATGAACCTCTAACATCCGGTGTAAATATGTTTTTTTAAAAAAAATGTCAGTGTAAGTTAATCGAAAAAAATCCTTTTTTTGTGGTTAATTAATAACATTTTTCTGAATAACACCTTTTCTTGTAATTTGTATGCAACTCTAGAGGATCATTGCATGCATCAGTTCAAAACGAAGAATTTAACACATAATTAATGTTTATAGGATGAAAATTCAATGTGGTAGACTTGTTAGTGTAAACCTCCTTTTTTAGTAGAAAAACACCGTTTAAAATAAATAAATTGTATTTAATTTTTTAAAAATGCATAAATAGTATTATTCATTATATTTGAAATCAGTATGCCAAATTTGGAAAAGATTAAAGCAATAGTAAAAATTTTAGAATTTTGTTGAATTTTGGGTATTTGCTTACCTTAAGATTTCTCTTTAAAATTTTTAAGGTTTAAAATAGTGAGTACTATATTTGCTTGTCACTGATCATGCCTACAGAAGCTGTTAATATCATAATGTTACGGTAGGTACGTTTCTTGTCTTGCATGCGAAAGGTCCCAGGCTTTTGTCCTGGCTAATTACCGATTTATAAACGGTGTGTGCTGCCAAAAGTCCGACGAATAATATCCCAAGTAGAGGGATTGCAAATTAAATATGCTTTGTAAGTCACGATGCTCTGAAAAGTTACTGATGTTACCCATAAAAGATCTGCTTATTCAGGTGTAGGCTTGTTCATTGACCTTGATTCTAAATTACTGCTCCTGTAGCCAATAACTCTCTTGCAGCTCTCTGGGGCTGGGGAGTCCAGTCGGTTAGGCACCCGCCTAGAATGCGAAAGATCCCAGGTTTAGGTCCGGGCATCGTCAAAATAACTGCCGACCTATAAACGGCCCGTGCAGCCAAAAATGTCCGACAAATAATACCCAGTGTTGAAGGAGTGCAAGGTTAAATATCCTTCAAAGTACTAACGCTGCTTGCGATGTCTTCCTTAACGGTTGTGATGGGTGCCTATTCAGGTGGCAGCTCGTCCCTTAGCTGTTTCAAAATACGACGCCCGTCGCCAATAGCACTCGTGTAGATCTAGTGCGACGATAATTCAAGCATAACCTAACCTCCTGTAGCTCTAGAGACGCTAGTTCAACTTAACCCTAACTTTCTATACCAGTGAAACATGGCTGCAGTCGCGTGATCTAGTCTTGCTTTCCAGACAAGAGTGAGTTCGATGTCTTAGTGATGTAGTGATCGATAGTCTTGAGACTAACTAAGAGGCGAAGCTGGTGAGTCGAAATGAAAATTATTAAAAAAAAGCCTTTTCTTCGTAAATCAACCCCTTATTTATAATCCATTTTTTCATAATGCACATGATCAAATAGAATAGAGGTTTCTTTCGTTGCATAATTTTCACTTCTTCAACGCAGTGAAATGATGCTACTGGATCTTTGACAAATACACTACATTAAATGAAAACAAACATTCCATCGCGCGTTCTTTATGCCTATAAAATAAAAAGAAAGAAAACTTCAGGTTAGGTGTAAGTGGGCGGATAGATTACGTGCCTGAGTTTCCCGATTTTCCAGTTTTTCTCGATCCCGTATTTGGGAATTCGGGAACAGGCGTTGTAGGCAGCATATCGCTTTGCAATGCCACGTTGAGGCTTGGGATATGTAGGTTTTAAGTGGTGCGCTGTAAATCAAAAGCGATGGATTTCTGATGTGATTTCAGTGAATTTCTGGTTGCCGGTGATTTTTTTTTTGCTAAGCATTCTTTTTATCGTAGAAACACGGATAGATATCCTAAACATTAAAAATAAAAAGCACACTTTAAATTGTATTACATGCGGGTCCTTTTTCAAATTCATTTGTTAGAAAGCACTTTGAATTTTTATTGTCAGCAACTATATGTTGTCGAACCGCCATTACATAATTTGGAATGTTTTTCTCGAAGAAAACCCCCAAGAACTGGATTTTTTAAAATTTAAAATGAAATATGTACTGTACATATTTTTGGAGTCTTTATTTTCCTGATAAATCATAACTTAACGGTTTCAAGTACGATGTAAATAGTTTTTCAAATAATGAGAACTAAACCAATAAATGAAACAACCACATATGTTAGAAAAACGGTATAATGCTACGCTAATCCATCCGACGACCGAAAAGTATTACGATTCAGTAGTATTTTCTCTTTGAAAAGCATCCATTCATGTTTTAATGACATGCAGCCCTTATAAAATAAACACGACACAACCAAAATGTACATTTACATTCGAAATAAGCAATCCTAAATGTTAGAATCTATCAACCAAGAATAGAAATTAAAAATCGTTGGTTTTTGTGAAATAAATAGTAGGGGAGAGTGGGGGCTATTGGGACGCAGGGCTAATGGGACAAGGGCCCTAAAGCTGGGAAAAATATACTTTTTTACAAATTTTTCTACACTGCAGCATTGTAAAAGTTAGCCTTCACATTTTAACAGCCAAAGATCAGCCATTAAACGCATGTGCTGAAGTGGAGAGAAGAATAGTTGTTTTGGAGAATTGAGAGTTTATTAAAAGTGCACTTTGTTTTTCACTTTTAAAGTATTGAATAAAAACTTTCTATGAATTAAACTACAGTTTTAGATAGATGAAATATCCTAGATTAAGATAGTATAGGTCAAATACTGTGGTGAAGTACACGTGCTTCTGTGTTGGGTCATTTATAAAAAACAACACAGTGGGGTCTAATGGGACAGAAACGGTGGGGTCTAATGGGACACGAATAAACCTAGCTTTGTAAGCTTCTCTCGAAGAATCTATATAAATCTCTAATATCTTATTCAGTCAAGTTGCCAAAATCTTTTTTAAACTTATTTTTTTTAAAACTTTTTTAACTTTTTTCATCGTATAATAAGTGAAAGTTCAAGTATATCTTTATTGGTGACATATTTCCTCTTGCAATTTCATTAATTACATCTGAACAGAGCTTGGTGAAGATAAATAAATTGTTGTTGGTAAATTTTGCTAGGAAGCAAGCTATTTTTTATTCGTCGGATTGATTTCTGAAAAAAAAGGCGATGAAATAAAAATGTTCTTTAGAATGATCTGAAAAAGTCGAACGATGGTAAGCTATTTGAAGACAAAGACGGTCTTTTAAATCCCTATACCTTGAAAATGAGGACAAGTTTGGGATAAATATTAGAAGATTTAGTTATAAAACTAAAGATATAGCTATAAAACTGTCCTTTCCAGTGATTCAACAAAGATTATGGAGGCATCTTCGATTTTGAGTTTTAACTTTGATATTTCATCTTTCAATGGGAAATAATTGTTTTAAAAAATAAAATTTCGACATGTATACATTATTTAAATGGCACGTGCTTTAAAATTTCATTTTCTGATTTATTTTCCCTTTTCTTAATATTTTATTAAAGCATCATTTAGCATGTCCCATTAGCCCTGCACCCTGTCCCATTAGCCCCCACATATGGGGGCTAATGGGACATTTACATGTTTGTTTAAAATGCTCAGCAACCAAAATATGGTAATGTTTTAACATTTGTCGAATGACTTTTTAAGTAAATGAATGTTCAGTTTATGAGCTTGTAAAATAAGAAATTAAAATTCTTTTATTTTTGCTGAAATACAGAGGTTGAAAAAATTTTGTCCCAATAGCCCCCACCCTCCCCTATAATTATGCTTTAATTGGGACAACTGAAAGGGTAGTTACGAGTTGACAGGCGGACTTGTATCTCCACTGTATCAATGTTATCGATATTCTTTTGAATTAAAAACAAAAAATGAACGAAAATATACAAGTGGAAGTGCCTCACTATTCCACTAAACCAATAAATGTTACGACCACATGTAGAAAACTCTCCACAATGCAGAATGACGGTATAATGCTTACGCTAATCCATCCGAAGGTCCAACAAGAAATCCTTTAAAGTCGTCTCAACAATATGGGGGAATTAAATTCCGTGTCATTTCCACGAGGCTTTAAAATAATTAATAAATCCCAGACATGGGGGAAAGATTAATGCTGAGAAGGCTCAAGGTAATAATTAATTTAAAGTCTCAGACCCGGGTAGAGCTTAAGGGCAAGAGCACTATCATAGCCAGAGGAGACGGCAAGGGCTGAGTCTGCAGTCGTGGATTTGGCAAGCGTGTAAAACTGGTCTTTGGGTTTTTGAGGAATATTTATTATGTGCTTGGAGGATATGCTTCGAGAATGTTCCTGAAGTTGATTTTAGTTTTAAATCTACACCGAAGGAGGATTTTAATGTTGTGGCATTATGAATAGTTGAGTCGGATTGTTGAGAAATTAACGGAAGAAGGAATTTTGACAGGGTGTTGCTTGCGAATTACAAAGACTTCCATACGGTGATATGGAGACTTATAAAATGTTTAGAAAGAGCAATTGTTCTATGCTTTTGATATTTGAACTGCAATTTTCATCAAGTAGTTCCTTATTTGGAAATTTTGAATGATTATTTTACTGATAGATTTAATCTTTGATTCATGGTAAAAAAAGTGTAGATTATGTTATAGTGAATGGTTATAAGTGAAGGGTAATTAATGATATCTTAACTTTATGGAATTCAAAATATAAGTAACTAGCTTTATAAAAACGGCGTTGCACGGGTGTACCCTTAATAACCCTAATTAGTAGGTTTTTAATGAAAATTTTATTTTATACAAAGTGATTTCCTCTCCACTGATCTACTTTATCAGGATATTATCTCCTCATATTTGGGGTCTTCTCAATCTGATATGATTGGTTGATTGTATCCAGGCCCAGGAGTATGTATTTTTGGAGTTTGAGGGCTTTCCCATAAGGCCCCTGTTCAAATTACCAGAACAGCTATGATATAATGGCATGTTTCTATTTCACGATTAGCTATAGCGAAACTGCCCAAATGTGGTAAACATTCCACTAGGTGATATTTGGTCTGCTAAACATAATTCCACATAAAAATGTCTTAACGATGAGCAAATTTTTGTCAGCAGTAAACTTCTAGGACATTCTTTAATTAAAACAGTGTGAGAGTGAAGTGATAATTGCAAAAAAACCTCTGCAGCTTGTTTTGTATTCATAGCACCAAAAAACATAAATACATTTCTAGATAAACACCTATTTATACTAAATCAACGAGTTTTTCAGCAATTGTTAGAAGACGTTTATTCAAAATTACTTTCAAAACACAATTTTAACCCTCTAATGCATACTGTTACCGTTTGGTTAGGTTAGGTTTGAATTATCGTCGCACTAGAGCTACACGAGGGCTATTGGCGACGGGCGTCGTATTTTAGAACCACAGTCAGGTGACGAGCCCACACCTGAATAGGCACCCAACGCAACCGTTAAGGGCGACATCGTACGCAGCGTTAGGACTTTGAAGGATATTTAACGTGCACTCCCTTACACGGGGTATTATTCGTCGGACATTTTTGACTGCACGGACCGTTTATAGGTCGGCAGCTATTTTGGCGATGCCCGGACCCGAACCTGGGACCTTCCGCATGCTAAGCGAGTGCTTAACCGACTGGGCTCCCCAGCCCCCTTTACCGTTTGGTAACAAGTAACATAATTATATTAACTTTATTCTTATAAATTAGAGCTCCTCCAAGACAAATCTGCGTTTTTTTGTCTATTACATTTCATTTTAAAGTTTTAGTTACTAATAATCCTCATAGGTGACAGTAGTAAAAGTGTAATAAAAATTAAAGAGTGAGGTTATTAACTTTTGTGAAATTACGTTTTTGGCAGTATTCAAAGAATAATAATATTGAATTGTTTTAGTATATTTCCCATAATGTGTGTGAGTATTAAAGATACAAAAAATTTTTTTTGGGATGAAAATAAAAATTCATGCATTAGAGGGTTAAATATATAATTGTTCGAAAAATGCGCGTTTATGTAAATAATGTATGTAAAGAATTTTTTCAGGGTTGGAGTAAAGATCTATAGTGATTAAAACTGTCTTTTTCAGATGGTATTCTTTAAACTTATTTTACTCGCTTGATATTGTTTAATTTATTGCACAATAGTTTTATTTTATAGATGAAAAATATTCAGTAGTTCTTACTCAGCGACATATTTTGACAGCAAAAAGCCCTTTCTATACCAACTACTCAAATTTAAAGTTAAATAAATATCCCAAATACTAGAACCCTTAAAAATAAGCATGTTTCCCGAATCATCAAAACAAAAACACGTATAATATTTTCGAGAAAAACAATAGTTAAAGTTGATAGTGCTTCTAAAAAGAAAATAACAAATCTTGGCGAAATTCCAATCCGAAACCTCGCCAGCTGTTGCCGCATTTCATATTATGTATCTAAAGCTTGGGGGACTGGAACATGCTGGAAATTACCGCACATTTGCGTCAAGGAGGTAATTTCGATTTATTTTTTCGGTGTTCATCGCTTTTTTAAAAACTTTTGTTACTCTTTGCGTCTCTTTTTTTTTAACAGGGAACAACTAGTTGTCGAGGTTTTACCGCCAATTTTTGATTTCGTCGCCAGGTTAACTTCACCAATTGTCAGAAAAAACGAATAATTTCGTCTCGGATAGAAAAGGCGTAGGCATGCGCAGTATCAAAAAGTTACGTTATAGCCGTCACCTCTATTTCAACTGTAACTCAGTACGACTTTCAATTACCAATAAATAAATCAATAGATTTGAAGGTAATTTATATATACCCAATAAAGTAACTTCAATGAATTAAACCAATAGCCCCCGTGCAGCTCCAGTGCGACAATTTTTCAATTAACCTGACCAATAAAATAATACCAAAGAAGTTCTAAGACAGATATTCTTGTCACATGCATTTTATTTTAACAAAAACCTCATTATGCTGTCCTATAAGTATTGGAAATTCAATTACCAAGCTTGAAGTCTGTATGTTTGTTTTTCAGCAATACCTTTAAAACCAAAAAGTTCTATGACAGCTACTCTTTGCACACGCATGATATTCTCGCAAACATAAATATGATGTCCGACAAGTACTAAGAACTCTTGTAGTAAATGTGAAGATCTTAGCTCTTTTATTTCGAGCTGTAGAGTTTTTCAAAAACAAATAATGAATAATAGCCCCAGAAGGACGGGCCTTTGTTCAAATGCCACTTTTTCGGAATCAGCACTTTCTAAAAACGTTTAAAAAACTCGGAATCTCTCTTTCGGATTTTCAACCGCATCGCCATACTTTCATTAACTTATATTTCACTCGTTTAGCATTTTACAAAACTAACCAATCAGTCTTTAAGGTCTGTCTATGGACGGAGAGAGTTGAATATAATTTTTAAGCTTATACCACACATGTAACTTAGGTAAAATTACCTTTACACAGGGCTACAAATGAATGCTTGGCGAAAAAAGCCCCACTAAATGGAAGTTCCTTTTTTTTTTTTACTCTTCAGTTCTCTGGCGGTTTCTACTTCGTGTCATTTTAAAGTATTGTGCTTGTGAATGTCGTCAAAATAAATTGAATGGAATGGCAATCTGATGTCGTTTTTATAAAGTAAAGGCAGAGATTAGGTTTGGTGTGTTTATTTTCTTTTGAGGTTGTGGAGTATAAATAATTTTCGGAGGTATGTTTGACTACTTAAAATAATATCAAAGTAATGATCTAAATTGTTTGCTTCTCGAGAAGCAAAAATTTAGATCATTACTTTGATTTTTTAGATTTTACTTTTATAATAATGCTAAGGAGATCTCATTGGCATTATTAGAAAATCAGTGTGGTTTAGGAGTGCAAAAGGTTCACATCTTCAATTGGTGCTAGTTTAACCTCTTGCGACCTTTCGTCTTCATTTGGGGACATTTTTTAAAACCTCCCCACACACATTTATTATGTTAATTAGTTCCAAAATTGACCTGGTCCGATGGGAGAGGATCCAAATGCCAGTTTTCAGCCGTTCAGTTTATTAGAGATCTTTAAAATATCATTTAATTTTTTTTCAAACTTTTCAAAAAGTTGTTTTTAGCAGTCAATTTTAAAGGCAGTTTGCACTAAAAACAATGTTAGAACAATTTGTTAACTACAAATAAGTGATACGGCCTTTTTTGTTGCATTTATTGCACAAAAATTTGTATTGTTAGAGTTTAAGGCGTGTCCTTAAGTAACTATTAAACATAATTTAAAACAAAAAATTGCAAAACATTTGTTAGCATTTGTATGAAAAGTACATTTAGATTATATAAGAATATACGAGTAAGATTTTGCTCGGGTCTGAGGATAAATGCTACTAAAAGATTTTTATTTTGAATTTAAAAAGTGGCAAGAAGTAAATTGTATTTGTATAGATTCTTCTTAGTTCATTTTTTTTATTATTCTATCTCATCCTAGATGATAGTATAAAATTCGGTAAAATGTTAAATTATAAATTAGTTATAATGTAGAACATAAATAATTGACGAAGAGTAAATGTTATGAAAATAAGTAAAATTTTTCACACGCCTAGCTTATCACGAAAAAATAGTCAAGTTAATATTGACAAAATTACGAGAGCCTGAACATCAAAAAATCATAAGCAATCTTTCTTTTACGAAAAAAGTATCTTTTATGTTATTTTTTGTCTGTATCTCCGTACTATATACACTCCAGCTCCGTACTCTACACACTCCAGCGAGTAGTACAAAAAGCTATTCTAATTTGTTGTAGACATTTTGAAATGCAATATAAAAAAAATCAGTTATTGAAGCAGCAATGCGATTTATTTCTTCATACAAATACCAATTGCCCTTGAGACACGTTTCTACATATCATTCACTTTCGTAATATTTACACTTATTAAGAATATAAACTTTATTAATTCCCCCTAATTTCCAAATATTTACCATTACTAATATTTATCGCAACGCAAACAAACTATTACTTTTTTCCTCAATGCAAACCGCATAAACATATTTAATCATATTTATTTAAGAAATTTCCCTCAAGCGACGACCCGTCTTAATGGCATTTTATTTTAATTCAATTTCTCATACTCTTCATCTCGAGACACTCCATTTAGTAGGGGTGAGGAGCAGCTACTAATGAAATATTTATCGCTACCAATTGTCATTTAAGGATGGCCTCTTTCAATATTCATCTGCGTTTGGTAATAACTATCTTCCCTCCCTTGAGGCGTTTATTGTAGGAAGGTTATGGCGAGATTGGCACGTGCTTGGCGATAAAGTAAAATGAAGCAGCTTGAGGGTTCGTATTATCTAGGTATTAAGTTGAGGTGTCACGCCACGAAAAATACCTTTGCCTGTTCTATCCTTGCCTAAGACATTCTATAAACTTTACTATATGAAGAGTACACGGGAAGAACCGATTGATTTCGTACAAGGCTTTCCTTAATAGCCTCTTTGGGGATGATAGCGAGAAATCGCCTAAACTGGTGTAAAGAAGCCAGTTACTCGCTTTGTTTATCTTTCGCGGCAACCCTGATTCACTCCAGAGTTGAGTAGAACGAGTCACACGTTTGTACCGCAAATAGAAGATAAACCGGTACAAGAAATAGAAGAAAAACCGGTTTCCAGTAGCCAATGACCGCCAAACAAAAACGATTATGGAAAGACTCTAAAGAAATCAATCGGTTCTTCCCGTGTACTATACATATATCTTGCTAAAAGAATAAAAACTTCCCTTAAATAACGTCGTGGTTATCGTTCAATCTGTGTCATGGTCAAAAAACTGACAGGGGCTGGGGAGATAAGCAGGTAAGGCGTTTAAAAGCTAGGTTCGGTCTCGGTCACTGCAAAAATAGCTGCCGACCAATAAACAGTCTGTGCAGCTAAAAAAAGAAATCGAAGTATAATAGGAAGTGTAGTAGGAGCTACAAACAGGTCTCCTAATCGTTGTGGTAGGGTCCAATTATACATGTAACAATTCTATTGACGTCAGAGTCGATACCCACTAAAGCTGATCAAGCCTAAGCGCAGCATATGCTAAAATGTTGAGGAATAGGTAGACCTGAATTGCACTCAAACATCAATCTTCACCAATTCCAAATAATGAAATGTTTGCCAAGCTCTAAGCACGAGATCTTAACACTTTACCTACGGGCGTCGACTGACCCATAGACTAAGAACACTCTAAGTTTCAAACTCTCATTGGAGAATTTCTACATTGAAATTGACATAGAAACTAGCGCGCCCCCTTTGTGTCTAAGGGAACTAATGTAATGGTTTCTGGCTGCCTATTTGCAGTCACCTTTAGGAGATTTAACAGAGCCAATTACACCTCGTAATTTGGAACCCTTATCAAGTGACGATAGGGATCTATTTTTTACTCCAACTTATTTTCGACTTTATTTTTGAATATATACAGCTACTCATTGACTTTTATATCCCTCGTATGCCCATCCTCAAGATATTTGACCTTGTGCTTCTTTTTCTCCATTAATAAACCTACAGGACTGACTACGCTTGTCATTTTAGACATGGTCCCCCAAAGATCTACAAGTGATTCGATTGAATAACTCGTCAAATATTCATCCAAATGTAACAAAAACTTAGATTTAGGGGTTTCCGAGGGTTTTTCACATTTCTAAGTAATTAAAATTGGGTGTTGCTATTGAAAATTTTAAAGTTCGTAACATTTTTAATATTAAGACGGACCCTTATGCAAATTTTGTGTCATGCAATTAACTCAAAATGTTATTTGTTCACATAGTCAAAAAGGTCCGATGTAAAAGGATGACTAACGGTTGAAATAATCACTAGTGGGTAACTTAGATCTTAATTAATAACAGAATGTGATACTCCCTTTCACTTGCAAGAAAAGCGTCAAATTAGGGAGCCCGGTTTTTACGGCGCTTGTCTTGCACGCGAAAGGTCTGGAGTTTGCCAAATAAATGTGTATTGCCAAAATAAATGTTGACCTTGTAAACTGTCTGTACAGTTAAGAGGATTTATCAGCCAACTTTATTTTGATTCTGACTCGCCAGGTGGCGTTACAAATTTTCGCCAAATGATACGTCTGGCGATTTAAAAAAGGGGATGCGTTTCTCTTTCTGGGGTGTGGAGCACGGCAAGCTTTCTCAATCACAAGATAAAGATTATTCGATTGTAATCAGGTTTAGACTAACGAAAACTGGTTCCGGTACTCTTTTGCGAGCCCGGACGATGTTCTGGAGGGAAAAAATTGTGTTGTTTGGTTATGTCTCTTGCATTTAATTTTTTTATTTGTTTAATAAATTATATTTATTTTGTAAATATTACGATCTTTCAGGAAACTATTTCTTTTCTGGTTTGCTCGTACTAATACATTATATTTCTATTTATAATTACCGAGATTTGATACCGCTATGAACTGCTCTAAAGTCATCCCTGTAAACTTCGGAATACTAGTTTAGCTTCGGCACATAAACAGTATTGTTCTTAAAGGGTCATAGAAGTCTTAAAAATCTGCAAAGAAGGTGATCTTTAATGTAATTTTTTAACTACTCAACATATAAGTAGATTTTTTATATGTAATTTTATAAAATTTATTTATTATATAACAAATTTTAAAATTTATGAAACTTCAGCCAAAACTAAAATAAATGATAACAAACATAAAACTATTTGAACACATTGGGATTAGGCTTGCGTGCCAAATTTTGAGGTCAAAATTGAAGAAATGAGCAAGAAAATGACTTTATATTGTACAAATATGTACAACAAAGACTTGTACCTAAATTCTGAGCTCAATTTTAATTAGAATTTATGTTAAGAGCTTTTTCTAAAAAAAATTAATAAAAATTTAAGAAAAAAGCTCTGAAAATAATTACTTATTAAAATTTAGTTTAGAAATTAGGTATAAAGTCTTTGTTTGTACATATTTGTACAATATAAAATCATTTTCTTTGTCATTTCTTCAATTTTGACCTCAAAATTTCGCGCGCAAGCCTAATCCCAATGTGTTCCAATAGTCTAATGTTTGTTATCATTTATTTTAGTTTTGGTTGAAGTTTCATAAATTTGAAAATTTGTTATATAATAAGTAAATCTTATAGAATTGCATATAAAAAAATTATACTTTTATATTGAGTAGTTAAAAATTGCATGAAAGATCAAACTATGCTTTGTAGTACCTTCTTTGCACATTTTTAAGACTATGACCCCTTAAATCTAGTTCCGTACTTTTAATTGTTGGCGTAGCAATCTTTATGTTTGTTAAAACTAATGGCATACTAATGCAAAAGTAGAAACCCCAATGTATAATGAATCTGTCGTATTAGCAGTTTCAAAGGCAATAATAAGGTCAGCAAGATACAAACAAACGCGGGTTTATGGTCTTCAAAAACATGTGCAGGAACCTTTTGTATTGCTAGTGGCAGTTTGTCAATTTGTTCATTCGGTTGCTCTTGTAAATTAGACACTGGTCTCTTTATTACAAGCCTTACTCCCGCCACTAATCTGTACATTCGTTCTGAAAGAAGCTTTCTACATTGCACACCTTTGGAGCCGGGAAATCTTGACGTGTTTTTTGCAACTTTTCAAGGCCTCTAAAATAGCGTCGGACTGAGTGATTGGCACATTAAACTTTCAGTACTCTGCCACCAAACGACACATGTTCTTGAATGTTGCTCGAGAAGTTCTTAAAGAATTAAAAAGCCTACATGTGCAGTTACTTAAGTACTAGAATGAAATTCTCGTCGAAAAGCAAGGGTATTATAATAACATTAACTGCCACCTATAACCACTTCCGCACAAGATTTATAACTTCAGAACAAATATAGACTAACCCAGCTTTCAGTTACAATTTGAATCTTCAACTCTAAAAATTGGCCACTATAATTACATTTTTTCTTCCGCAAATTAAATAAATAATCTTTATAGTTTGCTAAATTTATTTGCAGTTTGAAGAATAATTATGTAAAATTGAACGAGTCACATCCTGTAGCATCCTTTCCGTGATCTTTGGCAATGCTTTGAAAATCTCACCTTAAATTACACGAGATTCTTGTAATTAAATAACTATCAATAACTATAATATTTGAAAAAACCTGATATATCCAGAACATTTGGCAATGATAAACATGAAATAACTCCAAATTGCACTGATAATTAAAGGAATTTAATTGTAAATTAATACCAATTAGCTCTTTAAGCAAAAAAAAGTAACACTGTGAACCACATTCTTAGTAAACAAATATAATAAACATTAAAAAAAATCACATCGTGGTATATTTTTTATAACGCCATTCCAAATCGATTTACAAAGAAAAAAATTAATAATCTCTAACATTTCAAATAAGGTTTTTCGTGATATTGCTGATGTGGCAACAGTAATTTAAATGACTAAAAATTAAATTCCAATGCTACTTTAATGGGTCGCGTTCGTCGACGTGACAAGATGACAGATATCCGTATGGACGTACAAACAGAAGAACAAAAAGTATGAAGTTAGATCCCTGCTGTCCTATCTTTCGATGACAAAAAAGATTCTTAAGATCTGATGGATAGAACAGATTTCGTCACCGAAGTAAGGACAGACAGACGGGACACTTTGGGAAGACTACCATGTCAATACCTTCTTTTCTATTAAAAAAATGTTTCGAATTTTAAAAAAAGATTATAAAATATTCTAAAAATAACTTCAGGGCTTCATCCTCATTGACTATACATCCCAGGACCCCTCCCTAAACATTTTTAAATAAACGTTTATATTTCTCCCTTCAATAAACCCACAGACTACGGCCGTCATTTTAGAAATGGTAAACCAAAGGTCACTAAGTGATTCGATTGAATAACTCGTCAAATATTCAGCCAAATGTAACAAAAACTAAGATTTAGGGTTTATGAGGATTCTTAATATTTCTTAATTATAAAATTGGGTGGGCTCCTTATGCAATTTTTTTGTCCTGCAATTAACTCATGATGTTATATAAACACAAAGTCAAAAAGGTTCGATAGGATGACTAACGTTCGAAATAATCACTAGTGGGAACTTTTTCCACAGCTGTACATATCAAAATAGCTAAAAGTATCCAAGCGCCAATAGCCCTCGTGTAGCTCTAGTGCGACGATAATTTAAACCAAATCTAATCTAAAAGTATCCAATCTATACTACAACTAAAGTAGTCAAGTTTAAAAGTCGCGCGAAATTCTTTGGCTGGATTTATAATGAGCTCCGCCCACTTTTCCATGTGGTTTAGGTTTACAGTTTGAATGATTTAGATATTGGCGTTTTTTTCCTTCTACGATTTGGCGACATTTATTTTTGTGTGTCATCAAATTTTAAAATCATAGATCCTCGTTTGTTATGAACGTTTTTGTCACAAAAAGTACTTGAAATGTAAAAGCATCATTTAAATTCTGTATTAACATACAAAGATAATGCATGAGTGAATTATTTAAATTAATAATAAATCTTTTTAATCAATTAAGCCAAGTTGTCCTACAGATGTCGCCACGATTCTCAAAATGAAGCTTTTAAAAAAAATTAATAATTAAAAAACTAATTGATATTGTTCCTTCAAATCTTTTTTAAATTGTCTTTCATCCCTATTTGCGTATCTGGTGCAAACAGATCATACGTTTAAAAAATACTTTTCAAGAAACTATGATTTGAAAAATAAAGCATTACGTGTATAGGACTGACAGTCCCTCTTAAATTGTCAGACTAATAATAACTCCCTGTGGAGGTGGTGCGCGTTACGTATGTTTAAGGGGGACCAGACCAAACAAAATTTTCAAAAGTGACATTTTAATGTTTACAGTGTTTCTTAAACTCTGCAATCTTAGCTTTACAACGATATCTTGAAGTAAAAACTATGTGCTGGAAGTACTTTTAATTAATTTTTTTTTTGCTTAGGTAAAAACCTCTGGTATACAGGGCCGGATTTAAAGATTTGCCGCCTGTAGGCTACGATCGATTTGCCGCCTGATTTACCATCCGATATAGTTTTCTTGATTATTATTTTTTTTCTTACTACACATTAGAATTATCTATGTACCTACACTCTAAATCGAAAGTCAAAAAATAGGAAAATATTTTTAAACTGTTCTACTATTTTTTCTTTCAACTTCCGGATCAGAGGGAATAGCGTGCAATTACCCTCGCAGCTACCATATTTACTACTAAATATTAATACATTATATACGTTTATGATTCGCCCATTAATGTAAAGTATTTTTTTTCTTTCTTAAAATTATTAGTATCTTTATAATAATTTTTTTATGCTGAATGTCGCTAAAATTGGTCGTAAAATTTGCCGCCCCAAAAAATTTGCCGCTCTAGGCTACAGCCTACTTAGCCTATTTAGAAATCCGTCCCTGCTGGTATATGTTTCATAGGTAAGAAATCACTATTGGTTACCTTAAGCGCTTATATCTCTAATCTTTTTCAATGTGCGTGTACCTTTTTCTCAGAATCAACTATAAATATCAATCCTGAATTTTTTTATGCGTATTTGAGAAGTTTCTAAAATTCGATGGAGGATTTTTAGTATAACTATCTTACTTTTTCTCTTTAATATTATTGCTGTTTTTTATGTCAAAATATGTAGTTTCACTTATAAATTTATAATTTAAAAACTAAACAAAATTTTAAAAATGCCTCCATTAAAGTATAATTGAACATCTATTTATTAACAAGTATAAATTTCATTAAGCTGTATTATAGATTTTGAGAAACAGATACAAAAATAAAGCCATTTTAACATGTGCTTCAATGGAGGGCTCCGGCCCCCCTTAAAGTCCCAGTCCCGACACTGGAAACGATGTCGCTCCTAAATGCTGCGTTGGGTGCCTACTCAGGTGTCGACTCGTCACTTGAGTTTGGATTCAAATTACAGAGTCAGCCTTCAATAATTCTTGCGTAACTAGTTTGACGATAACTCAACTCTGCTCAACTTCTAGTGGAAGAAAAATTGTTAGTTTTAATGTTCTGTGATTAGAACTAGCAAAAAAATTAATATAAAATTCAATTTTCAACTTAGGGCAGACAGTAATTTTTTGCCGTGTCTATGACGTTCCCAAAATGTGATTGTTAAGGGGGTTTGATATGTTATATATCGGTAATGTTAAATTAGCCAATTGCAATGTACCTTTTCACAATAACAACTGGTAGCAACCTTATATATTAATCTGAGGTTAAAAGTTTTTTGTAAATAACGATTGGATTCTTTTTAAATAAAATAAGTTTTAAAGTACCCTAAAAATCATGAAGTTTTCACTTTTTTGGCCCATAATTTTTTTTTCACATTAGTTTTATTAAAATTTATAACCTCAGATTAATCTATACTATGTATTACATCATATAAAAAAGGTTTACGAGAAAACATAGCATAGTTTTTGAGAAAAGGTACACCGAAGTTCAAAAAATCAAGTTCTGAGAAAAACGCGTTTAAAAATTGTATTGTTAACCCATTTAATAACGAAGCCATGACATTAAAATCGCTTTTAATGTCAATTTTTTTTCCAATCCTATTGATACTTTGCGACATTATTAATAATGGTTGTAATAGTATTTTAAGCCAATAATTTTTGTTTTGATTTTTTCACCGATTTTGGGGTACTGAACCCCCTTACGTTATATATGGAACCATGTGCGCGCCCATGTATAAACGCGTCTGCAATTTTTTTTGGATATTATTGATGGCAGAACTCCAATTCTCAAATTGGCACTCATTTCTGAGCATTCAAAAATTTGGTTTGGTATAAGCCGCGTACCTGGGCAGTTGTCACAGTTTCTATAAACCTTCCTGCCCTCTTTGTCTATTTTTATGTCTCTGTGATGATTAGGTCGGGCAATGGTTTCTGTGTTGGATCTATCTGCATTTATATCCTCAAAGAAGGTGTTTTGCTTGA
This sequence comes from Hylyphantes graminicola, assembly GCA_023701765.1. Taxonomy (NCBI): domain Eukaryota; kingdom Metazoa; phylum Arthropoda; class Arachnida; order Araneae; family Linyphiidae; genus Hylyphantes; species Hylyphantes graminicola. Next base: position 11,285,951 of record CM043116.1, read on the forward strand.
ATAGACGAAGCAAACAAAGTTCCTCAATAGCTGGGGCGCAACTAGAAAAAAATTCTGGGGGGGGGGGGGGGGTTTCGATTTTTTTAATACTATTTTTTAATTAAAATAATTTTTAATTGAAAATATTTAATTTAAAGAAAATTAATTAAAATGTTTAATTAAAATTATTTTTTAATTAAAATTGTTTCCATTAAAATTATTTAATTACAAATATTTAAATTAATATTTATTTTAATGAAATATCTTAATTAAATTTCTTTTAATTAATATTTAATTACAAATATTTTTAAGTAAAATTATTTCTTAATTTTTAAATTCTCCAAAGAAATACATATTTTTACTATTATTATTTTTTACTAATTACTATTTTCGAACAAACATTACCTTTTATTTAACATAGTAATGTTTTTATTACAACGTGCAAAAAAGGTTCACTTTTTTATATCATATTCATTCATAAATCGTTACGAAAAATGACACTTTACGTGCTTACGTCACAGACAGTGCCGAAAGTAAGACTTTTGGTACTAGTGCGGTGAAAGTAAATAAGAGTATCTGATTGGTAGAAAAACAAAATAAGGTCATGAATATCTCCATGGAAACTAAATGGTCATGAAACTCACTTATTTTTATTGGTACATTACTTTTGAAATTTCTAATATCTCCATGGAAACTACAAGTACAACAAAAATTATTAAAGGAAAGGACCGTTTTTGAAGATGCAAAGTAGCTTACATATAAACAAGGCAAACAATGATTTATATTTTGAAAAGTATTTTGCACAGAAACTAATAAATTAAATACAACATGCTAAAGCTCACCAATAAAACAATTAATTAATTTAATATTTTAAACTTTACCGAAGCTGATTGATATTTTAATTCATTTCACAACATCGTACGGGCGCGAAGCGCCGATGTGAAATAATTTTAAAATTGCGTGCATTTATGTCGGTAAAAATAACAACTAATTTTCATAAGACATGGTTTAAATATTGATAAGCAATTAAAATTAAAAGAAAACAGAACTAAACAGCTCTTCCTAGAATTGTATCAATCACTAAGACAAAACAGTAAAAAGAGGGGGGAAAACTCAAGTTCCTTACAATATCCAGAAGTGCTGATCGGCCCAGAGCTAAAGATGCCCCCCACTCTCTTTAAAAAACGGAGTCCGATTGCTTCCCTTAATTTTTATATTAATGTGTGAAAATGCCTCCCTTCGCATAGTTTTTTTTATAAGAAAAGTAACATATTTGACATTAATAAACAAATCAACAAATAAATCATTTTTCAATGTTTACAGCGATTGTTCCACTTAAACAGTTACTTTTTTTTATATATTAAAATGAAACAAGATTCTTACCGAAAACTTGAAATTGCGAACTTCTTTCAATCACACAAGCATATTTCTTATCCCTTGTGCTGAAGCAATTGTCTTGAGTTATTTCGCCAGTCTCGAATTTGGCGGGGAAAAGCCAGAATTACTTTCCGAAGGTCATTAATGAATTTATCGAAATGGAAAAACTGCATGATATTTATGTCTATGATTCAACAAGCTGTAATCGTTTTTTAGTATATAGAGGGATGGGATTGTTTATGGGAAAGTAACTGCCAAGTCTATACCTAAACCGACCTTAAGTTTGCAGTATACAAATGTTCTACGAGAAAAAGGGTAAATAGTTCTCATTTTTGAGTGCGAGAATCGAATACAAAAAGGTATTTCACATTCAATAAACAAATTTATTTGTTATTTCAAGACATAAATTTATTATTTTTATTAGTTTAGCTTCAGTTAGAGTGTTATTTTAATTATTTTTTTCCTTCGATTTTGACGTAACAGGGCGCACGAATATCAGGGTTGAAAGGAGCAGCCAATCAGAGTACGCGATTTTGCGGCGCCAGACGGTTTGTTTACCAAGATTCTTCCGCTCAGTACATTTCTCTGCTGCAAACTTAAGCTCGGTTTTGGTTTAGTAGACGCCATCGTACAAAATTTTTATTCTCTTCTTGTTTCCTTGTGTTTCTGAATTATTATGGGTATTGGTTACCCACTCTAAGTAAAAAAAATATACAAAAATTGGAGCCACTTTCCATTCAAACATCGCAAAAATAACTGCCGATCCGACCTATTATGACTGGTCACAACTTACGTCGCCCGTCGCGACGGGCGACGTAAGTTAAGTAGCCAAGTCCATTATGTACACCAAAACCGACCTTAAGTTTGCAGTATACAAATGATCTACGAAAAAAAAAAGGGTAAATAGTTCTCATTTTTGAGTGCGAGAATCGAATACAAAAAGGTATTTCACATTCAATAAACAAATTTATTTGTTATTTCAAGACATAAATTTATTATTTTTATTGGTTTAGCTTCAGTTAGAGTTTTTTTTAGTTATTTTTTTCTTTCGATTTTGACGTAACACGGCGCACGAATATCAGGGTCGAAAGAGCAGCCAATAGCAGCAGGCGAAATTTCGACGGCAGCAGCTTTGTTTACGCAGATTCCTCCACCTAGTACATTTCTCTGCTGCAAACTTAAGCTGGGTTTTGGTGTAGCTTTAGTGCGATGATAATTTAATCTAAACTAACCACATTTATAAAAAAAAACGTTTAAAATGCCACCTGCACAAATATTATAAGTCAGTCAACAAAAATTTTAACCTTTTTTTTGTCATTGAGGTAATTGCAAGTTTAGTTTAGATAGAATTATCGTCGCACAAGAGGGCAATTTACGACGGGCGTCGTATTTTAGAACCACAATCGAGTGACGATCCGACACTTGAGTAGGCGGCATCCAACGCTATCGTTAAGGGAGACATCGTAGCAGCGATGGGGCATAATTAACGTGCACTCCCTCTACACGGGATATTATTCGTCGGACACTTTTGCTTGCACCGGCCGTTTATAGGTCGGCAGTTATTTTGGCGTTGCCCGAACCCGAACTTGGGACCTTTCGCATGCTAGGTGAACGCCTAACCGATTGGGCTCCCCAGCCAAGGTAATTGCAAGAAAATTTTATAAATAACTTACTTATCTCATCGTTTTTTTTTTTTTTTGAAAAGGCTCGTAAAACTCCTTTAAGTTGAAGTACACTAATTTAAACTTGGATAATAAAAGATAACTAAAAAACTTAAAAATAAACCGTTTACAGAAACATTCATCCTATAGCATGTGTGGAATATAAGCGGCACCTCTAACTAAATAAATAAAAATGAAAAAATTATTTCCGAGATCTTATGCATGGTATTTTTTTATTGACTAGTTTTTGTTCTTTCTTTTTTAAAACATTGCCACAATACAATAACCTTTACAGATTTGCGAACCCATACAAAAGCGTCTAAAATAAAAGTAAAAAAATTGGCTCCAGACATCACAACACCAGATTTGACACGCTTTTTTTTAATCCCACTACGAAGATTTAACGAGTTTCGTTTTTGTTTTACGCAGATTTAAAAAACGATAATTCCTTATGGATTTTTTTTTCACTTAAGACTTTTTTTTATCCTTAATGCAATAAATTTTACTATAATACGGGTTCTGGGGGGGGGGGGGTTCTGACACTAAACCCCCCCCCCCCCCCGTGGTTGCGCGCCTGCTCAATAGAATAGAGCCTGGTGTTTCTCTGGGCCTATTCTGAAAGCTATCAAAGATTCACTTGACGAATCGTTATTATTGTAAAATTAAGAATTGCGATTGAAGAATTACGAAACACCACTAAATATATTAAATAGATATTTTGAAATGCTATAATTGAAACATAACTGTTTAATTTGCCATATTTTTTTCATAAAATAAAATTTTGTATGAACTACAAGTTTGAAACAAATACGAGATTATGGTAATTTAAGGTAGATAATGGTCTAATTTCGCATTTTTATTGACAAATTATATTTTTTATATAAATTTAAAAAAATACGGAGCAATAAATTCTCTGTTGGCGTTTTTATTACATTGAAAAATTCTATTAAACGTTCACCTAATTTCTATTAGCAATTTCAGTCTTGATTGTGAAATGCATAATAAGTCTATTTCACAAATTTCAAATGTTTAGAATAACAAATAAAATGTTGGGACTGAAAATGTTTAAGAGATGATCTTAAGGACACTCCCGAATGATAAGTGTGGGTTTATTATGAATTAAAATTAATTAATCATAACATTGGAAAATTTAAGATTAATGTAAAAACGGACTGATGCACAATATAAAAATACGACGCCCGTCGCTAATAGTCCTGGTGCGACGATAATTCAAAATAAACTAAACTGACGCACAATAAGCTTAAAAAGACTAGTTTTAAGCTCGGAGGTTTGAGAATTATACTACCATACAAATCCTCACTTTTATTAGAAAAAGCATAACAAAGCAAAACTCGTTTCTTCTGCACCATTATAAGCTCATCTCGCAGTGTCTCTGTTGAAGCGAAACTAACATTCATATACTAAATAAACTACACAGAAAAATTACACCATTTCGAGACCCAATCAGTAGTTAACCCGAAAGGTACAATACGAATAAAAAATGTATTATTATAAAATATGGAAATTTAAGATGGTGCGAAGATAATTCAAGCTAATTCGCCCTGGTGCGAAGATAATTCAAGCTAAACTGACTCACAATCTGCGGAAAAAGTCTGGTTTTACGCTCGGAGGGTTATGAATTATACTACCCTACAAATTCTCACTTTTATTAGAAAAGGCACAACATAACAAAGCAAAACTCGTTTCTTCTGTACCATTATAAGCTGATCTCGCATTGTCTCTGTTGAAGCGGAACTAACATTCATATACTAAACAAACTACACTGAAAAATTACACCATTTCGAGACCCAAACAGTAATTCACCTAAAAGGTACTATATGAATAGAAATGTAATAATTATAAAATTTGAACATTTAAGATTATTGAAAGAAATCTATTTTCATAAAAGGCGACTTCTGCTTGTCTGTTTGTATAGGACGCAAAAACTTAAGAACCACGCAACAGATTGTCACGAAATTTGGCACAAAAATTCATCTCATCTCCAGAACAAACATAGGCTAAGAATTTTTCGAATCGGACCATTCCTTCTATCGTTTTCGAACGTTTTAAGGGAAAAAATACACCACTTTCGCTCAAATCCGATCATTTTTTCTCTTTCGTGATGCCATCAGGCAGAAAAATTTAAATAAAACTTTTTAGAAAACAATTGAAATTGAAAATGTTTAATTTATTTAATATTTGTTCATTGCCTTCAGAAACAAAATTAATAATTTGAAAAAGTAGTTGGATATGTTTCAAGTTACGTAATCCTACCAGTCTCCATTCTATTATTTTATTGTGTATATATGATTTTAATTATGAATTTTTTAAAAGCATAGTTGAGCTTTTACTGCATTATGTTGTTTTTTGAAGACCGTTGCACTACAGATGCATATTAGGGTTTCATGTCTTCCTTCTTTCGCCAATTACTTTGCCAAACTCGCCGAATTACTACAAAGAACGTGCAAAAGAGCATTTTTTTAAATAGCTGGATGGTTGTACGATGGTCTTTGCGCTAGAATGGGTGTAATGGTAGCTGAATGGGTGTAATGGTAGCTATATATTTTCCTCGCCAAATTTTTCAAACACGCCAAATGGGCTAAAATGTTTTTATTCGGGAAATTACTACGACATTATCTGTTAATTTCATAGCATTTTTTAAATTTTGAATTTTTAATGTAATATAAGTAGCGGGATTTTGTACTTTAATAACGAACGGTATCAGCAACTTTAGCTTATTAAAAAGCAATTAAACTTATAAAAAAATGCAAATCGTTTGCTGTTTGTTGGAGTAGCTTATTTTTAATTCTTACTGATTATTTTTTTACTTAAATATGTATTCTCTTTAATTTGAGCTTCTTATCAAAGGTATTTTTGAAATTAATATTAATTATTACTATATCCAAGATGGGTAATTAAATGGAAAAAAAATTACTGGGTAATCTTCATATCTTATTATTTTTTCACCTCTACCCGTGCAACGTCGGGTATAACAGCTAGAACAATATATTTGGGAAAAGCCGGGTCTAGAGCTCGGAGGGTTCAGAATTATTCTTATCTACAATTTCCTTTATTAGAATAAGAAACACTTGCAAAAACACAAAGCAAAACTGGCAGGTTTTTTTCTGTAACGTAATAATTTGAACTCCTTCTTTTTCTGTCTTTCCTTTTTCTCTTCCTTTTCTGTAACGTTATAAGCTAAAGTTGTCTCTGTTAAAGCAATAGTAACATCCATATACCAAGCAAAGTACCATACAAAAACTACACTAACTAATCAGTAATTCAATCAAATAAAAAAGTGCACTTCAAATAAAAAAATATTAATTAGATAATTTGAAATTAAAGATTTTTGTAAGAAAGCCACAACAGTTGGCAAAAGTCGAGTCTAGAGCTCGGAGGGTTAAGAATTATTCTACTCTACAGATCCTTACTTCTATTTACTTCTGCATAACAAACAAAACTCGTTGTTTCTTCTTAACCATTATAAGCTGATCTCGCGTTGTCTCTGTTGAAGCAAAACTAACATCCATATGCCAAACAGAGTACATAAAAAAATTACACCATTTCGGGACCCAATCAGTAATTCACCGTTAATCCCACGTTCCCCAGCATTAGCTTAAGGGGTCTAAGGAGTCTTAAAAATGTGCAAAGAAGGAACTACAAAGTATAGTTTGATCTGTCATGTATATTTTTAACTGCTCAATATACAAGTATAGTTTTTTTATATGTAATTCTACAAGATTTATTTATTATAAAACAAATTTTAAAATTTATGAAACTTTAGCCAAAACTAAAATAAATGATATTAAACATAAAGCTATATTAACACATTGTGATTAGGCTTGCCCGGCAAATTTTGAGGTCAAAATTGAAAAAATGACCAAGAAAATGACTTTATATTGTAAAAATATGTACAAACTAGGACTTATACCTAAATTCTCATCTCAATTTTAATAAGAAATTATTTTAAGAGCTTTTTTCTAAAAAAATTAATAATTTTTTTTTAAATTTTGATTTTAAATTTATTTTTAAATAATTTCTAATTAAAATTTAGCTGGGAATTTTGGTATAAGTCCTAGTTTGTACATATTTGTACAATATAAAGTCATTTTCTTGGTCATTTTTTCAATTTTGACCTCAAAATTTGCCGGGCAAGCCTAATCACAATGTGTTAATATAGCTTTATGTTTAATATCATTTATTTTAGTTTTGGCTAAAGTTTCATAAATTTTAAAATTTGTTTTATAATAAATAAATCTTGTAGAATTACATATAAAAAAATTATACTTGTTTATTGAGTAGTTAAAAAATTACATGAGAGATCAAACTATACTTTGTAGTTCCTTCTTTGCACATTTTTGAGACTCCTTAGACCCCTTAAGTGCGCATTAGGTGAAAGCTAAGCAAAACATCCGGAAAACGCCCGTGGCTTATGCTGCGACAGCAATATACTATCCCGGAAGGAAAACGGGAAAAATAACTCGAGGAAAAAATGTCTCCCTCTTTTCTGAGGGGGAGATCATTATGAGTGGGATATGGGATGGAAGAAATTTTGGATGTTCATGTTGTGTAGACGTAATAGAAATAGTTTTGGGGTGAATTATTTTATTTGACTTTCAAGACATCCATGATTCGAACCTGGAATCTAAAATTTCGTAGGTTTAGAGTTATCCGTTGCGCCATTGGTCATCGTCAACCTATGTGCAAATAACTCTATTATAATTGTTTTGGTAAATAAAGAATACAATTAAACAGATAGACGGACTGAACGATTATAATGCCTTCCAATTTTTACGTTGCAAACGTGTGGAAGCTAAAAACTTTTGATACTGTAAGGATTTGAACCAAGTTTCTCCCAATCCGTAGTCGGGTGCTTTATCCGTTGCGTTGCAGGCCTTTGTCATTTACGTGCAAATTGTATATTTAATTCAAATTGTTCTTCAAAATCGTAATAGAATTAAAAATTGTTGAAACTTTGTCGGGATTTGAAGCTGGAATCTTCCAATTAGAAGTCGAGAGTAGTACTGCTACGCCACAGACACTCGCCATTTACTTTCAAATTATACACTTTATTTCTAAATTGTTTGCTAAATTATTTATGAATTAAAAATTGTTGGGCCTTTGTCGAGCAAGAAGTCAGGAGCGTTATCCGTTAACCAAGAAACCCCATTCACTTACGTGCAAATTATACACTTCTAATTATTTTGCTAAATCATAATCAATTAAAAAACATCTAGCCTCCGCCAGGATTTGAACCTGGAACATCCTGATTCGAAGTCAGGCGGCGAGATATCCGTTGTGTCAAATACTGACTTGGCGGAAGTAGTTTGATCTAACCAATCACCAAAAACTTGCAACTTTCCAAAATGAAGGCTGGTCACAAGGGGCTAACCAGGTAGCCAGAAGGTCCCGCGATCGAATCCCTGTATATGGGCTAGGCCCATTTGTGTTGTGTGTAGGTGATATTTAAATGCTGTTAATGAACATTGCAATTCTTCCTTTAAAGGTAACAATATTCCCCTATTTAATAAACTTTATTAGCAAATATATATTTTACACCGCATGTGTCAATTCAGGAAAAAAATTTGATTCCGTTTTATCCCTAGTTCTTTGGGATCTAAAAATCACTAAAAGTAATCAAAAAATTAAGCTGGGAAAATTAATTCCAGTCTTTAAATTACAAACATTTAAGATGCACCAATAGTAATAAAACTTGTGTATGAAATACTGCTGACGTATTATCAAATTATTAAACAACTTTTAAATGTTAAACTATCTCGTGTTTTAAGCTTTTTATGTTTTAATTGGTAACTTTAATAAAAGAATCGTTAAATTATTTCTGGAAAATGAAGGATATACATTTATATGTTTAACACTCTACTTGCAACAATAATATTAATTTCTTACTCCTTATGATACACTTGAGCCTAATTTAATTTTTGGATCAATATCTTTAGATTTTTAAGAATTTAATGTCTAAAGAATATTTATAATATATCCAATTTATATATGGCTTGAATTTTGCTTACATTTATAATAGTTATACACTGATAGTATTAGTCAAGATTTTTGCTGGACATTTAAGATTTTGCCAGAAGGAGATTTTATGTAGTTCAACGCATTCTTTGTTAAAACAAAAGTTGTTTTTTTTAAATAAAATAATAATACACAATAGCATAAAAATAACAAAACTATAAGAAAGAAATATCCTTTATCAAAACTAATTTAGTACAATATGCCAAAATGTTCAGAATCACACGATTAAAGTCAAATCCAATATAAGATGCGTCACGGTCGGGTAAGTGTCATTATCAGTAATTGTGGAGTCATTAAGAGCTTGTTGATGTAATATTACTCTTCTAAGGGTATTATGAAGTGTCTTTATATCAGGAGCTTCCGAAAGATGTAGAGTGGATCTCCTTGAAACGGGTTATACACCTGTCGAAGTATCAAGGGATTCCGAAAGATGTAGGGTGGATCTCCTTGAAACGGGTTATACATCTGTCGAAGTATCAAGGGATTCCGAAAGATGTAGGGTGGATCTCCTTGAAACGGGTTATACATCTGTCGAAGTATCAAGGGATTCCGAAAGATGTAGGGTGGATCTCCTTGAAACGGGTTATACATCTGTCGAAGTATCAAGGGCTTCCGAAAGATGTAGGGCGGATCTCCCTGAATCAGTTTATACAAAAGTCAAAACATCGAGAGCTGCAAAAAGGTGTAAAATGGCCTCTCGGAACAGTTCACTGGTGTCGTAGTGACGGAGCTTGCAGACAGATGGATATTTAGCTCCTTATGAAATCTGCCTTAATGGTTTTCACAAATATTTTGTTCGAACGGCAAGATGATGAGCCGTTGATAGAAAAATAAGCCCAAAGAAACATCAGTGGCGGGTCAATATCAGGACTGCCCAAACACCGCGATCACTCCCTCCTTATTCGGCTAAGGAGAAAGTATCCCGATGCCAGAAACAGCCCTGATACCGATCCGCCACTGATACCTCTCTGGGCAACGACTATTGACTGTGTTTGGATCCTAAGATAGAAAGATGGTAACTTTCTTTGATACCAATAAGATGTTACACAGTTTCAGTTTTGCTTGTCGTAAATACTTTTAGACCCATATGGATGTTGAATAGGTCTTCATTTACTTTATATAAGTCCTCACAAGTTGAATGGTACTTGAGATGTTATAGTAGTTCCTCGGATGTTCTTGAGGACTAGCTGTCACTTGTCTATTAGTCTTTAGGTGTAAAAAGGTCCGTGGATGTTACAGTTCCTCAGAAATTGATGAGGTGGACCTTATATTTCAAATTCCAAGTCTTCGGAATATGTCTCTTCTCTCTCATGCATACGCTTCAAGAAGAATTTGTAGCTTATGTGTTCATTTTTGGGGCATTTAGATCTGGAATGAATTACCATAAGTTCAAAAAACAGGCATTTATAATGAAAAAGAAGAATAAAATTACTCTATTATCTTAGCATTACTTTAAGATTACTCTTATTTTAAGCTTGTTTTTCTTATTTTTCAGTTTAATAGAAATAAACAGATCGTCATCATAAAATTATGAACTTAGTTGTAATTGTCCACATTAAATTTTTTTGTTAGAATGGCAGGACATCAGATACCATATTTATACTTTTTTCTATGTCAGCCGATCCGATTTTTCAAAATCTCCAAGAATATTAGTCTACTTTCCAGCTATATTTTTTATGACTTTTTATTATATTTTCAAAACTTTATATTTAATGACTAATAACACGTAGCTTTAGTGTTTAGTTAAAATAAATTAGTTTTACGTAGTATTACGAATAGTTTTTATTTTAACGACCTTGGTTTGCATCCAAATGTATAAGATATTTATTAAATAATTAGAGATTTTAGTACTCTGATATTTAAATAAGATTTTTATATATATACTTCAATATTTTTTAATCTTAATAATTTTTTAAAAAGTATTTTGACGCATACCTTTGAGTTTTTCCAACTTCTTCTTTACGAATTTCACTTTCAGAAACACTTGTCATTCTGTGATTGGAATACCATTCCATTATTTTGGGATCCCCATTGTTCAAAAGTTGTTTCCTTGCTTGATACCCTCTAAAGGCTGCCTGGATTTTGATGGCAGCTACGTTCTTAGTGTAGTTGGGGTCTACGATTTTTGAATCCTATAAAAGAATCTCATATTTAAAGCATTGAAAGCACTTCATTAAGCTTGAGAAATATAACAGGAGAATCATCCATAGTTTAATAGGACAATTTGTTATAAATTATATCCGTCTATTTTTTAATATTAACCGAACAAATCAAACTTTAAAATTCTGGTAATTCCATACATAAAAAAATTAAATAAATATCATCCAAAACCATTCAACATATCATTTGGAAATTTTGAAAAACAAATTAACAAGATCCATTTTTATTTAAATATATTATGACGTATTTGAATTAATGAAAATTGAATTTTTAGATATATTAAAACCCTATACCCATACTTACTAGTAAAATATTCGTAAACAAGGTAAATAACATTGAAATTACGACATAAGACTCTTTTTAAATTATTGTAAATACAAGTCAATTAGATAAACTTTCAAAATATTCTTTACTGCAATTGCGATATTTTTTGTCATATTTTTTATAATTTTATTTGCTCAATAGTATCAATTTTATCATACATAACTACATATCAAAATATGCACATTAAAATTGTTTTTATAAGTAATTAAAAAAAAAACTGGTATTTTAAATTTAGATTGATTCATGGAAATTCAATTTGTTCGGAACTCGCATACATTAATTTCTTTGTTTTCATTACATTAAGTAAATTATATTAATCAATGGTTGGATGCTAAATGGTTTTTTTACTTTAACTTTAAAAGTGATAGTTTTAAGATTAACATGGCTTATCTGATTATATAAAATATATTGTCCTAAAATAAAATAATACGATGAGATACTTTTGTCCATTTAAAAACACTATAAATTTAAAAGATAAATTTCATTGTGTCTTACCCATAAGGCAAGGAACTTGTCTTTCAGAAGCAGAGTTCTCTTAGGAGATGTCAAGTTGCAGAATAGATGCTCTTGGTTGACGGCTTTTGCACACAGATAGCTAAAATAAAATACTCTATTTAAAATTTGCCACTAAATAATTTAATAATAAATAAATGCTGCATGTTATTACTCGATATTTATGTATATTATTATGATAAGGAATATTGTTTAATTAAGGAAGGGATAACTAAGGAATTGTACGATTATTTTCTCATCAAACAAAGAAGTACTTCATAATTTGAATTTTTTTTTCTTTTGCCTAATAGCCAAGTATTTTTGTACAAAATATTATAATAAAACGGGGCTTTTTACAAGATACTTGGGTGAAAATAATGTAGGTGTAATTTATACCTCGTAACTCGAAACTAAATCAATTCATAAAATACTTTGACATTTTATAAATAACAGCATCTATTTTTAAGTTTTTAATTTTTGATTGATTCTATTTTTAATACACTACTTTCGAGTATTTTAAACTTTGACTTTAACAAAAAATTAAACTGTACCATTATGTTACTTTACTATTTGTGTTGATAAATTAGAACGATAACTAAATTGGTCGTACGTAATTATTTTCAGTTGTAGGGTTTTAATTTAGATAAACATTCATTCATTCTTTTATCTTATTAGATAACCTTAAACACAAAGCTTATTTTTATACGGCAAATACTATTGACAATCATTGTCAACGAAATAAATATTTATGTTTTTGTATGGAATTTTTTTTTAAATTAAAGAGGGCAAGACTTACCAAGTGGCGTTCAAGAGCATTGTCTTGATTTCTGGTATTTCTACGACGCCAGGCAAGATGGGAGGGTGGAAGCAGGCGACGACTTCTGCCATAGTCATTTGAGTGAACCTTATGCATCGGAAGATGTCGACGATGAATTGTTCACGTTCACGAAAATCATGATTCATCCATTTCAGGGCCGCCATGAAAAGCATTACTTCGCTGTAAAAGTAAATTTTTATTGTATCGGAAAACAGTATACATCTCAAAAAGATAATCTAATTGTGAAGAACAACTTTATATAGCAGCGAGTGCTGTGTAATATAAGTATTAAACCGCCAGATTCAGAAATAAAATAATGGCATCATGGTAATTAATATTCTGATAGTTTTGTATTAAACAAGAGTGTTCTTAAAACGGCATTAAAAAGGATGTCTTCATAGATTTAAGAAATTTTGTTACCATGAAATCAATTCCTCTCCCCGCAAATATTCGTTTTCTTTATTTTTAACTGGACACCATATTTCATAAATTTTAGTTATTTGATGTACTAATTATGTACTTGTGTTGTCGTCCTGATCCCGATGACATTACATAACCTTATTTTAGTTCTCCCCTTTTTAAAACTATTATTACTACACGATATTAACACGAATTTAAAGCTAAACGATTCTTAAGTGATTATTGTTCTAGATATTGAGGTCCACTTTAACAAAGAAGGTTTATCTAGGCTTTCATCTGTTGCACAAATTGATTTGTTATTTTTTTTACTTACACATTACATGAAAGAAACAACTGTCAAACATTTAATAACTCGTATGTAGTGACATATATTTTGAGATAAATGGTAAGTTTTGTACCAAGCTTCGGAAGTACCAAGCAAAATAGAAAATGGCCTATTAAAAATTAATTTCAATTTGCTTAAATGCAGTGAAATATGAACTGATAAACATTATACATCAATGCATAACGAGAATATACGTTGTGACGTTGCCGTCCTCATGTGTTGTCCTTCCGCGGGCTGTGTCATAAGGTAGATCTAGTTGGGAGTAAAGGAACCCAGGCTAATTTTAGCTTTTCGGAAGTGGCGGCACGTGGGGAACGGTGACGGGGCGTTGACATGCTGACAACGCTGAGGAGAGAGGGAGTTTTTGGTGTGGCTCGCTGGCGAGCTGTTTGGTCAGGGCCTTGAGATAAAATTTGTTTATGTTTTTTACAAAATATATGTTTGTGAATTCGAGCCTGCAAATAAACTGAGTTTGAATGTGAAGTCGTTCTTGGTGGTTGTGTTTATTTCATCTTGCTTATTACCTGGATTGCCATCTTCTTACGGTGTCTCCGAGGGCGGAACGTCAACTACCCTGCGGGGATCACCAATAAATTGCTGCACGGTTCTTCGCCCACCTAATTGTCCGTAGCACAAGAGCTCGGCGATCCCTCTACTTCTCCAAGGGGTCTGGGTTTCCACGCTAACGATCAACTACGCCACATGGTGCCGCGACCAGGATCATCGGACATGTTGCTTTTATTTACGGAAAAGTACTGTTGTTTCATTATGATTTTTTTTGTGATTTATAGTGTTAGTGATGATTTATGTGATATTTTTAATGATATGACGTTATTGATGATTGGTTGCGTTTTTAAGGATTTATAATAATTTTAGTGTTTTAAATGTACATTTTTATAAAGAAAGTTATTACTAATAGATGGTAGTTTTAATCAGCAGAATAATACGTGTGTAATATTGGGTAAATTTAATGGTTGTTACCAGAAGTGGAACCGATACTATGGCTACGGATAGCACTAAAAACCTTAATATTTCCATTGAAAATTTTGACGGTGACCCCCTTAAAGTATCTTGGTTCCTTGGTCAGATTAGGGATCTGAAAAATATTAACGGTTGGACTGATGGGGCAGCATTGGTATACCTTAAATCCAAATTAACGGGTGCAGCTCGGGATTGGTATTCAAGTTCGCCTTCTTGCGTTGACATAAAATTTGATGTCGCATGCGCCAAGTTAGAGTCGTTTTTTAAAAATGAGTCATTGCCCTCTTCGAGTATCATTCAATTGCATAGCATATCTTTACTGCCTGGTGAGACGATGAAAAACCTTGCTCATCGCATAGAGACTCTGACTGTTAAGACCTATCCTTCTGTGAAGGATACGGTTGCACTGGGTCAGATTCAATCTTTGCATTTTTTGAATGCTTTACCCCTTAGTCTTCGTGAAAAACTAGTTCTACAGGATACTACTGACTTTCAAAGGTTAGTGGAGGAGGCACATAAATATTCAATGGCTCAACAAAACCTTCAGCAGTTAGAGTCTCATGCTGTGATTCAGTCCCGCCGTTCTATTGATGGCAGTAATACAGATGATACGGCAGGGTTTCGTGCTAATGGGGACTCCAGGGGAGTTTCTCAGCAAAGGGTGTGTCCTTTCTGTTCCGGAGATCACTTTATGATGAATTGCGCTGACTTTCAGCGGTCTTTGCAGGGACACAACACTGATGTTGTGGCTCAGGTTTCTGCTCGTCAGAGTACCCTTTCCACTCGTGCCCCAGAGGTACAGATTCCTGATGCAGCGTCATTGCCCTGTCTGTATTGTCATAGGTATGGGCATCCGATGAGTAGGTGTTATGAGTTTCTATCGTTCGGTAACTCTGTCCAGGCATACAGTGGAGACCAGAGTTCTGGGTATTACCAGAATCGACGGCAGTACAGGGAACCAAATCAAACGTATAGTCGAGGTGCCCATTCTAACTTGAGAGGCGGTAACGGCCGATTTAGACCCCCTGCATCTTCTAATATCTACAGAGGTTCATACCCTAGGGGGAACAATGTGGAGTATGGTGCTGGGCCTCCTAACTATTCTTTAAACTCTTACAGAGGACGCTGAGTGGTGGCAATCGTTCCTCTGAGAACCTTCTGAAGTTACCACCGGTCTCGCGGGCTCATGAAATCTCAAGGGAGTACTTTGAATCACCTATGCATATGGCAGGAGGGGAGACAATTTCTGTTCGTGGTTTTCTTGGTCAGTTCTCGCGTCCTGTGCCTAAAGAAGTGCATATTTTCAACTTTTTTGATAATGATCTGCTGCCGCTCATCAACATATCCTTTGGTGATTGTAGCTTTCCAATTCTTCTTGATTCTGGAAGCACTGTTTCACTTCTTTCAAAACAAACTTACGAAAACATAAGGCAATTTGTTAAGGTGAGGCTTCTTTCCCGAAATGTTTCTATAAAGACTGTGAATTCAAATTTAAATTTTATATGCTGTGCAGAAATCTCCTTTAAAATAGATAAACATTTTTTTAAACATCAATTTTGCATTGCAGATTTTTCTCATGACCATTTTACTGGTATACTAGGATTTGATTTTATTACTAAACATGATATATTACTCCTGTCAAGAAAACATGTTGCCAAATTTGATAATTTTGAAGTGCCATTCATTAATTATACTCGAGAATCTACTAATTCTTTGGTGCGGTCAAATAACACTAATGCAACTCTTGCACACAAGGTTATCTTGCACCCCAATGAATCAGCCCAAATCAAGGTGAACGTTGTTGGTTTACCTGCTGACACTGTTTTTTTGTTCGAACCTGATAATGTCAATGGGGATGTTGAAATACATCCTTCGATTCATGTTTCTGATGGAGAAGGTTTTGTTAGTGTCGTTCGAAATTTGGGTTCTGGTGTTGTCCATTTGAATAAAGGTCAAGTTGTTGGTCAAAGCATCACTAACATTGAATTAGAAGGTGGTGACAATAAATGTTTTGATGAACTCGTTTCTTCCTCTGAATCTCTTGCACAGAAGTTCTGTGGCTTTGTTTCTGCTACTTCTGAGACGCTTAGCTTGAGAAAACTCGAGTTGAGTGCTGGCGATTTTGACTTAACTCACCTTGATCCAATTCAGAAACAGGAAATGCTTGACATTCTGTTATCAGGGTATGCTGCATTCTCCAAATCTTTAAAGACACTCGGCTGTACAGACAGAGTGGTACCCCGGGTTTCTTTTCGATCTACGAATCCGATTAAAACGCTTCCTTTTGAAATTCCCCATGCTCTTCAGGAAAGTGTAAAACAAGAGTTACTTGAACTCCAGGAGGCTGGTCTCATTCATCGAAATATTGCCGAATGGGCCTGTCCTATGCTTTTGGTCAAGAAGAAACCGGATCCTAGGCAACCCAATGCCCCTCCTAAGTTTCGCATGGCTCTTGATCTTCGCCTTTTAAATTCAATTATTGAACATTCAACTTATCCTTTACCGAAGATCTCGAATTTAATCAATGAAGTTTCTGTTTATAAATATTATTCAGTTCTGGACCTCAAAAATGCATATTGGCAAGTTCTACTTCCTGAGGAATTGCAAGACGTTTTAACTTTCACAACTCCTTTTGGTACGTTTGCTAATAGGCGCATGGTGTTTGGGCTTAAAACTGCTGCCAGTACGTTCCAGGCACTAGTCGACCTCTTGATTGATGAGCTTAAGCTTTGTGGAATTGTTGGTGTTCATGCTTACCAGGATGACATTTTAATTGGTGCTTCTGATTTTCAGGAGATGGTTCGTAAGGTAAGGGGCGTGCTTGAGATACTCATTAAGTATAACATTACCTTGTCACCAGCTAAATGTGCTTTTTTTAAATCTTCCATTGATTACCTTGGCTTTAATATTTCTCATAAATCAATCAAACCAATATCATCTAATATTTCTAAGGTTACAAGTTTTCAGGTTCCAAGAACGGTAAGACAGGTTAAAAAGTTCTTGGGTCTGTGTGGTTTTTACAGGCACCTTATTCCTGAATATGCCAGGTTGACTGATTGTCTGACGCAGTTAACAGCTAAAGGAGTTAAATTTAAATGGAACTCTGACCATCAAACTGCCTTTGATCAACTCCAGCAGATTTTCTTTTCCATTCCCTTTGTTAACCTACCACAGTGGGATAAACCTTTTGTACTTAATACCGATGCTAGTGGTACTGCGATCTCTGGGGTGCTTATGCAGGAACATAGTGGTAACCTTCACCCTGTCTCATACTACAGTAGGTCCCTGTCAAAGTCTGAACGTAACTATCCTGCCATCAAACTTGAATTATTTGCGATATACAAGGCGGTGACGTCGTTTAAATCTTATTTATACAATCGAAGATTTACCATTCTAACTGACAGCAAACCCTTATTACACTACAAGAGGACTACGTCTCCTGCGGACATTGTCACTCGTTGGCTCCTAGAACTGTCTGAGTATTCTTTTGAGTTTAAGCATATCCAAGAACAACTTTATATAGCAGCGAGTGCTGTGTAATATAAGTATTAAACCGCCAGATTCAGAAATAAAATAATGGCATCATGGTAATTAATATTCTGATAGTTTTGTATTAAACAAGAGTGTTCTTAAAACGGCATTAAAAAGGATGTCTTCATAGATTTAAGAAATTTTGTTACCATGAAATCAATTCCTCTCCCCGCAAATATTCGTTTTCTTTATTTTTAACTGGACACCATATTTCATAAATTTTAGTTATTTGATGTACTAATTATGTACTTGTGTTGTCGTCCTGATCCCGATGACATTACATAACCTTATTTTAGTTCTCCCCTTTTTAAAACTATTATTACTACACGATATTAACACGAATTTAAAGCTAAACGATTCTTAAGTGATTATTGTTCTAGATATTGAGGTCCACTTTAACAAAGAAGGTTTATCTAGGCTTTCATCTGTTGCACAAATTGATTTGTTATTTTTTTTACTTACACATTACATGAAAGAAACAACTGTCAAACATTTAATAACTCGTATGTAGTGACATATATTTTGAGATAAATGGTAAGTTTTGTACCAAGCTTCGGAAGTACCAAGCAAAATAGAAAATGGCCTATTAAAAATTAATTTCAATTTGCTTAAATGCAGTGAAATATGAACTGATAAACATTATACATCAATGCATAACGAGAATATACGTACCTTCTCGCCCCAATTTGATCTTGGCTCATGACTTCAACTACTTGCTCAGGTGTGAATGCAAGGAAGTCTTCTTGAAGCATTAACTTCTCGAAACTTTCAGCCAGCCTTTCCAACACTGGGGCCCTGTCCTGTTTGAGTTGACATGAAACCTCATAGAAGTTCAGGAGGTTTCGGACTTTATGGTATGACGGATCGAGAAGCTGAAAAATAGTATAGCTTGTAAGTAACTTATAAACTAACTGTGAAATATCATATAAAATGAAGAGTGCAGGAGAAAAAGTCCTTCTCCGACTGGGAATGTGTCCACTTAGCGGTCTACTTGGCGAGTAGTTTTGATCAGAAACCGGTTTCTCCCTTGGTTCTTCTTCAGCAGTTTAAGCTTCAGACTAGTGTCTGTCATGAATCTCGATTTTAGGGATAGTAAATCAGTGCGCCGTGTGATAAGAAATAATTCAAATTTGGTTTCTTCACACCAGTTTAAGTGATGACGCGCTATCTTCTCCAAGCAGACCTAATGCGACAGATTCCTAGTCGAAGAAGGGGTTCTTCCCCCTGTTCTCTCCAAATATATGAACCTATCGATAAACGATTTGAAATTGGTGGAACGTTGTTTGTGTTGGATAGAAGACAATTTTTAAGTAGCTACGACGCCAGCATAGGTGTAGCCGTTTTCATTTAGACGAATTAGCTACGGAGTTGTTTGTTTGTGTTGAAGAAAAAATACGTTATCGTGCATTCAGTTTCTTGTACTAATTGCTGTTCTAGTTGTCTTTAATGAGCTCATACAAATGTTAAATGGTTTTTGCTAATTTCGATGAAAATTGCCTTATAAATATTACAACTTAATTTTATCAAAATATTCTACTGACAAGTCGACCCAGCTCAAAATTAGATTTAGTGAATACTAGCATTTTATTTATGAAAAAATTTGTTAAATTTAAGAGTAAAACTAATGAGCAAAAAATAATTGCTTAAGAAAATATAAATTTGCTGCAAATTACGTCCGATAAAACATAATTTTTTGAAAATATAACTTAAATGAAATGTGCAGTAGTTTGAAAAGCTCATTAAATTGAAACATTTAAATAAAGCATTATTGCCGCTGATGCAAGTTCTTTTCATATATACATAAATTTTAATATTGCTTTGGGAGTGAATATATACAAAAAATTCATCATTTAAAGATCATATCAAAGCTATAATTAACTATGATAAGTTTATTTTTAAAACAAACTAAAGGAATCAAAGTGGAAATAAATATGCTCCCTATATAAATGCAATAAAACCAAATCAGCACCACTTTTTTGCGTTTTTTTACTATGCTTTGTATAATAAATTTTTAAACTATACGAACTTATTCTTTGAATATAGAGAATGTTTAAATTTACCTCTAGACAGTGTTCGAGCAGCCTTGGCATTCCTAGGGTGTAACATGACACCAGCAAGTTGAGGAACTGCTTGCTAGGAATTTCAACAGCACCATCGTAAACGAAAGTTGTGATGGCTTTGAAAACAGCGCTGGTAGTTACCTCCGAGTTGACCTGAAAAGAAATAAGCAAATAAATGAAAAAAATTGCAAAATATTAAAAACTTCATGCGTATTGTTGTTTTAATGTTAAATGTATTAAAAAAACTGAGTTGAACATTGGTTTCCGAACGTAAATAAGGAAACAATGTGCTTCAAATTTACAAATATTTAACTAGTATAAAATAATAAATAAAAAAAAAGAAAAATCCAAAATAAAAAATACTTACGTGGAGGACTAGCTGCTTATTTTTCGTCCCAGCAAACGCATCTCTGAAGTAGGTGGAGGCTTCACTGAGAAGAGTTCTGTGGACGTCAAATTTTACGCCATTCACAACAACCACGACATCAGGATCTTTAGATTCCACTTTCTTGTCCATGGGTTTTGGGGTCACTTCGGAATCCTTGATGGGAGGTCCGGATCTTTCTTGAACTTCTCCTAAATCAGTTCTTGACTCTCCACCATCAGACTCTTCTGCTTCAAGAACGAGTGGAACGTGTTCTGATGTTGTCCCGACACATCCAAAGCTCTCAGTCGACCCGTTACAATCAGAGATGGAAGGTTCGGATCTCTCTTGAGCTGTTCCTAAATCAGTTTTGGACTCGCCATCACCAGACTCATTAGCATCAAGAGCGGGTGGAATGTCTTCTGATGTTAGTCCAACCAATCCAAAGCTCCCAGCCGACCCGTTGCTGTAATCCGAGAATATCGGATCGATCTCGTCATCGACTCTCTCAAAACTATAGTATTCGCCATCAAAATTGAAAGTACTTTCGTGTGGATTCTAAAAATAATATTTACATGTTTAAACACTAAAGTAAAAATAAAATATAGAAACTTTAATATATTTCTGCTGGAGGAGAGGGTTGGTTAGGGAGCGCCATCTTAATATAAAATATGTTATAGCAATGACTTGATATAGTAAATTATGTTATTTTAAAACCTCACTATATATAACATTTAAAATAATGCTGATGTTAAAGTTCATGTTACATCAAAATTTTATGTTAACATGATGAGATGAACCAACATTTCAAGGAATAATCCAAATATCTGGTGTTTTAAAATCTGGTACGCAATAGTAAGGTATTTTTAGTGTTGCACTAGTATCAAAAGCACAATATACACACTTTTTTTTTGCTAACTCAGAAAAGAAAAATGCAATGGATGGTTAAAAAAAGAAAGTATTGTACATACTGACATATTTTATAAACCTTTTTTAAGTATAACTCACCATTGGTTCTGCTTTCTTGTTGCATCTGAAGAATTTTCCGATTCGGTTGCTGTAAGAAAAAGTGTAATAATAAATATATAACTATAGTATAAAGTTAAATATTTAGACCAAAAATTTACTATAAAATTAAATATTCAAAGATTTTGATGTTTAGACATATATTTAAACGCCTAAGATGCATTTAAGATGAACTGTTTCTTGAAAAAAAATTTGTATAGAATGTATATAAAAAAATAAATTACACAAAATCTGATGAAATTAGTCTTAATTGTCTTATGAATTGTGATATTATTGCTCGAGCTACGTAAAATTAGGTGAACTTTAACAAAATAGTCATTGAACTTATTTTACTTACAAAAAGGTCCTAAAGCGTTTTCTGATACGCGACATCTTGAATTGCTTACAAGATTTAAAATTTAGATGAAAGAAAATCGAATAAATGTGTGAAATTTAGAAGCATAAGCAGATCCAAAACAGAAGAAATTGCGTTGAAAAGATATTTATGATTGATTAATAACTCAGAAATCAACAAAATATTTGTACGTCCTATTGCTTTGAAATTCAAAATTCGTGTGAGGATTTTGTTTGTTGCTTGGATAAAAATTCTGTTGTAAAAAGCATTGTTTCGAAACTTTTATTTTTATAATAATCATTTATAAATAACAATTCAAGTCTTTTAAATAATATAGTTTTAATGTATTATATTACCTTATTGCAAAAATATCATTGTTGACAATTAAAGTAATATGTATTGTTTTATTTGAGGGGGTGTCTAGTATCGAAATGTCTTAAAATTGTCGAAGAATTACAAGGAATAGAAATTGTCATTTCACTTCTTTCTTATTAAAATAAGAAATGTTCGCTTTGCGCGTTTAATTATTCTTTTTAATTTTTTAAGTTTTTTTAGAAATTATATTTAATTTAGTTCCTTTTTAATTAACTTAGAAAAATAAGTTACTGCGATTGTCACTTTAGACTGGTGTAGGTTGAAAAAGGAAGCAATTGAAGCTTTTGGTTCAATAAATATTATAAAAATTATGAAAACTAAAAAAAATTAAACTGCTTTCAATTCATAGGTGTTTTTTTATTCAGGTGTTATTTATATAGTCAAAACTTCAAATACGGAACAAGTACATTTAAATATCAATGACAAAAACAAGACGCAACAAATGCAAAAAACAATAAGGAAACACTTTAAAAGAACAAGGTATAAGAACATTAAGATGCAAAAAGCCAGTATGGTCAATTATAAAATATAGACAAAACAACGAAGTTAGCAAAAAGTATGTGAAAAGAAATATATTCAGAGGAAAAAATACTAGACAAGCATCGTTACTTACACTCTGATATAACTTTTGTGAAACATAAAAAAAACCATAATAACATCATATTACACGCTATTAAATTTTTTTATAAAATTAAAAAAAAAACTATAAACATAATTTTATTTAAGAGAAAAATACTTTTAGTGATTTATCCTTTAACGATCCATTAGAACTATAACACCAATACCACTTGTGACATCTCACTACAATCAATAATACCATTTAAATTCTACAACTAAACTGCTTGTCGCAATATCCCATTAACGGCCAAAGCGTGCCATGCCAAATTCAGCTTTCGTGACCAAGGCATATTTGGCCCATTCCATGATTTGCTATACCAAGAGAGTAAAATTTCAAACTAACAAAATGATAAAAATGATGGCTCATTTTAATGTAAAAAAAGTTGAATTTTTCAGATTTGCTCTTGATTTAAATCAAAAAAATTAATTAATACTCTAAAATTTACTATTTTATCACACTTTTTGTTTCACGATTTCTAATATGATTTGAACAGTCACCATTTTTTCTATACTACGATGATAAATATATTAAAATGATTAAAACTGGAGTTAAAAAATAATATTATGGAATGTTTCAAAGATAAAACACATTGTTTATAATTAAAAAAAAGTTTTTTTTAATATGTTTACCAGTGGGAAAAGAAAAACATTTTTTGATTGTCACACACGTCACATTCACTTCAAAAAGTTTATATAAAATATTAATGCGTGTAAGTATCAACTAAAAAACTTAGTTTATAAATTAGTGTGCATCAAGATGACTGAATCTATCAGGACTTTTAATTTTGTTACATATTTTACACTTTAAAATTAAATTTTAAAATGTCACACACGTCACATTGTGACGGGTGTGACAATTGTGATGTGTGTGACTTTTAATTTAAAAAGCTTACAAAAAAAGTTCAGGGATGTAAAAAAAACGGGTTTTTCATGAAAACCCCAACCCACATGGGTTTTTGGATTTTTTTCATTGTTTTAGGTTTTTTTCAGGGTTTTAGGGTGATTTTTTTCAGTATTTTGGATGCTTTCAGGGTGTTGTGGTTTATTTAGGGAAGTTTGAATTATTTATTACAATTTAAAACTAGCAGAACGTATAGCGAATGTTAAAGAGATAATCAAGAATGTTGTAATTTAAATTAGAATGATTAAAAACTAATTAAAGTGTGTTAAATTGTTATATAAATGTACATTTAAATTTTAAAATGCATTGTTTTGGAATAAGTCTAACTTTAGGACTAAAAATTAAAGGTACAGAAAAGTAGAAGTATATTATTATTAATAATAAAATATTAATAAAATTGTATGAAATATTTTTTTCTTTGTTTGTATAAAAAGTTTTAACTTCATAAATTTCCAGTAAAGGCAATAAGTTCAATTGCCCACTTGGGTTTTTTCAATTTTTTTTAAAGTTTATTCGGGTTGGGTAAAATCATAACAAACCCAAATTGAAGTTTCCTGTATGATTACATCTGAAAAGTACTATAAATGGCCAAGAAACACTGACATTGCCCACTATACATTTGGTAACATACTTGGAAAACTTGATCCTCCAATTCCAGCTACTTCACGTGGACAATTTTACTTTGAGGAACTATTAATTACAATATTCTTATTTTAAAAATATGCTGTTAAACCTTATTTTACCTATTTTACTCAATTAATTTGTAAGTTCTTCCTATTACCCAAGTTTCATAATAAATAATTTCAACTATTTGGACGTGTCACACACGTCACAATTTGAAGTCACACACGTCACAGGCATTTTTATTTTTTAATTAAATATGCATGACTTTAAATAATAAAACAGTGATTGATAGGAATTATTTGAAGTATCTATTACACATTTAAATTAAAATAAATATTATAGATCAATATAAATCACAGAAAAAGTCTAATTTGCAGATCAACCTGAAAATTTTCCTTACAAAATGGTCACACACGTCACATGACTTTAAAGTCGTTTCCTATTGAAAGCAAAAACTCTAACTGAATGCTTTTTAAACTAAAATGTCCTGTCACTTATGCATGACAAAACCATATTAACAAGCTTTCCCCATCAATTATAGGAGAGTGTATTTTTATTGCAAAACATTGTAAAGTGACTCCAAATGTCACACACGTCACTATGGAATGGGCCATTTCCCGGTTAGATTAGGTTTGAATTATCGTCGCACTAGAGCTACACGAGGGCTATTGGCGACGGGCGTCGTATTTTAGAACCACATTCAGGTGACGAGCCAACACCTGAATAGGCACCCAACGCAACCGTTAAGGGCGACATCGTACTCAGCGTTAGGACATTGAAGGGTATTTAACGTGCACTCCCTTACACGGGGTATTATTCGTCAGACATTTTTGGCTGCACGGGCCTTTTATAGGTCGGCAGCTATTTTGGCGATACCTGGACCCGAACCTGGGACCTTCCGCATGCTAAACGAGTGCTTAACCGACTGGGCTCCCCAGCCCCCTTTCCCGGTTAGGTGATCAACCTCAAGTGGAACCCCCATTCTAACTCCGATCATGTGGCACTTCAATGTAAAGCACTACCACTGGGGCTCGAAAATTATCTATGTCCATTTAAAACAGCACGCGTCCGTATTTTAAACAGGGAATTGTGAATAAGGTGCGCAAAAAAGAACTTGGAAGAAGAATTATATTTACGAGTTGCAGATTTTGCTTGTCAAATTTTAATGATGTTTTTTTTTTAAATATAAGAAAACTAAATGTAAAGGATTCTATAGTTTTTCTAAATAATTTTTATCTCAAAAATATTTGTGCTAAAGCCTTCGTTTGAGAAATGACAAGAATTATGTTTAAATCCCCAGCATTATAAACTTTTTTTTCAGTGATCAAGTTCCAAAGAAGGTTTAGAATGCTAAAGAGGTTCAGAGAAACTATGCATACTTTTTTTTGTTTACATTTATTTTATATTATTTCTAAAAAAATAAACGGTATTCACAATAAATTTAGTTAATACATGTAAATAAGTAACATCAAATTAATTGCTATAAATGTTTTTAACGTTTTATAAGGAAATAGTTAGTTATTAAACTTCATGTACATTTTCAAGCAGAATAAGTCGAACGTTAAGGCAAAAAAGCAGTTTTTAAAGCAAAAAAAGCAGTAAGAGGGCTTATGCTCTTGCGACTGGCATCTAAATTTGGGGACATTTTTTAAAACATCCCCACAAACAATTAACACGATAATTAGTCCCAAAATTGACCTGCTCTGATAGAAGACGATCCAAATATCAGTTTTCCGCCTTTGGTTACAGGTATCAGTCATTTAGTTCTATAACAAATGAAGTTAAACGAGGGTCAATACAACATTTGAGTTCTTAAAAAATTATAAAAAATTTTTTCGAATCTTTTTAAACAGTTCTTTTAGCAGTTAACTTTTAAGGCATTTTTTAACAATGAAAAACAATGTTAAAATGAACTGTTAACTATAAATAAATGATACGACTCTCTTTTTTTCATTTATAGTGCAAAAAATGTGAATTTTTACAGTTTAAGGCTTGTTTAAGTATCTAAAAACATATTTTCAAAAATTTCTTGGCAAAACATTCTTTTTAGCATATATTTGTATGAAAAGTATATTTAGATTAATAATATAAGTGTAGGGTTTTGTTCGGGTCTTAGATTAAGGTGTATTAGTTAGGGGGAAGTGGGGGAAAATGAGGGTCCCTACTAAAAATGGTCAGTAGAGATCAATAGAAAAATCTGTACGTGGAAATGGCCCACTGGTATCAATAGAAATCTCTATTGATATTCTCTATTGATACCAGTGGGCCATTTCCACGTACAGCTATTGATATCTATACAAATCTTCTATTGATATCCGTATAAATCTCTACTGATACCCATACAAATCTTTACTGAGATCAATACAAACGTCTACTGGTATCAATACAAATCTCTACTGACCTCTATTGATACCAGTGGGCCATCTCCACGTACAGCTATTGATATCTATACAAATCTTCTATTGATATCTGTATAAATCTCTACTGATACCCATACAAATCTTTACTAAGATCAATACAAACGTCTACTGGTATCAATACAAATCTCTACTGACCTCTATTGATACCAGTTGGCCATTTCCACGTACAGCTATCCTTTATTGATATCCATACAATTCAATACCGATATCAATACAAAGCTCTACTGGTATCAATACAAATCTCTATTGATATTCTCTATTGATACCAGTGGGCCATTTCCACGTACAGCTATTGATATCTATACAAATCTTCTATTGATATCCGTATAAATCTCTACTGATACCCATACAAATCTTTACTGAGATCAATACAAACGTCTACTGGTATCAATACAAATCTCTACTGACCTCTATTGATACCAGTGGGCCATCTCCACGTACAGCTATTGATATCTATACAAATCTTCTATTGATATCTGTATAAATCTCTACTGATACCCATACAAATCTTTACTAAGATCAATACAAACGTCTACTGGTATCAATACAAATCTCTACTGACCTCTATTGATACCAGTTGGCCATTTCCACGTACAGCTATCCTTTATTGATATCCATACAATTCAATACCGATATCAATACAAAGCTCTACTGGTATCAATACAAATCTTTACTGACTTGTATTGATACCAGTGGGCCATTTCCACGTACAACTATCCTCTATTGATATCAATATAGAGATCTCTACTGATCTATATTGATATCCATACAAATCAATACAAATCTCTACTGACTTGTACTGATACCAGTGGGCCATTTCCACGTACAGCTATTCTCTATTGATATCAATATAGATTTCTATTGATATAATGAATAAAAATTAATATGTTCTGACTTGTATTGATACCAGTAGGCCATTTCCACATACAGCTATCCTCTATTGATATAAATATAGAGAGAGATCTCCACTGATCTATATTGATATCCATACAAATCAACACTGCACTGAAAATACTCACACACAATACTTACACAAAATAAACACATTTAAGAACACTTTTTGTCCTCAAATTAACAAAACTTTTTGGCGTTGTTAGCTAGAACACTGTATAAGAAACATAATTACAACACTTTGTGTTCTGAATATGTTTGAAAAGTGTTGCTGACCAGGAATGTGTTTGTAAAATAGTGTTGTGAGAAAATGTGTTTTTACATCAGTGTTTTGCATTGCAAAACTTTGTCCCCAAATTAGCAACACATTTCAAGCATCACGCACATTTTAGAATACAATAAGTTAAGGGGGAATGGGACCGAAAGTCAGGTCCTCAAACCGAACGCTTCTCTCTGTGTTAAATCCAATGGGGAAAAATAATTTTCGGTTCTGAATTACTTCAGCTTTATATTGAATATCAAGCAGTATTTTTGTATGATAAATGTAGCTGTCTATAATTCCATTTTTCTTTATATTGGTTCAAATATTTAATTGTAAAATTATATATTCAAATCATAAAAATATTCAAAACTAATTTCAAAAAGTGGAATTATAGACCTTTAAGCCAGCTACATTATCATAAAAAACAAACTGCTTGTAAAAATATATAATACAGCATGTGTAATTTGAACCAAAAATTGTTTTTTTCATTAGATTAACAAAGAGAGAAGCGTTCGGTTTGGAGACTCGATTTCTGGTCTCATCTCCCCCTAATGCAATTTCTAAAGAAAGATTCAAAACAAGAACTTCTCAAATAACTAAAACAGTCTACGTTTCTGTTGCGATAATACAGTAGACGCCGCTTAATGTGATCACGGTTATTGTTATCATTCGTTTAATGTTATCAAAATCGCTTGGTCAAGTCCACTTATATCAAAATACATTGAAAAATCATCGTTTATTGTAATCAAATGCTCGTTTATTGTTATCAGTTTATATGTTAATTTCCCGAAAAAACCCGATATGAATGCTGAGATTCACTGAAATTCTTAACGAAAAACAATTACCTAAGTTTGCAAAATTACATAAAAATAAAGAACTATCAAATAATTATACTGTGCAATGCACTATGACGTCATTTAAAACTGATTTATAATACAATAATAAACTTTCTTCAAATATTTATTTCAAATAAATAAGGTTTCTTACCTTCGGCCTTAAGTCTCTTACCTAAAGTTTCTTTCTGAGTTACCCACTCAGTTATTGAACTTTGTGTTTCTGATGAAGAGCCGGTCTGACTAGTACAGTTCCCCGGACGAGAATTGTGAAATTTTTTCAACAAATTAGATAAGGCATTCATCTGAGTGACTCCCACCTAACTCATTTTTAAAATAACACAATGTTTTGTTATTGAAAAAACACTAACTGGAAAAAAAGGGAAAAAAGAACATGTGTAAGTACTAAGCAAAATAAAAATTACAACTGATATCGTCAGTTATGACAAAACCACGAATGCGCAAAAACACAAATATGCAATACAAATATAGATAAACTGAATAGTTATTGTTAGCTTTCATCATCCTCGCACCAGAGCTACACAACCACAGTTGACAACGAGTGTCTTAATTAAGAACTAAGTCAAGTGACGAGCCGACACCCTGAAACTGAACGAAAAATTTAATGTAGGGTCAAATAAATCAATGGATTATGGTGTCATAAAATCTATCATAATGGATTCATATGATATGGGTTTGTTATTTATGAACACTATGCGGCAATAAAAATCTTCAGAAAGGGGCACATGAAGTGTTTTTCTTTAATTAAAAAACCGGCTAAACTTTTAATATAAATTATTATTATTCCCGATAACACGTTTTTGTGTTCTTTCTGGAAGCATTCGTAATTACCTTTGAGATATTTTAAGTAAGAAATTGTTATATGTTCATTACATATTCTAAATTGTGACTCATGTCGCGAAAGCTCTAGTGTAGTGTAGCACATCTTAGCACACATTAGTATACTTTAGTACATACTTAATGCTCCAAAGCTCTGCCGCTGTACACAATGTCGACATGAAAAGCTGTGTTGTGTGATACCTGCACTCAGGTGTTTACTTCTTACATAATTGGTCCTAAATCTAAATTACCAATACCACTACTATCACCATACCACCCCCAATTACCATTACCATCACCAATACCACTATCTTGTAAGTGTAGTGATCCGATAATTCAAACCTAACCTAAATGGACAGCCAGAATCGTTCAACTACAGCCAGTTTTTAGTTACTTTTAACTGGCCCCGATTGAAACTGAAGGAAAAAAGAACTGGTTGAACAGTGATGCGTTTTTTTCTCAAAAACCGTAAATCCCTAGAATCTGCACATTCGTGGTATTGTCATTCGACCAACAATATATTTAAAAAAAATTCCACTTCTATAATGCATGCTTTAATTTAATTCAAGTTTTAAATTTAACTAATTCTTTTAACAAATTTATTTTATGTAAAGAAACATTGATAGTTAATCAATTTCATATTTAATAAAAAATATTTAACAACTAATATCCACAAAAAGTAGCAAAAAAGAAATGTTAATTGATGGGAAAATTTAAAATGAATGTCAACATTCTGGTACATTTAACACAATCGCTTTGCACACTTATGTAGCCTGGCCGGATTTATATTCGGTGATTAACTTTTTGAATTCGAAATCATAAGTTAATTTTATTAACTATTGCTCGATTTACGCAATTTTTATTGCTAGATAGTTGAATAACAAAGTAAACTGTACTGTGTATGGAGTCTAATTAATGTAAACATGTCTGATGAAGCATACTAACCATGCTTACACATTTAAGTTGATCAGATAAGACTAAAAAACTATTTACGAACAATAAAAAAAGTGAACAAAATAAAACAAGAACTTACCAAGTTTTCTTCTTTTAATCCTTTAGTTTATTTAAGTTTAATTTGAAAATATAGTTAGAACCTTAAAAAGTAAACAAATTGGGAATCAAACTTCAACTTCAAGGAATACATTACAACGGTTACAGTTAATAAATAGGGTAACAGTTTTTATCAAGAATATTTTGAAATTATATACGGATTTATGGCTAAAACTTTCATCTGTTTTGCTCTAAATATTTTTAGAGCTGTTGTCAGTGAAATTGTACACTGCAACATACTGTATAACATAAGAAACGAGTGAAGAAATAATTTTTTGCAAGGGTTTGGTTTGTTTGAGAGCACTATGTTTTGTTTATTACGACACGTACAGGGTTTAGAATCCAATTAAAAAATACAAAAATGGGTTATATCGTAATCCTCTTTCCCTTATTTATTGTTGAACAAGTTTGATTAGATTATTGAAAGGCCAAGATTATTTCTAAGTTTTACTTTAAAAACGTATTAAGTAACAAAGCATTGCTGTAGGGTTCGATCGCGGTATCTGCTATCAACGAGTAAATCGTAGTATTTCAGAGGTTTTTAACGATAAATATTTCTTTGCAATTCCAACTACGCTAACATGTTTTTAAAGCTATACATTATAAAGCAGTTAAAAATTAATAACCCATTTCCGATTTTCATTAAAACACGCTTTATGCCAATAAAATTTTTCGGCCTCAAGCTAACGATGTTTTGTAATTCTGCATAAATTAATACGAATTTCTTTCTCTACAAATGTTTTATACTTATTAGATGTATTTTTATTGCCATTGTCGTACACGTGACTATAAAAACAATCAGGAATACATTTTAATTTGTAATTGAAACTATAGAACCAAAAACACATATATTTTTTTGTGATAAAGCATAATTATAAAGAAGTTTTTCGTTCTATATAAAATTTTTATTTGGAAAATACATTTTCAATGAAATTATCATCCGATACCAGGACAGGATTCTCATGACAATGTGCTGCTGTGACCAAATCTCATTTTGCCATTTATAAAAACATATAGAAATTTGGCCGATAGCTTGATTTTTGATGACGAAAACAATTATAGATATAACAATTAAAAGTTGTTCATAAGATATTTTGCAATAACTCTTATACTAGAATATTCGTTATACGACGAGTCTTATTATATTGTAACAAAGCCAACAATAGCCAAATACTGTACGCCTGTTAAAGTTAAGCCTAACTTGCACATGTAATTTTCCTTTTGCCAAAATTTAACCAAAAATTTACGTTTTACGAAACTTGTATACGTGCACTCTTTTTTATACTATTTGTAATTAAAAAAATGAATTGTTTGTTTCATAAGTTGTATGTTAAGTTAGGAGCAATATATAAATAATTCAATTAGTTAACTTTTAATTATGAAATAAAATGCAATCATTTGTGAATTTTCATTAAATCTCAAATAGTTTTCAGCCGTTCAAAATTATCGATATAAAAGGGCACACAACTACAATAAACCAATTAATGGTAATATTATAAATATTAATTAATAATTGTTATTGTGCCAAGGACATTATTCCCCATTTGGGGAGGGGGGGTTCTTTTTGGAAAGGGAATTTTTTTAATGTGTTTTGAAGGATTGCTTCATTGTATTTAAAATGATAAGTTGATTTTTTGTATTGGATAAGGGCATATAGATTTTTAAACATTTTGTTTGTATTTCCAGACTTGGGGGGAAGAGGGGGGGGGGGATACTTCCATCGAAATCAAGCTGTACAGAGGATATATCAATATGGATCATGAACCTACCGGATTTTAATGGTGTCAGTAAGGTTCTATTGATATAAAATAAAAACGGTATTCTACTGGTAAAAGTTTAGTGGATATCGGTATAGGCCTATTAATATCAATTGAGAACAGAATCGTACTGGTAAAATTTTTATGGATATCAGTACAGGCCTATTAATATCAATTGAGATCAGTAGCTTACTGGTAAATTTTCTATGGATATTAGTACAGGCCTATTACTGCCAATTGAGATCAGTAGCCTACTGGTAAAAATTTTATTGATATCAGTACAGGCCTATTAATGTCAATTGAGATCAGTAGCCTACTGATAATTTTGTATAGATGTCGGTAAAGCTTTATTGATATCAATGGAAAATATTATCAGTAGGCTACTGATATCAATAGGCTCTACTGATAACAATAAGGACATCCATAGACATCATTACATATCAATAAAGCTGTACTAATGTCAATAGATTTTTGTATGGATCTCTATGGATCATTTTTAGTAGGGGGTATGTTAAAAAATATAAATTTGTCAACTATCCATTTAATTTTTTAGACTTTTTCTTTGAAATATTATTTTTAGATGATCTCTAATTACTGTTATTTGGTTTTTAGAATCTAGCAACACCATTAATTCATTGAAATTCTTGAAATTCGTGTTCTTAAGCTAATTTTGTTTCAGCTGTTAAAATTCACTCGTAAAAACTTCGCTCTTTTTATTTTAAAAAACATGCTGTGCTCTTAAGCTTTGTTACATGCAATAGCCACATTTTCGAAGAGTATACGATGCAGATTTTTTGTTATGTTCATTGCAATATGTAAAGTTTTACAGAGCCTCAATTTAATAGTAGAGGACAATACTCCCTTGTTTAAATATTCTATCATTCTACTATTATTATTATCTCTAAGTAAACTTTTTTTTTGAATTAAAAGTGTAGAGGAATATTAGGAATGAGTTTGCTTCAATTAGTTCTTTATATTAATGAATTTTGATTTAATCATATCGTTAAATTTGATCTACCCCCATTTACTCCCACTATATATTTGAAATCTAAGCTGTTCAAATGTATTTTATAAAAAAAATTATAAATATTAGTAAAAAGTAGGTCCTTAATGAGATGATGTTAAAAAAAAGCTCGATTTTACCCTAATTTGGCCGCAGATTGAGTTGAGTGTAAGGCGTGGAGTGAGTTTTTAAGGTAAAAAAGCAGTAAGCGCTTAAGGGTAGTGAAATAATTTGAAAATCGAAGTATTTCTACTGCAAAATTCTTACAAGGATTAAGGAATTATTTCGTTTTTGGCAGGTAGAACTTTTTGTCTATTCCCGTCGACTTACCAAAATTAAGATATCTTTTACAAAAACTGAAACCTTCAGGGGGATTATCCTTCATCGACAGGGTATCTATGATCAGGCCTCTCAACGGTAGCGAGCCATCGCCTAAATTAGTGTTATTAAACCGATTTCTTTCTTGGTTCTTCTCTACCGGTAAGCATGATCAACGCGACACACAAGTCCCACATTTGAACCGCGCGAGAAGAACCAAGTCAAAAACCTATTCCTGTCGCCTATATCCACAAAGCAGACCTGAAAAAGGGAAGATTCCCAGTCAATCAAGGGTTTTTTAATCTGGTCTGTTTAACTGTCATAGAAAAAAAACATGACCTCGCTGTAAATGAAAAATGTGAAATCATAAGTAAGATAAAAAATCATTCGCAAAATACTTTTATCGACATTTATATCTCATCATTTCGACATTTTCTACTCTCGCAAAACAATAAAAATAAGATTTATTTGTTGTTTGCTGGTAAGACCTTATTCTAAAAAACAAAAATCTCCCCATTACCTCCATCTTCGCACAAAAAACTAAAAATTGTCGATTGAAAACTTATGCCTTCTACATTTGCAACGCAAGCAATACCGAGACGCAAAAAATACGACATAAAAGGAAATTGAAGAGGAGTGGGAAAAAAAAGCCCACTAAAAAAAAGAGAGAACGTTTTCGAAGTCCTTTGCAGGAACATCATTACCCCAACAGGATACTTCCTGGAAAAAAATATCCCGGAAAAATTCCGCTCAGTGTCAAGATTGGTTTCTTGACCCTCTTGGCGAGATTAGGAAGGTAGGAGTAACGTGCAGATGCATAACGCAAGAAAGTGAAGTCGCCAATTTGATGTAATAGGCCCAAACAAATCATTATGCTCATCGGTATCTTTTTTCAAATGGGTTTGCTTTATTGGCGGTTAAGCCTTTGCAGAATCGGCATATTACCCTGAACTGAGAGCCATTATTTTGTGCACCATCTAGGAGACACTCGCTACCAAATCTGACGGGCAGAACAATGAATGTAGTCCAGCTAGTAGAGTGGTTTTGATCCTCGTTTGCCAAGAGAGTGGGCCCGGGTTCGAATACCGGGTAAGGCATGGATATTTGTGTGGACCTGAGTACATGTGGAGAACGTGCTCGTTAAATCTGTGGGTCCGAATGTACTGTAGTCGATTATTGCGCAGTTTACCATGGGTGCAGGTTACTCTTTAAAAAATCGCCCCATCCCTCCAGCGACATGCCTAAGCTGAGGAGGTGGCGCCATCTCGGTGTAGAAGTCAGACATCCACCCTCTCATAGGTACTCAAAGCCTTCAACCCTCTTGCCTTCCACACTACGGCCTGGAGGCAAACGACAACAACAGAAGAATGAACTCAATTTTTTTAAACTGTGATAAATTTTCCTTTGCACTTTGGGACTGAAGTATTCATTGAAAGTTTTGGTTATTTTAAATGCTTTTATTTAGAGGTTTCTCTTGGAAATGTAAGGAATGAGGTTTTTGTTTAATTCATACCGCACTTGATACGAGAGCGATTGGAAATGGGTTTGGTATTTTCAAATGGGCCGGAACTTGTGATAGAAAAATAAAGAAAAAAAAGTTAAATAATGCTTACACTTATTTAATCCGTAGTAAAAGAAATCCAAAATAATTACCGAAGTGTATATATATTTGTAAATTTGTTGTTTTCAGAATTAAAACTATAAAATTAGATTCGAACTAATTTGCTTAATTTTTAATGTAACCTATCAGTTTATTAAAATGCTTTAAACTATTTTGTATGTTACATAAAAAAACATGCTTTTTTTAAAGCCTTTATTAAAAAAAAGTTGTGCTACTATGGTATTTAAACACCGATTCTTACGCCGGGAAATATGAAAAGTTCTTGTTTTGTACATATTTGTTAAAGGGTAAGAAACATTCTTCGAATTTCAGAAAGTATTCGAAAGGCGACGACTGGCATGTCAAAATGTCTGCGATTTTGATGAAAGTGTTTGCACTTACCTGCACTTGCCAGGCGACATGCAAAAAAAGACGTTAAACGTTTTTCTAAGTTCAGTGAATGGAAGGCCATGGTGAAAGACTTCTGGTAAAAGAGTATACGGAATATAGCAGGGGTTCCCAACCCTTTTGTACCTGCGTACCACTTGACTTTTTAAGAAATTTTGGCGTACCACCACACTTAAATATTTTAATAAAGCTGTAATATTCTCTTAGAAAAGTATTGAAAGGCTTGTTGAATTAAATTCCCGAGAAAACTTCATATTTAATGGTTAGATATTTGTTTATTTATAACATGCTTATAATAAAGGAGAAATGAAAAAATTAAAATGGTATTAATTTACAGTTTTATTTATTACCTATGGGTCTAAAAACATGCAGATAAAAAATAGTACAATCTCATCAAAAAATTAATCATCATGCAAAATATACTTTCATAGTCTGTAGTGCGAAACTTGTTGTTTGTTTATGATTAAAATATCAGCATTAGGAGAAATGGAACTTATCATTAAAAATAGCGGAGCTTGCCGGAAGATCAAAAGGTACTAGTTACATCCGAGCCAGAAGTTAGATTTCTCTTTGGAATAATGCCAATGTTTAAAATAATGAGTAATATATTTGCTTGCTCACTACTCATGCCTACAGAAGACATTAATAGCATGATGTTGCTGACATTACTCACCCGTACCCCCAAAAAATTCCCACGTACCACCACCGGTTGGGAACCTCTGGAGTATAAGATATGATAAGGGGGCTAGGAAGTCCGGTCGGTACGGTGTTGGTCTTGCATACGAAAGTTCTTAGTGATTGCACATGAAATATGCTCCGTAAGTCACGATGCTTTTAAAAGTTGTTGATGTTGCCCTTGAAAAGGGCTGCCTACTAAGGTGTCTACTCGTACCTTGACCGTGAGTCTAAATTACTGCTCCTGTAGCCAATAACTCTCTTGCGGCTCTCTGGGGCTGAGGAGTCCAGTCGGTTAGGCACTCGCCTAGCATGCGAAAGATCCCAGGTTTAGGTCCGGGCATCGCCAAAACAACTGCCGACCTATAAACGGTCCGTGCAGCCAAAAATATCCGACAAATAATACCCAGAGTTGAAGGAGTGCAAGGTTAAATATCCTTCAAAGTACTAACGTTGCTTGCGATGTCTTCCTTAACGGTTGTGATGGGTGCCTATTCTGGTGGCAGCTCGTCACTTGACTGGGGTTCCAAAATACGATGCCCGTCGCCAATTAAACTCGTGTAGCTCTGGTGCGCCGATAATTCAAACCTAACCTAACCTCTTATAGCTCTAGAGCGACGCTAGTTCAACTTAACCCTAACTTTCTAAACCAGTGAAACATTGCTGCAGTCGCGTGATCTAGTCTTGTTTTCCAGACAAGAGTGAGTTCAGAGACATAACATAGAGTGGACTGCGCATTCATAGTAAAGCAGCTTAGGGATGGAAAACCAAAACCGGTTTTCAAAAAACCGGTGGTCCCGGTTTTGACTGAAAACTGGTTTTTTTGTATGAGGCCCTTTGGAACCGAAAACCGGTTTTTTAGGGAAAAACCGATGGAAAATGGAAAACCGGTTTTTTCTAAAAAACCGCCATCCCTTGCAGATTAGCATTATGTCCTAAACATCATAAATCGCCAAGAGGGGAAAGGTTGCTACATATGGCAACTTAACGCTACTGTTTCGTTACGAACTATTCCAAATTGTCGCAAGACCTGAATATCAGCTAGCAAACCGAAGTGGAATCTACCATCAATGCCCAAGTCACGTGGGTTTCTACCAATCACGGCAGCTTGAATTTTTTTTAATGTTTTTGCAGACGATTTTTTGAGCATTGTTGGTATTTTTCTCTTTTGGCTTTTATAATAAATATTTAATTACATTCTTTTAATCTCTGAGCATGTTAACAATCGTGAATGTTGTACTCTTAATTCAGTAACGTTTTGTGCAAGATGCCAAATGCTTGTGAATTCATAATTGTAAAGAGGGTATAAAAAAGGATTAGTCACACTTTCACGGGTAAAATTTATTTAGTTCTGCATACTTTTAGCAATTGTGTGTTCTTCCTAAACTATAATTTCTATCGAGGGAATTTATTCTAAAAGCTCTTTTATACTGAAGAATCATATTCATGATTAAATCAACGTTGTTAGAACTCTAACTATTAAAAATATTTTGGGCCAAGTCAATTAAATTAATGGTCTGAACATTGACAGCTTAGAAGTACTAGAATAATTTTTTTACAATTTGGTCAAAACGAAACCTGTTTTTGCAATCGTAGTTTTTGAGTTATTTATATTTAAAAAGTAGAGCATTTGTTGAATTTGGAATATATTGATGTGTTTTAGCAAGTTGATTTATTCCAGGTGAAGTAAAAGAAGCAACAATATTTCAACAAAAAAATTGATTTTTTTAAATCGGACCGTTAGAACGAAAGTTAAAGAGACGGCTGAAAATATTCACCAAGTCAATAACCAACTTATATTACAGCAACACTCTACAAAAACCTACTAATGTTCTTTTAAATTAATTTTTATAAAGTCCCCGTTTATAGAGTAAACGTAATTCAATTGTTCAAGTAATCTTAAATAGACGCACAAAATCAAAGAAATAATCTTAAGAGGATCTTAAAATACTAGCGATTCATCCTTGCTCCTTTCCAAGCTTCTTTATCATAACATTAGATTGTCGGCCTCTGTGTTCAGGTCGTTGTGGAAAAACTCGCCATAGATGCGAGCCAAACGCGACACAGTCATGTGACTGTGTAAGTTAGATGTTTAGGACACTTTAGGTTTGCCAATGCGCAGTCCCCTCTATGTTATGTCTCTGAGTGAGTAATTCATTTTTTCATAATGCACAGGATCAAATAGAATAGAGGTTTCTTTCGTTGCATAATTTTCACTTCTTCAACGCAGTGAAATGATGCTACTGGATCTTTGACAAATACACTACATTAAATGAAAACAAACATTCCATCGCGTGTTCTTTATGCCCATAAAATAAAACGCAAAAAAAACTCGGGTTAGGTGTAAGCGGGTGGATATATTACGTGACTGCGTTTCCCGATTTTCCAGTTTTCCCCGATCCCGTATTTGGGAATTCGGGAACAGGCGTTGTAGGGCAGCATATCGCTTTGCAAAGCCACGTTGAGGGAGAATGACTTGGGATATGTCGGTTTTAAGTGGTGCTGTAAATCAAATGCAATGTATTTCTGATGTGATTTCGGCGAATTTCTGGTTATCGTGGATTTTGTTCCAAGCATTCTCTTCGTCACAGATACATAGATATATTATAAGCATTTAAAATAAAAGCACGGTTTAAATTGAGCGACACGAATCCTTTTCAAAATCATTTATTAGAAAGCATTTTGAATTTGTGTTATCAGCACTATACACTCTTAAAACAAAAGAGTGAAATCCACTCCATTCATTATAGTGCATTTTCGACACTGGAAAGGAGTTAATATTAACTCAGACTGAGTTACAATCGCTCGTTTGTTTTAAGAGTGTAGGTTGCCGAATCACCATTACATCGTTTGGAATGTTTTTTTTCGAAGAAAAACCCCAAGAACCGAAATTTTTTTAGCAAAAATTAAAGATGTATACTGTGCATATTTGTTGGAGTTTTTATTTTTCGGATAATTTATAACTTAACGGTTTTTCAAGTTATGAGAAACGCAGGGTTCCCACGGTCCTTGAAATCCTTGAAAAGTGATTGAAAAAAACATCCCCATTGATTTTCAAGGTCTTGAAAGTGCTTAAAAGACATCATCCACCTTGAAAAGTCCTTAATTTTTTGGGATGACGAATTTATCTTTAAGTGTAGCAAATGTAAATTTTGGCTTCATTAAAAACACTTATTCAATGTGAATCGGTTCCTATTTTATATATTTTTTTGATTGTTTGTATAATCCAAGAAGGCAGAGCAAGTAATTTTAGGATGATTTTTTGATAACTAAATGGTTATTTTATAACACATATTTAAGTTCTTTTGAAAGTAAAGACCTCTTAGTCGCTTTCTAAATGAATTTTGAAAAACTGTCATGAAGTTTAGGTGTTGCATGTTCGAATATACAGTCCTTGAAAATGGAAAAACACATCCTTGAAAAGTCCTAAAATAGTCTTTGATTTTTTAACCAAAAAGTGTGGCAAACCTGGAAAAGTAAGACTAAAATACACAAGTGAACTACCTATCTGTTCCACTAAAAACTAATAAATGTTACGACGACCACATGTAGAAAACTCTCCACATTGTAGAAAGACGGTATGATGCTACACTAATCCATCCGACGCGACCAAAAAGTATTGCGATTAAGTAGTATTTTAACTTGGCAAAGCATCCATTCATGTATAAATGACATGCAGCCCTTATAAAATAAACGCGACACAACCAAAAAGCGCATTTGCTTTCGAAATAAACAATCCTAAGTGTTAGAATCTATCAACCAAGAATAGAAATTAAAAATTGTTGATTTTTGTGCAATAAGTAGTATAATTATGCTTTAATTCGGGACGACTTAAAATGTGGTTATGATTTGACAGGCGTCCACTGTATCAATGTTGTCGATAGTTTTTTTGAATTGAAAACAAAAAGAAAGGAAAAATAAACGAAAATATACAAGCGAAGTGCCTCACTATTCCACTCAACCAATAAATGTTACGACCACATGTAGAAAACTCTCCACAATGTAGAACGACGGTATAATGCTAAGCTAATCCATCCAAGGACCAACAAGAAATCCTTTAAAGTCGTCTCAACAATATGGAGGGGAATTAAATTCCGTGTCATTTCCACGAGGCTTTAAAATAATTAATAAATCCCACACATGGGGGGAAAGATTAATGCTGAGAAGGCTCAAGGTAATAATTAATTGAAAGTCTCAGACCCGGGTAGAGCTTAAGGGCAAGAGCACTATCATAGCCAGAGGAGACGGCAAGGGCTGAGTCTGCAGTCGTGGATTTGGCAAGCGTGTAAAACTGGTCTTTGGGTTTTTGGAGAATATTTATTATGTGCTTGGAGGGATATGCTTCGAGAATGTTCCGGGAGTTGATTTTAGTTTTAAATCTATACCGAAGGAGGATTTAAATGTTGTGGCATTATGAATAGTTGAGTCAGATTGTTGAGAAATTAACGGAAGAAGGAATTTTGACAGGGTGTTGCTTGTGAATTACGAAGCTCTTGCATGCGATGATGGAAAGGCTAGAAACTATGTTGTTTAGCGGGAGCATGTGTTATGCACTTCTGATATTTGAACTGCATATTTTATATTAAATAATTCCTAATTCGGCAAATTTTGAATAATTTTGCCACTGGATCTTATATTTGGTTCATTGTAAAATAAGTGTAGATTATTATTTGTGATTGGTTTTGAGTGAAAAAGAATGAAATGTTTTAATTTTACGTCATGCATAGTCTAAGAATTTTTCGAATATGTTTCTTAATTCGTTTTGAATTATATTTTTCAAAATAAAAGTTATTATAGGATTTACATTGACTCAAATACTTGATTCCATTAAGCCTTACTATTATATATTTTTTGATGTTAGACGGAACATGTCAAGAATAGGGTTGTTTCGCGTCGTCTATGGCAACAGCTCCAAAGTCATGTTTCCGTTTATCTGTAATTTTGTTTTGATATTCAAAAGGGGGGTTTTCTAAAATACTTTAGTTATTAGTATTTTAAAATGCCAAATTTTTGCGGTGTTGATGATTGTTCAAATCGGTTATTAAAGAAAGCTTGCATGGAATTAAAAGTTTCTTCTCGTCTATTTCCGCATCCTGATTCTAGATAAAAACAAGTTGCATGTGTTAAAGAACTTGGATGCAACTGAAAAGTACGTTCAATTTGAGAATATAATCAAAACAACCAATGTAATCGAAGTACAGTGAAAAATGAAAACAAGAGCGTTACATCAGCTGAAGCACATTCCCATTCGTATTGATATTGTGTAATACGCTTTTGTCCAAACTTGGTAAAAGAGGTTGGAGAGCCCAGTCAGTAGTTAGGCATTCGCCTAGCAAAAAGATGTACAGCTGTGGAAATAAAAAAGTACCCACTTGAGGTTATTTCATCCGTTAGTCACCCTATAGAATCGGACCTTTTTGAGACTGTGTACAATTAACATTCTGAGTTAATTGCCGATACAAAATTTGCATAAGGGGCCGTGTTCATATTAGAAATATTACGATCTTTGAAATTTCCAATAGCAACACCCAAATTTAATAATCTAGAAATGTTAAGCACTCTTGAAAACCCTTAAATCTAAGTTTTTGTTACATTTGGATGAATATTTAACGAGTTATTTAATCGAATCACTTGTGGACCTTTTGGGGACCATCTCTAAAATGACAAGCAAGCATGCATGCAAAGCAGTCTTTATTTATCAATTATACACGTAATCTTATACACAGTCCCCTAAAGGGTAATTAAAAAGAATTTTGTGATTTACTCAGCATATTATGAATAAAATTTTCTAAAAATTGGGATTTCGCTTAAGATTCTTGTCTTAAATTTATTTCTTTAAAAATATTAAGGGGTTTTACTCATATTTTTTTAAAAATTAATATAATAATTATTTTAAAATATAAAATTGCTTTAAATATCCAAATATTAAATGCATTTTGCTTGGGTTATTATAATTTCTTATCAGTAAAAAATTCGTTTCATTATCTTAATTATTTATAGATCGGGATAGTTTTTTTTATGTGCAACTCATTTAACATTATGGGACCTAAACTTTGCATGTCTCTATTTCCTCTAATAATGCTTAAGCTCTAACAAAATTTGGCATTTCGTATTAACATAGGTCAGAGATTTGAAATATGGATTCAAAAAGGGTTGTTGCTATTGGAAATTTTAAAGTTAGTAGCATTTTTAATATGAAGATGGCCCCTTATGCAAATTTTGTGTCATGCAATTAACTGAGAATGTTAATTGTTCACAATGTCAAAAAGGTCCGATTCTATAGGATGACTAACGGCCAAAATAATCACTAGTGGGTACTTTTTTATTTCCACAGCTGTACGGAAACGTGGAAAAAAAAAGTAACGTAAACGTGGAAATAAAAAAAGTACCCACTTGA
The DNA here is from genome assembly GCA_023701765.1 of Hylyphantes graminicola. Classification (NCBI taxonomy): domain Eukaryota; kingdom Metazoa; phylum Arthropoda; class Arachnida; order Araneae; family Linyphiidae; genus Hylyphantes; species Hylyphantes graminicola. The sequence goes on from CM043116.1 coordinate 11,328,810, forward strand.
GGTTATTTCCTCCGTTAGTCACCCTATAGAATCGGACCTTTTTGAGAATGTGAACAATTAACATTCTGAGTTAATTGCATGACACAAAATTTGCATAAGGGGCCATCTTCATATTAAAAATGCTACTAACTTTAAAATTTCCAATAGCAACAACCCTTTTTGAATCCATATTTCAAATCTCTGACCTATGTTAATACGAAATACCAAATTTTGTAAGTTTTTAAGCATTATTAGAGGAGTTAGAGACGTGCAAAGTTTAGGTCCCATAATGTTAAATGAGTTAATGAAACTATCCCGATCTATAAATAAATAAGATAATGAAACGAATTTTTTACTGAAAACAAATTATAATAACCCAAACAAAATGCATTCAATATTGGGGTATTTAAAACAATTTTTATATTTTTAAATAATTATTATATTAATTTTTAAAAAAAATATGCATGGAAACCCCCTAATATTTGTAAAGAAATAAATGTAAGACAAAAAGATTAAGCGAAATCCCAATTTTTAAAACATTTTATTCATAACTTGCCGAGTAAATCACAAAATACTTTTTAATTACCCTTTAGGGGACTGTGTGTAAGATTACGTGTGTAATTGATAAATAAAGACGGCTTTGCATGCATGCATGCTTGCTTGTCATTTTAGAGATGTTCCCCAAAAGGTTCACAAGTGATTCGATTGAATAACTCGTAAAATATTTATCCAAATGTAACACAAACTTAGATTTAAGGGTTTTCAAGTGTGCTTAACATTTCAAAGTTATTAAAAGTGGGTGTTGCTTTTGGAAATTTCAAAGATAGTAATATTTTTAATATGAAGACGGCCCCTTATGCAAATTTTGTATCGGCAATTAACTCAGAATGTTAATTGTACACAGTCTCAAAAAGGTCCGATTCTTGTTCACAGTCTCAAAAGGGTAACTAACGGACGAAATAACCTCAAGTGGGTACTTTTTTATTTCCACAGCTGTACCAGGTTCTTCTCCGGGTATCGCCAAAAATAACAGCCGACCTATAAACGGCCCATGTAGTAAAATGTCCGACGAATAATACTCCGTGTAAGGGAGTGCACGTTAAATATCCTTCAAAGTGCTAACGCTGCTTGCGATGTCGCCCTTAACGGTTGCATTGGGTACATATTCAGGTGTCAGCTCGTCACTTGACTGTGGTTCTAAATAACGACGCCCGTGGCCTTTAGCCCTCAAGTATCTCTAGTGTGACGATATTTCAGAGCTAACCATACTTGGTGAAATTAGAATTCTTCTTAAACTGAATTTCATAATACAACCGTCTCTATGATTTGTCCAATTAAACTTATTTTTATGAGATTTTTTTCCAGAGTCTTCTCCATTTGACGTTTTTCTACGAGTTAAAAAATCGAATTAGTAAATTCACAAAATAAAATAATAAATTTGTATTTGTTTGACAGGTGCTTAACTGAGTCATTCATTTGGAAACCAGTCTTTAAGAAATGTTGCTTGGTAGTTACGAGTTTCAAACCATTACAGAAGGTAAAAAACTGGCCTAAAACCTTCTTAAATTAATTTTATTCCCTGTATATTGTTTGATTTATTCTACAACAGTTTTCTTTCACGACGAAAATTACTTATTACCCGTTTAGCCAGCAACATATTTGACAGCAAAAAAACCCTCTATACCAACGAATAAATGTTAAAGTTAAATATCACAAATACAAGAACACTAAAAAATAAACATGCTCTCCGAATCATCAAAACTAAAACACGTATAATATTTTCGAGAAAAACAATAGTTAAAGTTGATAGTGCTTTCAAAAAGAAAATAACAAATCTTGGCGAAATTCCAATCCGAAACCTCGCCAGCTGTTGCCGCATTTCAAATTATGTATCCAATGCTTGGGGACTGGAACACGCTGGAAATTACCGCCCATTTGCCTCAAAGAGGTAATTTCGATTTATTTTTTCGGTGTTCATCGCTTTTTTAAAAACTTTTTTGTTAGTCTTTGCGTCCTTTTTAACAGGGAACAACTAGTTGTTGAGGTTTTTACCGCCAAGTTTCTGATTTCGTCGCCAAATTGAAAGAACGACCTATTTTGTCTCACGCAAAATGGCGTTGGCATGCTCAGTAACAAAATGTAACGAGACACAGCATAATTTATCGCTAAATGTGAGCGATAAAGTTCGAAAATATTTTTAAAAGGAGTCAAAAACCAGCGTTAAAGATAAAGGTGAAGCTAAATAGTTGTCTCCAGATAACCCCGTACCGGTCACGTTTTCTCAATATGGAACAGTCCATCCATTATATTATAGATCATTGGGCAGAGCCAATTGCCAGGGCTTACACTTACCACAGCGAAAAACCACTGTATCGAAGCAAAGGACTTCGATTATAAACATTCAAATTAAAACTATGGGTGCATAACAGTATAAGTCTTTGAATTACCACTTGTGGCGGCCACCACACACGCAACCTCAGTATGCCATCAACAACTAGGTGGCGCTGATTTACCGCCCATGTTCCTACCGCTATTCCAGATTACAAAGTTAATGGTAGTACATGAGCCCAGATAACTCATCTCCACGTTGAGGATCCTTCTGGCAAACAATGGATTATAGAAGTCGCTCTGATCAACAAATAAATACATTAAAAATGCTATTTATATACCCTATAAGGTAATTTCCATATTTTTTAAAAACATAAAAGCTTATGGCAGGTACAGTTTGCTCATACGAGGTTTTCTCATCCTTATTGAGACTTTCAATCCCTTTTGAAGATTCGTGTATCAAATTTTAAGTCTGTAGCTCTTTTAGTTTGAGCTGTTGAGTGGTTTGAAACAGAAAGAGTGACAGATAGTCGGACAGACGGACCGTTATACAATAACCACTTTTTAGAATATGCACCTTCCAAGACGTGTAGAAAACACAAAATCTCCATTTTAGATTTTCAACTACTTCATCATATATTCATTAACTTTTATTTGATATTCAGTATTTTACAAAACTAACATGTCAATCGTTTTAAGATCTGTCTATGGACAGGGAGCGTGGAATCAAATTTTTAGGCTTGCACCACAAATGAAGAGTACAGGGGAAAAACAGCTTGATTTCTTTATAGTCTTTCAGTAATTGTGCCTGCTTGGCAGACATTAGCGACCGGAAACCGGTTTTTCTTTCAGTTCATCATTCGCGGTACAAACGTGTGACTCGCATCCACTGATCACTGGCGTGAATCAGGGCTTCCGAGAAAGAAACAAAGCGAATAACCGGTTTATTTACACCAGTTTAGGCGATTTCTCGCTATCTTCCTAAAAGAGGCTATTAAGGGGTCATAGGAGTCCTAAAAATGTGCAAAAAAGGTCCTACAAAGCATAGTTTGATCTTTCATGTAATTTTTGAACTACTCAATATATAAGCATAATTTTTTATGTAATTCTACACGATTTATTTAATATAAAACAAATTTTAAAATTTATGAAACTTTAGCCAAAACTAAAATAAATGATATTAAACATAAAGCTATTTGAACACATTGGGATTAGTCTTGCGCGGCAAATTTTGAGGTCAAAATTGAAAAAATGAAAAAGAAAATGACTTTAGATTGTACAAATATGTACAAACAAAGACTTATACCTAAATTCTCAGCTCAATTGTTATTAGAAATTATTTAAAAAAATTTAATCAAAATTTTAAAAAAAATATTAATTTTGTTTATTTTGTATTGCATGTATTTTGTATTGTTATAATTTTGTATTGCATGTTCAGGCAATAAATGTGTAGTTAACCTATAAGTTCTAGAGCTGCACATTAGGTCTTTATTTTCTCGCCAAATAAGTTGCCAATCCCGCCAAATTATAATAAAAACTCCCCAAATGGGCAAATTGTTTGTTAAGCCTATTACTGAACAATGATGGTTAATAAAGGTCATCGCACGAGCTGCATATTAGGGTTTTATGTCTTTACTTTTTCGCCAAATACGTTGCTAATCTCGCCAATTCATTGATTAAAACTCGCCAAATGAGCAAAATGTTTGTTAAGCTATTACTGAACTATGATGGTTAATAAAGGCCACCGCACTATTGCTGCATATAAGGGTATTATGTCTTTATTGTTTCGCCAAATATGTTGCCAATCTCGCCAAATTATTTACTAAAACTCGCCGAATGGGCAAAATGTTTTTTAAAATAATTTATAAGCTGGTTGGATATGCTAAGGTCGTTGTGTTAGAGCTGTATAATGGGTGTGTTTGTAGCTATATCTATTTTCTCGCCAAATTATTTCCCAAAACGAGCCAAAAGAGTTAAAAGGTTTTATGTATTTATGAGGGAATTGTGATGACATTTATGAGTGAATTTTACAGCGTATTTTTGATTTTAGAATATTAGGGCAATGAATTGAGATTTTTTACTTGAAACGAGTGGGAAGAGAATATCTTAAGTTTCTGATTTTATAACAGGTTATATGGTACACGTACTTGGATCGATTTGATATTTATTTAATCCGTGCGAAGTACGGGTATAAATTTGCTAGTATTAAATAAATCTTGTAGAATTACGTATAAAAATTTTACTTATACATTGAGTAGTTAAAAAATTATATGAAAGATCAAACTATGCTTTGTAGTACCTTCTTTGCACATTTTTAAGACTCCTATGACCCCTTAAGGAAAGCCTTCTACGAAATAAAGCGGCTCTTCCCGTGTACTCTTTAAATGTAATTTAGGCAAAATTACCTTTGTGTTGGCTTCGAATTGGATGCTTGGCGAAAAAAGCCCCACTAACTGGAAGTTCCGCCTTTTTTTACTCTTCAGTTCTCTGGCGGTTTCTACTTCGTGTCACTATTAAGTATCGTGCTTGTGAATGTCGCCAAGATAAATTGGGTGGAATGGCAATCTGATGTCGTTTTCATTAAAGTAAAGGTAGATATTAGGTTTGGTGTGTTTGTTTTCTGATGTTCTTGAGTTAAGATAAATAATTTGGTTTATGGACGTACGTTTGACTACTTTAAGACGATTAAAAAAAATTGATCTTTAATATTTTTATCGTCATAAAAATCGCGTAAAAGAATGGTACACGGTTCATGTCTTTAATGGTGGCTCTATTAAATGGAGAGTACAAGGGAAAAACCGCTTTATTTCGTAGAAGGCTCTCCTTAATAGCCTCTTTGGGGATGATAGCGGGAAATCGCCCAACCTGGTGAAAAGAAACCGGTTACTCCCTTTGTTTATCTTTCGCTGAAACCCTAAATCATGCCAGAAATCAGTGAAACGAGTCGCACGTTTGTACCGCGAATGAAGAACCAAAAGAAATACAGGTTTCCGGTCGCTAACGTCCGCCAAGCAGAAACAACTACGGAAAGATCCTAAAGAAATCAAGCGGTTCTTCCCGTGTACTCTTCAAATACTACAATTAAGTACTACGTTGAGTGTATAAAAAAAACCTCTCTCTTGGATGCATGTTTGACTGCTTAAAATTAAACAAAAGTAAATGTTAATTTTTTTGCTTGTTATAAAAATAGTGTATCAGGATTGTAAAAGATTCTTGTCTTCAGCAGTGGCGGGATTAAACGCTACCAATTAAAAATTTAAATTATTAGGGTAGACTGACCAGTGAGTGAACAGGCCCCAGTGAATGAACAGTTGGTAAATACATTTAAAAAATAAGGATTGAAAATAATTCCACTGGATGGATTGGCAACACTGACTTCCTCCCATCTAGTAGGAAGCTATCTGACATATGATTGGTTGTCCTGGTCACATGACCTTTTTTTAAAAAAAATGCCAGTTTGTTGTTATCTGTGCAGCACCTTGTTTCTCTATTGAAGTAATAAGGCAAGTTTTCTGCCATCACCTCTTTTGATTATAATTAATGGTTCTTATTAGTTTTTTTCACTAATTATATTAAGGATACACTGAATATGCATATTTAAGCAATGATTCTGATTGTTTCAAACATTATAGCATGAGTAGATTGTGAGTACAAGGGTGTTCAATAACTGGCTAGGCAAATTGTGATAAAGCCAATGAATGCACACATGTTCATTAACTGGGATTTGTCTGTGTTGCAGAAAATCAAAGCAAAATACAATTTTTCTAACTTCTTTAGCCATTTTATGCAATAAAACTCCAGTGAATAAATAAAAAACACCTCCTAACCAGTGACTGAACACACATGTTCATTCACGGGTAGTAACACTTTAGGCTAGTTCCAGTGAATGAACAATTTATGATTTTGTAATGTCTAGCATAGCTTATATTTTTAAGGAAGTTATTTTATTGTAATCTATGTATGAATATAACGAATATGTTGCAAACTGTTTTTATCCATGGCTGATTGAAAATGGTATCAAATTTCCCATTTTATTCTTTCTGGATGGTCACAAATCTCACATTAGCCTGGAATTGAGCAAATTTTGCTCAGAGAAGCGAATCCTTCTCTTCAGTTTTCTACTAAATGCGCGACTAACATACTTCAGCCTTGTGATGTAGGAGTATTCCACCCATTAAAAGCATCATGGAGAGCTTGTGTCAGACGTTGGAAGCAGAAATATGGTGGTTCAAAAACTATAAGTAAATTTAATTTTACTCCAATTTTCAAAGAAGCTTTTGATGCATCAGTTGATGCCATCAAAATTCAGGAAGCTTTCAAGAAAAGTGGCATTTTCCCATTTAATGTATAAAATGTAGACTAAACAAATGTATGCAGCACAGACACCAAGAGTTGAAGAGTAAGAAAGATCATGAAGAAAGAGCATGCTCTAAAAAAGAAGCGAGCTATTTCTTCAAACACTTGAGTCTGAACTTCCTCCAGACATGTTGAAGTCTTTTAATGAAACCTTCAATGCTGAGTCCAACATGTCAAACATCCGAGAACCTGTACTTTTTTCTATATGGAAAAAATTAGTACCGAAAATATATAATCATACAGTTGCGCTAAATCCTACTGAAGTTGAAGCAAGGGACAATGATAATGAGGGAATACTAGACATTGATTTCGAGAGGGATCCTTATGCGTTGTTGACTAAAGTAACATCACATCTCATGATTAAGAATTAAATTTCGGAGCAATGCACAAGCAAAACACCAAGCTCCGCTGGAGGCGTGTTATTCAACCAAGGTATGGAGCAATCTGACATGGAATCTATTGAACCTCTTCCATGTAGGCCTAGTTCACCTGGCCCTTCAAAATCAAGTGCTCCTGAGCATCCCTCGGTGGAAACATCTAAAAGTATTACTGGAACACCAGAAGAAATTTGGAAAGATCATTTACATTGGCCTAATATTGAACAAAAAAATTTTAAAAAGAAAAACGAAAAAGTTCCCCTTTGTAGGAGCATCACTGAAGTGGCAAAAATTGAAAGAGGCTGCAGAGAAGAAAGCAAAAATAGGAAACGAATAGAAAGAACATCTAAAAAAGAAAAGGCTGAAGAAGCAAAAGATATAAAAAAACAAGAAAAATATGAAAACAAATTGAAAAGGCTGAGACATCCATGGGCGGATCCAGAAGACGAAATTTAATTCTTAATAAAATATCAAAGTTATTTTATAATTTAGATTCACAACAAAGAAATCGACACAATAATAAATGTTTCAATAGAAAGTACAGTTTTAAATATACTTTTTTAAAAAAATGTTTTGTTCGGAGAAGATAAACTGTTTTACGTTTTTAAATTTAAATCAATTTTTTATTATTTGAATTTAATTTGTTTTATGTACAAGTAACATAAACGTTTTAAACTAATAAATTAATTAAAAACTAAATAGGTGTATTTTTTTAAAGAATTTTTTATTATGCATTTTACGTTAGAAATTTTTTTAGAATAGAGCAGAGGGGATAACAAGATAGTCACTCTCTCGAAAATTTACTTTGTAAGGTGTAAAAAATATATAGTTTACTAAATTTACGTAAAATAAAAATATATAAAAAGCACCAGCTTCAGCACCTACTACACCAAAAAAAAGCATAATTAAAAAGACTAATTGGAGAAAGGGCTAGTTCTGACTAGGGTACCTTCAATACACTGTGTGCTGTTCAGGGTAACGACAAGGAGCTTAGCAGGTGAGCCATGCTAAAATCGTTATCGCTCAGCCAAACTCGCCAATAAAACAAAACTAGTTATTTTTCCAGTTTTACACATATAAACATTATGTTGTTGCTTAGTTTGGAAGAAATAAGAATGTTTTCAACTTTCAAGTAAGCAATGACTTTGATTTGCGGTTTGTTTACGTTACCCCGCCAACTATTGTTCCGCCAACGCATGCCAAAGACATGCCAAATACCGTCTGTTAGCTTCGACATTAAAAATGGCATTTTCTGGTAGTATAATGATAAAAAATACTATTTTTAGAAATCTAATAGTCCACATGATGTTTAATTTACAATACAAAGATTAAAAAGTAAAGCTTTATACCTTTTTTCCGAGTTTAAACAGCTTTTTTATTCCATAGCAATGACACACGCCGGTATTAAAACATGGATTACAGCTTTACCGTTAAGAATTTTAATCCAAAAAAGAATAAATATTGAAGAATATAGATCATTAAAAACAAAATCAATAACAAATAGTGGTTACGTTCCTTTGATTATATCGTTTAGATGCGATTTATTAGAGCTTCGCTGAGTCACCGTGTAATGTCTACGGGGAAAAAAATAACAGCGCCGTATCTCTGGAGCATGGCTATGCTCCAGCCAATCAGGTGAGAGCATCATGTCGCAACCCTCATACGCAGATATTCCAGTAACCCTAGTTCTGACGCACGGAAATCTTTCTTTTAACATTATAACGTTATCAAAACAAAAAAATATTTTAAGTTTTTCTATAATTTGATTTGAATAGTCCGGTTTCATTGACTGGATATTTTTGTGTTTATTCACTGGTAAGAACTGTTCATTCACTTGGCTTTTGTACCACTTTTTATTTGGACTCCCAAAAGACCCAAAGCAATGTAATATTAAGTCACCTCCTTTTTTTTGTAGAATGTACATATAATGACAGATGTGTTGACATTGTCATACACCCAGAATTTACATGTCCTGAAAATGTATGAATTTTCTTAAAACAAATTGTCCTTAAACGTTCATTCACTGGTTAGTCTACCCTAGTTATTTTATTTATTCTTGGAATGAAAAAAAAAACTTGAAAAAAACTTGAATAATCTCATCCTAGGTGATGGTATAAATTTCTGTAATATGCTAAATTATAAATTAGTCCTAATGTAGGACACAAATAATTAACGAAAAGTAAATGTTTTGAAAATAAGTAAAATTTTTTTACACGCCAAGTTTATAAAAAAAGTCAAGAAAAAAAAAGTCAAGCAAATATTGATAACTGCGAGAGCCTGAACATCAAAAAATCATAAGCAATCTTTCTTTTACCAAAAAAGTATATTTTATGTTACTTTTTGTCTGTCTCTCCGTACTCTATACACTCCAGTGAGCTTTGAAAAATGCTATTCTAATTTGTTGTAGACATTTTGAAATGCAACAAAAAATCAGTTATTGAGACAGCAATGCGATTTATTTCTTTATACAAATATCAAATGCCCTTGAGACACATATCTAAATTTCAATGACTTTCGCAATATTTACTCATATTAAGAATATAAACTTTATTGATTCACCCTAATCTCCAAATATTTACCATTACTAATATTTATTGCAAACGCAAACTATTACTTTCTTCCTCAATGCAAACCACATAAAAATATTTAATCATATTTATTTAAGAAATTTCCCTGAAGCGACGACCCGTTTTAATGGCATTTTATTTTAATTCAATTTCTCACTCTTCATCTCGAGACACTCTATTTAGTAGGGGGGAGGAGCTGCTACTAATGAAATATTTATCGTTACCAATTGTCATTTAAGGATAGCCTCTTTCAATATTCATCTGCGTTTGGTAATAAATATCTCCCTTCCCTTGAGGCGTTTATTGTAGGGAGGTTATGGCGAGATTGGCACGTGCTCTGGCGATAAAGTAAAATGAAGCAGCTTGAAGGTTCGTATCTAGGTATAAGGTTGAGGTGTCATGCCACGGTTACTCTCATGGGTTCCGTTGTCTTAGGCATTCTTTAACCTCTTAAGAACCGAACAAAATCTTATACGTGTATTCTTAATCTAAACATGCGTTTCATACAAATATAAGCTAAAAAGTTTGTATTTCAAAGATTTGAAAAAAAAATGTTGAAAAGTTACTTAGGAACAAGCGTTAGTGCTATAAATGCAACAATAAAGGCCGTATCACTTTTGTAGTTATCATTTTGACATTGATTTTAATGCAAAATGCCTTTAAAATTAATTACTAAAATAACTTTTAAAATAATTTTTTAAAACTTTCAACTTTTTTAAGAACTCTAAATATCGTATTGACCCTCGTTCAACTTCATTTTTTTATAGAAATAATTGACTAATACCTTTAATCAAAGCCTGAAAACTGATATTTGGATCTTCTATCAGTATTGTGTTGGATGCCAAATCAGGTGTTTTCTCGACACTTGACCGTGATTCAAAATTAAGGCAACTGTCTGGAAACTATAGGTTCTGTTGGCTGTAGTACTCGATATTAATTGAAAACAGGTAGCGATACTTCCAATTGCCTTTGTATCTCTATTTGCGACGTTAATTCAGGTTAATCCAACTGACAAGAGGTGGGCCCTCTATTCATTTGAGAAATTGGTTTCCAAATAGATGTAATAGGGTACAATATACATATAATCGTTCTATTGACGTTAGTGAAGTCAATACCTACTTGTACAGCTGATCAAGCCTAAATCAAGCGCATACTGAAATGTTAAGGAATAAGTTGACCTGAATTGCAGTCAAACATCAATCTTTACCAAGTTTGAATAATCAAATGATTGCCTAGCTCTAGGCATGCGATCTTAATTGATAACAGAATGTGATACTTTCTTTAACATGTTCGAAAAGCTTTGGGTTGGGTCAATAGAATAGATCCTTGTCTTTATGATAGCTATCGGGATAGGCCCAAAGAGCCTCATTGGCGAATCGTTTATGTAGTTGGTTTTGGCGCGGCAGCATAGACATCTCATTCAAGCCTCCACCGTTTATTCAAGTGGTTATTTTTCTTTTGTGTATAAATACGGGGAAGGTGATGAAGCGGGAATATGACGCGTCGATTACTTTGAGTTAATGAAAATGTCCGGGTTCGAGGGGTTTTGGGCAAGAGAGAAGTTAACTATAGGTGTACATTATACCTGAGAGTTCAGTTGCCAAGGAGTTTTCCTTAAGACCTTTATAGAAATGAACAGGATCTTAGTTAAGTAGTGTTTACCGAGTTTTTTTCTCTAATACTGTTGCAATATTGGAGGTCAAGCCTTTGCAGATATTCCCCAGAACTTAGAGCCATTTTTTTGTGTCATCATCAAGGTGACTCTCGCTACCACTGTTAACGCCCAGATTACAATGAATCTGAGCTCTCTGGGGATGTTAAAGTATGCCGAGATTTAATATTGATGAGAGAACCCAGGCTAAATAGGCCCTCCAGGGATCTTTTAAATGCCACATAATCGTATGACATGCGTGCCCCAGATTTTTCCCATCTAGAAAATCCGACGACTCAGACGGGGCTCGAACCCTCGAACTTGGGCTTACGAGTAGGACACGTAACTAAGACTAATGATAAAGCGAATATATTTCTGCGTCCTTTTCACATTTTCTATCATTGTTCATGAGAGCTGTTCATTCATCGCTCCTATTACTCATCGAGAGTGTCTAAAAATTATGTTGTCATGTCGTCCATTTTGAGCTAACATCCATAGAGTCTGTAGAGCAAAAATTGCACTCTTCTTGCCTACAATAAAATCAACTAAAAGCAACAAATTCTCTATTGTCGTTTTTATTACATACTTAAATTCTATTAACCATTCACCTAATCTATATTCGGAAATTTCACTCTCGATTGTCGGGAGCATATTTAGTCCATTTCGCAAATTTTATATTTTTAGAATAACAAAAAAAGTTGCGACTAAAAATGTTTTAGAGACGGTCTTAAGGACATTTCTAATTGAAAGGAGAAGGTACATTATGAATTGAAATTAATAAATCATAAAATTGGAAAATTTAAGATTAATGTAAAAACGACTGTACAATATAAAAATACGACGCCCGTCGCCAATAGCCCTAGTGCGAAGATAATTCAAGCTAAACTAACGCACAATCTGCGGAAAAAGTCTGGTTTTACGCTAAGAGGGTTATGAATTATACTACCCTGCAAAACTTCACTTTTATTGGTAAAAGCACAACATAACAAAGCAAAACTCGTTTCTTCTGTACCATTATAAGCTGATCTCGCATTGTCTCTGTTGAAGCAAAACTAACATTCATATACTAAACAAACTACACAGAAAAATCATCCAGGATTCGAACCCGGAATCTAATGGTTCGTAGGTGGAGAGTTATCCGTAGCACCATTGGTCATCGTCAACCTATGTGCAAATCACTCTATTATAATTGTTTTAGTAAATAAAGAATACAATTAGAAACAGATAGACAGACTGGACGATTATAATGCCTTCCAATTTTTACGTTGCAAACGTGTGAAAGCAAAAAACTTTTGAGACTGTCAGGATTTAAACCTAGATTCTCCCAATCCGTAGTCGGGCGCGTTATCCGTTGCGTTACAGGCCTTTGTCATTTACGTGCAAATTGTATATTTAATTCTAATTGTTCTTCAAAATCGTAATAGAATTAAAAATTGTTGAAACTTTGTCGGGATTGGAGCTGGAATCTTCCAATTCGAAGTCGGGAGTGGTACTGCTACGCCACAGACACTCGCCATTTACTTTCAAATTATACACTTTATTTCTAAACTGTTTGCTAAATTATTTATGAATTAAAAATTGTTGGGCCTTTGTCGAGCAAGAAGTCAGGAGCGTTATCCGTTCCCCAAGAACTCCCATTCACTTACGTGCAAATTATACACTTACTTCTAATTATTTTGCTAAATCATAATCAATTAAAAAACGTATAGCCCCCGCCAGGATTTGAACCTGGAGCATCCTGATTCGAAGTCAGGCGGCGAGATATCCGTTGTGTCAAATACTGACTTGGCGGAAGTAGTTTGATCTAACCAATCACCAAAAACTTGCAACTTTCCTAAATGAAGGCTGGTCACAAGGGGCTAACCAGGTAGCCAGAAGGTCCCGCGATCGAATCCCTGTATATGGGCTAGCCCATTTGTGTTGCGTGTAGGTGATATTTAAATGCTGTTAATGAACATTGCAATCCTTCCTTTAACGGTTACAATATCCCCCTATTTAATAAACTGTAAATATATTTTTTAACATATATATATATATATATATATATATATATATATATATACTTTACACCGCATGTGTCAATTCAGGAAAAATATATAATGATCTTGTTTTATCCCTAGTTCTTTGGGATCTAAAAATCCCTAAAAGTAAACAAAAAATTAAGCTGGGAAAATTCATTTCAGTCTTTAGATAACAAACATTTAAGATGTACCAATAGTAATAAAACTTGTGTATAAAATACTGCTGACGTATTATCAAATAATTAAACAACTTTTAAATGCTAAACTATATCGTGTTTTATACTTTCTATGTTTTTATTAGTAACTTATATAAAAGAATCGTTAAATTATTTCTTGAAAATAAAGCATATAGAATTATATGTTTTACACTCTACTTGTAACAAAAATATTAATTTCACACTCCTTATGATACACTTGAGCCTAATATAAATTTTTAATCAATATCTTTATTTTTTAAGAAGTTAATGTCTACAAAATATTTATCATATGGCCAATTTAAATATGGCTTGAATTTTTATTACATTTATAATAGTTATGCACTGATAGTATTAGTCAAGATATTTGCTGGACTTTAAAGTTTCTTCCCTAGAGAGATTTTATATTTAGTTCAACGCATACCTTTTTAGAAAAAGTTTTTTTTAAAATAATATACTTATGATATACGATAGTATAAAAATAACATAAACTATAAGAAAGATAATCCTTTATTATAACTAATTTAGTACAATGTGCCAAAATGTTCAGAATCACACGATTAAAGTCAAATCCAATATAAGATGCGTCACGGTCGGGTAAGTGTCATTATCAGTAACTTTTGGAGTCATTAAGAGCTTCTTGATGTAATATTACTCTTCTAAGGGTATTATGAAGTGTCTTTATATCAGGAGCTTCCGAAAGATGTAGGGTGGATCTCCTTGAAACGGGTTATACATCTGTCGAAGTATCAAGGGATTCCGAAAGATGTAGGGTGGACCTCCTTGAAACGGGTTATACATCTGTCGAAGTATCAAGGGATTCCGAAAGATGTATGGTGGACCTCCTTGAAACGGGTTACACATCTGTCGAAGTATCAAGGGATTCCAAAGGATGTATGGTGGACCTCCTTGAAACGGGTTATACATCGGTCGAAGTATCAAGGGCTTCCGAAAGATGTAGGGTGGATCTCCTTGAATCAGTAAATTCAAAAGTCAAAACATCGAGAGCTGCAAAAAGGTGTAAAATGGCCTCTCGGAACAGTTCACTGGTGTCGTAGTGACGGAGCTTGCAGACAGATGGATATTCAGCTCCTTATGAAATCTGCTGTAATGGTTGTCACAAATATTTTGTTTGAACGGCAAGATGATGAGCCGTTGATAGAAAAATAAGCCCAAAGAAACATCAGCGGCGGGTCAATACCAGGACTGCCCAAACACCGCGATCACTCCCTCCTTATTCGGCTAAGGAGAAAGTATCCCGATGCCAGAAACAGCCCTGATACCGATCCGCCGCTGATACCTCTCTGGGCAACGACTATTGACTGTGTTTGGATCCTAAGATAGAAAGATGGTAACTCTATATGATACCAATAAGATGTTACACAGTTTCAGTTTTGCTTGTCGTAAATACTTTGAGACCCTCTATAGATGATGAGTTGGTCTTCATTTAGATTCATATTAGTCCTCACAAGTTGAATGGTACTTGAGATGTTATAGTAGTTCCTCGGATGTTCTTGAGGACTAGCTGTCACTTGTATACTAGTCTTTAGTCGTTGAGAGGTCCGTGGGATGTTACAGTGCCTCTGATTTTGATGAGGTGGACCTTATATTTCGAATTCCATATCTTCGGAATACGTCTCTTCTCTCTCATGCCTACGCTTTAAGAAGAATCTGTAGCTTATGTGTTCGATTTTGGGGCATTCAAATCTGGAATGAGTTACCATAAGTTCAAAAAACTTGCATTTATAATGAAATATATGAATATAATGGAATAATTATCTTATTATTACTTTAAGATTACCCTTATTTTAAGCTTATTTTCCTTATTTTTAAATTTGAAAGAACTGCACAGATTGTCATAATACAAATTATGAACTTAGTTTTAATTGTCCACGTTTAGTTTTTTTGTTAGAAAGGCAGGATATCAGATACTAAATTTATACTTTTTTCTATGTCGGCTGATCCATTTTTTTTAAAAACTCCAAGAATATTATATTAGCAGGAAAGTAGACTATTCCAAAACTTTTTATTATCTTTTTTAAACTTTATATTAAAGACTTCGAATAGTTTTTATTTAAGCGACCTTGGCTTGTATCCAAATGCATCAGACATTTATTAAAAAATTGATATTAATACATTGATATTTTAAATATTGTATATATGTATTACAATATTTTTAATCTATTTTTAATCAATAATTTTTTAAAAAGTATTTTGAAGCATACCTTTGAGTTGGTAAAACTTCTTCTTTACGAATTTCACTTTCAGAAGCACTTGTCATTCTGTAATTGGAATACCATTCCATTATTTTTGGATCCCCATTGTTCAAAAGTTGTTTCCTTGCTTGATACCCTCTAAAGGCTGCCTGGATTTTGATGGCAGCTACATTCTTAGTGTAGTTGGGGTCTACGATCTTTGAATCCTATAAAAGAATCTCATATTTAAAGCATTGAACTAACTTTTTTAAGTTAAGAAATATAACAGGAGAATCATCCACAATTTAATAGGACAAATTGTGATAAATTATGTCCGACTAATTTTTTACTATTAACAGAACAGATCAAACTTAAAAAGTCTGGTAATTCCATACATAAAAAAATTAAATAAATATAATCTAAAACCATTCAAAATATCATTTGGAAATTTTGAAAATCAAATTAACAAGATCCATTTTTGTTTAAGTATATTATGACGTATTTAAAGGAATGACATTTTTAGATATATTAAACACCCATACCTATTTTTACTACTAAAATATTCGTAAGCAACGTAAATAACATTTAAATTACGACATAAGACTTTTTAAATTATTGTAAATACAAGTCAATTAGATAAACTTTCAAAATATTCTTTACTGCAATTGCGATATTTTTTGTCATTTTTTATAATACTATTTTCTCAATAGTATCAATTTTATAAGACTTAATAACTACATATCAACATTGAACATTAAAATTGTTTTTATTAAATAATTTTTTTAAACTGGTATTTTAAACTTAGATTAATTCATGGAAATTCAATTTGTTCGGAACTCGCATGCATTAATTTCTTTGTTTTCATTACATTAAGTAAATTGTAGTAATCAATGGTTGGATTCTAAATAGTTCTTTTACTTTTGAAATTACAGTTTTAAAATGAACATGGCTGGTGATAATTAAATAATTATAGTCTTAAAATAAAATAATACGATGAGATACTTTTGACCATTATTTAAAAACAATTTAAATTGAAAATAAAAATTTCATTGTGTCTTACCCATAAGGCAAGGAACTTGTCTTTCAGAAGCAGAGTTCTCTGAGGAGATGTCAAGTGGCAGAAAAGGTGCTCTTGGTTGACGGCCGTCGCACACAGATAACTGGAATAAAATAATAAATTTAAAACTTGTCCCTAAATAATTTAATAATAAATAAAAGTTACAATTTATTGCTCTATATTTATACATATTTTTAAGGTAATCTCTCTATAAAGGGTCTTGTAACTAGATCTAAAAGCGAACTGTGTTACGAAATCAATTTCAATGATAAAAGCAATTTTGCTTACGCTTTACACAAAGGAAATGTTTAGAATTATTTCTCATCAAATAAAGAGGTACATTATAATTTTGAAGAAATATACATTTTTTTCTTTTGCTTAACAGTCAAGTATTTTACGAATTATTACATTAAAACTGGGCTTTTTACTGGATACCTGGGTGAAAATTTTGTAGATGTAATTTATCCAGTAACTCAAAAGTAAAATAATTTAAAACATACTTTAACATTTTATAAATAAAGCATCTATTTTTCAAGCTTTTACTTCTTCACGTATCCTATTTTTAATACATTACTTTCGAGTATTATAAAGTTGGAAATTTAAAAATTAAACTGTACCGTTATTATTTCTATTTACAATCTTCGTTGATAAAACGATAACTTTAAATTATTAAAATTTGTTTTTCATATAACTAAAGTGGTCGTACGTAATTATTTTCAGTTGTAGGATTTTAATCTAGATAAGCATTCATTCTTAATATTTTATTAGATAAACTTAGGCACAAAGCTTATTTTTGCACGGCAAATATTCTTGACAATCATTGTTAACGAAATAAATATTTGTTTGAGTATGGGAATTTTTTTTTTTAAATCAAAGAGGACAAGACTTACCAAGTGGCGTTTAAGAGCATTGTCTTGATTTCTGGTATTTCCACGACGCCTGGCAAGATGGGAGGGTGGAAGCAGGCGACCACTTCTGCCATAGTCATCTGAGTGAACCTTATGCATCGGAAGATGTCGACGATGAATTGTTCACGTTCACGAAAATCATTATTTAACCATTTCAGGGCCGCCATGAAAAGCATTACTTCGCTGTAACAGTAAATTTTTATTGTATCGGAAAACAGTATATATCAAAAAGATAATCTAATTGTAAAGAGCAACTTGATATAGCAGTGAGTGCTGTGTAGCAAAATAATTAAACAGCCAGATTCAGGAATAAAATAAAGGCATCATGGTAATTAATATTCTGATAGTTTTGTATTAAACCAAAGTGTTCTTAAAACGGCATTAAAAAGGATGTCCTCATAGATTTAAGAAATTTTGTTACCATGAAATCAATTCCTCACCCCGCAAATAATCGTTTTCTTTATTTTTAACTGGACAGTATACATCAAAACGACAATCTAATTGTATGAAACAAGTTGACTTAGCAACGAGTGCTCTGTAACATAAGTTCTAAACCGCCAAATTCATGAATAAAGTAATGGTAATTAAGCTTTCGTAGATTCTTTTTTGAAAGAAAATTTTGTTACAATGAAATCAATTCCTCGCCCCGCACATAATCGTTTTTCTTTATTTTTAACTTAACTTATACTATTATTATATCTTAAACTTCAATTATTGATGCACTATTTATGCACTTGTATTGTTGTACTGATCCCGATTACATTACATAACATTTTAGCCCTTCTTTTTAAAACTGTCTTTACTACGCGAATTTAAAACTAAACGATATTTAAGTGTTTATTACTCTTGATATTTAGGTCTCATTAAAAAAAATTCCACCATCTAGGCTTTCGTCTGTTGCACAAATTGATTTGTTATTATTATTACTTGTTTTTACTTACACATTACATGAAAGAAACAACTGTCAAACATTTAATAACTCATGTAGAAATGACACATATTTTGAGATAAATGGTAATTTTTGTACCAAGCTTCAGAAGTACCAAGAAAAGTAGTAACAAAAAAGAACATGGCTTAAGATAAAAATTAATTTCAATTTGCTTAAATGCAGTTAAATATAAATTAATAAACATTATACATCAATGCATAACGAGAATATACGTACCTTCTGGCCCCAATTTGATCTTGGCTCATTACTTCAACTACTTGCTCAGGTGTGAATGCAAGGAAGTCGGCTTGAAGCATTAACTTCTCGAAACTTTCAGCCAACCTTTCCAGCACTGGGGCCCTGTCCTGTTTGAGTTGACATAAAACCTCATAGAAGTTCAGGAGGTTTTTGATCTTATTATACGACGGATCGAGTAGCTGAAATACAGTTTATAAGTTATTAACAAGCTATATTAACTGTAAAATATCGTATAAAAATGAAGAGTAAGGGAGAAAAAACCTTTCTTTGACTGGGAATCTGTCCACTTAGAGGTCTGTTTGGCGAGTAGTTGTAATCAGAAACCGGTTTCTCCCTTGGTTCTCTTTCAGCAGTTAAAGCTTCAGACTAATGTCTGGCATGAATCTCGATCTTAGAGATAGTAAATCAGTGCACCGTGTGATAAGAACTGATTCAAAACTGATTTCTTCACACTAGTTTAGGTGATGACGCGCTCTCTTCTCCAAGCAGACCTAATGCGACAGATTCCTAGTCGAAGAAGGGGTTCTTCCCCTCCACTCTTCAAATATATGAACCTATCGAAAAACGATTTGAAAGTGGTGGAACGTTGTTTGTGTTGATAAGAACACAATTTTTAACGCCAGCATAGGTGTAGCCGTTCTCATTTAGGCGAATTAGCTACGGGGTATTTTGTTTGTGGGGTAGAAAAAATGCGTTGTCGTAGCTTCAGTTTCATGTTGGGGTGGCTGTTCCAGTTGTTTTTAATTATCTCATGGAAATGTAAAACGGCTTTTGGTCATTTTGATGAAAATGACCTCATTAATGACACGTTATTTTCGTAAAAATAGGTTTTGTGTCAACAACGTTTTTAAGTTTGATTTAATAATACTTGTATTTCATTTTTGAAAAATTTCGTTAAATTTTAGAGTAAAAACGATGAACAAGAAATAATCGCTTAGGAAAACATATATTTGCTGCAAATTACGTCCGATAATGCTTAATTTTCTAAAAGTATAACTCAGATGAAACATGCAGCAGTTTGAAAAGCACAAGAATTTAAAACATTTAAATAAAGTATTATTTCTGTAGAAAGACGCAAGTACTTTTCATATTTACATACAATAATTTAGTATTGTTGTGAGAGTTGTATAAATACAAAAAATATCCCATTTAAAAGATCTTATGAAAGCTATAATTAACTATGATAAATTTATTTTTTAGACAAACTATAGGAATGAAAGTGGAAACAAATATGCACCATTTATCAATGCAATAAATCAAAACGGCACTATTTTTGCGTTTTTTACTATGAGCTTCGCATGATATATATTTTTTAATTATACGAACTTATTTTTTTAAAATATAGAATGTTTAAATTTACCTCAAGGCAGTGTTCAAGCAGCCTTGGCATTCCTAGGGTGTAACATGACACCAGCAAGTTGAGGAACTGCTTACTAGGAATTTCAACTGTGCCTTCGTAAACAAAAGTTGTGATGGCTCCGAAAACAGCACTGGTTGTAACCTCCGAGTTTACCTGAAAAAAATAAGGAAATAAATATATATTTTCTTTTAAATATTATAGTTGTTTCAATGTTACATGTATTATAGATAACCGAGTTGAGCATTTGATTTCCGAACGTAAATAAACCATGTGCTACTAATTTACAAATATTTAACTAGTATAAAATAATAAATTTAAAAAAGAAAGTTCCAAAATTAAAAAAACTTACGTGGAGGACTAGCTGCTTATTTTTTGTCCCAGCAAATGCATCTCTGAAGTAGGTGGAAGCTTCACCGAGAAGAGTTCTTTGGACGTCAAATTTTACGCCATTCACAACAACCACTGCATCATGATCTTTAAATTCCACTTTCTTGTCGACTGGTTTTTGAGTCACTTCGGATGTCTTGGTGGAAAGTTCGGATCTTTCTTGAACTTCTCCTAAATCAGTTCTTGACTCTCCACCATCAGACTCTTCTGTTTCAAGAACGAGTGGAACGTGGTCTGATGTTGTCCCGACCAATCCAATGCTCTCAGTCGACCCGTTACAATCAGAGATGGAAGGTTCGGATCTCTCTTGAGCTGTTCCTAAATCAGTTCTGGACTCTCCATCACCGGACTCATTAGCATCAAGAGCGGGTGGAATGTCGTCTGATGTTAGTCCAACCAATCCAAATCTCCCAGTCGACCCGTTGCTGTAATCCGAGAATATGGGATCGATCTCGTCATCAACTCTCTCAAAACTATAGTACTCTCCATCAAAATTGAATGTACTATCATGTGGATTCTAAAAATAATATTTACATGTTAAAACACTAAAGTAAAAATAAAATATAGAAACGTTAATAATTTTCTGCTGGGGGGAAAGGTTGGTTTGGGAGCGGCATCTTAATATAAAATATGATATAGTAATTACTAGATATGGTAAATTATATATTATTGTAAAACCTCACCATATAACATTGAAAATTATACTGTTGTTAAAGTTCATGTTACATCAAAATTTTATGTTAACATGATGAGATGAACCAACATTTCAAGGACTAATCCAAATATCTGGTGTTTTAAAATCTGGTACACAATAGTAAGGTATTTTTAGTGTTGCACTAGTATCAAAAGCACAATATACACACTTTTTTTGCTAACTAAGAAAAGAAAAATGCAATGGATGGTTAAAAAAAAAGAAAGTATTGTACATAACTGACATATTCTTTAAACCTTTTTTAAGTATAACTCACCATTGGTTCTGCTTTCTTGTTGCATCTGAAGAATTTTACGATTCCGTTGCTGTAAGAAAAAGTGTAATAATAAATATATAACTATAGTATAAAGTTAAATATTTAGACCAAAAATTTATTATAAAATTAAATATTCAAAGATTTTGATGTTTAGACATATATTTAAACGCCTTAGATGCATTTAAGATGAACTGTTTCTTAAAAAAAAAGATGTTAAAAAAGAATGCATATACAAAATAAATTACACAAAATCTGATGAAATTAGTCTTAATTGTCTTATGAATTGTGATATTATTGCTCGAGCTACGTAAAATTAGGTGAATTTTATCAAATAGTCTTTGAACTTATTTTACTTACAAAAAGGTCCTAAAGCGTTTTCTGATACGCGACATCTTGAATTGCTTACAAGATTTAAAATTTAGATGAAAGATAATTGAATAAATGTGTGAAATTTAGAAGCATAAGCAGGTCCAAAACAGAAGAAATTGCGTTGAAAAGATATTTATGATTAATTAATAACTCAGAAATCAACAAAATATTTGTACGTCCTATTGCTTTGAAATTCAAAATTCGTGTGAGGATTTTGATTGTTGCTTGGATAAAAATTGTGTTGTAAAAAGCATTGTTTCGAAACTTTTATTATTATAATAATCATTTATAAATAACCATTCAAGTCTTTTAAATAATATAGTTTTAATGTATCATATACCTTATTGCAAAAATATCATTGTTGACAATTATAGTAATACGTATTGTTTTATATGAGGGGGGTGTATGGTCCCAAAATATCTTAAAATTGTCGAAAAATTGGAAAGAATATAAATTGCAATTACAATTTTATTAATTAAAATAAGAAATGATTGCTTTTCAAAATTTGTTATTCTTTTTTCATGTTTTAAATTTTGTTAGTAATTAAGTTCTTTTTTTAATCAACTAAAACAAAGAAGTTACTGAGAATATTTTTTTTAAAATTGGATTATTACCCATTTCAGTTTTAATGTCACTTCAAGACTGTTTTAGGTCGAAAGAGGAAACAATTAAACCTTTTGGTACAATAAATATTGTAAAAATTATGAATACTAAAAAAATTAAGTTGTTTTCAATTAATATATCTGGTTTTTCTTATTTATTTAGTTAAAACTATAATACAGAACAAGTAAATTTAAAGATCGACGAATAAAACAAGACATAACAAATACGAAAAACAATAAGTAACCACCTTAAAGGAACATGTTATAAGAATACTAAGATACAAAAAGCCTGTAAAGTCCATTTTAAAATATAGATAAAACAACGAAGCCATCAAAATGTATGTGGAAATAAATAAAGTAATGGGGCAAAATACAGGACAAGCATCGTTACTTACTCTGATATATCTTTTGAAAAACATAAAAAAAACATTAGCATCGTCTTACACGCTATTAAAATTTTTATAACATTTAAAAAGACAAAGGCTCTTAACATAATTATATTCATGATAAAAAATACTTGAAAGTATTTATCCCTTAACGATCCATTATAACTATAACACTAATACAACTTAGGACATCTAACTGCACTGCAATCAATAACATTATTAAGGTAACCCGGATTCGAAAATTCATTAAAAAACCGATATTGAGATTTTTAAATTTTCTAATAGCCCCGTTTCTTCTTTTTAAAATGATATCTAACACTTTACAATCAGTGAATTAGAAGTAATATTTTTTTTTGCAAATTTGCGAAAGTCACTTTATGCAAAATATTGATAGAAAAAAAAATTACATAAATCAGAAAGTAAAAAGTGTATCAACTAGACCCTGTCTACCCTACTTATTAGTTTACTAAAATGCTTAAAATATATTTTGTGCGTTGCATAAAAATACCGTGCAATTTTTTGCATAGCCTTTATTAAAAAAATAATTTTTGTGCTTCTGCGTAGTGTATCTTCTGGTATTTAAACAGCGATTTTTACGCCGGGGAATATAAGAAAAAGTCTTGTTTTGTGCATATTTGTTAAAGGGAAAGAAATATTCTTCGAATTTCAGAAAGAATTCGAAAGGCGGCGACTGGTATGTCAAAATGTCTTCGATTTTGATGAGAGTGTTTGAACTTACCCGTGCTTGCCAGGCGACATATGCAAAAAAGATGTTAAACGTTTTTCTAAGTTCAGTGAGTGGAAGGCCTTGGTCAAGGACTTCTGGTTATAGAATACGAAATATAGATGGGCAGATCTACCATAACTTTTAATTTTAGGTATAAAAACTTGTAAAATTTATTTTTTCAAAATCCCTTTAAATGTTTGTCAAAAGGTTTATAGGGTTCTAGAATTACGAAAAAAAGTCCAGCAAAGCTCATTTGTAAAAAAAAAAAAAAAAAATAAGGGATGGCAGTTTTTAAAAAACACCGATGCTAAAGAAACCGTTCTAAACAGGCCTTACGAAAATAACTATTTTTCAATGAAACCGAAATCACAAAAAACCATTTTGTCTCAAAACTGGTTTTAGTTTTCCATCTGAGATGATTACGACGGTAAGGACCGGAGGGTCAGGACCAGAAGGTAAGGACATTCACGCTGTTTTCCGGTCTTTTTTGTGTTGAAACTAACACCAGTTTAATAAAAATTGATTTTTTTTTTACTTCTTGTGCTCCACTTAAACATATTTATAGAAAAAATTTCAATTATCAAGCAAAAATTAACCTTCAACCTGGGAGACTGTAAGGAAAGCAATAAAGCCTCGCAGCTAACTTTACCGAGTTTTTTTTTTAAATTTTGGGCTTATTGGTGAATTTTAGCAAAAGTACGTGGCTACTGACTGAAATGTGAGTTTCCTGCAATACAGTTTTCATGGTTGAAGAATCACTGTAGCACCATCCAGTGCCTCGCTTCACCACTTTAGGAATGAGGTCAGTGAATGTACAAAAACCCAGGGACAAAGTTAGGGGACAAGAAAAAAACATTATCTCTATATATAAAAGAAGATCGTGTTAGTTCGACTATTTGTAACTCAAGAACGGCGGAACTGATTTGGGCTGAAAATTGGCGGTGGAGTAGCTTTGACCCTGGAATAGGCTATAGGATACTTTTTATTTCGAAATTCGAACCCAAACGGGTGTAGGATTGCAAAACGAGAGCCATAGGAATAATATTGTAAGATTGGAATTTATACTTTTTTCAATTTATAAGAAATTTCAGCGCGATTAGCTTGAACAAAAATTAAATAAAGAAAAAAAGAGCACGTGGTTTTAATTTGCTGGATTGATATTTGAGTATTTTATCAGTATTTTATTCTATTTACTGATTTTTAATCTTTATTTTTTTATAGTGGATCAGATTTCATCAACTAGATTTTAATTATGTTTCCAAATTAAATTTAATGGATGTTTACAAATGGCAAGAAATGAAGCGATATTTTCAGTATAAATAAGGAATTTATACTTCATAAAACTTTTCCAACCATACAAGAGGATGAATGTCTGTTTTGTTTTCTGATGTTAAAAAGGCTTAATGGCCGATTGAATTTTGGCATTGGCGGCCTTTGGCGAAGTTGAAAATTTAACGTAGGGTAGCGCTTTCCATCCAGTTGTGTGGGTTAGGGTTAGTTTAAATTATTGTTGCACTAAAGGTGCACACGAGGGCAATTGGAAACGGGAATTGTATTTTAGAACCACAGTCAAGTCACGAGACTACACATGAGTAGGTACCTAATGCAACTTTTAAGGGAGACATCAGAGGCAACGTCAGGAATTTAGAGGTTATTTAAAGTACCCTTCCTCTAGACGAGGTAATATTCGTCGGACATTTTTTTGGGCTGTAAGAGCCGTTTATAGGTCGGTAGTTATTATGGCGATGCCCGCACCTGAACCTGGGACTCACCGCAAGCAAGTTGAAAGTCTTTGCTGGCTGGGTCTGAAAGTCTTAACGCAAGCGTTTGGTGGTAAGGAAATTGATGAACAATGTGATTTACGCGACGATACTCAAAGGAAAATTCGAAGGTGAGGAAGTTCTCATTCCAAGAATCCCGAAGATCATAACCGACGATATGCCATTTGAGTTTAAACGACTTGAATTTCCGATCCGTCTTGCATTCGCCATGCCTATCAGCAAATCACAAGGACAATCCTTAAAAGTTTGTGGTCTGTATCTAGAAAATCCATGTTTTTCCTATGGTCAATTATATGGGGCATGTTCACGGGTCGGAAGACCATCTGCGCTATTTGTTCTTGCACCTGGTTATAAAACGAAAAATGCATGCCGTCTATCACAATTTGCTTCACTAAAGAGTGAAACCCATGCACTAAAATGCATGGCCGATAATTAATCATTATAATACTTCCTTTTTTTAAAATTTACATCATTTATTATCCAAATAAAAAATTTACCTTGATACAATCAAAAGTCTGCTCATTTATTGCCTCTAAGGCGGAACAAAGTTCACCGGGTCAGCTAGGTAAATATTAAAATCCAAAATAATATGGAAGGAATTTGTTAAGCTACAGTATTATTTCAATTTAAAAAATCCAAATGAATGTATTTTTTAGCTCAAATGTTTTAGCCTGAGCCCTTAACTAAAAAAAAGGACGTTCGTGACACACGACGGTAAGGACTTTTCTGCATTGTTTTGTGTTCTAAAAAATTTTTGGAGTTTCTTTGCTTTAAAATTCCGTTTTGCAATTATAAAAAGACCAGTCTTTTAGCATAATAAGAAAAAAATGGTAAAGAAATATTAATTTTTTTAAGTTGTGCCCAAAGGACATAAAATTGATAATTATGGTAGAATTGCCCAGATATGATAAGGCGGCTAGGGAGTCTGGTCGGTAAAGGTTGCTTGTCTTACATACGAAAGGTCCCAGGCTAGGGTCCTGGCAGTGCGCCAAACTAACTACCGATTTATAAACGGTGTGTGCTGACAAAAGTCTGACGAATAATATATCGAGTAGAGAAAATGCACATTAAATATGCTCTGTAAGTCACGATGATTTTAAAGTTACTGATGTTGCCCTTTAAAGGGACTGCCTAACTCGGGTATCGGCTGTTCCCTTGATTCTAAATTACTACTCCTGTAGCCAATAACCCTCTTGTAGCTCTAAAGCACGTTAATTCAGCTTATCCCTAACTTTCTGAACCAGACGTCGCATGAGCTAGTCGTGCTTTCCAGAAACGATTGACAATGATGTTTTAGTGATTTAGTGATTGATAGTCTTCAGACTAACTAAGAGGCGAAACTGGTAAATCGTAATAAAAATGAAAAAAAAAGCTTTCTTCGTAAATCAGTCAACCTTCAATTTACAATCCACTTTTTTAATAATGTACAGGATTAAATAGAGGTTTCTTTCGTTGCATAATTTTCACTTCTTCAACGCAGTCGAATGATGCTACTGGATCTTTGACAAATACACTACATTAAATGAACACAAACATTCCATCGCGTGTTCTTTATGCCCATAAAATAAAAAGTAAAAAACCTCGGGTTAGGTGTAAGCGGGTGGATAGATTACGTGACTGCGTTTCCCGATTTTCCAGTTTTTCCCGATCCCGTATTTGGGAATTCGGGAACAGGAGTTGTAGGCAGCATATCGCTTTGCAATGCCACGTTGAGAGGGAATGTCTTGGGATATGTCGGTTTTAAGTGGTGCTGTAAATCAAAAGCGATGGATTTCTGATGTGTGATTTCAGTGAATTTCTGGTAGACGGGGATTTTTGTGCCAAGCATTCTCTTTATTGCAGATACATGGATAGATATCCTAAACATTAAAAATAAAAAGCACACTTTAAATTGTATTACGTGCGGGTCCTTTTTCAAATTCATTTGTTAGAAAGCACTTTGAAATTTTTATTGTCCGTTACTATAGGTTGTCGAACCGCCATTACATAATTTGGAATGTTTTTCTCGAAGAATACCCCCAAGAACTGGAATTTTTTTCTATTTAAAATGAAATATGTACTGTACATATTTTTGGAGTTTTTATTTTTCTTTTAAATCATAGCTTAACGGTTTCAAGTACGATGTAAATAGTTTTTCAAATAATGAGAACTAAACCAATAAATGTTACGACAACATATGTTAGAAAAACGGTATAATGCTACGCTAATCCATCCGACGGACGACCAAAAAGTTTTACGACCAAGTGGTATTTTCTCTTTGCAAAGCATCCATTCATATATTAATGACATGCAGCCCTTATAAAAAAAACTCGACACACAAAAAATTGCATTTAAATTCGAAATAAACAATCCAAAGTGTTAGAATCTATCAACCAAGAAAAGAAATTAAAAATCGTTGATTTTTGTGACATAAGTAGTATAATTGTGCTGTAAATGTGACAACTAGAAATGTGGTTATGTGTCGACAGGCGGACTTGTATCTCCACTGTATCAAAGTTGTCGATCTTTTTTCGAATTAAAAACAATAAGAAAAATAAACGAAAATATACAAGCGAAGTTCATCACTATTCCCCTAAACCAATAAATGTTACGACCACATGTAGAAAACTCTCCACAATGTAGAACGACGGTATAATGCTACGCTAATCCATCCGAAGGACCAACAAGAAATCCTTTAAAGTCGTCTCAACAATATGGGGGGAATTAAATTCCGTGTCATTTCCACGAGGCTTTAAAATAATTAATAAATTCCACACATGGGGGGAAAGATTAATGCTGAGAAGGCTCAAGGTAATAATTAATTTAAAGTCTCAGACCCGGGTAGAGCTTAAGGGCAAGTGCACTATCATAGCCAGAGGAGACGGCAAGGGCAGAGTCTGCAGTCGTGGATTTGGCAAGCGTGTAAAACTGTTCTTCGGGTTTTTGAAGAATATTTATTATGTGCTTGGAGGATATGCTTCGAGGATGTTCCGGGAGTTGATTTTAGTTTTAAATCTCTACCGAAGGAGGATTTAAATGTTGTGGCATTATGAATAGTTGAGTCAGATTGTTGAGAAATTAACGGAGGAAGGAATTTTGACAGGGTGTTGCTTGAGAATTACAAAGCTCTTACATTCGATGATATGGAGATTTATAAAATGTTTAGAAAGAGCAATTGTTCTATGCTTTTGATATTTGAACTGATATTTTTCTCAAGTAGTTCCCAATTCGGGAATTTTGAATGATTATTTTACTGATGGATCTAATACTTGTTTCATGGTAAAAAAAGTGTAGATTATGCTATAGTGAATGGTTATAAGTGAAGTTTAACTAAAGGTATCTTAATTTTATGGAATGCAAAATATAAGTAACTTGATAACCCTAATTAGTAGGTTTTTTAATGTAAACTTTTGTTTTATTCAAAGTGATTTCCTCACCACTGATCTACATTATCAGTATATTATAATCTCCTCATTAGGGGGTCTTCTCAATCTGATATGATTGGTTGATTGTATCCAGGCCCAGGAGTATGTATTTTTGGAGATTGAGGGCTTTCCCATAGGGCCCCAGTTCAAATTGCCAGAACAGCTGTGATATAATGGCATGTTTCTATTTCACGATTAGCTATAACGAAACAGCCCAAATGTGGTAAACATTCCCCTAGGTGATATTCGGTCTGCTAAACACAATTCCACCTAAAAATGTCTTAGTGATGAGCCAATTTTTGTCAGCAGTAAACTTCTAGGACATTCTTTAATTAAAACAATGTGAGAGTGAAGTAATAATTGCAAAAATAAACTCTGATGCAGCTTGTTTTGTATTCATAGAACCTAAAAACATGAATACATTTCTACATTTCTAGATAAAAACCCACTTATACTAAATCAACGAGTTTATCAGCAATTGTTAGAAAACGTTTATTCAAAATTACTTTAAATATATAATTGTTCGAAAAATGCGCGTTTATGTAAATAATGTATGTAAAGAATTTTTTCAGGGTTGAAATAAATTTCGATAGTGGTTAAAACTATCTTTTTCAGATAGTATTCTTTAAACTTGTTTTACTCGTTACTTAAAAGGGGCCAAACACCAGCCCTAAATATAGAGGTGGAGCTAAACAGTTCTCTCCAGATAACAACGTACCGTTCACGTTTTCTCAATATGGAACATTATATGGTATTATGTTGTAATATTGTCTAAGAAGCTTGGCGATTCTTTGGTAGAGATTGCATTTGGCGTATTTGTTTTCTGAGGTTGTGGAGTATAGACAAATAGTTTGTTTTATGGACGTATGTTTGACTGTCTAAAAACTATTAAAGCAATGGTCTAAAAAATTTCTCTTTGCATCGTCATAGAAAAAAACGCGTGGAAGGATGGTAAAAGGTTCATGTGTTCAATGGTGGCTCTATTAAATACTACGAAGAGATACTCTACGTTGAGTATTAAAAAAAAGTTTTTGGGTGCATGTGTGACTACTTAAAAAAATGCAAAAGTAAAAATTCATTTTTTTTGCTTGATATTGTTGTACAATCCTGCTACACTGTTTTTATAAGATTCTTGACTTCAATGGTGGCAGGATTAAATGCTACCAATTAAAAATTTAAATACAAAATAAAAATAGTAGCATAAAGGGAAGTTTTTTAATGTATTCTTCATGCAATAAAAAAAACTTGAACTCTCAACCTAGATAATGGTATAAAATTCGTTAATATAATAAATTATAAATTACTCATAATGTCGACACAAATAATTGACGAAAAGTAAATGTTATGAAAATAAGTAAATTTTTTTACACGTCAAGTTTATCACGAAAAAATAGTCAAGCTAATATTGACAAATACGTGAGCATAAATATCAAAAAATCATAAACAAACTACCCTTCACGTTTTATGTAATTTTTTGTCTGTCTCTCCGTACTCTTTACACTCCAGTACGTATTAAAAAAGCATTATTGTGTACATTTTGAAATGCGATAAAAATGAGTTATTGAGGCAGCAATGCGATTTATATCTTTATACAAATATTAAATGCCCTTGAGACACACATCTAAATTTCATGTACTTTCGCAATATTTGCTCTTATTACAAGTATAAACTTTATTATCAATTTCCCCTAATTTCCAAATATTTACCATTACTAATATTTATCGCAAACGCAAACAAACTATTACTTTCTTCTTCAATGCAAACCGCATAAAAATATTTAATCATATTTATTTAAGAAATCTCCCTGAAGCGACGACCCGTCTTAATGGCATTTTATTTTAATTCAATTTCTCACTCTTCATCTCGAGACACTCCATTTAGTAAGGGTGAAGAGCTTCTACTAATGAAATATTTATCGCTACCAATTGTCATTTAAGGATGGCCTCTTTCAATATTCATCTGCGTTTGGTAATAAATATCTCCTTCCCTTGAGGCGTTTATTGTAGGGAGATTATGGCAAGGATTGGCATGTGCTTGGCGATAAAGTAAAATGAAGCAGCTTGACAAGTCCCTAGCAAGGTTGATTTATAAGGCACAGCTTCTTAACTAATTAGACCCGAGAAGCTTTGTGTGACGTCACACTCTCCGTCTATTTCGAGTTGACTGCTTTTCTGCAATATTGGAAAGAAACCTGTTCGGAAACTGATCAATATTTTCGAGCGTGCTTTAGTAGGTTTCGCACTTTTTCTTCGGAAAGCCGGCAATCAAAACCAGACGGTTAGCGTGAGTCACGAAGAGTTTCTGTTTATTTAAAGCTGAGTAAACCTGGTTTAAAATCACGGCTGTTTTATGTTGCATTTATAGCAAAAACAATGTGTATTTTTAGAGTTCAAGGCGTGTCCCTAGTAACTATTAAACATAATTAAAAAAAAATTCTTTGCAAAATATACTTTTTAGCATATTTGTGTGAAAAGTATATTTAGTTAAAGAATATACGTGTAGGATTTTGCTCGGGTTTTAAGAGGTTATATAAACGAATTTTGCCAAACGAAAAGAAAATCCTGTCGGTAAATATAGCCGTACATATGGGAGCGATTGTTGTTTAATGTGTCATGGTCGAAAAACCGGATGGTCTGGGAACTTGCCTCGCATGCATAAGGTCCCATGTTCGTTTTTGACCATTGCCAGAAAAAACTGTCAACCTATAAACGGTCTGTATAGCCAAAAATTCTGTCAAACAATGCATCGTGTTAAGAGATTACATCTTGAATATGTTTCAAAGTACAGACGACTTTAAAAGTTGTTTTGAGTGCCTAGTCCGGTGTCGTCTGGTCTCATGACAGCAGCGGTTCGAAATTGGGACATCCGTCACCAGTAGCTCTCGTGTAGCTAATGCGATGTTAATTCAACTGACGAAAGGTGGGCTCTCTATTTAATTGAGTAAGGGGTGTCCAAATCGATGTGGTAGGGTACATTTAGACGTGTAAACCGTTCTATTGACATGAGTGGAGTCAATACTCCGATCGAGTCTAAGCACGGCACGTATTCACATGTTGAGAAATAGGTAGGCATACATTGAAGCCGAACATCAATCTTCACCAAGTTTAACTAATCAAATGATTGCCAAGCTCTAGGCACGCGATCTTAAGGGGACCGGCAAAAATGTCAAAAAGATCGATTTTGGTATTTTAATAAAGTTACAGCTTGAACTTTTATCTTTAAGAACATATCTTACTTTTAACGATCCGAAAAGAATTCGAAATACAGTTGAAGTTTCCGTAAACACCAAAATCCGAAATCGTCGTTTAAGTTGAAGTTATTACTTTCTTTACTTGCCTTTTTTTCCCATAAGTGTTTTTAGTGGTTTGTCGTACATTCGAATTGTTCCTTGCGATTCAAAAATTTGTGTATTGCTTTGAAATTGTGGAAAATTGTTATTGATAATCTTTCAAGCATAATTGTGCATGGATTTTGAAATCTGATAACATTTTTTAATATTTTACTCAGTCTTGCTTTTAGCATATCACGAAAAAAATCAAAAATTTCCAAGTAATATAAATTTTTAATTTTAATTAACCAATAGGATAAATAAAAAAATCAATGGACAGTTTTGTTAATATATATTTAAATATCTTATATATATAAAAAAATTAGACATTTTAGAAAAAATTGAATAGCAAGGAGCGTTATTTTTAAAAAAAGTTTTAAAAAATTTATTTTTTTTATTAAAAAAACTATTGCATATTTTTCCTTTATTATTTTGTATTTTTATAAATTTTATGTCCCTGAGCTATAAAAAAAATTTCATCCATTTCGGTGTGTAACTTTAAAAAAATTAATTTGCCTCCCCGGTCCCCTTAATTAATAGCAGAATGTGATATTCCTACCACATGCAAGAAAATTCTTGGGTTGGGGAGCCCAGTGGTTACGGCACTCGTCTGGCATGCGAAAGGTCACAGGTTTGGGCCCACCAAACTAACTGTTGACCTATAAACGGTGTGTGCAGATAAATTTTTCAGGCAAAATAATAACTCTCTGAAGAGGTGGTGCACGCTTAGAGCAGACAAAGTTCCTCAATAGAATAGAGCCTTGTTTCTTTGGGTCGATCCCGAAAGCTATCATAGCCTCACTTGACGAATCGTTTTTGTAGTTCGTTTTGACGGGGCAGCATAGATATCTCATTCAAGCCTCCACCGTTTATTCAAGTGGTTATTTTTCTTTTGTGTACAAATACGGGAAAGGTGATGAAGCGAGAATATGACGCGTCGCTTACTTTGAGTTAATGAAAATGTCCGGGTTTCAAGGGGTTCTGGGCAAGAGAGAAGTAAGTCAACCATAAGTGTAGATTATACATGAGAGTTCAGTTGCCAAGGAGTTGTCCTTACGACCTGTGGTTTATAGAAATGAACATGATCTTAGTTAAGTACACTCTTAAAACAAACACTCCTAATTTAACTCAGTCTGAGTGGATTTCACTCCTCCAGACTGGAAAATGCAATTCTCCTTTTGGAGTGGATCCTTTGTGTGTTAAACCCCCGACAGGACCACTCCAAACAGGTGAATTTAACTCAGTCTGAGTAAATATGCATGCCTTGTCGGTGTCGAAAATGCACATCTCCAACTGGAGTGGATTTCACTCTTGTTTTAAGAGTGTAGTGTTTACCGAGTTTGGTTTTTTTTCTCTAATACTGCTGCAATATTGGAGGTCAAGCCTTTGCAGATATTCCCCAGAACTTAGAGCCATTTTTTTGTGTCACCATCTAGGATGACTCTCGCTACCAAAGTTAACTCCCAGATTACAATGAATCTGAGCTCTCTGGGGATGTTAAAGTATGCCGAGATTTAATTTTGCTGAGAGAACCTGTGCCAAATAGGCCCTCTAGGGATCTTTTACTTGTCACATAATCATATGACATGCGTGCCCAAGATTTTTCCCATCTAGAAAATCCGACGACTCAGCCGGGGCTCGAACCAGCGACCCTGGGCTTACGAGTAGGACACGTTAAACGTCTTAGCCACTGAGCCGCTTTACTGAGTAAGGTGGATGTATGATCTCATTCAAATTCCATTAAGTAAAACTTTCAATTAGGTAAACTCCAAATTTAGTCTCCTTATTTTAAATCAGCGCTATCTGACCGTTGATCTACCGGGTTAATACAATGTAAAGTGCGAAGATAGGTTTCTAACTAAGACTATTGATAAAGCGAATATATTTCTGCGTCCTTTTCACATTTTCTATCATTGCTCATGAAAGCTGTTCATTCATCGCTCCTATTACTCATCGAGAGTGTCAAAATTATGTTGTCATGTCGTTCTTTTTGAGCTAACATCCATAGAGTCTGTAGAGCAAAAATTGCGCTCTTCTTACCTACAATAAAATCAACTAAAAGCAACAAGTTCTCTGTTGGCGTTGTTATTACGTACATAAATTCTATTAACCATTCACCTAATTTCTATTGGAAAATTTCATTCTAGATTGTTGGGTACATATTTAGTCTATTTAGCAATTTTTATATATTTAGAATAACAAATAACAAGGTGGGACAGAAAATGTTTAAAAGAAGATCTTGGAGACATTTCCAAATGATATGTGTGGGTTTATTATGAATTAAAATTAATTAATCATGACATTGGAAAATTTAAGATTAATGTAAAAACGACTGATGCACAATATAAAAATACGACGCCCGTCGCCAATAGCCCTGGTGCGACGATGATTCAAAATAAACTAAACTGACTCACAATATTTTAAAAAGCCTGGTTTTAAGCTCGGAAGTTTAAGAATTATACTACCCTACAAATCCTCACTTTTATTAGAAAAAGAACAACATAACAAAGAAAAACTCGTTTCTTCTGTACCATTATAAGCTGATCTCGCATTGTCTCTGTTGAAGCTAAACTAACATTCATATACTAAACAAACTACACAAAAATTACACCATTTCGAGACCCAATCACTAGTTCACCCAAAAAGTACAATACGAATAAAAAATTTAATAATTATAAAATTTAAAAAATTAAGATTTATTGAAAGAAAGACACGATATATTTGGGAAAAGCCGCGTCTAGAGCTCGGATTGTTAAGAATTATTCTACTCTACAAATCCTTTTATTAGAAAAAGAAACACTTGTAAAAACACAAAGCAAAGCTGGCTGTTTTTTTCTGTAACGTTATAATTTGAACTCCTTCTTTTTCTGTCTGTCCTTTTTCTCTTCCTTTTCTGTAACGTTATAAGCTGAAGTTGTCTCTGTTAAAGCAAGAGTGACATCCATATACCAAGCAAAGTACCTATACAAAAACTACACTAACTAATCAGTAATTCACCCAAATAAAAAAGTGCACTACGAATAAAAATTATTAATTATATAATTTGAAATTAAATATCATTGAAAGAAAGCTTGAATAGTTGGCAAAAGTCGAGTCTAGAGCTCGGAGGGTTAAGAATTATTCTACTCTACAAATCCTTACTTCTATTTACTTCTACATAACAAACAAAACTCGTTGTTTCTTCTGTACCATTATAAGCTGATCTCGCGTTGTCTCTGTTGAAGCAAAACTAACATCCATATGCCAAACAGAGTACATAAAAAAATTACATCATTTCGGGACCCAATCAGTAATTCACCGCTAATTCCACGTCCCCAGCATTAGCTTAAGTGCGCATTAGGTGAAAGCTAAGCAAAACATCCGGAAAACTCCCGTGGCTTATGCTGCGACAGCAATATTCTATCCCGGAAAGAAAACGGGAAAAATAACTCTTTGAAAAAATGTCTCCCTCTTTTTGAGGGGGAGATCATTATGGGTGGGATATGGGATGGAAGAAATTTTGGATGTTCATGTTGTGTAGACGTAATAGAAATAGTTTTGGGGTGAATTATTTTATTTGACTTTCAAGACATCCAGGATTCGAACCTGTAATCTAATGCTTCGTAGGTGGAGAGTTATCCGTTGTGCCATTGGTCATCGTCAACCTATGTGCAAATAACTCTATTATAATTGTTTTGGTAAATAAAGAATACAATTAAACAGATAGACGGACTGAACGATTATAATGCCTTCCAATTTTTACGTTGCAAACGTGTGGAAGCTAAAAACTTTTGATACTGTAAGGATTTGAACCAAGTTTCTCCCAATCCGTAGTCGGGTGTTTTATCCGTTGCGTTGCAGGCCTTTGTCATTTACGTGCAAATTGTATATTTAATTCAAATTGTTCTTCAAAATCGTAATAGAATTAAAAATTGTTGAAACTTTGTCGGGATTTGAAGCTGGAATCTTCCAATTAGAAGTCGAGAGTGGTACTGCTACGCCACAGACACTCGCCATTTACTTTCAAATTATACACTTTATTTCTAAATTGTTTGCTAAATTATTTATGAATTAAAAATTGTTGGGCCTTTGTCGAGCAAGAAGTCAGGAGCGTTATCCGTTAACCAAGAAACCCCATTCACTTACGTGCAAATTATACACTTCTAATTATTTTGCTAAATCATAATCAATTAAAAAACATCTAGCCTCCGCCAGGATTTGAACCTGGAACATCCTGATTCGAAGTCAGGCGGCGAGATATCCGTTGTGTCAAATACTGACTTGGCGGAAGTAGTTTGATCTAACCAATCACCAAAAACTTGCAACTTTCCAAAATGAAGGCTGGTCACAAGGGGCTAACCAGGTAGCCAGAAGGTCCCGCGATCGAATCCCTGTATATGGGCTAGGCCCATTTGTGTTGTGTGTAGGTGATATTTAAATGCTGTTAATGAACATTGCAATTCTTCCTTTAAAGGTAACAATATTCCCCTATTTAATAAACTTTATTAGCAAATATATATTTTACACCGCATGTGTCAATTCAGGAGAAAAAATTTGATTCTGTTTTATCCCTAGTCCTTTGGGATCTAAAAATCACTAAAAGTAAACAAAAAATTAGGCTGGGAAAATTAATTCCAGTCTTTAAATTACAAACATTTAAGATGCACCAATAGTAATAAAACTTGTGTATAAAATACTGCTGACGTATTATCAAATTATTAAACAACTTTTAAATGTTAAACCATCTCGTGTTTTAAGCTTTCTATGTTTTAATTGGTAACTTTAATAAAAGAATCGTTAAA
The DNA here is from genome assembly GCA_023701765.1 of Hylyphantes graminicola. Taxonomy (NCBI): domain Eukaryota; kingdom Metazoa; phylum Arthropoda; class Arachnida; order Araneae; family Linyphiidae; genus Hylyphantes; species Hylyphantes graminicola. Next base: position 11,365,722 of record CM043116.1, read on the forward strand.
TTATTTCTTGAAAATGAAGGATATACATTTATATGTTTAACACTCTACTTGCAACAATAATATTAATTTCTTACTCCTTATGATACACTTGAGCCTAATTTAATTTTTGGATCAATATCTTTATTTTTTTAAGAATTAAATTTCTAAAGAATATTTATAATATGGCCAATTTATATATGGCTTGAATTTTGCTTACATTTATAATAGTTATACTTTGATAGTATTAGTCAAGATTTTTGCTGGACATTTAAGATTTTGCCTGAAGGAGATTTTATGTAGTTCAACGCATTCTTTGTTAAAACAAAAGTTTTTTTTAAATAAAATAATAATACACAATAGCATAAAAATAACATAACTATAAGAAAGAAATATCCTTTATCAAAACTAATTTAGTACAATATGCCAAAATGTTCAGAATCACACGATTAAAGTCAAATCCAATATAAGATGCGTCACGGTCGGGTAAGTGTCATTATCAGTAACTTGTGGAGTCATTAAGAGCTTCTTGATGTTATATTACTCTTCTAAGGGTATTATGAAGTGTCTTTATATCAGGAGCTTCCGAAAGATGTAGGGTGGATCTCCTTGAAACGGGTTATACATCTGTCGAAGTATCAAGGGATTCCGAAAGATGTGGGGTGGATCTCCTTGAAACGGGTTATACATCTGTCGAAGTATCAAGGGATTCCGAAAGATGTAGGGTGGATCTCCTTGAAGCGGGTTATACATCGGTCGAAGTATCAAGGGCTTCCGAAAGATGTAGGGTGGATCTCCTCGAATCAGTTAATTCAAAAGTCAAAACATCGAGAGCTGCAAAAAGGTGTAAAATGGCCTCTCGGAACAGTTCACTGGTGTCGTAGTGACGGAGCTTGCAGAGAGATGGATATTCAGCTCCTTATGAAATCTGCTGTAATGGTTGTCGCCAAGATTTTGTTTGAACGGCAAGATGATGAGCCGTTGATAGAAAAATAAGCCCAAAGAAACATCAGTGGCGGGTCAATACCAGGACTGCCCAAACACCGCGATCACTCCCTCCTTATTCGGCTAAGGAGAAAGTATCCCGATGCCAGAAACAGCCCTGATACCGATCCGCCGCTGATACCTCTCTGGGCAACGACTATTGACTGTGTTTGGATCCTAAGATAGAAAGATGGTAACTTTCTTTGATACCAATAAGATGTTACACAGTTTCAGTTTTGCTTGTCGTAAATACTTTGAGACCCTCTGTAGATGATGAGTTGGTCTTCATTTAGATTCATATTAGTCCTCACAAGTTGAATGGTACTTGAGATGTTATAGTAGTTCCTCGGATGTTCTTGAGGACTAGCTGTCACTTGTATATTAGTCTTTAGTCGTTAAGAGGTCCGTGGGATGTTACAGTGCCTCTGATTTTGATGAGGTGGACCTTATATTTCGAATTCCATATCTTCGGAATACGTCTCTTCTCTCTCATGCCTACGCTTTAAGAAGTATCTGTAGCTTATGTGTTCGATTTTGGGGCATTCAAATCTGGAATGAGTTACCATAAGTTAAAAAAACTTGCATTTATAATGAAATATATGAATATAATGGAATAATTATCTTATTATTACTTTAAGATTACCCTTATTTTAAGCTTATTTTCCTTATTTTTAAATTTGAAAGAACTGCACAGATTGTCATAATGCAAATTATGAACTTAGTTTTAATTGTCCTTGTTTAGTTTTTTTGTTAGAAAGGCAGGATATCAGATACTAAATTTATACTTTTTTCTATGTCGGCTGATTCATTTTTTTTAAAAACTCCAAGAATATTATATTAGCAGGAAAGTAGACTATTCCAAAACTTTTTATAATCTTTTTTAAACTTTATATTAAAGACTTCGAATAGTTTTTATTTAAGCGACCTTGGCTTGTATCCAAATGCATCAGACATTTATTAAAAAATTGATATTAATACATTGATATTTTAGATATTGTATATATGTATTACAATATTTTTAATTGATTTTTAATCAATAATTTTTTAAAAAGTATTTTGAAGCATACCTTTGAGTTGGTAAAACTTCTTCTTTACGAATTTCACTTTCAGAAGCACTTGTCATTCTGTGATTGGAATACCATTCCATTATTTTTGGATCCCCATTGTTCAAAAGTTGTTTCCTTGCTTGATACCCTCTAAAGGCTGCCTGGATTTTGATGGCAGCTACATTCTTAGTGTAGTTGGGGTCTACGATTTTTGAATCCTATAAAAGAATCTCATATTTAAAGCATTGAGCGCACTTCATTATGCTTGAGAAACATAACAGGAGAATCATCCATAATTTAATGGGACAATTTGTGATAAATTATATCCGTCTATTTTTTTAATATTAACCGAACAAATCAAACTTTAAAAGTCTGGTAATTCCATACATAAAAAAATTAAATAAATATAATCTAAAACCATTCAAAATATCATTTGGAAATTTTGAAAATCAAATTAACAAGATCCATTTTTGTTTAAGTATATTATGACGTATTTAAAGGAATGACATTTTTAGATATATTAAACACCCATACCTATACTTACTACTAAAATATTCGTAAATAACGTAAATAACATTTAAATTACGACATATAAGACTTTTTAAATTATTGTAAATACAAGTCAATTAGATAAACTTTCAAAATATTCTTTACTGCAATTGCGATATGTTTTGTCATTTTTTATAATTCTATTTTCTCAATAGTATCAATTTTATAAGACTTAATAACTACATATCAACATTGAACATTAAAATCGTTTTTATTAAATAATTTTTTTAAACTGGTATTTTAAACTTAGATTAATTCATGGAAATTCAATTTGTTCGGAACTCGCATGCATTAATTTCTTTGTTTTCATTACATTAAGTAAATTATAGTAATCAATGGTTGGATTCTAAATAGTTCTTTTACTTTTAAAATTACAGTTTTAAAAAGAACATGGTTGGTGATAATTAAATAATTATAGTCTTAAAATAAAATAAGACGATGAGATATTTTTGTCCATCATTTAAAAACAATTTAAATTGAAAATAAAAATTTCATTGCGTCTTACCCACAGGGCAAAGAACTTGTCTTTCAAAAGCAGAGTTCTCTGAGGAGATGTCAAGTGGCCGAATAGGTGCTCTTGGTTGACGGCCGTCGCACACAGATAGCTATAATAAGATATAATTATAAATTAGTCACTCAATAACTTAATATTTAACAATTGATACATTGTATTACTCGATATTTATGCATATTATTAAGATGATCTCTCTATAAAGGATCTTGTAACTAGATCTAAAAGCGAACTTTGTTACGAAATCAATTTCAATGATAAAAGCAATTTTTGTTTAAGCTTTACACTAAGGAAATGTTTAGGACTATTTCTCATCAAATAAAGAAGTACATTATAATTTTGAAAACATTTACATTTTTTTGTTTGCTTAATAGTCAAGTAATTTTCAAATTTTTATATTAAAACTGGGCTTTTTAGTGGATACCTGGTTGAAAATTATGTAGATGTAATTTATCTAGTAACTCAAAAGTAAAATAATTTAAAACATACTTCAACATTTTATAAATAAAACATCTATTTTTCAAGCTTTTACTTCTTCACGTATCCTCTTTTTAATACATTACTTTCGAGTTTTATAAACTTGGAAATTTAAAAATTAAACTGTACCGTTATTATTTCTATTTACAATATTCGTTGATAAAACGATAACATTAAATTAATATAATTTGTTTTTCATATAACTAAACTGTTCGTACGTAATTATTTTCAGTTGTAGGAATTTAATTTAGAAAATCATTATTTATATCTTATTAGATAAACTTAGGCACAGAGCTTATTTTTGTACGGCAAATTTTCTTAACAATCATTGTTAACGAAATAAATATTTGTTTGAGTATGGAATTTTTTCTTTTAAATCACAGAGGACAAAACCTACCAAGTGGCGTTTAAGAGCATTGTCTTGATTTCTGGTATTTCCACGACGCCTGGCAAGATGGGAGGGTGGAAGCAGGCGACGACTTCTGCCATAGTCATTTGAGTGAACCTTATGCATCGGAAGATAGTGACGATGTATTGTTCACGTTCGGGAAAATCATGGTTCAACCATTTTAATGCAGCCATGAAGACCATTACTTCACTGTAAAAGTAATTTTTATTGTATTGGATAACAATATCAAAAAGTAATCTAATTGTATAGAACAACTTGACATAGCAACGAGTGTTCTGTAACATAAGTATTAAACTGCCATATTCATGAATAAAATAATGGTATCATAGTAATTAATATTCTGATAGTTTTGTATTAAACAAAAGAGTTCTTAAAATGGCATTAAAAAAGGATGTCCACATAGATTTTTTAAAAAAGATATTCTGTTACTATGAAATCATTTCTTCTCCCTCAAATAATCGTTTTCTTTTTTTTTTTCGTTGGACTTAATACTATTTCATCTCAAACTTCAATTATTGATGTACCATTCATGTACTTGTATTGTTGTACTGATCCCGCTTGTAATACAAAACATTTAACTTTGTCCTCCATCTTTTTAAAACTGTTTTAACTACATGAATTTAAAACTAACAGATATTTAAGTGTTTATTAATCTTGTTATCGAGGTCAACTTAAAAAAATGCAACTATCTAGACTTTCGTCTATTGTACAAATTGATTTGTTATTTTTTTTGACTTGCACCATTGCATAAAAGAACCAACTGTCAAATATTTTACAACTCTTAAACAATGACACATAGTTTGAGATAAATGGTAATTTTTTTTACCAAACTTCAGAAGTAGCAAGCAAAAGTAGTAGCAAAAGAGAACATGGCAAATTAAAAATAAATTTAAATTTCCTTAAATCCATTTAAGTATGAATTAATAAACATTATATATCAATGCATAACGAGAATATACGTACCTTCTGGCCCCAATTTTATCTTGGCTCATTACTTCAACCACTTGCTCAGGTGTGAATGCAAGGAAGTCGGCTTGAAGCATTAACTTCTCGAAACTTTCAGCCAGCCTTTCCAGCACTGGGGCCCTGTCCTGTTTGAGTTGACATAAAACCTCATAGAAGTTCAAGAGGTTTTTGATCTTATTATACGACGGGTCGAGTAGCTGAAATACAGTTTAAAAGTTATTAACAAGCTATACTAACTGTAAAATATCATACAAAAATAAGGAGTACAGGGGAAGAAACTCCTTCATTTACTGGGAATCTTTACGCATAGAGATCTGCTTAGAGAGTATTTGCAATCAGAAACCGGTTTCTCCCTTGGTTCTCCTTCAGCAGTTTAAGCTTCAGACTAATGTCTGGCATGAATCTCGATCTTAGAGATAGTAAATCAGTGCACCGTGTGATAAGAACTGATTCAAAACTGATTTCTTCACACTGGTTTAGGTGATGACGCGCTCTCTTCTCCAATCAGACCTAATGCGACAGATTCCCAGCCGAAGAAGGGGTTCTTCCCCTCCACTCTTCAAATATATGAACCTATCAAAAAACGATTTGAAAGGGGTGGAACGTTGTTTGTGTTGATACGAACACAATTTTTAACGCCAGCATAGGTGTAGCCGTTCTCATTTAGGCGAATTAGCTACAGGGTAGTTTGTTTGTGGGGTAGAAAAAATGGGTTGTCGTAGCTTCAGTTTCATGTAGGTGTGGCTGTTCTAGTTGTTTTTAATTATCCCATAGAAATGTAAAATGGCTTTTGGTCATTTTGATGAAAATGACCTCATAAATGATACGTTATTTTCGTAAAAATAGGTTTTGTGTCAACCACGCGTTTAAGTTCGATTTAATAATACTAGTATTTCATTTTAAAAAATTTCGTTGAATATAAGAGTAGAACCAATGAGCAAAAAATAATTGTTCAGGAAAATATATATTTGCTTCAAATTACGTCCGATAAAACATAATTTTCTAAAAATGCAACTTAAATGAAACATACAGTAGTTTGAAAAGCGCACGAAATTAAAACATTTAAATAAAGTATGATTGCTGTAGAAAGAAGTTCTTTTCATATATACATAAAATAATTTTATATTTGTTTGAGAGTTGTATAATTGCAAACAAATACCTGATTTAAAAGATCTTGTCAAAGCTGTAATTAACTATAATAAGTTATATTTTTTAGACAAACTATAGGAATCAAAGTGAAAACAAATAAGCTCCCTTTATAAATGCAGCAAAACCAAATCAGCACCACTTTTTTGCGTATTTTTACTATGTGCTTCGTATAATAAATTTTTAAACTATACGAACTTATTCTTTTAATATAGAGAATGTTTAAATTTACCTCTAGACAGTGTTCGAGCAGCCTTGGCATTCCTAGGGTGTAACATGACACCAGCAAGTTTAGGAACTGCTTACTAGGAATTTCAACAGCACCATCGTAAAGGAAAGTTGTGATGGCTTCGAAAACAGCGCTGGTTGTTACCTCCGAGTTCACCTGAAAAAATAAGCAAATAAATGAGAAAAATTGCAAAATATTAAAAACTTCTTACATGTTGTTTCAATGTTACATGTATTAAAAAAAAAACTGAGTTGAGCATTGGTTTCCGAAAGTTAAATTTAGAAAACCATATGCTACAAATTTACAAATATTTAACTAGCATAAAATAATAAACTTAAAAAAGAAAAATCCAAAATTAAAAAAACTTACGTGGAGGACTAGCTGCTTATTTTTTGTCCCAGCAAATGCATCTCTGAAGTAGGTGGAGGCTTCATCGAGAATAGCTCTGTGGACGTCAAATTTTACGCCATTCACAACAACCACGACATCAGGATCTTTAGATTCCACTTTCTTGTCTATGGGTCTTTGAGTCACTTTAGAATCCTTGATGGGAGGTCCGGATCTTTCTTGAACTTCTCCTAAATCTGTTCTTGACTCTCCACCATCAGACTCTTCTGTTTCAAGAACGAGTGGAACGTGGTCTGATGTTGTCCCGACCAATCCTAAGGCCTCAATCGACCCGTTACAATCAGAGATGGAGGGTTCGGATCTTTCTTGAGCTGTTTCTAAATCAGTTTTGGAATCTCCATCGCCGGACTCATTAGCATCAAGAGCGGGTGGAATGTCTTCTGATGTTAGTCCAACCAATCCAAAGCTCACAGCCGACCCGTTGTTGTTATCCGCGAATATTGGATCGATCTCGTCATCGACTCTCTCAAAACTATAGTATTCGCCATCAAAATTGAAAGTACTTTCGTGTGGATTCTAAAAATAATATTTACATGTTTAAACACTAAAGTAAAAATAAAATATAGAAACTTTAATATATTTCTGCTGGAGGGGAGGGTTGGTTAGGGAGCGCCATCTTAATATAAAATATTTTATAGCAATGACTTGATATAGTAAATTATGTTATTTTAAAACCTCACTATATATAACATTTAAAATAATGCTGATGTTAAAGTTCATGTTACATCAAAATTTTATGTTAACATGATGAGATGAACCAACATTTCAAGAAATAATCAAAATATCTGGTGTTTTAAAATCTGGTACACAATAGTAATATATTTTTAGTGTTGCACTAGTATCAAAAGCACAATATACACACTTTTTTTGCTAACTCAGAAAAGAAAAATGCAATGGATGGTTAAAAAAAAGAAAGTATTGTACATAACTGACATATTCTATAAACCTTTTTTAAGTAAAACTCACCTTTGGTTCTGCTTTCTTGTTGCATCTGAAGAATTTTCCGATTCGGTTGCTGTAAGAAAAAGTGCTAATAATAAATATATAACTATTGTATAAAGCTAAATATTTAGACAAAAAATTAATTATAAAATTAAATATTCAATGATTTTTATGTTTAGACATATATTTAAACGCCTTAGATGCATCAAAGATGAACTGTTTCTTAAAAAAAAAAAGATGTTTTAATAGAATGTATATACAAATAAATGACACAAAATCTGATGAAATTAGTCTTAAATGTCTTATGAATTGTGACATTGTTGCTCGAGCTACTTAAAATTAAGTGAATTTTAACCAAATAGTCTTTGAGCTTATTTTACTTACATAAGGGTCCTAAAGCGTTTTCTGATACGCGACATCTTGTTTTGCTTACAAGATTTAAAATTTAGATGAAAGGTAATTGAATAAATGTGTGAAATTTAGAAGCTTAAGCAGGCCCAAAACTGAAGAAATTGCTATGAAACGATATTTAAGAACAATTGATAACTCAGAAATCAGCAAAATATTTGTACGTGCTATTGGCTTGAAATTCAAAATTCGTGTGAGGATTTTCTGTGTTGCTTGGATAAAAATTGTGTTGTAAAAAGCATTGTTTCGAAACTTTTATTATTATAATAATCGTTTATAAATAACCATTCAAGTCTTTTAAATAATATAGTTTCAATGTATTATATACCTTATTGCAAAAATATCATTGTTGACAATTATAGTAATATGTATTGTTTTATTTGAGGGGAGGGGAGGGGGGGGGGGGTCTGGTCCCAAAATATCATAAAATTGTCGAAGAACTGGAAAGAATATAGATTGCGATTCCCCTTTTGTTAATTAAAAAAAGAAATGATCGCTTTTCATAATGTGTTATTCTTTTTTTAAGTTTTAAATTTTTTTTGTAATTAAGTTCTTTTTTAATTAACTTAGGCAAATAATTTACTGCGAATCTTCTTTAAAAAATTGAATTATAACCAATTCCAATTTTAATGTCACTCCAAGACTGTGATAGGTCGAAAGAGGAAGAAAACCTTTTGGTACAATAAATATTATAAAAATTATGAAAACTAAAAAAATTAAGCAGTTTTTAATTCATATATCAAGTTTTTCTTATTTATTTAGTTAAAACTATAATACAGAACAAGTAAATTTAAAGGTCGACGAATAAAACAAGACATAACAATAAGTAAACACCTTAAAGGAACATGTTATAAGAATACTAAGATACAAAAAGCCAGTAAAGTCCATTTTAAAATATAGATAAAAGCCATCAAAATGTATGTGAAAATAAATAAAATAATGGGAAAAAATACAGGACAAGCATCGTAACTTACACTCTGACATATCTTTTTGTCAAACTTAAAAAAAGCACATTAACATCGTCTTATACGCTAACAAAATTTTTATAAAAATTAAAGACGCAAATTCCTAACATAATTATATTTATGAGAAATGTACTGGAACTGATTTCCTCTCAACGATGAGCGACCTCTCAACGATAGCGAGTCAGCGCATAAATTGGTATAAAGAAACCGGTTTCTCACTTGGTACTTCGCTCTCGGCAACCATGATTTAAGCGAGACATACACTCTTAAAACAAACACTCCTAATTTAACTCAGTCTGAGTGGATTTCACTCCTCGAGACTGGAAAATGCACTTCTCCTTTTGGAGTGGATCCTTTGTGTGTTAAACTTCCGACAGGATCACTCCAAACGAGTGATTTTAACTCCGTCTGAGAAAATATGCATGCCTTTACGGTGTCGAAAATGCACTTCTCCAACTGGAGTGGATTTCACTCTTTTGTTTTACGAGTGGAAGTCCGGCGTTTTAACAGCCAGAAAAGAATCGAAGGAAAAACCTGTTTTCTGTCGCCAATGTACGCTAAGCAGAAAAGAATACTTAAATATTCCCATTCAATCAACGGTTTTTTCCTCGGACTCTTCAACTGTCATTTAAAAAAATAAACATGGCCTAATTTAAATGAAAAATTTAAAAGCTGAAGTGAGATAAAAAAATCCATCGCAAAAATACTTAAAACATTTTTTATGTGTTATGTTTACCTTCCCCTCAATTCCACATTTCCTACTATCGCAAAACAATAACAAAGATTTATTGGTTGTTTGTTACTAAAAACTTACTCTAAACAAAAATCTATTTTACTGCTGAACACAAATCTCCCCCATTACCTCCTCTTTGCGCACAAAAAAAATTGCCTATTGAAAACCTATGCCTTCTACATTTGCAACGCAAGCAATACTGAAACGCAAAAAATGACATAAAAGGGAATTGAAGAGGGGTGGAAAAAAAAGCACGTAAGAAATAGAACACTTTCGAGGTTCTTTGGTGGAACATCATTACCCCAACAGGATATTTCCTGGAAAAAAATATCCCGGAAAAATTCCGCCTAGTTTCAAGATTGGTTTCTTGACCCTCTTGGCGAGATTAAGAAGATAGGACTAACTTGCAGATGCATGACGCAAAAAAAAAGTGAAGTCGCCTTATTGATGTAATAGGCCCAAAAAACCACACTGCTCATCGATATATGAAGGAATTTGTCATTTTAGTTCTTAAAAATAATTCGACACGAGAGTGAAGGAAACAACGTAAATATTTAAAAGTGTGAATAGTTTATTTGTTAAACTTTTTACATGTTTCGGCAAGATCAAGGCGTCAGCAATATACACAAACAAACTGACAGTAGACGTGATGGCTGGAAGCTGTGTAACCAAATATCTGTAAAAGGAAGAGAGATACCATCTCCCTGCTTGGTTACCTGCCAAGTAATTAGCAAACTGCTCAGCCAAAGTAATAATTTTAAAATAATATGGAAACTATGAATGGGCTTCACTTGAGAAACACATTTTTGCATTGGACAGCATCAAAATCTTATTCTCACTTCTATGTACGAGATCAAAAGGTCTTTGCTGGTGCTAAAAATCAAGGCGTAATTTTATTTTATTTAATCGTTAAGGCGTGATCTTTTCTTTCTTTGTAGGTCTCCGTGTGACGTCATTTAGGAGAAAAAAAGAGTCAGATCACTAAAAAGGAAATTATTTGAGTCTGTAAAGTAACGATGTTAAGGAGCGGCTTCAGTTTACAATTTTTTGTTTGAAAACGTAACCTTATATCAAATCTAAATTACTGAGGCACAGTTGCTGTTGTCGTGTGCCTCCAGGCCGTAGATTAGAAGGCAAGAAGGTTGCAGTAGCAACAGTTGGCACAAGGCTTAATTAATTTTTGTAGATTTCGACTGAGTCGTCCGATTTTCTGGATGAGAAAATCGTGAGAACTTATGCAATTATATATATTGCAAAAGATCCATTGAGTACCCATTTATCTTGGGTTCGCTCGGCATACTTTAGTATCCCACAGAGAGCTCAGATTCACTGATGCTCTGTTGTTGTCGTTTGCCTCAAGACCGTAGTCTGGAAGGCAAGAGGGTTGCAGTAGCATCCCTTAGCACAAGGCTTTGAGTACCCATGAGAGGGGGGATGTCTGACTTCTACTCCAGGATGGCGCCACCTCCTCTACTTATGCATGTCGCTGGAGGGGATTGACAATTTTCTCCAGACGACCTGCACCCATGGTAAACTGCGCAATGACCGACCACAAGACTTTCGGACCCACAGATAACGGAGGCACAGTATTTGGTACATAATATGTCCATCCACCCAAGTCTGCAATTCTTTTTTTCCAACACAATTGCACATCAACTTTAAAAAATTCGAGTGCAGCGGACACTTTCAAAGCAGTTAAGTGCAAAAATATGTAAAACTCAAAAAATTCAAGCCAACGATACTTATTTTAAATCCTCTCTATTACACAAACTTTTTAAAAACAACATTTCATTTACAACACCCTACCATGTATCCATCCACAAAAATTAATTTACGAGTACAATCTATCAATTTCAAATACAGCCTTACTTCACAACACCACAATCACACAGCCCACACTTAGCAACTCGGTCGAAAATTAACTCAATCGAACATTCCAACGTTTGAAATTAATATTTTAGTTCAAGAGAGGGCGCACGTGACATTGGGCTGAGTACCTTAGGGTGCAAGAAGCCCTTCAAGGCTCCCTAAGAATTTCAAATTAAGCAATTTGATAGGCTATTTGGATGTTGAAAGGTGTTGTGAAGAGCTGACGCATGGCTGCAGAAGAAAGTTTTGGGCGTTCGTTCACTTGAGATAGGATGAGGGGAATACTGATGACGTGCTAGAACTGTTTTGCAAAGTTTTGTGTTTTTTTGTGTTGATTTTTTTTTGATGAAAAATATGTTTAAAATTTTAAAAGATGTTGAAATGGTTTTTGAATTTTCTTCGAACTAGAGCTATACACGAGGGCTATTGGTCACGTTCATCTTAATTTATAACAACAGTCAAGTGACGAGCCGACATATGAGTCGGCAATCAATGAAGGTTTGAGAGTGACATCGTACGCAGCGTCGGTACTTTGAAAAATATTTAACGTGCATTCACATCACACGGGCACGATTCGGGACATGGGGCATTTTTAGCTACATTGGCCGATTATGGATCGGCAATTATTTTGACAATGAACGGACCCGAATCTGGGACCTATCGCATGCAAGGCGAACGCCCTTACTGTCTAGGTTCCCCGATTCTGTCCAGTGGTCGAATTTAGAGTGGAATGTTTACTACATTTTCTGGTGTGATAGGGCAAACAGAAACTGGCCATCATATCATAGCTATTCTGGCAATTTTAGCACGGCCTATGGGAAAGCCCTCTAACTCCTTTAAGGTGCTGAATGCAATTGGACTACTTTTCTTCAAAAAGCTGGTATTAGAATGGGAGGAAATAATACCATTTATACTATCGCAATAGAGTGCTGACCAGAGGAAACAGGATCAATTGATACAAAACAAAAGTTTCTCTATATCATATAAAATTGCGATTGTCGGACGCTTGAAAGCCACGTGACTTACGCGGCTTCAGCCAATCAGAAACGTAGGTAAACGCTGAAAGTAAGTGTGGCGGTGTGCTTGTTTTGTGCCGGGGCTGCTTCAGGTTGCGTCTCGTGGCTTTGGTAGAGATCGTTGCTTAGAACTACAGTTACGTGATGCCCTAGAGCAGTCCCCCAGAAACTAGCCAGATTGTATAGATGAGCATTCCTGCATTGGGAGTATCTTCATATTAGCCTTGCATGTTTGTTTGCGGAATATACAAATAGGAATTGCGTAGCAAATTCGGGGTTGGCGTGTGGTAGCGAGCAGGGGGGCTTTGCCCCCTAGTACATTAAAAAAATTACCGTTATTAAGGGTCACCCGTGCAACGCCGAGTTTTTTTTAAGCTAGTTTTATGTAACTTTCATCAAGCAAACATAAGCATTTATGCTGTAGTAAATGCTGACTTCGATATCCTTACATTTACAACTTGCAAACACCATTACTTATATGCTATTTACTTATTCCTATACATTAGCACGAAATTACCGACTTAACCAAAAACACAATACCGAAAGTAAATCGGCACGCTACACTACTATTATATATATACAAGAAACCTCAATATGTGGCAAAAGCCCCGATTTCCTAAAACACTCTAATGAGTCATAAAACACTGATAGAACTTCCTACATAGGAAACTAAAGAAACCTAATACACATTCCTGACTTCAAAGCGCCAAAACACTTGTTTTTTTTTTCCATTATGTCCAATTTTCTTTATGTGAAAGAAACTATTTTCTTACATATAATAAGAAAAAGCAACCTCTTATAGAATGGCTTTGTGCTTCGACATTACTTCGCCACCTATTTTTTCTTTCTTTCTAGATTCTTCATTTCCTAGACCTTAAGGGTGAATGGGCACGCTGGATTGCGGGTCTGCAAAACAAAGATCTTTTCTCTGACTGAGCTCCCCATACCCAATAAGTAATTAGTTTAAATATCATTAAAAGCTTATTAAAAGTAAGCAGTAACATCTTTGTCAAACGTCGGATACATCCTCAAACTACAAATCCGTCTTTAGTCTTTGTAATACCTTCCCAACACATCTGATTACACACAGTCGATAGTCAAACAAATGTATATCCCTTCCCCCCCTCTTCAAACAATGCGACTAATATTTCCATTCGACGCACAATCATTGTGTGATTTCGCAATAATTACTATCGATCCCCATTCATTACTACTCATAGAGTTGGGAAGAAGATGGAAATGCCTTGGCGAGAAAGCACTTGAAGCTGTCGTGAAATAGCCAAGCAACCCTAGAGAGCCCAAACAAACCACTTACTCAATGTTTATTTATTACTAGTGTCTCAAAGGCTGAGAGGTTAAAGCGAGTCCGCCTCGCAAAATCAAGATCGCGGGTTCGAACCCCGGCTGAGTCGTCAGATTTTCTGGATGGGAAGTCTTGGGCACACATGTCACATAATTATGTGGAATGTAAAAGATCCATTGAGGTACAATTTTGCTTCGGTTCACTCGGCAAAATTAAATCTCGGCGTACTTTAACATCCACAGAGAGCTCGTATTCATTGTAATCTGCGCGTCAAAATTGGCAATCGGCATATTCCCCACATATCGGCAACAAAATTGGTACTCATGCTAAGAGAAGCAACATTTTATATCTAAAAGGCCGCACAGTGCCTGAGAGGCATCGGCTTCATAAGAAAAAGTTTCCGGTAAGAGCCCCGACTGAGTCGTAATATTTCCTGGATGTTAAAATTTTGGGCACGCATGTCACATGATTATGACACGCAAAACATCGCTTTGGCTTAGGCATACTTTAACATTCCACTGAGATTTCAGTTAGTTAGATTTGAATTATCGTCGCACCAGAGCTACACGAGGGCTATTGGCGACGGGCGTCGTATTTTAGAAACACAGTCAGGCGACCAGCCAACACCACTGAGATATCAGAATCATTGTAAACTGAGCGTCAAAATTGATGGCGTTTGTAGCTTAGATGGTACTACAGAAAAAATGGCTCTTAGTTCTGGGGTATATGGCCTGCAAAGTCTTAGCCGCCAATAAACCAGCAAACCGGCCCCCCCCCCCCCTGTTGGAAAAAATCCTTAAATACAAATAAAAAAAATATTGTTTGCGCTGTTGAAGGTTGTTTCAATTTGGACAAGATAAGCAGAAATTCCCTTCACAGGTGAAAAAATGCTTTGTAACTGAAGAGCTTAGTGAAAGAACGTGCTAAGTGATTAAAAGGTGAGAGAGAGAAAATGAGTTTCAAAGTTTTTCGTTTGCACTTAGATACTTTAAGAATGGCACTTATAATAGGTAAAATATATATTTAATTGAATGTTTAGATAAAGAGGGAACCTTGCTATCTGTAAAGAAGTTATTACCATGTTCATTGAAACAAATATTTTAAAAAATTTCAAAAATGTCTTTTAGCACATTCTTCCACTAAGCACTTCAATTGAAGTTTACATTAGAGAATAAAAAAATAACCAAATCGTGTGTTTACATGAGCCATCGAATCCATGGAATGCCAAAATCCCCATTAGAAGAAAAATAGGTCGAGCAGGATTTCTATCCCAAATGATAGTCTGTGGCCGAATCCCTAGTATGAAACATCAAACCCTCCTTCATTTCACGGTTTGCGAAACACCCCAAAGAACCCTGCAATTCCGGTTCTGTCTGGGAGAAAATCCCCATGAGGTAAATCGCTCTTCAATCCATTGATTCGATGGCTCCACGCCTGTAGAGTAAGCCTACACTCTTAAATGAAAAGAGTGAAATCCACTCCAGTTGAAGTGCATTTTCGACACTGGAAAGGATTGACTATTAACTCTGACTGAGTTAAAATCGCTCGTTTGGAGTGGTCCTGTCGGAGGCTTAACACACAAAGAATCCACTCCTTCCGGGTAAGTGCATTTTCCAGACTGGATGAGTGAAATTAACTCAGACTGAGTTAAAATCGCTTCGTTTTAAGAGTGTATACAAACTTCACCGTGAAATAACGCCAAATACTTGGCCAAAAGTGTTGGTTTGGGCTTACTACAAAGCGATCGCTGGCTTCATTAGGCAACCCAACTTTTGCATAAGTTTCTGCCTGGTGCCGTCTGCATCTTCCTCTGACCTCCATGTTACTAGAGCCTTTGCCGAATAATGGAGGAGCTTCCATGAATGAGCTAAGTGATGCGAATCGTAATCGGAAACACACGAGTTGAAATCATGGGTGGACTGATCAAGCGATTCGTGATTTATGCTGATTAGTATTATTGTTCGAAATGGGGAATAGGTATAGTTTTCAAATAGCGTTGATTGATCCTACGCAATTAAATTTTTATTTTCATGTTATTGTGTTGATTTGTCAATATTGATTTGAAAGTAATCAAACATACAATAGTATTTCAATTAATCGAGTTTCAGGAAATTTCTATCTGGACACACTGTTACTATACGTCTTTGTTGGATGTCATGTCTAGTAACATTTTTTGGACTTGATAAAGAATTACTCGGCATGACGTGCAACAGAGGTTAGGTTAGGTTTGAATTAACGTCGCACTAGAGCTACACGAGGGCTATTGGCGACGGGCGTCGTATTTTAGAACCACAGTCAGGTGACGAGCCAACACCTGAATAGGCATCCAACGCAGCAACCGTTAAGGGCGACATCGTACGCAGCGTTAGGACTTTGAACGATATTTAACGTGCACTCCCTTACACGGGGTATTATTCGTCGGACATTTTTTTGGCTGCACGGGCCGTTTATAGGTCGGCAGCTATTTTGGCGATGCCCGGGCCCGAACCTGGGACCTTCCGCATGCTAAGTGAGTGCATAACCGACTGGGCTCCCCAGCCCCCACGTGCAACAGAGACGAACAATAACAGAATTAGGGTAGACTAACCAGTGAGTGAACAGACCCCAGTGAATGAACATTTGGTAAATATAATTAAAACAAGCAGTTCTTAAAGAACTAAAATAGCCTACTTTCCTGTTACTTAAATACTTACCAAAATTCTTATCTTGAAAAAACTAGGCTCGTATCAGTAAGCGACATCAACAACCGTTTTTCCACATTAAATTTAAAATAAATTTCACTAAACGCAGCATCTAACTAAACACAGCACTAAACACAGCTTTATTTGCAGTTATAAATAATATTTAATTTTTCGTAGAACAAAAACCAAAAAACTACTCCTCAATAAACATTTACTTGCTAAATTCGGCTAGTTTCATTTATTTTATTTCGAAAATTAAATAATTAGCCTACTTTTCTTTTTTTTTAATTCGAAGAATTAAAAAAAAATGAAAAAGTAGGTATTGACATGCGGTCGATGTCCGTCCGTCCGTCCGTCTGTCCGTCTGTCCGTCCGTCTGTCCGACCGTCCGTCTGTCCGTCTGTCCGTCCGTACCCCCCTTCCAAAATCAGTTCTAGCAATCCGATCTTAAAAATTCTTTTTTTATTAGAAAGGTATAACCTCAGACACCCAACTTTCATACTTTTTGTCCGTCTGTCTGCACGATAGGACGGACATAAATCTACAATTTGTCGACGAATTTCCCATTGAATTAGCATTGAAATTCAATTTCGATTCATTTAAATCGCTGAATTTAACTATAAATGCTACGGACAAGTGATATACGCCAAAAAATTCAGCGTATCCAAATGAGAATATATCGAAAATTTCAGAAAAGAATTCGAATTCTAAGTACTTCAATTATTTAAAAAACTTCAACATTTAATGCTCATTTAAAAAGCATAGGAAGCCATTTTATTAGAAATAAATTACCATTGCCATGGCAACAATCGCTTGAGAAACTTTAATTCTTTTAGACAATGAATTAAAATAAATTTATTTTTGCGACATTGATCAGTTTGAAATGACGTCAAATATATATTTCACTTCGAGATTCCGTATGATGGTACGAAATGTTTTCATTCTATTTAAAAGCGAGAACTGTTACATATTTATTCTTTGAAATATAAATTTTTGCAAACGATTTAAGTAATAATTATTTAATTTTCGAAATAAAATAAATGAAATTAGCCGAATTTATAGCAGGTAAATGTTTAATATAGAATTAATGCTGGGTTTGGCGCCTTTTTACCTGTGGAAGCGGGTTAAGTGACAGATTATGTTACAAACCTACTTGTTAATTTACATTTCCTATTTTAAGTAAATTTTGAAGTAGTTTTTTGGTTTTTGTTTTGCGAAAAATTTAATATTTATTTATAACTGCAAATAATCATGCGGACGATAAGTAATATTTATTTTATTGGCGATAAAAAGTTAATGAAAATAATTGATAAAGAAGTTGAAATAATAGCTGGATGCTGTGTTTAGTGAAATTTATTCTAATGTATATAAATTTAATGTAGAAACGGTTGTGGATTTCACTTACTGTAACGAATCTAGTTTTTTCAAGATAAGAATTTTAGTAAGTATTTAAGTAACAGGAAAGTAGGCTATTTTAGTTCTTTTAGAACTTCTTGTTATAACGTAAATCGTTTGCAAAAATTTATATTTCAAAGAATAAATATGTAATATTCCTCGCTTTTAAATAGAATGAAAACAATTCGTAGTGAAATATATATTTGACGTCATCTTAAATTGACCGATGACTCAAAAATAAATTTAATTTAATTTATTGTCTAAAAGAATTAAAGTTTCTCAAGCAATTGTTGCGATGGCAATGGTGATTAAATTCTAATGAAAATGGCTTCCTAATGCTTTTTAAATGAGCATTAAATTTTGATGTTTTTAAATAATTGAAGTACTTCGAATTCGAATTCTTTTCTGAAATTTTCAATGTATACTAATTTCGATGCGCTGAATTTTTTAACGTATCTCACTTGTCCGTAGCATTTGTAGTTAAATTCAGCGATTCAAATGACTCGAAATTGAATTTGAATGCTAATTCAATGGGAAATTCGTCGTCAAATAGTAGATTTATGTCCATCCTATCGTACAGACAGACGGACAAAAAGTATGAAAGTTGGGTGTCTGAGGTTATACCTTTCTAATAAAAAAAGAATTTTTAAGATCGGATTGCTAGAACTGATTTTGGAAGGGGGGTACGGACGGACAGACGGACGGACAGACGGACGGACGGACATCGACCGCATGTCAATACCTACTTTTTTATTTTTTTTTAATTCTTCGAATTAAAAAAAAAAGAAAAGTAGGCTAAAAATATAGATTGAAAATCACTTCACTATATGGATTGGCAACACTGACTTCTTTCATGTAGTATAGGGAGCTATCTGACAATGGTTGGTTGTCCTGGTCATTATATCCTAGTGTTCATTCACTGGCGAACGTGACGCCTTAACCGTTCATTCACTGGTTAGTCTACCCTGTATAATTTTTTTGAATTGCATATAAACTAGCGCACTAACTGTAACCGCTTTTTCTTTTGCTTACTTATTTGTTATTTGTATCAATTTTCTTTTGTATATACTTTTGACATCCATCGTTCTCCATGGAATCTTAACCAAAAGGTCTTGGTTAGTAATTTTTGACTGTTTTAGTAATTTGTCTGTAATTTATTAATTTTTTAGGATGTTTATTTGTAGATTTTAATTGTACTATATGTAGACTGACCAGATTTATTTCAGTGAATAACTTTCTAACAATGAAATCGTTATTAACTTTTCGTAATTCGTATTTCATATTGGAAAAATTAGTGACTGAAACAAATGTCATCGGGCTATACAAATGGGATTACCTTAAAAAAAAGTCTTACATTTTGTCAATTGGTATATAGTGTGTATGTTGGTTTTAGATTTAAGAAAAAGAAAAAAAAATGTTAAAATTCAATATTATGATACGATAAAAAATTATATTTTAAAAAGAGGTTCAGAATAGATATTATATATTTTTTTACAATCTATCAACTGAACATTAATAAATAAAATGATGAATGTTTGTTAGCTTATGCAACTGACACATAAAAGAGCTTTTCAATTTTTAAAAAAAAATAAACCTTCCGTCATCTTTTAATTATTAACTCCCAATATTTACCAAGCGTTTATGCACAAAAGCTATTTACTCTTCTTTTTTAAAAATAAACACACACAAAAACCCAAAATGCATAATAAAAAATTCAATTATATTTTCACCTAATAAAAAATTCAAAGGCAGTAGCCTCGTAAAAGAAGGGAAAAAAAAGCTTCACCCCTAGAGATATGAAAATAAAACAATAACGGGCTATTGTAAATAAAAGGCCTCCAAAAAATAAATGTCCGTAAAATAACCAAAAGACCTCCCTGGTGTATTTCTAGGTCGATCCATCACTGTCGAATTAATACAATACATAATTTGGTTTTCTACCAGTATAATGAGCCTGGTCTTTTACAGCCGTTTGCTTCAGTAACCCGTCAACGCATGCGGTTTTGTTATGGCTGTTGTCCGGTTTTGGGTAATGAAATTTATGTTTTTTAAGTTGGTGGCGAATGTGTTGTTCGCTACTGCTGAAAATCTCGCTGGAAATTAATTTTTAAAGAAGAAAGGGAATTTAGTGTTTATATAAGCGAAATAGAGAATTCTCTGGGGTTCTTTGTTTTAAGTTAATGTATTTTTTTAAAGTTTTTTTTTCGTTATACTTGATTTGTGAGCATACTTAGCTGTTCAAATATCTGTATTTCTCTTTGTTTCTTTGTTTAAACACTATTTGTTTTGAATATTTGGATAAAAAATATCTTTGTTTGTAAAACATTTGAACATTTTTTCCAAGCTAGAAAAAAAGTATGCGGGAAATGGCAGATTAACGCATGGTTACTAAATATTATATGTTTGTATGACAAAATAGACATTATGATAACACCTCTGAGTGCACACATTTTTAGGTTTTTTTTATATTCATTGACAAATTTTAAATGTTAATTTTTTAGACTCAAAGTTAATACCTTTCAAATCTGATGTATGCAAATATGCCCCTGTTCCTAACCATATCCCAGTTTACCCTATGTATTTTTTTAATTTTTAGAAACAAATATGATGCATTAAAATATTTGGCGGAAGAAATTTTGTTTGTGGTCCCTTTGAAAGAACAATTCAGAAGTGTTTAAGTATTGAAGGCCTAGGACACAGATATATTTATCACTACCAAGGTTTTAAAACTGCTTCGAACTACACTCTTAAAACAATCGAGCGATTTAAACTCAGTCTGAGTTAATTTTCACTCCTTTCAATGTCGAAAGTAGAAAATGCACTTCCCCTATAGGAGTGGATTTCACTCGCTTGTTTTCTTAAACCTCCGACAGGATCGCCACCCCAAAGTCCCCTACGCTTTGAAATTTAAACTGCGGACAAGTGGCGCAGATCGAGAGAGAGAGATCTTTTAAACAGTGAAAATTCGATTTATTTGAAAATACAAAGTTAGGTGTTGTAAAGAGTTAGGTGTATGTGAGTTCTATCAAATATATTTTCTTCTAATAAATATCATTCGTACACTCTTAAAACAAACGAGTGATTTTAACTCGGTGTTAATTTTAGTGTCTCTTCTCCTGGGAGTTCATTTCACTCTTTTGTTTTAAGAGTGTAGTACATTTCAATTCGGGTTAAAACAATAATCCATTGAATCCTAAAACATATCGAGTAATAAAGTGCAAAGAAGATACAATTACCCAATCAGGATGTCCCACTAAAGGAGTCCCGCCCATTTGCGAAAAAAGGGTTCTGATTGATTAGGCCGATGTATCTACGTCACGAAGAAATGCCACTTGTCAACGCAAGATTGGTTTATTTTTCCTTTTTTTTTTTGTGATTGGTGTCCTGAACTTTGTATCTTTATTCTTCTCCAGGGAAAAAAAGAAAGATATACTTTTTTTCATTTGGTTAATGTGCTTTACGAAAATTAATATTTTATATTACTTGCGTGGAATGGATTTAGACGTACCTGTGATCGAAAATTTTGTTTCAGTTATATCTTGTTGGCAGTGTTTAATAAATAAGGAGACAGCAAAAATAAATTTATCCAATATTTTTATTTTAATGTAATGAACTTTCTGGAGGTAATATGATGGTTTCAAATATAAAAACTATGCATCAGATATTGTTTTTTTTTTGAAATTATGAAACACATTGTATGAAACATTTCCTCATCCAATAAGTATTATTGAATTCATTTTTTTCTTTTATATTTTAATTCTTTATTTAATTCTTGTGCTTGATGTTTTGCTAGTGTTTTTGTTTTTTGTTTACATTTTCTCCATACTTGTATTTCGTATTATTGTAATCTCTGTACGGCAATTGATAATGTATGTATCGCCTGCTGCACTGAAAAAAAAATATCCAATGTTTAACCTTACACTCTTAAAACAAAAGAGTGAAATCCACTCCTTTAGGAGAAGTACATTTTCGTCACTGGAAGGCAGAGAAATTAACTCCTGAATCGCTCGTAATCGCTTAAAATCGCTCGTTTGTTGTTAAGATTGTTGTAGGTTAAACAAAACAAAGGAGTGAAATCCACTCCAATAGAGGAAGTACATTTTCGACACCAAAAGGAGTGAAAATTAATTCAGGCTGAGTTAAAATCGCTCTTTTGTTTTAAGAGTGTAGATATAGGGTCCGGACCTTTCATTTGCTACTTTGGATTATAAATAAATTCAATTGGATGATGTCTCCAATAAACGAGCTTAGTTGGCCTTTGGAGAGATTTTCAACTACGTCCTTGCTTAATAAAAATAACAAATCAAAATTTATTGATCTTGCAATTACTACAGTTCAACACTTCAATTAAACCTATTCATAAACGCTCAACTTTAAAAACCATAAAATTTTTATTTCATTTATTTTTCATTAAGGTTCATTACTAAGCAATAAAAGTCTCCTTACTTTATCTATATGATTAAGAAGAAACTTAGAAAAAAGTTCATAAAAATAAATGCACCAATTTAACTCTGCTCTGAATTTTATAGCTCATGAATCGAAACAAACTCTTGGTATCTCTGATTGGTTTTCCAAACATAAATTGGCTAGTTCAAAGCTCACTGCGAACGTAAAGTTAATAACGACACCAATTTTTTTTCCAGAAAAAAGTTTCCGACCCCATAATTGGCCCTGTATATTAGCATACTCCTACACAGTGTAAACTCACTCTGCAATTAGCTTCGTGTTAACGATGTTAGGGGGAATTAGGATTTGGTTCTTATCATGGGGGTTAGAGTGAGGTAGAGATGCTGTCAGGTCAAAAACCAGTGTGCCAAGTAGAGCCACAATTGCTACATTAATACACCCACACGAACTCGTAGATAACACAGGGCATCTAAATAGTTCTAACTTTTGACGCCCGTTGGCACTAGTCCTCGTGTAGCTTTCTTAACCCTTTAACCTCGAAACCGGCCCAGGACGGCTCTACCAGCAAACATCGGGAAGGCCGTTTTCGGCCGTTTCGTTTCACAAATAGGGGTGTTGGGTATGTTAAAAATTGAGTGTGCTGTGGAAAAAAAGTATCCGCTAGTGATCATTTCAGTCGTTAGTCATCCTATATAATCGGACCTTTTTGACTTAGTATAAAAATAACATTCTGAGTTAATTGCATGACACAAAATTTGCATAAGGGGCCATCTTCATATTAAAAATGTTACTAACTTTAAAATTTCCAATGGCAACACCCCTTTTTGAGTCCATATTTCTAATCTATGACGTATTTTAATACGAAATGCCAAATTTTGTTAGTTTTTAAGCATTATTAGGGGAGTTAGAGACGTGCAAAGTTAAGGTGCCATAATGTTAAATGAGTTGCACATAAAAAACTATCCCAATCTATAAATAATTAAGATAATGAAACGAATTTTTTACTGAAAAGAAATTATATCAACCCAAACAAAATGCATTCAATATTGGGGTATTTAAAACATTTTTTATATTTTAAAATAATTATTATTTTAATTTTTAAAAAAATTATGAATAGAAACCCCTTAATATTTTTTCAGAAATATATTTAAGACAGGAAGTTGAAGCGAAATCCCAATTTTTAATTTCTTTTATTCATAATTTGCTGAGTAAATCACAAAATACTTTTTAATTGCGCTTCAGGGGACTGTGTATAAGATCATAAATGAACTTGATAAACAAATACGGCATTGGAAAGGAAGATAAACATCATTAAACCAACAACCTTGAGATGGTCCCCCATAGGACCTCAAGTGATTCGATGAAATGACTCGTTAAATATTCATCCAAATGTAATAAAAACTTAGATTTATGGGTTTTCGAGGATGCTTAACATTTCTAAATAATCAAATATGGGTGTTACTATTGGAAATTTCAAAGTTGTTAACATTTGTAATATGAAGATCTCCCCTTGTGAAAATTTTGTTTCATGCAATTTACTTAGAATGTTATTCATTCACAAAGTCAAAAAGGTCCGATTCCATAGGATGACTAACGGCCGAAATAATCACTTGGGTATTTTTTGATACAGGACGATTCCATTTCGTTTTTTTCCTGCCTAGAAAAACTCGTATTTCGGGGATGAGAAATTCTCCTATCTTGTGAGGTTAAAGGGTTAAATGCGACGATTATTCAATTTGACACAGGGCAACAGCTGGTAAAGTGCCACTATGTTAGTACTGATTTAAGTTATATTTGGTTTTTTACTCTAAATAAGGTATAAGTTTTCTTTAGCAGCTCTCAGTTTTGAGAGATGGTCACGTTTTTTCGTGCTAAAGAAATGCTTGTAATAAAAAAAGGTTTTTAACGTTTTTGTTTTAAATGTAATATGTGTTTGGTACTCATAACTAATATAGTTTCTGATTTTATCTACCTCTAAAGATTTTGTTGCAATATAACTTTTTAATGTGAAAGAAGTTGCAACCGGATTTCAGGTAGAAATATATATTATGATGAATCTTTATAGAGGTAGAGACAATCAGAAACCTCATTCATATTCAACACCAAAATATGAGTAGGAAACACATATTTAATTAAAAATGTGTAAAAACTATTTTTTTTTAATTCATGCACTGCTTTTAAACAAAAAGAGGTGAATAACTTAAATAATAGTGTTTTACATTTAATTTCATTTTTAGAACCAGAGACCCAAATATAACTAAAATGAATTCTAAATCCAAGACCGCGATTAAGGTATTACAACTTTTTATAGTTGAGATATTATCTATAAACTATAACTCTTAAAGCATAATATTTTTGTTTTATATTTCTCTGCTATTTAATAAGGCATTTTTGTACAGAAATCTCACTGATAATAACCGAAGTAGTTTGTTTGGGCTTATCACATTCATTTGGCGACTTTGAGATATTTTTACGCCAATTCTAACCTCTATGGTTCTTATTCATTAAGGAAATTTATCAGCGGCTTCCAGCAAAGATATTTATGGGTCTCATCTCTTGATACCCTCTCGTGGGAAAATGACTTCATTTTAGGGAAGTTTCGTCCTATTTTTGCAATTATAAAGCAGGCAGAATTTACTCTTAAAGTAGAAGTTTTAGATGATGAAACGGTATTGTTTTCATTTGTATCCGTACTGGTTTCATTGGTTGCTTTGGTTTCAGTCCCAAATTTACTGATATTGATTAAAATACAGAGTGTTCGTAAAAGAAAGTCCGAGTTTCAAAGGTATATTAAAGGAGTTTATTTTACTAAATATAAAAAATCATACATGGAATTGAAGGAAAACTAACCTAGTTTTTCCTAAAAGTGCTCAATGTGTTTGCCTTTAGTGATACGGCACACATCCAAACGAAAATGCAATTCTTCCCATACCGTCTGCAGCAAGTCCTAAGTAATTGAGGCAACAGCCGTGCAACTGTGGAAAAGATGTAGTGGTACAAGCCCATGCGCTTATCTGAAACTGTTGGAGTTATTTTTTATTCATCACCTTCCCCCACAACTGTCGAACAATTACATCTGATACTATTACAATTTGAAACTCGAACATTCGTTTAAGGACACACTTCAATTTTTCCTTTCTATGCAAGCCTTCTGTAACAAACGTTTAAAACTGTCAACAGTATAACAATAAGTTAGAATTAAAAAAATATATTAAGTAAAATAATCAATAAGTAAAGTATTCTTAGAAAGCTCATATTCGAATACCATATCATAAGTAATATAAGGCTACGAATGACAACAAACCGTTAGACCTGCTGCCATCCACGACGTAAAACAATCCTATTTACGTTAAAAATGAAGCAGGTGGAATTTTTTCTTAAAATGGAAGTAAATTTAAACACAATAGAATTTTGAGTTTCAAAACTCATTATTTTTCGTCGTTTCAAATTCTGAAACTTCTTTTTAAAATTCTATTATTACGAGAAAACAATGAATCGACTAATCAGGAAAAAATTCTTTTAAGCATTTTTATTGGTTTTGTTAGCCCATGTCGAAATTTTCCACAATGAAAACCTTAATTTTTATTGTGTTCATCCTTTTAACTTACGAAGTAAATTTTATGGAAATTGAAAAATTAATGACTTGTTTTTAACACTTGGAATCTATTTCTATAAGCTTGTCATTATTAAAGGTTCTGAGAAATGTCAAAAACATTATCAATGACTTGACTTTTAATTATTTTTTCAATTCTTTAAAATGTTTTTTTTTTGTTCAAATTTTGAAATATAGATATGTGGGGAGAATAATAGATGGAGGAATTGAACTAGAGGCGTAGAAGCCGAATTCCTTTGGGTTCAAATTTAAACAGGTTTATTTTTCTTCCGTAATTTTATTGTCCATCACGGGGTAAAAAAAACCCGTTAAAATCATTTGATTACTAATTCCCACCTTTTTCTATGCACTATGACAAATGACAGTGATTGCGCCCTCTAGAAGGGAGGGTGTAGGCTTTATAGCCCATTACCCAGCTCGCCAGAAGAGACAGTCACAAGAGACACACAAAGAAGGACGACACAAACACACAGACAAATAACAACATTTATTGACGGATACAAACATCCATGCCTGACCGGGATTCGAACCCGACCCCAGCAGCTCCAAAGACCAGCATCGTAACGATTGAGCCACCGGGGCGGCTTTCTATGCACTAAACCTTTTATTCATTCATTTTCAAACAATAATTTAAAGAAATGACATTATGAATTAAAATTAAAAAGTAAAAGTTACTACATTAAGGATACAACTACGTACATGAATTTAGAATTTTTTGATATAGAACGACTTGGTTTTCACGAGGCATTATTGTTCAAGTTTATCTCCATTTTCTCACTTCAAAAGCTAGTTCATATATTTATCCCTTTAAAATATTGTTTTATTATCCAAATGAGAAATGTAAGAAAAACGAAAACTAGCGTATAAAAATACAATTTAAGAAAAATAAAATTAAAAACTAAATTATATTTTTAAATTAGACTAAATTGTATTTTATATTAGACTAAATTATATTTTAAATTAAACTAAATTAGATTTTATAAAATATTTCAGGGTCTATCACAACTATGATGGAATCGCATTAATGAAGGAATACCACCATTGAAATATAGTTCCATTTACTCTTATACAATTTTTTCCTTTTAAAATATTCTTTTATTATCTCAAGGAAAATAAAATTAAAAGCTAAATTATATTTTAAATTAAACTATATTATATTCCATTAATCTGAAGAAGCTTTATTTTGTAGTTCAAACACAGTTAAACGAATAATTCATAAATAAGTACCACCATTGAAATATAAGTTTCATTTACTCATATAAAAACTTTTCTTTTTAAGATATTCATTTTTTTTATCTTAAGGAAAATAAAATTTAAAGCTAACCCGCATTTAAAATTAAACTAAATTATATTTTAAAATAAACTAAATTATATTTTAAATTAAACTAAATTATATTTTAAATTAAACTAAATTATATTTTAAATTAAACTAAATTATATTTTATTAAACGATAGGAGTTTTATTTGTAGCTCTAACACAACTAAACTAATATTTTATAAGGAAGTATCACCATTGAAATAGAAGTTCCATTTACTCTTACACACAGCCAATATCGCCCATCTATGTACTTTCCTTGTGACTGGAACAAAGAGTTATGAGAAATCCCTGAGCCGTAAATAATTCCGGGAAAAACCAAGAGATATGGAATCGTAATTGGTGCTGTCCCCTTTGATATCATACCAGATATGGACGTTGTATTAAAGGATGAACCAGGGAAGCTTGAATTAATCCTCAGATCGATACAAACGTATATGTTCGTTCTAGCATTAGATTTTTTTTATTATTAAGGCAGATTTGAATCTTTAAGTTACCATAAAGTTACAAGAGCTACTTTAGATTCCAAAATAATAAAATCATCATCATCAATGGCTTTAACCGGATCATAAATCTTTCAACACACTTTCAAGTACCCATCATTTTATTTAACGCTGCTAACGTGAGACTTTAAAATAACATTAACTTAAACCTGATTCATTAGAAGAAGATTTAAATTAATAAATCATTTAATTTTTATATATTAGCAATGTTAAAATTCGGAATAGCTGAAAACACTGCAAAGTATGCATACTTTTATTAAATGTGGCCGATGTAAAAAGTGCAGATAATAATCATGTAATTTAAATACATTAGCATTAAGTGAAACATGAAGCATTGAAGCTTTGCTAAGTATTATTTCTTTTATTTAACGTGTATACATTAAATTTTAAATAAATTTATTATCAAATAATTATAATACAATAGCATAAGTTAAAACATGAGTCATTGAAGTCTCTGTAAATATTCATCCTTATCCTATTTTTAAATGATAATCATGCAATTTCACTATACAATAACATACTTAAAACCATGAATCGTTGAAAATACTGCAAAGTATTCATTTTATTAAATATGTTTTACATAAAGCTTTAAAATTATAACCATAAATTCCATAAAAGAGCATAAACTGAAGCAATAACAGTAGATTATTTCATGATGTATTCTGTCTTTCTCCATCAAACATAAAACTTTCAAATCTAAATATTTAATTTTAATATAATCAGCATACACAAGCAATGATTAACACGAATTTTAAAAACACTATAAAGTATTTTTCTTTTTATCAAACTTGGCTAACATAGGATGCTAAAAAAAGTAATACTTTTATCGAAGTCTTTGTAAATTGTCTTTCCTTTTTTTTAATCTGGCTAACGTAAAACATTATAACTCATGAATTTTCAAAAACAGAATGAAGTAAACACAAATAGTTGAAGCTGCTATAACATATCTTTCCTTTTATTAAATATAACGTTTAAAAAGTAAACATTAATTATAAACATAAATTCTAAAAAGAACAGAATAAACTAAAACATGGATAGTTGAAAATTCGTGAAATATTCCCCTTTTCATAACACATAAAACGTTAAAATCAGTAATTATTAATTCCAATACAATAAAAACAATCTAGCAAAGTTAAATATGAATTGTTGAACTGTTGGAAACACTACAAAGTGTTCTTCCAGATATATACAAAGGTATATAGTAATTGCTTTAGAAATTTCTATATTTATTAAGATATTTAAATCTTTAAGCAACTAAATCGTTACAAGAGCTATATTTTAGATTTTTAAGTTTACAAGAAGAATCACCAATTTAATACAATAACATTTACTGAAACATGAATCGTTGAAGTCAGAATAAAGTATTATTCCCTTTATTAAAAATGAAACGTTCAATTAATAATCATTTAATTTAAATACAATAATAACTGTGTAATAACGATGAATGAAACATGAATCGTTAAAGTCATAGTAAAGCATTCGCCCCTTTATTACACTTAGCTAACATGACACGTTAAAATAATAATCATATAATTTACAAACAATAAAATAAAATGAAACCTGATATACATTGAACCCATTAAAAAGTATTTTTTTGACATGCTTAAAGTAGCTTTAACTTAAGAAATCCTATACTTTTTTTTATGTAATAGCATATGTTGAAATCCTGGTCCGTTTAAAACAATGCGAAGTATGAGTCCTTCTATTAAACGTGGTTAACTTGAAACTAAAATAATAATCATGTAACTTCAATACAATAGCATTAACTGAAACATAAATCGATGAAGCTTGTTACAAAATACTCTTCATTTTATTTAACGCGTCCAAAGTAAAATGATTATAAAAATAGTTTTAATACAACAACATTAATTGTAATCATAAATTGTTAAAAACACGGTAAAGTATACATGCTTTAGTTCTTTGTGCTTAACATAAAACGTTAAAATAATAATCATAAATTCGATAAAACACCATAAACTGAAGCAATATTTCATGCTTCACCAAGACAATTCTTCACGAGACTTGATGAAGTATTCTGTCTTCTTACCAAACATATGAAACGTTCAAAATTAAATATTTAACTTTAATATAATAAGCATAATCTGGATAATCTAATACTGATACATTGAAAACACTGGCGTTCTTCCTTTTATCAAACATGTCTCGGGTTATATAATTAAATTTAACACCATTTTTCAAACCGTCCTTCCCCTCTGTTATCCAAACCACCCTGTAATTGCCGAACCTCGATAAACCACCAAGCCCCGAAAATACGAGACCGCGCACTTGATTAATTAACCCCGATTAATTAACGGCACCCATTCATCTTGCCGAGGTTTAAACTCGGTCCTGGAATTTGACCTGATCGGATCCGAGTTTTGACCTGATCGCTTGTCCGACGCCGGGATATTTGACGCTTGACAACACTTTGCTATTTTACACTTGAGAAATCGTCAAAGACCTTTCGCCAAGTGAGGAGTGAGGTTTGGGGAATCGGAAAGTGATCAAACATGATTGTTCAAGTCATACGGGTTTCTGGGAGTGCGTAAAGTGTCTTTATTTTTTTTTTAGTTTTGATTGGTTTTTATTAACAAGTATCTAATTTAAATTATAGCTACTGTTATAGAACTTTTTGTCCTGTTGTTTTTTTTAATTTCAAGTGTATTGCTGAAAAATAAAATATTTACGGACTTTAAAAATTGGTGCACGATTTCCCAATACCTGTATATCGTCATAATGAAATTTTAGAGAAAAACGCGTTTGAAAATAGTAGTTGTCAAATAACTTTTCTTTAATTTTCAATTTATTTAAATATCCTCAAAGTATATATGGTTACCTTTATGATTGTATGGCATGTATATTGATTTATTAACACTTTTAGAGTCCCAATGAAAATTTTTTGTTCATCATTTTAGAACTTTTTTTTCTGATCGTCTATAGCCATTTATGATATCGAAAAGCACATAATTCGATTCTCAAACTTCTTTTATTATGAAATATTTTTATTAATCCCAATAGATGTCTGCCTATTATTTTTTAAAGTTATGATCAGAGACATGATGATGCCAAATGGTGGCCCAATGATTCCATTTGGTGATGATACCAAATGGAATCATTGGGACTGAAAGGGTTAAGTGGAAGTCATGTGATGTTACACATCTCATTAGCTTTTATTAGCTAATATTTAAACCAAATAAGTTTTTTGCTGATATGATTTTGAAGTTACATTAGTTTTAATGATAAAACTTAAATAAATTTTAATGATAAATCGTTCGTGTCTTAAGGTAGGCGAATGCCCAAAATTCTAAAATTTTTACTATTACTTTAATCTTTTCCAAATTTGACATAGTGATTTCAAATATAATGAATAATACTATTTAGGCATTTTTTAAAAATTTAAATATTTATTTATTTTAAACGGTGTTTCTCAACTAAAAAAAGAGGTTTACGCTAACAAGTCTACCACATTGAATTTTCATCCTATAAACGTTAATTATGTGTTAAATTCTTCGTTTTAAACTGATGCATGCAATGACCTTCCAGAGTTACATAAAAATTACAGGAAAAGAAGTTATTAAGAAAAATGTTATAAATTAACAACAACAAAAAAAGATTTTTTTCGATTAACATCACTTGGACAAACAAATCGCTTGGACATTAAAAAAAAAACTTGTGTATTTACACCAGATGTTAGAGGTTCATGGCACAGATATATATTGAAATAGCATCTGTAAAAATTTTTAGATAAATTAATGTAAAACTTTTTATGCTAGAAGTGCTAGAGTAATTCCCTTTTTTTAGTTGAAAAACACCGTTTAAAAAATCAATTATATTTAAATAAAAAAAATTGCCTAAAAAGTATTGTTTATTATAGTTGAAATCACCGTGACAAATTTGGAAACAATTAAAGCAATAGTAAAGATTTTAGAATTTTGGGCACTCGCCTACCTTAAGTAGTAATTGGAAGTCATGTGATGTTGCACATCTCATTAGCTTCTATTAGCTAATATTTAAACCAAATAAGTTTTTTGCCGATATGATTTTGAAGTTGCATTAGTTTTAATGACCAAACTTAAATTCTTTATAATAAATAAATCGTTCGTTTTTTAAGCTATTCTTATATTTTATTGCGTGGAATATTTAGGCTATTTTCGAACTTACTTATCCCTAATACGCATTTTCTCCTGTATTAATTCATCTCTGCAACGCATATTCGTATCTGTAAAACCTGTTTTTCCTTGCATGCAGTTTTGTAGCAGAGAAAACGTAACACAGGGTGAAAGCAAATTTTACCATTTTTTTTACAAATCTTTTTTTTCTCCTTGGTTTATTAAATATATTTTTTTTTTGTAAAACAAACAGATAAAAGCTTTTTATATTATTTTTATTAATGTTAGAAAGAAAGGGTTCCTTAACCCTCCAATGCATACTGTTGCCACATGGCAGCAAGTGACATAATTCAATCCATATTCTATTAAAGTAGAGCTTCCTCTCGACAAATCTGTGATTTTTTTTTTCAATTATTACAGTCCATTTTGAAGTTTTAGTTACTAATTATCCTCTTACATGACAGTAGTAAAAATGTATTAATAGAAATAAATTGTTTTGAAAAAATAGTTATAGTTCAAGAGGGTTATTTTAAAATATAACTAGTAGTTTTCTAATCATTCTTATCGAAATTGGAATTTTGTAGTTCGTTTTTGCCGTATGGCAAAAATTAACAAAAGAACTTAAATTATTTAAATTCCAATGCAGTTATTTTTTTTTCAGTGTTTTTTTCCATAATGTATGAGTAACAAATATATTTTTTCGGGATGAAAAGAAAAATCATGCATTACAGGGTTAATCACGAAAAAAAATATGGATGTTTTATAATATAAATTAGGCTTTGAGAAACGTTTTGGAAATTCAAAAGCAATGAAAAAAATACATGCATTTTACAAATACGTTTGATAACTTTTAAATAAAACGTTAAGATGTCCATGAGAATTAAGCCAATACATTTCAAATACTTCCTAATTCAATATTATTTACTAATTATTAATTTTTAATTTTAAAAGTGAGCTTTATAAAAAAATAAAGAATAACCAAACAAGAGTTCAAAATATAATAAATAATGCAATTCTGTGTAAAAAAAGAACGTAGCATAGTTAGAATTTATCTCTATTAATGATTATTACTAATTTGTCTTGCAGCAATAATTGAAACTTTTATTATTTACAAAGCACGAAAAATCATATTTTCGTCTGTTTTGCCAAAAAGTACTTTAAAATCGATAGTAATTACCTTCAAAACTTCGAAACCCAGTCTTTTCAAATGAAAAACAATCCCACATACAAATTATTCAGCACAAAGTATAATTAAATAATTATCATGCGTGTTTTCTTTGTTTTTATCCGAGAATTAAGCAAGCTATTCGAAAATTAAAAAACCGCAAAAGTTATAAAGGAATGTCAAAATGTTTTCTGGCTGAAAACGGAAATGTTTTTAATTAAATTTTCCGTTGCTTTGTTCTCTGGAGCAGAAAACGGATATTTAACTATCGATTAGGCATTACTATAGTATCGTTATCGCTTTTAAACTAGACTTTAGGCTTATTCTCTCAGGAATACATATGTTTTTTATTCCATGAGTTTTTCTTTTTATACTTAAGTTCTTTGACTTTTTTATGAATAACAAAAGAAGTTTAATTGCTTTACCTTTCAATTTAGATAGAAATTTATCAGCAAAAAATATTTTTTGTGCTGCTCAGTTGGGCTACCTTCTTTTAAAAATGTTAATTTAGTTTTTTTTTCCAAAGTACTGCCTCTGTTTCTTTTCTGATATTATTTTCCCACAAATGCTGTGATTAATACAAATACTACTAAGTGTATAAATATTATTTCGAATCAATAAAATTGATAATGAATACAAATTTAGGCAAATGTAAAATCGTAGTTTAAAGAATAATTAGATTGGTTAAACATTTAAACCATTTTTAAAAACAGTTATTTATGCTATAAGTGAGAAAAGTAACACTTTTTTTTAAACTAGTGGGCTTTTTTTTCACGAGCGAGGTACAAAAAAGTAAAATAATGATACGTGTTTTAAAAAGTTCACTCTTCACATGTGTTTCATACACCATTTTTTATAACCATTTTTTTAATTGCGAGAAAAATCAAATTTCATTGGTTTAAAAATAATTTGCATGCTAATATTTTTTAAGTAAGGAAGATAGACATCGATATATCTCTGGAACTACAAAAGGCAATTTCATTTTTTAGTTTAAAGTCAAACACTTGAACATGGATACTGATACTAATTTTCGGCTTCCAGAAGAGATAGAAGTAGTTGCTAACGATGTTACTTAAAATATGCTTTCAGGAAAATCAAGAAAAAAATTAGGAAAAGGCGTATGAAAATTTTCTATTTCGGTGCGTATGCAAAAAAGTAGAAAATATATGCGCGTGGTTGCAATGTCACTAATAACATCAACTCTACGAAATAAGAGTTTTACTTGAAATGTTGGCATCTTTTAAAAAAAGCAAAAAAAGTATTTTTTTCCTGCTTTTGCGTGAAAAAGTAGTTATTTTTCACTGTTTCTAAAAAGTATAACTTTTCGCACGCGTGTGATTTTAAAATTCTATTGTAAAAATCGGATTTTTTTTGCATAATTATAAAAATATTTTTCAGAAAAAAAAGTACCTAATCGGATTACAAAAATCCTTTAAAATGAGAACCATGCTTTAAGTCCATAGTAATTATGTAATTTATTCAGTGATTGGCGTAACTGATTGTGGCATTATCCTTATTTGAAAATAATGAGGAGAAAAAAATTAGGGTTTTTAGTATTAAATTAATGCGCCTACTTTAAAAAAGAATAAAAAGATAGACAAATATATTAATATTTTTGACGATGCATAAATTAAAAAATATATTTCTTCATTTGTTTTAGCTAAAACTTAGTTGAAGAATCCTTCTAAAACCTTCATTTTACAAATTCTAACTAAGGTATAAAGTCCACTCCATTTATTGATGAGTTTTGACAATTGAAAAGTTTATTTAAGAAACCACATAAGTGACAAGTCACTTGTCTGGTTTTTGAAACAAACAATTCATTTGAAAACAATTTTGGTTGTGGCTAAACCAAGTTAAAAAGATCACACCCAAAACACAAAAAGTCACAAGTATACTGCTATGTGTTGTCCTAGTACGAGCAATCCTGTCACGACCAAAAATGTGTTAAATTAAATTGTTTATATTTCAAAAACCAGTCAAATGACTTTTCAATTAGCAATTGTTATTTTAATTAAACAAAGTCTCCAAGGAAAGGACTGGGAACTATTTATTCGCTTTACTTTGGACAATGTATTAGATCCACACTCTTATTCAAGTATTAGATTTATATTTGGGTGAATTTTGAGAAGTGACAGGAATTATTTTAATATTTATAAAATGAATACCATACTTGTAAACTAAATTCTGTTGTATTGTAACGCAAGAAATATTTTTTGTGTGCATAATTATATTTTTTTTTTCTCCAACGTGTCTGCAATATTGGTGGTAAAGCCTTTTCAGACTCGGCATATTCCCCAGAACTGAGAGCCATTTTTATGGCATTATATATGCGACTCTCGTTATCAATTTTGCCTCACACTGTTATGTACGCAATTATTTTTTTAATTCCATGGAAAAGTCTCTTCGTTATAGTGTTTTGCAACTTTACGTAATTAAACTCTTAATTGTTGTTTCTTTTTTATAAAATGTTAATTTCAGTTAAAAAAAAAACAATCTGTTCAAGTTCTGACGTGTTTTTAATTTTTGTCTAATCAAATTAAAATTTCAATACATAATTTTTTACATAAAAATTAATTTTTTGAAATATTGCTTGCTCTCAAATCTAGTAAGACGATGATTCAACTTATATTCATTTTTCGTAATGTTTACCATTTAGTCATTTTATCCCTTACTATTAGCAGTTTTTCAGTCAATAATCAAGATTTATTATTAAGAAATGTTATAACGAATTTAATATTACCTCAACTACCCTGCTTTACTATTTTAACATATATTTATGTGTAGGAATTTTTGATTTCTGGTTTCTAAGAAATGAATTATGTTTTTCGCAATATCATGTTAATTTAAAAAAAGTTTGTATTGAATAGTTTTTTTATTAAAATGG
Organism: Hylyphantes graminicola; assembly: GCA_023701765.1. Lineage (NCBI taxonomy): Eukaryota > Metazoa > Arthropoda > Arachnida > Araneae > Linyphiidae > Hylyphantes > Hylyphantes graminicola. The sequence continues at coordinate 11,401,734 of CM043116.1, forward strand.
TTTGACTTTATGAAAGGTTTTGAAATGCTGTTTTTATATTTTCTATAAATGCGGATAATGGGCAAAAATATAGACTTTAATAAAGTGAGTTTTGAAATCTTAAATGAAATGTAAAAACTTCGCTTTTATTTCTATGCTTCTCTTTCTTTTAATCTTTTCTCTTGTTTGCTTTGAAATGTAATGTTATATAAATGGCTTAAGTAATATCATATAATTTTCCATTAAAACTTCTTTTAAATGGGTTTTAAGAAAATATTACCTGGAATCTTTTACTAACACTGTGTCTTTGAGGGACTTTTTTTTCAGAAAGAAATATTAATTATCTTTTCATCGAAACATCTTTAGATGGCTTCAGAAAACAACGGGAAGGAAACATCTTCAGATGGCAGCAATCTCCAGAGTTTTTGGATTCAGTCTTAAAAGTTAAAATAATATTTCATCGTAAATATCTTAATTGAATCGCTTATTTTAAAAATAATGTGTTGTCCCTAGGAAAAATTTCCTCACGCTTTTTTCCACAGCATTTTTGTGCTAGGAAAAACGATTCGGGAAATTTTCCGGCAGTCATGAATTTTTTTTTTGAATTCAGCAATTTATTTTTTCTTTATAGTTGAAAGAGATGTATCTCTGACGTCATCGTTGTTTTCACCTTTGGGGGATATCTCCTTTTAAAGTGTTTTTAAATTTTTTTTATGCAAACAAATTAATTTGTTTTTTCATAAATGAGATCTTTAGAGTAAATGAACTCTTTTCCAGTTTATAAAAAGAAAAAGAGAAATGTTTCACTTGAATTTTTAGTTTAGTAGCTTTTTTTCCCGTTAACTGAGTAAGTATGAAGACCAGTGAAGCTTTGGAACTAAAAAACTGTGTTTTGTGGATCAGCCTAATGATTTGATCAGAACACATGCTGCAATTCACTCCATTGCATGCAGGCTTTCCAGCTAAATAGGGTATTTGACTGTATCGCTAAAATACCTTCCAATATTAAATTAGTTATAGTTTGAAAAATAGCAATTATTCAAGGCCGAAGCAAAATAACATTGCTGTAATGATCTTTTATTTCATTCAACCATTGTACCTGTACCAAGAAAATCATTCAACTACAATCACCTCATCCACACAATTCGATTATCCGTACCCCCTCTCAACCGTCCTTTTCGTGCAAGTTGTCACTCGTGATTTACAGGCACGCCAGAGTAATTGGTGTTTGCAAGCGTCGATTAATTCACTTCCACTGACTCTCCAAGTTATCAAGTGTCCAAACACGAGGGCAGTCAAATTGGACTTCAATCTGCGCGAGAGGGGGGGAGAGACTGGCAACAGAGTCAATCAGTAATTATTATCGGGGCAGCTGGGTGAATATTATTGTATGGCTGGCTCCCCTATGTTGTGGATAGAGGGCGCTGCAAATTAAGGGGTCTTGGGTTGTATTTGAATACTACCCCTCTTGTGAAGAGTTTGATGCTAAAACTCACTTTCTACAGAGAATAAATAGTTGAGTTGAATTATCGTTGCACTAGAGCTACACGAGGGCTATTGATGACGAGTCGTAATTTAGAACCACAGTCAAGTGAATGAGAGTATAACTTGGGTATAAGGTCCGGTGCGTTTTACTGGTGATTTCATCAAATTGAATTTACAATCTTTGAAATGGACAGTGAACGGACTCTACATTAGTTTTACTTATTGACAGGCAGGTAGGTGAATATTATTGTATGGCATCTCTCCTATGTTGTGGATAGATGGCGCTGCAAATTAAGGGTGGTTGGGTTGCATTTGAATACGACCTCTTGCGAAATTCCCTTTTTTACTGTATAACTAATTGAGTGATTGTGAATTTTATCGCACTTCAGCTATATGAGTGCTATCGTAATTTAGAATCACATTCTAGTGACGAGCAGACATCTGAGTGTATAACTAGGGTATAAGGTCCGGCGCGTTATGTTGTCGAGATCATGCAATTGATTTTACTGTCGTTGGAAGTCGGAAATGAATTAATTCGACCCTATATCTTAGTTTTAACCTATATCTTGGTTCGCTTCCACTGACTCTCCAGGTTATCAAGTGTCCAAATACGAGGGCAGTCAAATTAGACTTCAATCTGCCCGAGAGGGGGGAAGAGACTGGCAACAAAGTCAATCAGTAATTATTATCGGGGCCAGCTGGATGAATATTATTGTATGGCAGGATCCTTATGTTGTACGGATAGATGGCTCTGCAAATTCAGGGTGGTTGGGTTGCATTTGAATATGACCTCTTGTGAAATATCTAGTAATAGAATTCACTTTCTCCTGAGAATAAACAGTTCAGTTGAATTATCGTCACACTAGAGCTACACGAGGGCTATTGGCGACGAGTCATAATTTAGAACCACAGGCAAGTGATAAGCCGACATCTGAGAGTTATACTTGGGTATAAGGTACGGCGCGTTTACCCGGTGACTTTGCCAAATTAAACTTACATTCTTTGAAATGAGCAATGAACGATCTGGACCCTAATCATAGTTTTTCTTATTATCCTGCAGCTGGGTGAATATTATTGTATGGCTGGCTCACTATGTTGTAGATAGATGGCGCTGCAAATTAAGGGGGCTTAGATGCATTTGAATACGACCTCTTGTGAAGGGTCTAGAAGCCGAATTCACTTTCTCCAGAGAATAAATAGTTGAGTTGAATTATCGTCACACTAGGGCTACACGAGGGCTATTGGCGATGAAAGTCATAATTTAGAACCACAGGCAAAGATAAGCCGACATCTGTGAGTATAACTTGGGTATAAGGTACGGCGCTATTTACTGATGATTTTGCCAAATTAAATTTGGACCCTACATCATAATTTTTCTTATTATCCTGCAGCTGGGTGAATATTATTGTATGGCTGGCTCACTATGTTGTAGAAAGATGACGCTGGCTATTGGCGACGAGTCATAATTTAGAACCACAGTCAAGGAGAGTATAACTTGGATCCGGTGTGTTTTATTGTCAATTTCATCCAATTGAACATACAATCATTGAAAGGTGGCGCTGTGAAAAGGTCAAACTCTTTATATTAGTTGTTCTAATTTTTGTACAGTTGGGTAAATATTATTGTATGGCAGCTCTACTATGTTGTGGATAGATGGCGCTGCAAATTGTATGCATTTGCATTCGGTCTCTTGCTAAGGGTCTGATGCTCAAATTCGCTTTCCCTTAAAGCATGGGGCCCGTCCAGTTTTATTGGCGCCGTTTTGCCTTAGTGAATTTACAGTCGTTGAGAGTCGACAATGAACTGGATATATGTTTCTTCTTCTTCGCTGACACTACAGCCTGTTACAGGCCAAGGCCGTCTCTCCAAGTCTCCTCCACATATGACTCTGTCCCCCATAATGGCCCTCCATCGGTTAACACCTTGAGGTCTCTTTTAACCACATCCAGCCATCTAGTTGGGGGTCTTCCTCTGCGCCGTTTTCCTTCTATCTTCGAGAAAGTTACTTTTCTAGTGGGGAAGCTGTCTTCGTATCGAAACACATGTCCCAACCATCTAATGCCTTTACCACCTTTAGAATGATGTGTTTGGATAAATGATTAGAACACACAAAATTTCCACCCCCATGGCAATACTTTCATTACCTTTTATTAGGCAAGCAAAAATAAAAATATTATATCGAAAAAATACTTATAACGCATTCCCTGATTGATTCAAAATTCTTTTTATTCAAGAAAATAAACATCAGTTTACTGTATTCAAACATCTCCAAGCTAATACATGAATCCCCAATTAAATTACTAAAAAACACATTTAACTATTAATTCTACTTTTATATGACATTAAAGTAAACTGCAACACTTTTTCAATGTTGCATGTACTTCCATTCATTTTTTTAAACACAAAAACGCCAATTTATCTTTCTTTTATGAACACCTGTATGAAAAATCCTCGGCCATAAATTTCAATTCTCGCTTTTTCTCTACACCTAAAAAGGATATTCAGAGCCGACATTCGGGGATACTTTTGAATAGATGAAGGGGAAATCCTTCTTGGGGAAATGTTGGCTATGGATGTAAGCATTGAGTTAGGAAGAAAATGCTTGGCGGGAAACAAAGTAAAGCCAAGTCGCCAAACAACTCTAGTAAGTCCAAGGGAGAGGTTAGTTTTAATTATCGTCACACTAGGCGCGTTTACATGAGACATCAAATCCATGGAATGGCAAACCCTCCATTAGGGAAAAAAGTGGTCGAGCAGGATTTATGACCCAAATGATTGTATGTGGCCGAATCCATTGAATGAAACATCAAACTCTCCTTCATTTTGTGAAACTCGCCAATGAACTCTGCAATTCCGGCTCTGCCTGGGCAAAAATCCCCAAAAGGGAAAACTTGTGAAGTTTGCTCTTCATGGATTCTATGGCTCATGTAAACGCGCCTACCAAAGATACACAAGGGCTATTGGCGGCGGGCATCGTAATTTAAAACCACAATCAAATGAAGAGCCGACACCATAACAGACCCAACGCAACTATTGAGGGTGACATCGTTTTTAGGGTTGGGATTTTAAACCCTATTTTATGTGCTCTCTGTCTACATGGGGTGTTTGTCTGACATTTTGACTACAAGGGCCATTTATAGGTCGGCAGTTATTTTGGCGATACCCGGACCTAACCTGGGATCTTCTGCATGCAAAGCGAACGCCGTAACCGACTGGGTTACCTCTCTTCCCTAGCATGTCCAAACAAACGGCTCGTTCAATGTTAGTTCATCCTGAAACGCATAATTTCATTCCTTAAAAAGCATCAATCAGAAATTTAAAAAAAAACCTCTAAGCACACAAACCTAAAAATATGTTTCACAACCAACGAAAAATTCTTTTAGAGTTGGTCGGGAAACATATATTTTTAGGTTTGTGTACAGAGACCTGCTTATAAACCTTCGTCAAGTATGACTTATGACTTTGACTTTCTTGGTGGGGGGCAAGATCGCCAAGCACTGCGACTTTAAGTCTATTGTACTAAGCCCCAGAAATGACACAAGCACAAGAGACACACAAAGAAAGAGACGACACAAACACATAGACAAATAACAACATTTACTGACGGTGACAAACATCCATGCCTGACCGGGATTCGAACCCGACCTCAGCAGCTCCAAAGGCTAGAATCCTAACGAGTGTGCCACCGAGGCGGCTTCGTCAAGTAAGACAGACACAACACACTGCCGCATACGTGACAGATGCAGCCATCTATCGCACCTCCGCAATTTAGACATGTCCCTGAAGAGGAAAGAAATAGTCTCCAGAGACCTGTACCCGCTAGAAACTGCGCCATGACCACCTACAGGACTTTCGGACCCGAAAATTTAACAAGCACCTACTCCGCATACACTCGGTGGGTCTCCAGTGCTTTCGGGACTCGATCACGGACCTCCCGATTCCGAGACCGATATCTTATCCACTAGGCACTTCCCCTTCCCAGGTAAAAAAAAAATTAGTTGTAAATATAGTTTTTATTCGATAGTCAGAAATCATCAAGTCGATCTAGTTTGCCCATGGAGCCTCCACTGTAGAAAAGTGTCAAATAGTTCGCCTTAGAGCGTTTGTTTGGGCTTACTAAAGAGCAATCGGTGGTTTCGCTTGGCAAAGCGATTTCTGTATTAATTTGTTGCTCGGCGGCATATCTCTCTTCTTACCTCTATAGATGTAAAGCAATCTATCTGCGAACCATGCTATTTATCACCAGCAATGGTTTTTGTTATTCTGTTTATATGTGATAAAAACAACTTCCTACAATTTATGATGGTTTAATTTATAATCAAAGATAAATGGGGTTAAGGGAATAGAATTGGTGGTGAACCTTTTGTGAACCAAAGTGAACCTTTTGTGTTTATAACAATGTGACACAATTTTTATTTGATAAAAATTAAGGCTTAGAGGGCTCTATCATAACAATTTTTAAATCAATCCTATATATGTTTGGGTTCTGGATGGCCGAGGGGTTTGGGTCATTACACAAGCAGTCTGCTCGCTGTAACGGGTTAAATTCCCGCCTTTGCCCTGTTTGTACTAATTTTCTCTGTGACAGAAAAAAATCTTCCTGTGTCTGCCTTTCTTGACGAAGGCTTATAAAGCAGGTCTCTTATCAAGCACACAAGCTGGGATATATATGTATGTACCCCTACCCTTTTTTTTAGCCTACTTATTTTTTTATTCGAAACAATTAAAAAAATGAAAATGTATTGACATGCTGATGATGCTACGATGTCTATCTGTCCGTCCGTACCCCCTTTAAAAATCAGTTCTATCCTTCACATTTTGAAAATTCTTTTTCTCTTGTTAGAAAGGTGTGACCTCAGAGGACCGAACTTTCCTACCTTTTGTCCGGATGTATGAGTACGTCCGGGCGGACATCTGTCTACCTGTTTTTTGAAAAATTTCTCTTTGTATTAGTATTTTAATTTATTTGGTTTTAAAAAGTTTAAATTACGACTGGATGCTGCTTTTGGTGATTTTTTAATGTGTTTAAATATTTTGTAGCAGCAGTGTACGTCTCAGTTACTTTTGCAAACCCACTTATCTCCCGATTAGAATATTAATAAGTATCTAAACAATTGGAAAGTAGGCTAGTTTAGTTATTGATTGAAAACTAAATAAAAAATAACATTACAACAAAAAACTGATTCATTCACTCTAAAATATCTTAAAATTATAAAGAAATACATGAGCAACAAGCAAAATAAAACCAATTTTAAAAGATGATATTCTGTTCAGATACAAAAACAACAATGAAGTAAGAGATAAATCTTTTTCATAGAGAGAGAAAGGACATGAAAAACTAAACGTAAAAATGGTCATGTGCGCAAGATTTCCCTAGAGACTTTTTCTTTTAGTAAAATGTTTAGAGAAAAGGCACGAGGGAAACATTTTTTTATGTCAAGTGATTCTCGCGATAATTTTTTAAAAACTGAATCTATAAGCTCTGGAGACATTGATAAAGAACGAACAAGCGCATTTGCTTTTTTTTTCTCTTAAAAATGCTAATCATCAATTTTTATTTTCAGCAAAAATTATTCCAAAAGAATACTTATTCATTGTAATTTTACCAAAATGTTTTTAGAAAAGCATAAACTTTTTATGTAACGCAACATTTCAATGCATGAAGAGTAGGAGATATTTAAAAGGCACATTTGTGTTTAAAATAATACTTTGCACTTAAAAAGTTTAGTTTAGTAATTCATAAAAAGCAAACAGCAGTTCAAAACATAATTTTACGCCATTTGAATTTTTTTGTTTAACTTTTGTTTTGTTTGTAAAGTCAACATGATATTGCAAAAAGCAAATGTGTTAGAAACAAGAAATAAAAACAATTACTGTTCAAAACTATTTATTCACTGATTATTGAATGATGTCGCATTTCGGACCCGAAAATTTAACAAGCACCTACTCCGCATACACTCGGTGGGTCTCCAGTGCTTTCGGGACTCGATCACGGACCTCCCGATTCCGAGACCGATATCTTATCCACTAGGCACTTCCCCTTCCCAGGTAAAAAAAAAATTAGTTGTAAATATAGTTTTTATTCGATAGTCAGAAATCATCAAGTCGATCTAGTTTGCCCATGGAGCCTCCACTGTAGAAAAGTGTCAAATAGTTCGCCTTAGAGCGTTTGTTTGGGCTTACTAAAGAGCAATCGGTGGTTTCGCTTGGCAAAGCGATTTCTGTATTAATTTGTTGCTCGGCGGCATATCTCTCTTCTTACCTCTATAGATGTAAAGCAATCTATCTGCGAACCATGCTATTTATCACCAGCAATGGTTTTTGTTATTCTGTTTATATGTGATAAAAACAACTTCCTACAATTTATGATGGTTTAATTTATAATCAAAGATAAATGGGGTTAAGGGAATAGAATTGGTGGTGAACCTTTTGTGAACCAAAGTGAACCTTTTGTGTTTATAACAATGTGACACAATTTTTATTTGATAAAAATTAAGGCTTAGAGGGTTCTATCATAACAATTTTTAAATCAATCCTATATATGTTTGGGTTCTGGATGGCCGAGGGGTTTGGGTCATTACACAAGCAGTCTGCTCGCTGTAACGGGTTAAATTCCCGCCTTTGCCCTGTTTGTACTAATTTTCTCTGTGACAGAAAAAAATCTTCCTGTGTCTGCCTTTCTTGACGAAGGCTTATAAAGCAGGTCTCTTATCAAGCACACAAGCTGGGATATATATGTATGTACCCCTACCCTTTTTTTTAGCCTACTTATTTTTTTATTCGAAACAATTAAAAAAATGAAAATGTATTGACATGCTGATGATGCTACGATGTCTATCTGTCCGTCCGTACCCCCTTTAAAAATCAGTTCTATCCTTCACATTTTGAAAATTCTTTTTCTCTTGTTAGAAAGGTGTGACCTCAGAGGACCGAACTTTCCTACCTTTTGTCCGGATGTATGAGTACGTCCGGGCGGACATCTGTCTACCTGTTTTTTGAAAAATTTCTCTTTGTATTAGTATTTTAATTTATTTGGTTTTAAAAAGTTTAAATTACGACTGGATGCTGCTTTTGGTGATTTTTTAATGTGTTTAAATATTTTGTAGCAGCAGTGTACGTCTCAGTTACTTTTGCAAACCCACTTATCTCCCGATTAGAATATTAATAAGTATCTAAACAATTGGAAAGTAGGCTAGTTTAGTTATTGATTGAAAACTAAATAAAAAATAACATTACAACAAAAAACTGATTCATTCACTCTAAAATATCTTAAAATTATAAAGAAATACATGAGCAACAAGCAAAATAAAACCAATTTTAAAAGATGATATTCTGTTCAGATACAAAAACAACAATGAAGTAAGAGATAAATCTTTTTCATAGAGAGAGAAAGGACATGAAAAACTAAACGTAAAAATGGTCATGTGCGCAAGATTTCCCTAGAGACTTTTTCTTTTAGTAAAATGTTTAGAGAAAAGGCACGAGGGAAACATTTTTTTATGTCAAGTGATTCTCGCGATAATTTTTTAAAAACTGAATCTATAAGCTCTGGAGACATTGATAAAGAACGAACAAGCGCATTTGCTTTTTTTTTCTCTTAAAAATGCTAATCATCAATTTTTATTTTCAGCAAAAATTATTCCAAAAGAATACTTATTCATTGTAATTTTACCAAAATGTTTTTAGAAAAGCATAAACTTTTTATGTAACGCAACATTTCAATGCATGAAGAGTAGGAGATATTTAAAAGGCACATTTGTGTTTAAAATAATACTTTGCACTTAAAAAGTTTAGTTTAGTAATTCATAAAAAGCAAACAGCAGTTCAAAACATAATTTTACGCCATTTGAATTTTTTTGTTTAACTTTTGTTTTGTTTGTAAAGTCAACATGATATTGCAAAAAGCAAATGTGTTAGAAACAAGAAATAAAAACAATTACTGTTCAAAACTATTTATTCACTGATTATTGAATGATGTCGCATTTCGCAAATGATTAAATCTGTCCAATTTGTTAAGGTTTAGTTTAAATTATCGTCGCAGGAGGGCTATTTTCGACGGACGTCGTATTTTAGGACCACAATCAAGTGACGAGCCGGCATCTGAGTAGGCACCCAACGCAACCATTAAGGGCGATATCGTCCGCAGCTTGGGCTTCGAAGAATATTCAATGTACACTTCTTCTTCACGGGGTATTATTCGTCAGACCTGACCGATTTACCTAAACATTTTATGCAATGTACCTCACCAAATTCCTTCTTTAATCTGTAATGGGCATGGGCACATTTGGCCTTGGTCATACACTGTTCCAAGTTTATATTTAAACCATCTTTTCCCCCAGACGTATTCACTTATTCCCCATTCCCTTCGACTGGTTCTTCGACAATTCGTCTCTTCCAGGGGAGAGCGTCTTGAAGAAAAGGAAAAAAGACACACACATCCCAGAGATATTAAGGACTTATTTAGGCTACAGAGAATACCCCGAGTAAAGACAGTGTACGTTAAATATGATCCAGTGGCTCGTCGCTGCGTACGATGTAGCTCCTAAAAGTTGCATTTTTTGACTTACTCATGTGTTGGTTTTTCATTTGACTGTGGTTTTAAAATATGAAGTTTGTCTCAAGTAGTCATGCGTAGATCTAGTGCGATATTAATTAATTCCAAAAACCTTCAGGGGGTCAGTTAAACAAAGACCTCGTGCAGAGGGAGCGCATGTTAAATATGGTCCAAAGTCCCAACGTTTCGTACTTAATAGTGACAATAAGGGCCTACTCAAATTTCGGCCCATCACTTTACTGTGGTTGTAAGTCAAGTAGTCAAGTGTAGATCTAGTGCGATGTTAATTATTTCCAACAGCCCTTCAATGGGTCAATTTTAAATGAGGACTTGGAAAGCAGAACCACATCCGACCATCCTACCGGAACATCTGGTGCAATACACCCCCACTTACTCTCTTATTTAATCTGAAACAGGCACATCAGACCTTGGCCTTCGAACGACTAACTTACCACTGTGTTTATTTTTAAACCACCTTTTCCCCCAGACGTATTCACTTATCTTCCCCCATTCCCCTCGACAGATTCTTCGACAATTCGTCCATTCCCCGGGAGATCGTCTTGAAGAAAAGGGAAAAAGACACACACATTCCAGAGATTAGGGATTTTTTTAAGGCAAGAGAGAGGGATAAATAAAGACGGCGCGCCATAAATTGGATTTGACACGGAGTGGGTCCTAAAAAGGGGGTCTTACGAATTCACAATGAGAACCACGGGATTGTTGTATGTGTGCTCTGGTTTAAAGACCGTTGCTCGTTGTTTTAGTATTTAAAAGTGTTTTTTTTCGCCTGTTTTTATTTTATTGCTAAATTATCCTTCTTCGCTCCATTTCTTTTATTACATTGCTCCATTACTCTTGCTCCTCCTTTTAAATCTTTTAAGCTGTTTAATAAGCGCTCCATTACTTTTTTTTTACAGTACTCAATTACTCTTGTTCCTTTTCTACATCCTTTTAAAACTTTTAACCTGTTTCTTAATTACTCTTATTGCAGTGCTCCATTCCTCTCGCTCCTTCTCTACATAATTTTAAATCTTTTAACCTTCTTTTAATAGCTCGATTTTCCTTTCCCCCTCGCTCCATTGCTTCATCCTTTTTAATCTACTATTCTATTATAGTTACTCTTAAAGCACTTCTCCGTTACTATTATTTCATATATCCATTGCACTGTTTTTCCTAATTTATAGCTCGGTTACTCTTACTATTTCATTACATCATATTTTTATTTCATTTCTATTAACCTATTAACGACGTTTACGTTTGTCAAAAAAGATTTTGCCACACGGAAATGAAATTGATCTAAATTAGCAAATTATAAGACAACTGAAGACCATAGTATAGGACAATATATTTAGGATAAATTAAGTTGGACGGAATACAATTTGAAAATTTCTAAAGTCTTTTTAAGCTGGGAACTTTGTACGGAGTTTGAATTCAGTATTTTTTTTTTTACGCTAAAGAGTAGTTTCAGACAGACCAATCTTTAAAAACCACTTTTTTGGAATCAGCATCCTTTAAGAAATGTAGAGAACACAGAATCTCTACTTCGGATTTTTGACTATATCACAACACTTTCATTATCTTGCATTTTAAATAAATTAATTGAAAGTTAGGATTTCCTAAAAAAAAACCCCGGCAAATAATTCTTTAGTTTTGACAATTTTTGTTTTAATTTCACAACTGGTGTAAAACCTTTAACGATTAACTCCTTCCCATCTCTTATTTAAAACTGTTTAAGGAACTTCCTGAAATTCTGCTGAGAAATTCGGAGTGAATTTAGGATTGGGACTGAATAAAGTATCAGAGTTGTTTTCTGAATTCAATTGTGTTATTTTTTTCCACTGCTTTAATTTGTGTGCTTAGAGCGGTCAATTGTTGCGAAATCAAACTTTAGTAGCTTGCAATGTTTAGGAAAAGTAGATGCATTTGCAAGCAGTTAAATTGATACAATCTAAATTCTTTCTTTTCTGTTGGGGTTTTTACGGATTCAATAATGTACTAGTACTTTTTTAGATAAATAACAGCGGAAGAAATAGGCAAAGATTATCTTTTTTACTTTTAATTACCTAATATAAGATGTATAATGCAATGAAAGTATTATGATGGGGAACTTTTTTGGTTTGAAATATATTGCTGAAAAACGAAAAGAGATACAAACTTCAAATTTGGTACTTGAAATTCCAGTACCTGTGAGTCATCATAAAAAAATGCAGTGCATTATGCCTGTATAAATACTGAACGTTCGCTTTGATAAGCTGAAATCTAAACTGATATCTGAGAAAATACAATACAATGCTCGCTTCAATATACAGGTCGTCCGTAAGAGAATGTAAGAGTTTTAATGGTATATTTCAGGAGTTGATTTTATAGTAAATATAAAAAATCATACATGAAATTGAATTGAAATTAGCCTAGTTTTTCCTATAAGTGCTCAATGTGTGCGACTTTAGTGATACGGCACACATCTAAACAAAAATGCAATTCTTCCCATACTGTTTGCAGCAAGTCTAGAGTAATAGAAGCAACTGTCTGTGCAATTCTCTCTTTCAAGGTTGGTAAATCTTGGGGTAGGGGTAGGACTCCATTGAAGTTATTCTTTATTCATCACCTTCAACCACAACTGTCGAACGATTACAGCTGATACTATTACGATTCGAAACTCGGGTATTTCTTTTACGAACACCCTGTATATCTCCTATTTAAAATCTGTACTATCACCTTTAAATACAAGCGCCAATTGAAAGTCCTATAGTGTTTTATCCCCCTAGTTTAATTTTTCGACAAGTATTTTAAAACAATACTTATTTGGTCGATAAAAACAACGATGCTATAAAACTGGCAATTCCTCCTCAATAAGCTGAAATCTAAACTGATGTCTGAGAAAATACAATACAGCACGGCCTGCAATTTATCTCCCCCTATTTAAAATCAGAGAAAAATGGTTGAGCTCGCAGGGGGCGCGAAGCTGATTGAATTTCTCACTCGCTTCACTGTTGGACACCAGACACTTTGAAGAATGGGACGGGTTTCGTCGAGTAGGGTTGACAGAAATGTTACAGCAGTAAAATGGGTTTGAGTAAAATATATTGCGTTTAACCCTCTAATGCATGAATTTTTTTTTCATCCCGAAAAAATATATATGAATCTTTAATACTAATACATTATTGGAAAAATACTTAAAAAAATTAACTGCATTAGAATTTAAAAAATTTAAATGTTTAAATTTTTTCCATATTAAAAAAACCAACTACAAAATTCCAATTTTGATAATAATGACTAGGAAACTACTAAATATATTTCAAAACAACCCTCTTTAACTATAATTAATTTTTCAAAATAATTTATTTGTATTTAGTACTAATATTATTATACTTTGAATACTGCCAAAAACGTAATTCCAAAACATTTAATAACCTTACTCTTTAATTTTGAATACACTCTTACTACTGTCATCTATGAGGGTTATTACTAACTAAAACTTCAATATGGAATGTAATAGATGAAAAAAAAACACAAATTTGACGAGAGGGAGGTCTATTTTAATAGAATAAAGTGAATTACGTAACTTGTTACCAAACGGTAACAGTAAGCATTAAAGGGTTAAGTTGGGTCGTACTTACGTCGCGCTGGAGCTGAACGAGGGCTATTAGCGACGGACATCAGAATTTAGAATTACTGCTGGGCCCGTCCGTGGCCGAGTGGTTAAGGCAGCCGCCTCAGGCTTTATCCTTTTCAGGAGTGCGGGGGTTTGAATCCCACCTACTGCCAGTCATAATATAAATCGGATATCTGTACTGGGAAAGAGTAGAAAATCCAACTCGTGATGGATGGTCCCGAGTACACTGGGACAGACGTGCTCGTTAAATCTGTGGAGTCCAAAGTCCCGACGGCGTCAGCGTTGGGGTGCCCGCTCAGGTGTTGAACTCGTCACTTTATATCATACCTAGAAATTCAATTTAACCTCTATCTAGACAATGCAGACATACCCCCCCCCCCGGTTAAGGCTTTCAACATATAAAACTCATTCAAGAAAAGCGTTATAGCGGCTCAGTAGCTGAGAGGTTAAACGTGTCCGCCTCGTAAGCCCCATATCGCGGGCACGATCGCGGGCTCGATCCCCGGCTGAGTAGTCGAATTTACTGGATGGGAAAATTCTAGGCACTCATGTCATATGGTTATGTGGCATGTAAAAGATCCCTGGAGGGCCTATTTGGTATGGGATCTCTCGGCAAAATTAAATCTCGGCATACTTTAACATCCACAGAGAGCTCAGATTTATTGTGATCTGTGCGTCAATATACAATTTTACTTGTTATTTCAATACATAAATTTATTATTTTTATTAGTTTAGCTTCAGTTAGAGTGTAATTTTAATTATTTTTCCTTCGATTTTGACGTAACAGGGCGCACGAATATCAGGGTCAAAGGAGCAACCAATAGGAGCAGGCGAAATTTCGGCGCCAGCAGCGTTGTTTACGCAGTTTCCTCCGCCTAGTACATTTCTCTGCTGCCAACTAAAGGTCGGTTTTTGTATAGACAAAAGAATAGAAAAGCGTTATCACATACATCGCTATCAAACCACACGTGTTTATCCGGAAATATATGGGAAAATAGATCTTTCCAGGTCAGATAAACGCGGATGGTAATTGGGCAGGTTGGGGTAATAAATGGTCCCATGCGATAACTTGTGACGAATATCAGGGTCAAAGGAGCAACCAATAGGAGCAGGCGAAATTTCGGCGCCAGCAGCGTTGTTTACGCAGTTTCCTCCGCCTAGTACATTTCTCTGCTGCAAACTAAAGGTCGGTTTTTGTATCGACAAAAAGAATAGAAAAGCGTTATCACATACATCGCTATCAAACCACACGTGTTTATCCGGAAATATATGGGAAAATAGATCTTTCCAGGTCAGATAAACGGGGATGGTAATTGGGCAGGTTGGGGTAATAAATGGTCCCATACGATAACTTGTGACTGGGAGGTTTATTTTAAATTCATTCCTCAAAATACAGAGGAGAGCAGATGGGACTGAATTTGTTATTTTCCAATGAAAGTGTTTGATTTTTTGGGGTTTTATTGTCAATGGAAGAGTTGGAAAGCAGATGTTTTGTGCATCAAGAAATATTTTTGTTCCGTGGATGTAAGATGTAATGGGGTTGTTTCACGGAGAATCTGGCAACAGCTTTCGTTCATGTTTTCCTACTTTAGAATTTTCGGAAACTTTATAATTTCTTTTGTTTTGGTTAAATTGGCTGATTGGTTGGATGCTAGAGATAATCAGGTCTGTGTGCGTTCTAAGCACACTAACCTGAACTAAGTCTACCAACCAACCAATTTTACCAAAATAAAAGTAATTCTAAAGCAGTGTCCTGACAACGACATCAACGACAACACCTGCGCGCTCATGCATGTAAAATGTATAAAGGCAGGTGCAGGCACCTACTTTGATGCACGCACCTATTTTGATGCGCGCACCTATTTTGATGCGCGCGCAGGAGGAGTCGTCGTTGATGTCGTAGTCAGGGCACCGCCTTAGAATTTCTTAAGTTTTTAAAGTAGGAAAACAAGAACTCGAAGCTGTTGTCATATTCTCCGCGAAACAACCACATTCAATAACTGTAATAAAATTCGCTTGATGTTCTAGAGTTAGATATCTCTCATTATTATTACTGTATGATTGAAGTTTTAAAAAATTTCTATTGATTTATTTCTATTGATTTATTTAAATGAATTCTATTGATTTATTTAAATGAATTTTTCTCGTGAAAAAAAAATGAAGCAGATTTCTATTGATTTATTTAAATGAATTGTAGGGCCCTTGTAGGGCCCTTGTAGGGTCTTGGGCTCATTTGATTTAAACGAATTTTGAGGTTTAATTTCTACATTCATCTTTTATCACGCTTGGCAATAAAACGATGTTGACAAAGAGTGAAAGACATTTGAAGAGTACACGGGAAGAACCGCTTTATTTCGTAGAAGGTTTTCCTTAATAGCCTCTTTGGGGATGATAGCAAAAAATAGCCTAAACTGGTGTAAAGAAACAGGTTACTCGCTTTGTTTCTCTTCCGCGGCAACCCTGATTCACGCCAGAGATCAGTAGACACAAGTTAAACGTTTGTACTGCAAATGAAGAACCAAAGGAAAACCGGTTTCCTGTCACCAATGTCCGCCACGCAGACACATAAGGTAAGACTCCTAAAAAATCAAGTGGTTCTTCCCGTGTACTCTTCATTTGGTTTAACTGTGCTGAGCATATACAGGGTGAGGCAAACAAAACCGGCCCCGAGCTAGAGATGAGAATACGTTGAAATGCTTGGCGAGAAAAACTCTTGAAGCCGCCTGAAACCTGTTTTTGCATTGGTTGGATTGGATTAGCTTCACATTAGAGCTACTCATAGACCAGTGGCGAGTTCAGATCTTAGTTCGTATTGTATGAAGACGTTCCATAATGCAAATTTAGGGTCTTGCAATCAATTTAGAATGTTTTGTATTACCAAATACAAAAAGGTCCGATTCTCTAGGATAAATAACGTACGAAACAATCAAATAATCACTAAATCTTGATCAGCTCTATTAACCTTTTTTATATTCCATTTCAACTAGCTTTTAAGGGGTCATAGGAGTCTAAAAAATGTGCAAAGAAGGTACTACAAAGCATAGTTTGATCTTTCATGTAATTTTTTAACTACTCAATATATAAGTATAATTTTTTTACATGTAATTCCATAATATTTATTTAATATGAAACAAATTTTAAAATTTATGAAACTTTAGCCAAAGATAAAATAAATGATATTAAACATAAAGCTATTTTAACACATTGGGATTAGGCGTGCGCGGCAAATTTTGAGGTCAAAATTGAAAAAATGACCAAGAAAATGACTTTATATTGTACAAATATGTACAAACAAAGACTTATACCTAAATTCTCATCTCAATTTTAATTAGAAATTATTTTTAAAAAAATTTAAAATCAAAATTTAAAAATTTTTATTAATTTTTTTAGAAAAAAGTTCTTAAAATAATTTCTAATTAAAATTGAGCTGAGAATTTAGGTATAAGTCCTAGTTTGTACTTATTTGTACAATATAAAGTCATTTTCTTGGTCATTTTTTCAATTTTGACCTCAAAATTTGCCGCGCAAGCCTAATCCCAATGTGTTCAAATAGCTTAATGTTTAATATCATTTATTTTAGTTTTGGCTAAAGTTTCATAAATTTTAAAATTTGTTTTATTATAAATAAATCTCGTAGAATTACATGTAAAAAAATTATACTTATATATTGAGTAGTTAAAAAATTACATGAAAGATCAAACTACGCTTTGTAGTACCTTCTTTGCACATTTTTAAGACTCCTATGACCCCTTAAAAGCGTAGCGTAGTTGCCGGCAAATAAGTTGCCAAGCGTTTGCTTGTGCTTAATATTGAAGCGATCAATACCTTCAGTAAGTAAGCCTGTTTTTGTATTGGTTTTAGACTTGGCAACATTTCTGTCGTATTCTAATCTCCATCTCGGGGCCGGTTTTGTTTGCCTCACCCTGTATATACGGCAGTGTCTTTAAAAAGGTTAAATAACCTACAATTCCCCTCAAACAACTTTTCCTCCCAACATAACCACACATTCCGACTCAAGTGCCGTTTCGAATGAGACGTTTTAACGACGTTTGACCCCCCACCCCCCCTAACGTCACTAATTTTAAAGACGGTCCTCGTAATTACCCTCATTCAGGTGATTCATTAGCTACGGCGCCTTGGCGACAAAATATTGCTCAAGAGGCTGGGAGGGTAAAGGTTTACATTCATTAGGTTGCCGGACTTTTAAGAGGGTCATTTAAGTGACCAGCTGAGAAAGTGAGGGTGAGGGTAAGTTGGTTAAGGGCTTGTGGTTATTGCTTATGGTCAATGGTGGAGAATGTAGTGTATGGGCTGGATTTTAATTGGATGAGTTGTGATTAAATGGGGGAAGAGAGAGTTCTTTTTGGGAAAAAGGTTGCTAGTTTTGGAGACTTATAGCTGCCTTTGGCGTCATTATCGCTCTCAAAGAATATATCGCATATTTTGTCTCGTATTTTATTGCACTTGGAAATAAAAAGATCCAGAAATCAGCTAACGAAATTTCTTTGAACTCTATGGGCGCATCTATTCGACCTGAAAGGTTAAGTAATCTATAGCTCCTCCAAACATCTTTTATTGCTCAAGAAGCTGAGAGGGTAAAAGTTTGCATTAACTATGTTGCCGTAACGAGGTAAACATCTGAGCTGGCTAATAAAACAGCCTTAAAAGGACATCGTATGTTTTGTATAGCATTGAACTTAATACGTGTTAGTTACATATACATTATTGCATTAGTCATTTGCATTTGTTTTTTGTAAACATGATCCATTCATCAGGGGTAAGGCAAAGACTGGACCTAAGAAGGTATCCTTCTTAGCATGACGTAATTTTCCGACAAGACTAGGCCTACTCCACAATTCAGCTAAAGTGATATAAAATACCAAATATTATAATATATACTAGTGCAAACGTTTTGCGGTCCAAAGTCATGACACATTGTTCGAGTTGTGATTCTTGTTATATCAGGTGTTCTTCTCAATCACGGTTAAAGTATAAAGAGGCGTATATCAGTTGTGTTAATCTTTTTTCATCAGAGTCTGGAAATAAGCATCCGCAAGCGTTACCAAACACCGACTCCATAGTTTGATGAAAGCGAACGCATGCTACTATTAGGTTCATCAATGACATTTTAAAAATTATCCAACCTTAATGTTTCTTTTCTTTAATCAGTTTTCTCCTTTTCCCTTCCAAAAATCCTTTTCCGCCTTCCGGACGACTGAGATGAAGCAGCCTTAGGGCGAGCACATATCTCACCCTCTATCAATCAATCAATCAATCAATCGAAAGCGGGTCTCTGACCAAGTAAACAAACATAAAAATATATGTTTACCAACCAACCATTTGTTTGATGTACGCATTGTGTTTACGCATTAAATATGGCCAGAATAAAAAGACAATACAAAATAAACAATCTGCGCTAATTAACCTAAGAATTGGAATGTATGAAATGTGAAGAAAGTCTTGTTCTTCTTACATATATCACAACAAGAGTTAAACTATCAACCAACAGTGAAGAAATAGATGAGATCAGAAAGTTCGTCGGTCAAATGTTGTCGTGAGTAGTTTTTGAGATTCTTAATATCCGTTTTATACACTTTTTAATGGTTCTGTTATATTGAATGGTAAAAGTTTGTCTAAGGCATTATACAGCATTTTGCTCAGTGGGGAAGCGTAACATTGTAGCTCGAATTTCAACAATTTTAAACACTTATTTGAGCATGTTGAAATTTTATAAGACCAAAAATACCACTCTTTCGTACTTATTATTGACAGGATCAGATTTATTGTTTGGTCACCCGTAGCGATATTTTTTCGGATTTGACGATAAATAAATTTTTCTGGAACCTGTCTGACTTAACTGATGATTCGAATTATCTTCTTCACACCGATAACGTTTTCCAGCAACCCTATCGGACCTTAAAATTTGCCAAAATACGGACTTTTCGCGCAATTTTGGAAAGTTCACCAAGGGTGACCGTACAGTAAATTTCTACCGAGACATAAACTTGGTCCTTGGGGTTGGTTCAATGAAGTGCTGAGTAAATCCAAAGCCGCGTACATGCTATGTTTAAACTTTGGCAGCATTTGATTGTTTTGTAAACAAACCTTACTCTTCGCAGCTCATTATAAATTATGCATAAATATTCTTTTTTTCAAAACGGGAATGGTATATATTCTTCTTTTATTTCGCGGTAACAAAGTAAAATATTAAAATATTCCCTAAGTGGAAATTTTTGGTATGGTTCATGCAATGTTTATATATATTTCGCTATTTTTACAAGCATACTAAAAATGCATGTCGAAGGATAGTAGGCCCATGTATTGTGTGTAAACAAAAGGTTTGTTGTCGAAATGAATAGTACATTATATATTTAAAATGTTCTAATTTGTCACATGACTTATTATTTTAGAAACACATGTTTTAAAAAAATATAATATTAATTACATAAAATTTTAAAATTTCACGAATGGAGAAGCGTTTTATAACAATCTACTACAGAAATACACTTATTTTTTAAAATTTAAGACATTAAATACTTAGTTAAAATTTAAATCTTATGCAGTGAAAACAAGTTTAGACTTCAGCCAATTTGCTTACCCTCTATTTAGCTCGCTTTCAGGCATTAGGGTTAGCTCGCTTTCAGAGGTAATTGAAAGTATTATATTTTTTACCCTTTCAGTTCCAATGACAGCATCATTTTAGAATTTTTATTCTGTCTATAGCCATTTATGTTATCAAAAAGCACATCATTTGATTCTTCAAACTTTTTTCGATTAGAAAATATTTTTTATTAATCCCAATCGATGTCATCTCTATTATTATTTTTTAAGTACGTATTATTAAATTTTATTTATATTAATTTATTTTAATTATTAGCTGAAACATAATGATGCCAAATAGCATCACTGAGGCTGAAAGGGTTAAATGCTGATTATATTTCAGTTCATTGTTTACACTTTAATCACAGTCCGTACTCCGGATAAACAATTTCTATGCATTGTTACCACTACACTACTGGAAAATACTACTTTTAAAATCCACCATCCGCAAAGTAGGATATGATATAAAAAAAACCCTTTTCTTTGCACTTCTATTCATGCTGAAGATTTTGACGTTTTCGACAGCCGACAAACTCGCGCGTCACTCAAATCCCACCAAAATGACACGCGCTCCACACAGATAACAAATGGATGCGCTGCATTTTTCATGCTCTCTGCATCTTTTGGCCGGTTTTTGGAGTAGAGAAATGCGGGTTTTGTCCAATATAAACTGTTTTGAAATATTTTAATATGAAAAATACGATGCTTTGTTATGAATACTTCGTTTTTTAAAGCTTGTTTTTAATTTTAATGTGTTCTTATTCCGAAAACCGCGTACGATAGCGCCCTTAACCCTTTTAGTTCAAGTGATGTCATTTGGCATCATCACGTTTCTGATCGTAATTTTATAAAAAATAATAGGGCTGAAATCTATTAGGATTAACCCTTTCATTAATGAAATTCCCCCAAACGCTCGAACAACTAAGGATTCGATAATGTTATTCCTATCAAATATTACGAGGAAGCAAGAATCCTTCGTAGAGAAAGGGTTAATAAAAATTATTTTTGAATCGAAAAAGTTTGAAGAATCGAATGATGTGCTATTTGATATCATAAGTGGCTAAACAAGATAAGAAAAAAATCTAAAATGGTGATGCTAAATTGTCATTGGGACTGAAAGGGTTAATATGTTTCAAAATCCTGACGTCGCGTACGAAAGCGCCCTTAATGGTTGCGTTGGGTGCTTACGCAGATCTCATGTCGTCACTTGACTGTGGGCTTCAAATTACGACGCCCATCGCCAGCAGCCCCTGTGTACCTCTAGTGCGAAAATAATGTAAAATAACCTAACCTTGCTCTGTCCATCTTTTGCGGATTTTGGGGTAAAAAAAGCGGATTTTGCCCAACGTTAACTGTTTTGGAATATTTATTTTATTATAACTAAAGAGATTAGTTATAATTTTTTTTTGCATTGCGTACCCACCATAAAATTACACTAGAAAATAAGTTAACTATTATTTTTGTTAAGAACTTCTTTTAACATTTTAAACAATGTACACTCTTTGCCAACCTAAGTTGGGTAAAGAGAAATATGCTATGGAGAAGATCCTTTCGCGCATGTAAAGAGTTCCATAAATTATTTGTGAATCCATCCAGAGAAAACATGTTTAAAACATCAATTTCGTTTAAGGTCTAACAGATTTGAATATTTATTTGAGAAAATTTGGCAATTTTATCAAAATGAAAAGTGTATTTTTGTTAAATTGTATTCAGATCATTTGTATGTAAATATTACCTTACACGAGCTTACAACTAACGGACCAATCCCACTTTTCCCTCTGACTATTTACTCTTTGTTTTTACCCAAGTTAGGTTGGTACGAAGTGTAATTCTAAGGCAATGTTAGTTCAACGAAAATCAAATGCGTATTGTTCTCAGTTTCTTCGTCTTTGTAAATGCTTAATTTATTATTGTCGTAATTCTTAGATGTAAACCAATTACTAATATTATTTAGAACCATCCTGATACATTTCGTAACATATGTTTTTAAGATTCAGTTTAGAATATACTCGGCGATTAAATCTTAATATTTATTGTGTGTAAGTCCACCAGACAATTTTCTTTATAATCCCATTGCCCAGTACTTTTTGAATAAAAAATAGCTTATATAGTATTATACTAAAGTAATAAAATATTTATTTGAGAAAAAACGTTTGTCCAAAGATGTTATTTTCAATTTCAGGCTTTTTTTTATTTAGTAGTAATGCAGGTTCAAAGGAATTCTTTGATCATCCAAGTCTAATTAAGAAATACTATGCGGCAAAATAAAAAAAAATCTATTTAAACTAATTCTAGCATCCTGAAATAAATTATTTTATTTATATAATGCTTGGTTTAATGGATCAATTATTTAGATTTATTTTATGTGATTAAATTCATGGTTGATCAATATTTATTTAGAAAATTTAACTGCACCATGAATTCTGTGGAAATATTTATTATTAAAATCATAATTAGACATAAACGATTATTAAGAATCTAGTAGTCGGTGATGATGATTACCTAATTCTAAATTTTATTTAAAAAAACTGATTTGTATCTAAAAGCGCAATATTTTTTTAAATAGCAATCGAAACTAGCAATAAATGCTTAAAATAGCTCTGTAAAAGTTGAAATCGACTTTAAAGTATTTGGTAATGATTTGCCGTAAATTCTTCAAGCTTGCATTTTTAAATGCTTAAAAAAATTATTTTGATAATTGATTAAAAAATTATACGATTCAAATTTTCCCCCATTAAGCTATGGTTTAAAAAATTAAGACCCCCCCCCTGCATTTCACCATTTCATTCTAGACGTTAGTGAGTTTATTTAACAAAATTATTGATTCGTAGAATAAATAAAATTGAAAGTTGGTACTGAAAAGGATTAAAAATGCAAATAACTGAGGCTTTTTAAGACCCGCTCTTAAAATAAATAAAAGTACCTCATTTTAATTCATAGTTTACATGTGTGACGACATAAGGGTTCGTTTTGTTGTTGTTTTTTCTAAATAATTCCGATAAGCATTCTGATGTTAAAAATTTAGGGAAAAAATGTTTTGTTAATTAAATACTCTATGAATAATATTGTCCCTATCATTAAATAAAACATCGTCACGCTTGTATATTAAAAATGTTTTAAGATGATAATATTCTAAAACTGTCGATGCATACGGCTACATGCAAATGATTATGAAAGTTCGTCAATCCCTTTCAATCTCCAATTTCTGTCACTTTATTAGGTAGAATGACTAATAAGACACCCAAAATTAATTGTTTTATTCCCATAACCACGACACTTTTTCCCAATTTCCCAACATATCCAAGTGGCAAAAGGGTTGTCGTGTAAAGTTTGTCTCTCCCGATGTCTTCTAAAACAGCTGTCGGTGACGAGCGATTAGTATTGATTCATGGGCCTCGTCTTTTGAGGCGAATGCTAATTAAGACATCCTTCACCGACGAACAAAATAACTTCCGACGTCGCTAATTTTTTGACGTTATAGACGTTCAACAACGACTGGGGAGGAATGCTTCCTCTCTGATAGCTTTGGGGAGAGGGTGACACTTGGGGATATTTTGAGGGAATATGTAGGCCATGTTTGTGTTTATTTCAATAACTAGAATTTGTTTGTGGCTTTCGTAGTTTATGGTTGCTGGAAGTGGATGTGTCTGTAGGAGGGACCCTCAACATCGAGTCGAAAAGTTAACAATTTTGTTCCCAGTGATGCCATTTGGCAACATAATGTTTCTCATCATAAATAATTAAAAATAATAAATTTAATATCTATTGGGTTCAATAAAAAATATTTCCTCATAGGGGGAAAAGTTTGAAGAATCGAATGATGTGATTTTTGATATCATAAATGGCTATAGACGATCAGAAATAAATTTCTAAAATTATGATGCCAAATCGAAATTGGGACTGAAATTGTTAAATGCCTCCTCATTCTACATAGTAGAGGGCAGCATAGCTGCCACTCTCTCTTGTTAAATTCTATTGAACTATACGTCTTAAATTCTATTGAACTATAATCCTCTACGCGGTTCCTTGTTCGAGTAGTCCAAGTTCTCGGTTCGAAAGTAAAGCGATAGGGCAGCACTACCGATCGTAAAAATGTGGTCGGTTTCAGAGTCAATAATAAGCAAGATTCTAATGTTGTTGTTGTGCGCCTCCAGGGCATATGACAGGAGGGATTCAGTAGTTTTCGTTGGTACCAAGTCTAGACCAATGACCTTGCTTATAAATTGAATCGATGTATGTTGAAATAAGTTTACCCGAGTCATAAATTCAAACCCACGTATTTATGATCAAAATTGGCCACTTACGTAATACTCACCTTTAAATGTATTGGTATTAGAAAGTCTTGAAGTGTTACATGGTCCCTAGTTTTTTTAATAGTTCTCTTTAAGATCACAACTATTAGCATGTCCTATTTTCTAAAACACAAATTATTATCTTAAGATCCTTGTAAATTGGTAAATAGAAACAAAGGAATATTGTACTTTCCATTCATCGATGATAACGAATGAAGATACCAACTCTCTTTTTTGTCCTCCTATCTTCCAACACCTTCCATCGCGGGGTTGTTGTTCGAAATTGTCGATAAGTTCTTTTTCAGATAAGTCCCCTTCCGACAAATATGTGTGTGTGTTGTTCATGAGATATGAGTATTGATTGTAAAGGACTCTGGATTTGTCGGTACAAAACCAAAGAGTTAAGAAGACGGAGATGCTGCTGCTTGAAATCCAGTACATTACTGATTTGTCAAGTGAAGTTGCTCTCTTTGTAATAAGCCCAAACAAACGCTCTCGGAGAAGTATCTGGCGTTATTTTGCAGTAGAGTTTGTTGTTGCTTACTATATCGACTTCGCAATTTTTTACTCTTTAATAAAAATCATAATTATAACGATCTGTCTTGCATGAATTACTACCATTTTGTGTAAATTTATGTAACTACAACTGGGTACGGCTATGATATAATGGCCGGTCTGTTCATTGGCAGCTTTTGGCGAGTGTGATAATTTAATGTAGGGTTACTTTATCTATCGAGTTGCATGAAATATGAAGTGGAACGTACAAACCACCTTACTTAGAATTAGGTTTTGTATTTATAGGCTTAATACATCGACTTGGCGTTTATTTGACTATCTTTATAAAAACTATAATTACATTTTTTTACTGAATTACTACCACCTCATGCAATTCAGATCTCATGCTATTGTCAACACTTGTACAAATAGTCATTTTTTATTTATAATTAACGCTTTAGGAATCTAATAATGTGCTTCAATATGAACTAATATTGAGTGAGCGGTTTGTCTGAGAATTCTAGGGTTGCCAGCCAACTTCTTGAGGGCTTCACCTTGTTTTTCGCCAATCATCTCTACCTTCTTCTTCGTTCCATGGATTTGGCTTTCTATTATGTCTTCTGTCAAATGGAGTTATGGTGGTAATTAGTTCCTGGATGCGTATCCGACTGTATATAGGGTGGCGCAAATAAAAATGGTCCCTACGTGGAGGTACGAATGCGCAGGAAGATGCTTTAGTTGATTAATTGCCTAGAGCTACACATGGGATATTGGCGAGTTCAGATCTCAGTACGGGATGCTTATGTGTGGGTTGATCAGATCAGTGCACAGGTGAAGATTGAATAGCTACTGGAAAATAATCCCCCAAGCGTTATGACTTATGACTTGAGTGGGGGGCCAGTTAGGGCCAAGCACCGCGACCACTGGTCTATTGTACTAACCCCATCGTTTAACCAGGCCAATAGCTGAGATGAACCTCAGAATTTCCCTGATTGGTAAGTTATCAACTTCCCAGGAATCGATACAATGGTACCCAAGATACTCAAATCTTTGTGCAGAGTAGTTGTCACATTCGCAGAGAACATGAAACGAACTTTCCTCAACCTGTTGACATGCCCTACAGAGAGGGTCATCTTTTACACCCATAATATTCAGATGTCTATTGAGAGCACAGTGACCTGTTAGTAACCCAATAGCTACACGAATCTCTTTCCTGCTAAGGCTAAGTAATTCCTTGGCTCTCCTCCATGGAGCACTCTGGTTGAGCTCCCTAGCCTGCCTTTGATCGGATGCCATTTGCCAATCAGCAAAATTGTAAGCTTGGAACAGCCGCCTTATGGTATTCCTAACAGAATTATGTGGAAGGCCAAGCACGGGCTCGGGACCTATAAAAGCAGCCTTCGATCCCGCTTTTGCCAAAATGTCAGCCATTTCATTTCCTTCAATCCCTCTGTGCCCGGGAACCCAAAATAACTACACTTTATTAAGGCGAGTCCCCCAAGCGTTTGTTTGGGTTTAATATTTAAGCGATCAATTGCTTCACTTAGCATACATGTTTTTGCATTGGCTTTCGACAAGGAAACATTTCTATCTTATTCCCACCTCTCTATCTGGGCCACTTTTATTTGCGCCACCCTGTATACTATGTCCCTTGTCAAATGGGGTTATGATGGTAATTAGCTCCTGGATGCGCCCTACCAGCCCCAAATGGATTCGTCCGACTGCATATATTTAGACATATATTTGCGAAGTGCGGATGACAATGTGATATCTCATTGGGGGGTGAGGCAGATCAAACTAAGTCAGAAGCTTAATATTAGGAAATTGGTTTTAATGTCTTTTGTTTGTTGTGTAGGTGTGTAAAGCGTGTTTGTTTATTTCAGCTTGACAATAATATGATAAAATATACATGCATGTGTGGTTATCAAAATTTAATAAGCTTCTTAGTTGACAATTTTGAATAGTAGTGAGATAGATACAAATATATTCCGGCTTATGTGCTTGATCAGAAACCCGCTTATAATCCTTCGTCAAATGAGACAGACACAGAAAGAATTTTAACTGTCAAAGAAGTACACACAGGGCGAAGGCAGGAATTGAACAAACACCCGTTACATCAAGTAGAATACTAGCGTAATGGTCCAAACCACTCGGCCATCCGGGCCTCCTTTTAAATGGTGAACTTAGTGTAAATGATTTGGAATATATATTATTATTGTTATAGAAATAGTACAGACTAACGAATGAGGGTTATTAGAATATTGTGTTCTTGCACACATAATTAACTTCCAACTCAGTATTACATTAAAAAAAATTATAAAATTAGCCCAGCTGCATTAAATTCTTACAAATAAAGTCAACATTGACAGCAATTAGGTGCCTGCTTCGTACTTGACAGAGGTTAAAAATTATGAGAACATTCACAGTGGGGATGGGGGGGGGATATTTCTAGTGTGCGTGTTGTCAACCCAAAATATATCTATTTTCAATAACTCGCAATTGTGCAATGTCCCCAACACTCTTTTTTGTATTAATCACTTAACAATCGGAAAATTTTCTAGAAAACTGTCATAAAACAGCCTATTTTTTATCCCTAACAATTATTTAAGAATACTTTTATTAATTATTATTTTTTCATTTGTTTTAGCTTGAAATTAAAAAAAATAATCTTATTGGCGATTTAATCGACGGATTTTTAAGTTAATTCATATCTTTTAACGTGTTTCTACCGAACACTCCAACCTGGAAAAAAATTATTTTAAAAAATTTAAATTTAAAATTTTAATGTTTTTTCAAAATGTACTCCTCCTACAATTTTAAGAAATTTTTAATGGATTTGTTTCCAAATTGGTAAGGATATTAAGCTAACAGTTAAACAAGCACATATGTATGTATAAAATGGTTAAAAAATAAGATTTTTTTTTAAATTTTCAACTTAATCATTTAAAAAAAATCACGCTAGGCCATATCCCATACCAATTTTTGTAAATGGTATCGATCTTAATACATGAAAGCAAATTGTAGCTCTGAAATATTTACCTAAAAGCCTTAAGATTTTAACCATTCACGAGCTGAATAAATTTAAAATTGAACATATCAACATAAAATTTAGAAAGAAGAAGAAACTTTTCATTTTAAACACAGAAATATATTGGTTGTGTCAAGGGGCCCCCGGGCCCTTACAGACAACATATAAAATTAAGCAATCAAAATCATTAAGGAAAATTTAAAATAACATTTCAAATTACACCCATCCATTTAAAAAACCATTTTACCAAACCACTATATTATTTTCAATAAACTTCTTTCAAACCTTCTTTTTTTTTTTGCTATATAATTAGCTCACAACATGCGAGCATGTGTAATTATTATCTGGAATGCCCTAAATTTTGGGTACCGCGTCCCCGTAAACTTTATTGTACATGTTGACCCACTCTTTTCCTGTACATGGATATACGGAAAAAATATCTGCCCCTTGAAACAAAAGCAACTGTTTGGGCATAATAAATCACACCCGAGATGCATCGAACCTCTTTCTTCCATCAACATCTATGGGAAGAAATAAGAACAACTATGTGAGACAAATACTCTTTCTGAAAATCAGGTATTTGCTGACTCCGTATATTATTTTGCTATGAATAAAATTACTGTTTCGGTACAAACTGTATTCTTGTGATTTAGATACTGTTGTTATTTAGTAACACCAAATTTATTTCAAACATATACATTATAATTTTATGCCTCAAACCGTTAACAAAAAATTCGCATTGATAAGTTATTTATTCTTTTGGTAAGGATTTTTTTTAAAATAGTTATTTGGCATTTTTTTTTATTTTTGTGTAAACGGGAATAAAAAAATCCTCCTACTCATATAAAACTAAGGTTTTTTTGTGGACAATATGTTTACTAACTACGTGAGAAACGTTCGTGAAAATGTGCATTTAGATGGATTTACATTTCTAAATAACTCACGAACTTTTTTTTTAATTTTTAATTCTATAGTGAAAAATTAGAGTTCTTTACTCTAAAAGCCCTTTGATAACGACCATATACATTTTATTCTTAATCTTGAAGTTCTTGCTGGTTTATAGTTATTATGATAAAATGCAGCTGCTAGATTTTAAGAGTACTATTTTGTAAATGAAATTTCAAGGAAAATTTAACGTAAAAATAAAATGTTTCGTTAGTTTAAACAATTTTTTTTTAAATAATTAAATCTCTTTTAAGAATTTATTGATCCCGTTTATTGCTAAAAATACTTTAAAATAATGCTGGGAACTTTAAATGCATAATTTGCTCGTTTCACGTGCCATAATTCATTCCCGCTTTTGAAACATCGATTACTTTGAAATGGCGTCAAATATATTTCACTACGAAATTTTTTGTATGTTGATATGAAATGTTTCCATTTTATGTAAAAGCAAGGAATACTACATATTTACTCTTTGAAATATAAATTAATTTTTGCAAACGTTAAGCGATAATTATTGAATTTTTGAAATAAAAAAAAGAACAGTTTTCAAATTTAGCGTGTCATTGAATACAGCATTTGGAATTAATACTGTGATTGGCGCCTTTTTACCTGTTGAACACAACTGTTGTGTGGAAGCGGGTTAAGCGACAGATTCAGTTACAAAACTACTTGTTTAAATTTTTGTGGAACTTATCACTTAAGGGGTCTAAGGAGTCTTAAAAATGTGCAAAGAAGAATTAAACATGAAGCTATTTGAACATATTGTGATTAGGCTTGCGCGGCAAATTGTGAGGTCAAAATTGAAAAAATGACCAAGAAAATGACTTTATATTGTACAAATATGTACAAACTAGGACTTATACCTAAATTCTCAGCTCAATTTTAATTAGAAATTATTTTTTTAAATTTAAAATCAAAATTTTTAAATTTTTATTAATTTTTTTAGAAAAAAGTTCTTAAAATAATTTCTAATTAAAATTGAGCTGAGAATTTAGGTATAAGTCCTAGTTTGTACATATTTGTACAATATAAAGTCATTTTCTTTGTCATTTTTTCAATTTTGACCTCACAATTTGCCGCGCAAGCCTAATCACAATGTGTTCAAATAGCTTCATGTTTAATATCATTTATTTTAGTTTTGGCTAAAGTTTCATACATTTTAAAACTTGTTTTGTAATAAATAAATCTCTTGTAGAATTACATATAAAAAATTTATACTGATATATTGAGTAGTTAAAAAATGACACGAATGATCAAACTATGCTTTGTAGTACCTTCTTTGCACATTTTTAAGACTCCTTAGACCCCTTAAGACGTAAAACATGTCCAATGTTAAAAAACAACAAGTTTTGATAAGGATAAAAATAACGTATTGCTCCTGTTTTTCCACTTAAAAACATAAGAAAAATATCAATTTATTTGTGTGTTTGGCATCACTGCAACAGACTGATGGGATGTTATGGATTCCACGCAGGGGAAAAATCATAGATATATATAGGGAAAAAACCTGTGATTGCACCAACTCACGGGACCTGCGGTTACCAGATGAATAGATACTTGAACCACTAAGTACATAACTGGGTCAAGTCGATAGGTAAATTTCCCTTTAAGCTTCCTCCTTTACACGTTTTAATAGAAAGAGAAGCATGTACGAAAATCTTCCTGTGGACTTGATACAATTGCGATGCACTCTATCCCTACAAGGAGGTGGAAAATGTTTTCCCCTTAAGTCTGCGGTTATCGAGTTTATTGATTTATTAGAAAGAATGGTTTCTTATTTCTTGTTTAAGTACGTATTTACTTTCATGGAAGTGTGTAATATGATGAGAAATGGTCATGTTAAGTTTGTTTTGTGTCACCGAACCACATGTCGATGATCGCAGAATGACTGATTTTTTTCGTTATGGATGGTTTGAAAACATCCATAAGTATGTGTGTCTTGTATTGTTATCAAAACATAAACTTTTTATTTGTTTGTCGATTCGTCTGGTATTATCAAAAAATATGTAAGTACAGGACGAAATGGTTAAACTACAGAATCGTGGCCGAATTCGGCGTCTTTATAAAAATATCACCAGGTCTACACTCTTAAAACAAACGAGCGATTTTAACTCAGTCTGAGTATTTTTCACTCTCCCAGTCTGGAAAATGCACCTCTCCTTTTGGAGTGGATCCTTTGTGTGTTAAACCACCGACAGGATCACTCCAAACGAGTGATTTTAACTCAGTCTGAATTAAAATTCACTCCTTTCCAGTGTCGAAAATGCACTTCTCCAACTGGAGTGGAATTCACTTTTTTGTTTTAAGAGTGTGGACACCACATGATCAGTTTCAACCAATACAATTCGATACGTTTTAGTGGGCAGTTCTAAATCTGCCACGATGATAACCACACGCTTGCCTTGGGGTCTTCGGCCCTGTTAAATAAAATCAATCGTCTCCTGGCTTGTGAATGGCTGTAATTATTACATACATTTGGAGTTAATTTCAATAGCTTAAAAACCTAAAAGAAATTATACGGCATCCTTTGCTCTTCCATGATTTTCTTGAAAAACTTATTTAGACGGTTAATAGGTACTGGTAACTCGTGCATCAAATTTGAAATTAGTGTGTCTTAAGTTTCAGAAATACCTTTAAAATAAGAAAGTTTTACTAGCTACTCCTTGTACATACGCGATTTACTAGAAGTCCTTCCTATGGTAATACAAACTTGTGTACCAAGGTCCGTATCTCTTTTAGTTCAAGCTGTAGAGCGGTTTCAGACAGACAGACTTTTGTTCAAGTACCACATTTTTAGTATCTGCACCCTCTAAGACGTGCAATTTTTGCAAAATCTCCAATTCAGATTTACGACCGTAATACTCTCAATAAATTATGTTTTATATTAGACAATTGAAAGGGGAAAAAATCTTATTTTTAATGAAATGTAAATCTAAAAATATTAGTTTTCTTTCTTAAATGGGGCAGCAACATTGGCGGTAAAGCCTTTCCAGAATCGGCATATTCTCATGAGCTGAGAGTACCAATTTTGGCAATTTTACCAACTCTACCGCTCAGATTACAATGAACCTGAGCTCTCTGTGGATGTTAAAGTATGCCGAGATTTAATTTTGTCGAGAGAACCCAAATCCGAATAGGCCCTCCAGGGATCTTTTACTTGCCACATAATCATATGATATGTGTGCGCGAGATGTTTCCATCCTTAAAATCCGATGACTCAGCCGGGGATCGAACCCGCTATCTTGGACTTACGAGAAGGACACGATTAACCTCTCAGCCACTGAGCCGCCAAAATAGTTTTACGACAATGAGTTTTACGACAGTTCTCTTTCTAAATCAGTTTAAATGACAAAAGCAGTATTTGTTAAGCTTTGTTCTGTGCAATTGATTAGTATTATGTCTTATTAACTAAAGAAGTAATTTATAATTTGAAATTAGTCGACAACAGTTGTTATTTTGCTTAAGAGGCAAGTTCTTTTCAAAATATAATAAAACTTAGCTTTTTTTATTTATACCTTGGACAATAAATGTTTTATTGAATCTGCAGCATATTTTGTAAAACTTTACTCTCTCTGTTTTGGAATACAAGCGCTACCTTTACATTATTTAAATTGTATTTTTTTGTGTAACTTAATTTGTCATACATTTTCTATTCAGGGGTTTTAATTTAAAAGGAATTCATTTATTTTTTATAGTGTTACATAAGCTTAGTTACAGAGCCAATTTTTATAAGACGCAAAAACTGGACTATTGTCGCTGATTTTTTAAGTACTTTTGTTTGATTATAGAAAATGTCCTTTAAATTAATGAGCAAAAGTCTTACCATGTGGCGTTTAAGAGCATTTGTTTGATTTCTGGAATTTCAACGATGCCTGGTAGGATGTGAGGGTGGAAACAGGCCACGACTTCTTCCATGGTCATCTCACTAAACCTTATGCATCGGAAGATCTCGACGATGTACTGTTCTCGTTCCAGATATTTGTGGTTAATCCATTCAAGGGCGGCCGCGAATACCACCACTTCGCTGTAAAAGTATTTTTTATTGTATTGGATAACAGTATATCTTAACGAAAATCTAATTGTATGCGACGGCAGGACATAGCTACGAGTGCTTTGTAACATTTGCTCTTGCATGATTTTCTTGAAAAACTTATTTAGACGGTTAATAGGTACTGGTAACTCGTGCATCAAATTTGAAATTAGTGTGTCTTAAGTTTCAGAAATACCTTTAAAATAAGAAAGTTTTACTAGCTACTCCTTGTACATACGCGATTTACTAGAAGTCCTTCCTATGGTAATACAAACTTGTGTACCAAGGTCCGTATCTCTTTTAGTTCAAGCTGTAGAGCGGTTTCAGACAGACAGACTTTTGTTCAAGTACCACATTTTTAGTATCTGCACCCTCTAAGACGTGCAATTTTTGCAAAATCTCCAATTCAGATTTACGACCGTAATACTCTCAATAAATTATGTTTTATATTAGACAATTGAAAGGGGAAAAAATCTTATTTTTAATGAAATGTAAATCTAAAAATATTAGTTTTCTTTCTTAAATGGGGCAGCAACATTGGCGGTAAAGCCTTTCCAGAATCGGCATATTCTCATGAGCTGAGAGTACCAATTTTGGCAATTTTACCAACTCTACCGCTCAGATTACAATGAACCTGAGCTCTCTGTGGATGTTAAAGTATGCCGAGATTTAATTTTGTCGAGAGAACCCAAATCCGAATAGGCCCTCCAGGGATCTTTTACTTGCCACATAATCATATGATATGTGTGCGCGAGATGTTTCCATCCTTAAAATCCGATGACTCAGCCGGGGATCGAACCCGCTATCTTGGACTTACGAGAAGGACACGATTAACCTCTCAGCCACTGAGCCGCCAAAATAGTTTTACGACAATGAGTTTCTATATAAAAAAAGTTCACATTTCTTAAATGCTCTAAGAAATTTTTACTATCTGCAAATAAATATTTAAAACTCCGCGATAAAGCACAAAATAACTTTTGTATGTACATATACTAAAACTGGAAAATTAAATTGAAACTTTTCAAGCACCAAAACCAATTTCCAACTAGCATTCAACGTTTGTAGGTTTAATATATTTTTAAAGTTTATTTGGTAGGGTGCACATTTCTCACATACAGCATTTTCTGTACTACTCTTTTTGTATAAAATTTTCATTTGTCAACCTTTCTGGAATACGAAGCGGCCCTCGCCTCTCTTTGTCGATTGTCACGAAATCTTTTGGGACTAAGGAAGTCGTCAGTTACAAACGTCGACACATCGCCCAGTTTGGCGATATTTTTTGCTTGCTACACAGTTTCACACTTCAAAATAAAATCGTTGACTCTTATGTTTAAGGCTGGCAGTTGAGTGAAAAAATACTGAATACTTCATTATTAAAAGCGGAAAATTCCTTTTATAATGCATTTTTCTGTATTTTTTAAAAAAAGTTTTTAACAAGTCATACCAAGTATATAACAAGTCATAAGTTTTTAAAAAGTCATACCAACTTTTTTGAATAAAGTTTTTAAAAAAATAACTGTTCTCAAAGAGACGACCGTGAGAGCAAGTCTTATAGAACATGATTTTAAACCTGTGGTTGTAAATTTCGTCGCACGACACTATTAGCCCCCGTGTAGCTAAAGTGTGAAGATATTTCCAGCTAGCTCGTGCATTTAGATTACAAAATTATTTGAAACCTATATTTAGGTGGGTTTTTTCCCTCGAAATTCAATAGAAGGTTCTTAACCTTTTATCGTGGGGAGCCTAGTGGTTAAGATATCTATCTCGGAAACGGAAGGTCCCGTGATCGAGTCCTGCTACCACTGAAGACCCACCGAGTACATGCGGATTACGTGCTCGTTAAATCTGTGGGTTTGAAAGTTCTGTGGGCGGTCGTGGCGCAGTTTCCTACCCTACGGGTACAGGTACCTGGATACTATTTCCCTCTCCTTCAGGGACATGCCTAAATTGCCTAAGTGGTGATATATAGAAGCATCTGTCACGTATGTGTGTGTTGTGTCTGTCTTACTTTATGAATCTTTATAAGCTGGTCTCTGACAAAGAACCCAAGCCGGAAAATATATGTCTACTAACCAATCCTTTTCTCGTAACTAAATAATTCGAGACAATTATTTTCGGAGAGACTGCACTCTCAGAAATAACACTTTCATTTTTGACGATTAATTAATCCTCAAGCCTCAATTCGTTAATTTTGAGGATTGTTTCGTCAAACTATCACGTGACTTTTGAGTAAACGCGAATCCTCACTTCTACGATCGTGATTTGACGATTCTGTATCTTGATTTTGAGGAAACTGAATATTATTGTTGTACTCACATGCTCAAAAATGACGAAATATTTCTTTAGATTAAAAGACATAATAAAAATGACGATTCAAATGTCCTCACTTTGAGGAAACGAAAACTCGGAGCATTTGCCAGTAACTGAATCGTCAAAATTAGGGAAAATTTCGTCGTTTTTGAGTATTCATTTTTTAGAGTGTGTAATGTGCGTCCAGAACTCAACAGAACGCTTCAAAAACAGTTTGGCTATTTTCTGTTTGAGCTCCGCATCGGGACTGGGCAACCCTGTAGCGACGTCCGAAGGGGATGAAAGGGGTTAAAAAAAAAAGACGTCGCCAATTCCCTCCAAAGAGAATAGATGGTCTCCCCTCGTGAAGTTGAGAGATGGCACTTGGCTGGCTCTTCCCGATTGTTGATGATTTGCGTAACTGTTTGCTACCGGAGGGCGTTATCACTGAACTGAACTGAAACTCTGGAAGGAGTATCCCATGATAAGGTAGTGAAGCCTATTTTTGGGTCACTTGGCGACAGCTTTAAGGAGAATATGTGCCACATTCGGCATGAATTCGCCTATCACAATTGACACTTGACTTGACAGTTTGCATTGGATGTCGCCAATCGCTCGCCAAAGAGTAGTACTCCAAGTAATTTTAGTTTTAAAGATTGTTCCTGCAATGCTATTTTTTTAATAGTACATGTTTCCGAAACTTCATTATGTAAAGAACCTTCTAAAGCAATAACATATCAATTTTTTGTTAAGAAAATTATTGAAAAAGTTGGTTTAAAATGTCTATTTTAACAGGTAAAGTATAGGATTGGCGGCAAAAGTTGGGTTGCTCTTACAGGGTTGCCGGGCTTCACCGACCCGTTTGACGAGTGCTTCGATACTCCTTCCAGAGTTTCAATTCAGTTCAGTGGACGTTATCCAGTAAAGGACCAACCATGCGAGATGTTGCCAGTACCATCCGATATCGTGTTATCATCTCTAGATATCGCAATAATATCAATAAGATATCTAAAAATTATAATGCTTTATTTTAGAGGGTCATGAGATACTATGTAAGCACACTGTTAAAATTAAAGCTTGGTTGAAAAATATGGCGATTTGTAGCTGCAGAGCGGCTATGCTTTTTTGTTTTTGTTTCTGTAACCTGAAAAATGGTTCAATACCGAAATGTATAATGAAACAGTCCACAACGAAGCTGGTTAGGCTACTAAGAAATAATTAATATGGTGAGACCAAATATATCATTTTGAACATTAGAAGCTAGGTTGTGACTGGGGAAGGTAGTGTTACATTTTTTAAAACTAAAAGTCGACAGAGTATAAAATGAATTATATTGGCATATAAAATAAAAACCCGAACATCATTTATCTGAACATTGTCAATCCCTATTGTTAATTTAAACGCTATTGCTATTTTCACTTCACCGTACTTTGAAATTGCTTGAATACTTTTTGTAAAATTATTTATTGAAAATTATCTATAATAAAAAAAGAAAGATTCTGTCCGTCTGTATGTGTGTATGTCTGTGGATCGCAAAAGACCTACTTAGACTGCTCTAAAAAATTCGAAATTTTTAATATAGATTCCTTTTATTACCTAAGTGTGCACCTGATGCTTAGTTTTTTCATATTTGATTGTAATTTTAATTAATATAATTAGTTTTAAAAAAAAACATCATCCACGTGGGATTGCGGGACCATAACAGGGCTTGAAAATAAATGCAACGGGCCAAAACGGGGGCTTGACGCCGTCCTCTATTAGTTTGATTGATTGAGTTTGGTTGAGATATGCGCTCGCCCTAAAGCTGCTTCATCCTCTATTAGTGTTTGCTTTTTTAAGTGCGCATGCACCAACATGAATTTAATTTTTTTTATTTTGAGTGTATCTTCACAAGTGAGCATGCCTCTAAAAGGAAGCAATTCGAAGTTAACGGGTTCCCAGTAAGTCGGGACCATACTGCTAGTAATAAATGTTCGAACCAATTTCAAAAAGTGGGATTATTGGGACCTGTAATTCAGCTTCATTTATCACATAAAAATCCGTTTGTAAAGATATTCATTACACCCGGAGAAATGTGGCAGATAAAATATTTTTGTCTCCATTGGATTAACACTGATGCACCATGTTTAGGAGACCAGCGGTAAAGTGGTCCCATTCTCCTTAATATTTTCCTTTAAAAATTGTCCAAAATCTGCGTATGGCTATTGAGACAGCAGCAATAGAAAAATTATGTAAATCTTATTGTATATATAAAAAATTGATGTTTAAAAAAATCACATTGTGAATAAAACAGATTGAGCGTCGTACCTGATCTTAACTAGTTCACAAAACAATTTATTGAATATGTGCCAATGCAGGAAAATTGCAGAGCTCTAACATTTCCTTATTTGTTTACAAACATTTAAACTCTATAATCAATAGAAATAAAAATGTATTTTAAACGTTGCTGAAAATTTATCTAAATGTTAAACTACTTATAAAATAATGTTGTTTTAAATTGTAAGTTATTTTTTATTTGGAAGCTTAAATGAACGAATATGGAAATTATTGCTTGAAACTAAATAACGGATATTTAGATGTTTTGCACTATACTTACAAGCGTAAAATTGTTTACTCATTTCTTATATTAGGATGTACTTGAGCTTTTTTGCATCAACGGTGAGCTAAGATTACTTTTTTTTAAAGAAGTTTAAAAAAAATAACGCTCGATTAAGTATTTTTAAAATTTTTACTACTTAAAAAATAGCTATGTGCTGAGACTATATTTCAAAATATTTGCAGGTTACTTAAGATTTTGCCTTTAAGAAATTTCAAATTAAATACAAAGCATACTTCGCTAAAAACAAGCTAGATAGGTATTACTTATAATAGAGATCATAACAAAAATTATATCAACAGTACGAAAGAAATATCCTTTATTAAAATGAATTTAGACAATATGCCAAAATATTCAGAATCAGTTTAAAGTCAAGTCGGTATAACAATCGTCATAGTAGAGTTTGCGTCATAGTCAGTTGCTTGTAGAGTCGTAAGAGCTTCTTGATGGTAAAGTACTCTTCTTAAGATACTATGATGTGTCATTATATTGGGAGCAGGAAGACGATGGCATAACGGCTCCTCTAATAGGTTTATATAACAGTCAAATTATCGGGGGCCTCAGGAAGGTGGAGGGTGGACTCTCGAAACGGTTTATACATTTGTCGAAGTATCAAGAGCATCCGAAAGATGGAGTGTGGTCTCTCGAAACGGTTTATGTATTTGTCGAAGTATCGAGAGCAGCCGAAAGATGGAGGGTGGTCTCTCGAAACGGTGTATACTTTTTGTCGAAGTATCAGGAGCTTCCGAAAGATGAAGAGGGCTCCTTGAATCAGTTAATACAAACGTCAAAGCATCGAGAGCTACTGAAAGTTGGAAAAAGGCTTCTCGGAACAGTTCGCTGGTGTCGTAGTGACGGAGCTTGCAGACAGATTGATATTTAGCTCCTTATGAAATCTGCTGTAATTTTTGTCAGAAATATTTTGCTTGCACGGCAAGATGACAGCCGTTGATAGAAAAATAAGCCCAAAGAAACATCAGTGGCGGGTCAATACCAGGACTGCCCAAACACCGCGATCACTCCCTCCTTATTCGGCTAAGGAGAAAGTATCCCGATGCCAGAAACAGCCCTGATACCGATCCGCCACTGATACCCCTCTCGGCAAAGACTATTGACTGTTTTCGGACCCAGAGATGTAAAATGATCCTTTCATTCAATGAGCAGTGCTCGGACCTAAAGTTGTAAAATGATCCCTCAATAACGGTGGTAACTTTTTCTTCAATACAAATCCGACGTTGCAGGGATTTGATGTCATAAATGGTATAAGACTCTCCATAGATGTTGAACAGGTCTTTTTCTTGATTATGGTCGTCATTTTAGATGGTACTTGATCTTATATAGTTCATCAGATAACGATGAGTCTCTTGTCTGTTAGAATGATAGTCTTTAGGTGTAATGTGGTCCATGAAGTGTTAAAGTAACTCGGATGTTAATGAGGCGGACCTTATTCCAAATCTTCTGGGAATACCTTTCGTCTCTTGTGCATGCGCTTTAGGAAGTACTTGTAGTTCTTAACTTCGCATTCTGTGTTTTCAAAACTGGAACAAATTACCAAAAGTTCAAAAAACAGGCATTTGTGATTAAATAAATTTAAAAATATTTGTTATTTTACTATTACTTTAAGCTTATTATTATTTTAAGCTTATTATTATTTTAAGCTTACTTCTTTTTTTAAAATTCGAAAGTAATAAAACAGATAGTCATAGTAAAAATTCTGAACTAAGTTCTAACAGTCCTATTTTAATATTTTTGTTGGAAAGGCAGGTCATCAGATACCACATTTTACACTCTTTTCTTAAGTCTGCTGATCCGTTATACAAAAACTAAAAGAAAATTAAAATAACAGGAAAGTAGACTATTCTATAACTTTTTGTTTTATCTTTTTTAAACTTTTTATTTAAGGAATAACACGTAGCTTCAGTGTTTAGTTAAACAAATTTAGTTTTACGTAGTGTTTCTAATATTTAAAATTTAAATGACCCTGACATGTATCCAAATGCATCAGATATATATATTAAATATGAGATTTTAGTACTCTACTAATTAAATACATTGAAAATACTTTATAAAAAATACTTTTAAAATCGTTTTCTTTATCGAAATAATCATACACAAAAAATATTTTGAACATACCTAGGTGTTATCTCATCAATTTCCTTTCGGATTTCACTTTCAAAGAAGCTTCTCATGCTGTAATCCGAATACCACTTCCTTAAATTTGGATCCTTATTGTTCAAAAGCTGCTTCCTTGTTCGATGCCCTCTGAAGGCTGCCTGGATTTTGGTGGCAGCTACGTTCTTGCTGTAGTTGGGATCGTAGATGGATGTGTCCTATAAAAGAAACTCAAGTTTAAAGCACTGGACTAACTTCATTAAGCATCAGAAATATAAGCAGATAATCATCTACAATTTAATAAGATAAGTTGTAATAAAGTATATTTGTTTTAGATTTTTACTATTCCCAGAAGAAAAAAAATCAACAGGTAATTCTTGTTATTGTATAGAAAGAAAAATATATCATTCAAAATATTATTTAATATCTATAAAACTCAAAATTACAAGATACAAATCCATATTTAGTTAAATTATTTATGGCATCTTTAAAGGAACGAACTTTGCTGATGTTTTAACCTCTTATAAAATACTTACTATTAACAAAAATTTAACAAGGTAAAGAACATTTTAATTATGACACAATGACTTTACTACAATTGCTATACATTTTATTCGCTATAATTTTTTACAATTGTATTTCCAATACTATCTATTACATTAGACTTTGTAACTGAATATCAAAGTTATGCGCATTAAAAATATATTTATTAAAATACCGCTTTTTTAAACTATTTTTCAAAACTAAGATTGATTTAAGAATATTAAGAAAGTTGTTGCTAGTAAGCATTAATATCCCCCTTTTCATTACATTAAAAATCTTTGGGCCAATACTAGTAGTTTTCTTACTTTTTTAACTTTTAATTATAGTTTTAAGACGGACATGGCTTATATGATATTTAAAAATTATATTGGTGTTAAAATATTATAATATTATGAGTAACATTTGTCCATTATTTAAAAACTATTTAAATTAAAAATATAAATTTCAATATGTCTTACCCATAGGGCAATTAACTCCTCTTTCAGAAGCAGAGTTCTTTTCGGAGATTTCAAGTGGCCGAATAAATGCTCCTGTTTGACGGTCTTCGCACACAGATAACTAGAATAAAAATTCAAATAAACTAAAATTATAGCAATAAATAAGTAACTATTAGTTAGTTAAACGTAAATAAACTTAATAATACAAAATATAACATTTTATTATTCGATATTTATGGATATTATTAAGAATCTCTTGATAAAGGGCTCTATAATCTATAATAATAAAAGAAAACTCTCTTTCGAAATCAGTGTAAATGACAAAAGCAATATTTGTTAAGCTTTGTTCTGTGCAATTGATTAGTTTTATGTCTTATTAACTAAAGAAGTAATTTATAATTTGAAATTAGTCGACAACAGTTATTTTGCTTAAGAGGCAAGTTCTTTTCAAAGTATAAAAAACTTAGCCTTTTTTTATTTATACCTTGGACAATAAATGTTTTATTAAAACTGCACCATATTTTGTAAAACTTTACTATCACCGTTTCTGAATAAAAACGCTAGCTTTACATTATTTAAATTGTTTTTGTTTTTTTGTAAAACTTAATTTGTCTTGCATAACTATTTTCAATTCAGGGGTTATAGTTTAAAAGGAATTCATTTATTTTTTATAGTGCTACATAAGCTTAGTTACAGAGCCTATTTTTATAAGACACAAAAACTGGACTATTGTCGCTAATTTTTTAAGTTCTTTTGTTTGATTATAGAAAAATTTCCTTTAAATTAATGAGCAAAAGTCTTACCATGTTGCGTTTAATAGCATTTCTTTGATATCTGGTATTTCAACGATGCCTGGTAGAATGTGAGGGTGGAAACAGGCCACGACTTCTTCCATGGTCATCTCACTAAACCTTATGCATCGGAAGATATCGACGATGTACTGTTCTCGTTCCAGATATTTGTGGTTAATCCATTCAAGGGCGGCCGCGAATACCACCACTTCGCTGTAAAAGTATTTCGTATTGCATTGGATAACAGTATATCTTAACGAAAATCTAATAGTATGAGACGACAGGAAATAGCAACGAAAGCTTCGTAACATAAGTATTAAAGAGCCATATTCGTGAATAAGTTTAAGCTATCATAGTTAGTAATATTCTTATAGTTCTGTATTAAAAATAAATGGCCATTAATAAGGAGTCAAAAAAAATATGTTCATTGACTTTTTAAAAACGAAATTTCGTTATTATGAAATCCCTTAACGGCTTAACCTTCCCGCAAAAAATCGTTTTCTATAGTTTTAACTAGAAACCATTCAATTATATCGTAAAACTTTAGTTATAGATGTACTATTTATGCATTTGTATATTTGTTCTAGTCCCGATTTCATAACAACATTTATTTAATCCTTCCTCTTTTTCAAAACTGTATCGAAAGCAATTTTGCTTGAAGACGCGAGACTTAAGTGCTTATTATTCATAATCTTTATCTTGACTTAAAGGTCTGTCTGTTGCACACATTTCTTTTAATTTGTTTTCAATTTTATTTACTTGCGAACAAAATAATAGAAACAACTCTCAAGCATCTAAAAACTCCTAAAAAATAACACGCCCTTTGAGATTAAAATTCAAGTTTTCGATCAAGCTGAAGATATGCTTGCGACGGACATATTTTTATAAAAAATTTAAATGTACGCAGTAAGGACACATGCCCACGTAAAGTCAAAATTCATTTAGTTTGCACATTTAGTATTTTATTGTAAAACAAGCGGTATAAACTATTAATAATTAATAAAAGTCATCAGCGCTTCTCCGAAATCGTTTTTCAATAAAAGAATATATTTCTTATATCTCTTACCATTTTTTTCTTCATAAAACAACAAAAAAATTAACTTGACCGACTAAAAATTTACTACAACGGAACACATTGAAATTGAGTATGAATGAGTAAACATTACACATCAATGCATAACAAGAATATAGACATGTGCCCACGTAAAGTCAAAATTCATTTAGTTTGCACACTTAGTATTTTAATGTAAAAAAAACCGGTATAAACTGTAAATAAATAATACAAGTCATGAGCGCGTCTCCGGAATGTCTTTTCAATAAAATAATATATTCCTTACATATCCTTCCATTTAATATTTCATAAAACAACAACAACAACAAAATGGCCGACAAAAAATTAGCTGCATTTAAACAGATTGAAAATAAGTATGAAAGAATAAACATTATTCATCAATGCAATAACATGAATTTAAGTACCTGCGCGCGCCGATTTCGTCCTGGCTAAATATTTCAATGACCTGCTCAGATGTGAGAGCGAAGAAATCATCTTGAATGATTAATGTCTCGAAATGGTGGGCCAGCCTCTTCAACACTGGGACTTTGTCCTGTTTCAATTGGCACACAACCTCATAGTAATTCAAGAGGTTCTTGATAGCATCTGTCGATGGATCCAGAAGCTGAAACGTAGTTGATAAGTTATTGACAAACTATAATAACTGTAATATATCATGTAAAACTGATGAGTACAGGGTAGAGGACATAAATAGAGTACAGGGGGAAAAACCCCTTCATCGACTGGGAATATGTCCGTATTGAGGTCTGCTTGGAGTTGGCTACTTGTCTGGTGGATGTTCTAGTTGTCTATTCAATGAGCTCATAGAAATGTTGAATGACTTATTTTTATTTTGATGAAATTTAACAAATTATATTATCTCTTTTTAGAAAAATTTCAACCAAGATGTTTACCGCACTACGAAGTTTAGTAAGTACTTTTATTCATTTATTGAAAATTTTAATTAAATTTAAGAGTTAAACCGATAAACAAAAAATGCTTGCTTGGGAAGATGCATATTTTCTGAAAATTTCATATGAAAAGCATATGTTTTGTTAATTCAAAAGTATATAAAATTTCCTGAAAATGTAAATAAAATAAACAATGAGGTATTATGAAAATTGTACTAAAATAAAAATATTCGAATAAAGAATTATTGCTGTAAAAAGACAAGAACTTTTTTTATATGAAATTTTACCTAGGACATGAGAATCGAAAAAATACAAAAATTAAAATATCTTAACCTAAGCCATTGGGATTTATCAAAGCTGTAATTAAGTATAATAGGTTAACATAAAAAATACTTTAGGATTCAAAGGGGGAAAATATGACCAACTTATAAATGTAATAAAACTGTTAAAATCTGCACTACTTTTTTCCTAAAATAAATTTTTAATTACTTACGGACTTATTCTTTCAGAATAATGAATGTTTAAATTTACCTGTGTGCAATGTTGAATAAGACTTGGCATTCCTAGGATGTGGGATGACAGCATCAAGTTTAGGAATTCCTTGCTAGAGATTTCAGCGATTCCATCATACATAAAAGTACTGATGGCTTCAAACACAGCGCTGTTGGTAACCTCCGATTTTATCTGAAAAAAATAACAAATAAATGAGGAAAAATTGCAAAATATTCTAAACCTTATACATATCGTTGTCTAACAATTATCTGTATTCTAGCAAATTGAGTTGAGCAACGCAGTTCGCTCTAGAACGTAAATAAGAATACACGTTCAAAATTACAAAC
This sequence comes from Hylyphantes graminicola, assembly GCA_023701765.1. Lineage (NCBI taxonomy): Eukaryota > Metazoa > Arthropoda > Arachnida > Araneae > Linyphiidae > Hylyphantes > Hylyphantes graminicola. The sequence continues at coordinate 11,446,324 of CM043116.1, forward strand.
TTTTAAGTCGTACATAATAATTAACTTAAAAAAAGAGAAAGTCTTGATTAAAAATCTTACATGGAGTACCAGCTGCTTGTTTTGTGCCCCAGCAAATGCCACTCTGAAATAGGTGGACGCTTCGCTAAAGAGATCCCTGTGCACGTTGAATTCTTGTCCATTGACAATAACAACTGCATCCGGATCTTTCAATTCTATTTCCACGTTCTTTTCCACTGTGTTCAAGGTATCCTCATCAACTAAGGGATGGTTATCTTCTGAATCCTTGATGTTAAGGTTAGATTCTTCTTGAACTGGTCCCTCATTTATTGACGAGGACGTGGTTCCAGACTCTCTGTATCCAGACTCGTCAGCTTCAGAAACGTAATCCGGATCTTTCGGTTCGTAAAGCACGATCGTTTCCATTGTGTTCAAGATTTCCTCATCAACGAAGGGATGATTATCTTCGGAATCCTTGATGGTAGGTTTGGATTCTTCTTGAACAGTTCCTTCATTCTTTGACGATGCTGTTGTCTCTGACACTCCATATCCAGGATCTCCTGTTTCAGAAACGAGAGGGATGTAGTCTGAAGCGGTCTTGACCAGTCCGGAACTCTCAGTGGAATCTTTGCTGCAATCCAATTCTACTTCAGAATGGTCAGTACTTCCGTCCGAGGTTTCTGCTTCATCTCCAATTCCACCGTGATCCAGCACGTCCTCCGGTGTAATATTGGAACCTTTGCTTATCTCGCTTTGTTGATCTTGGTCCAAATATTCGTTAGATACTACATCTTCTGATTCTGTTGTTCGATTCTAAAAAGAATATTTAATTGTTTAAACATGTAAGTAAAAACGAAATTTGTAATTTCATAAAGAGCGCAATCTTAGTATACAATATTTTTCTGTAATTACTTGGTTTTGCAAGTTATATTTTATTAAAAAAACAAAACTGTAAATTAAAAATATGCTGTGGTTAAAGTTCATTTAGGCACAACCTATGCTACGTCTTAAAAACGTCAGAAATAATAAAAACGTTTGCAATGGTTACAAACACGAAAAAATACAAACTAAAAGAAAATTAAGATAATAATTTGAACACTTCTTAAGTATACTCACCTTCTGATTTGTTTTTCTATTGCGTCTGAAAACATTACCAATTCGATTTCTGCAAGAAAAAGAAATAATTACAATAATGACATATTATATTAAACGGTAAAATATTATGGATTAAAAGTATTCATTAATTCAAAGATATTGATATTTAGAGAAATTAACAGTTTAGACAAAGAACAAACAGCGTAGACAGCTTAATTGCATCAACGAATAACTATTACTTTGAAAACCATATTTGTCTAGAATATAGATTATAACAAGTTACGCAAAGAGAAGTTAAATTCGTTCTAAACTTCTTATGATTTGTGACTTTTTTTGCTTGATCAGCGTAGAAATAAGTGAATTTAAACCAAATGGTCTTTTAAGCCAAATTTACTTACATGAAAGTCCGAAAGCGTTTTCTTAATCCCGACATATCTATTCACAAATTTATTAAGTGTAGTTGAAGGAAAATTGATTGAATTTTAACAAAAGTAGGTCCAAAAGGCTAGAAGTGGCTTAAAACGGTATAATTCAATTTCAATGAGATTTATTGATATTGCAAACTTTAATTAAATATATGAACGGTCCGAGTCGTATGAAGTTAAATTTTTGAATGAGGTTTTTGTGTGTTGCTTGGATCGAAACTGTGTTGTCAAAAGTATTGTTTCAAAACTTTTATAATTGTTATAATAATATTTTATAGATAACTTTTCAAATATTCGAATAATATAACTTTTCTGTATTATATTTTCTGATGGCAAAAATATCATTGTTGTAAGTTATGGTAATATATCGATAGTAAGATATGGTAATATATGGATAGAATAAGAGGGACTGTCTGTCCCATAGAGGTAATGCATTAGTTTTTGAATCACAACTTCCGCAAAAGTATTGCTTTGCCATGTTAGCCCTTTTTCCCCAGATATGGGAATCAACACAACATCGAAATGAAAGAAATTTGAAGCGAAAATGTTATCTAGTTATTTGATTAAATATTTTTGAAGCTTCAAAATGCTAAAAATTTATCAGCAGATTTCGACATTATTTTAAAACTTTATCAATTAATAATCAAATAACAAGATGTTATTTTCCTTTCAATTTAGTTTCGAATGGTTGTTATGTTGATTCTGCTCAATGGTTAACGTGTTGGTCCTTGTAGCTGGTGGGCTCGGTTCGAGTCCCGGTCATGGCATGGATGTTTGTGTCCTTCAATAAATGTTGTTATTTGTCTAAGTGTTTGTGTCGTCTCTTTCTTTTTGTGTCTCTTGTGATTGTGTCATTTCTGGGGTTGAATACAATAGACCTAAGGTCGCAGTGCTGGGCGAACTTGCCCCCCACCAAGAAAGTCATAAGTCATATGTTGATTCTCATACTATGGAAAAGGGGCTAACATGTTAAAACAATACTTCAGTGAAAAGTTGTGATTTCAAAACTATTGCATTAGCTCTAAGGGACTGACTGTCCCTTTTGTAGATTTTTATTATATCATTTTATAAAACAGCATGTATACTTTTGATTCTACTATTTCTAAAAAAATACTATACAGATATTCTTTATATAGCTATTCTTAACTTAGTTATAGTAAAAGAGATCAATATCGTGTGCAGATTTTAATTTCGAAAAAAAAAGTTAAAGATATTCAAGAAACCAAGACTATGGGTAAAACTACACTAAATATTTAAATCGCAAACGTTCCTACAGGAGAAGGTTTAAAGTTTTGAATAAAATTTTATCACAAAGAATTTTTATAATATGAATAGCTCGAAATAAAAAATTCTATGCCTTATTTTGAAAGTAAAACTTTTGTCGTTTATCTTTACTTGTTCATGTAAATAAATTTATGAGCATTTCTGAGCATTTTAAACAAACATGTAAATGTCCCATTAGTCCCCATATGTGGGGTCCAATAGGACAGGGTGCAGAGGCTAATGGGACATCGTAAATTTACCGAAATTAAAAGTTAAAAAAATGGAAAAGCCACAAAAAAAACGACTAGAAAATAAAATTTTAAAACAAATACCATTTACATAATGTATACATATTAAAATTTCATTTTTAACACAATTATTTCCCATTGAAAGGATAAATATCAAAGTTAAAACTCAAAATCAAAGATGCTCCTCTAATTTTTGTTGAATAGATGGAAATAGTTCAGTTGGGTGCCAGTTCAGGTGAGGACCTCGCTACTTGACCGAGACTCTAAATAACTATTTATTTTGTCTGTGCTAAAGCTCATTAAGGAATAGAATTAGACAACCCGAAACGGGTTCAGCCGAATTTCCAAATGGAATATTTAGTTACCGTGCTACAAAATCACACAAACACCATACTTCGTTATAATTACTACAGCACCAAACATAGCTCTACAGCGATTTTTTTTTTAAACTTTATACTCATCATTAGCACAACAGCCCTTGTAGCGTCCTGGGCTCCTTTTGATTTTTTTTTTTTTTTTTTTTGAACAACCAAACGAATTTTGTGGTTTACTATCTGCATTCATCTTTCATTACACTTGGCAATAAAATGATGCTTCCAAAGAATGAAAGACATTTGAAGAGTGCACGGGAAGAACCGCTTTATTTCGTAGAAGGCTTTCCTCATATGCCTCTTTGGGGATGATAGCGAAACATTGCCCAAACTGGTGTAAAAAAACAGGTTACTCGCTTTGTTTCTCTTTAGCGGCAACTGTGATTCACGCCAGAGATCAGTAGACACAAGTAACACGTTAGTACCGCAAATGAAGAACCAAAGGAAAAACCGGTTTCCTGTCGCCAATGTCCGCCATGCAGACACATAAGGTAAGACTCCTATAAAATCAAGTGGTTCTTCCCGTGTACTCTTCGTTCGGTTTAACTGTGCTAAGCGTATACATATACGGCCGTGTCTTTACAAAGGTTATAAGTAACCTACAATTCCCTCAAACAACTTTTCCTCCCAACATAACCACGCATTCCGACTCAAGCACCATTTCAAAAGAGACGTTTTAACGACGTTTGACCCCCCCTCCCCCCTTAACGTCACTAATTTTAAAGACGGTCCTCGTAATTACCCTCATTCAGGTGATTCATTACCGACGGCGCCTTGGCGACAAAATATTGCTCAAGAGGCTGGGAGGGTAAAGGTTTGCATTCATTAGGTTGCCAGACTTTTAAGAGGGTCATTTAAGTGACCAGCTGAGAAAGTGAGGGTGAGGGTAAGTTGGTTTAGGGCTTGTGGTTATTGCTTATGGTCAATGGTGGGGAATGTAGTGTATGCTGGGTTTGGGTTTTAGTCGGATGAGTTGCGATTAAATGGTGGAAGAGAGAGTTCTTTCGGAGAGAAGGGTTTCTGGTTTTGGAGACTTATCACTGTCCTTGGCTTAAACGTTATCGTGTTAGAATATTAAATATAGTAGGAGGGGGGGGGGGGCAGTTATCCGAAACGGTGCTGATTATTCGAACGCCATGAAAAATTCCACTAGGCTTTCTTGCTGCTATTCGTCTTTATTGGATGTCATGTCTAGTATTTTTTTTTCTTTTGACTGATGAAAAAAATTACTGGGCATGACAACCAACAGAGACGAACACAAATAGTAACAAATAGACCGAGTAAAAAAGTTTTTATGTGGCATATAAACTTCTGCGAAATCAAGATTCTAACATAGCTTTTAAAATAGCTTTTTCTAATCAACTTATGACTCAGTAGGCGCGTTTGCATGAATCATCTAATCCATGGAATGCCAAAATCCCCATTAGGGGAAAAAGAGGTCGAGCAGCACTTCTAACCCAAATGATAGTCTGTATCCGAATCCATGGTATGAAACATCAAACCCTCCTTCATTGGAGGGTTTGATGAATCCCCCAACGAACCCTGCAATTCCGCGGTTCTGCCTAGAAAAAAAATCCCCAAGAGCGAAAAATTGCTGAGTTTGCTCTTTAATCCATGGATTCGATGGCTCATGTAAACGCGCCTAATCTGCCAAACGACAAGTTACCATTTTCATTTGGTTGTATTGATAACAACTGAAACTAACACTAAATTAATATTATCTCACAGTCCAATAATACATTGAGCAAGTGTTTAAAATATATATCTTACCTTGTGGAACATGTATTTTCCAAAGAGTTCTATGGTAGGGTTGAAGAAAGACTTTGCCATAGGCAGTCATGGCTCACTACGGAGCTTGAATAGAGTGGCAAAAGTGCTAGTTAATTTATAATTTTGATACTGAGAAAGGTACAGTTCACCCCGGGCAAGGGCGGGAATTGAACCCGCCCCCTTTACAACGCATGGACTGTTAGCGTCATGGCCTGCGATTCAAACCACTCGGCCATCGGGTCCCACATGCCACCCTATATTCTCTCCGTGCTGGTCCGTGGTGCGGTTGGCAGGTTCAGTCTTTACCCTACTATAGAACTCTTTAGTATTTTCCGGTTTGTGTACTTGATCAGAGACCATCTTTATAAAACTTCGGGTTTTTATATCCAAAATGGTGTAAAGTATTACGAGACATATATCAGTTTTGCTAAATTTCTGTATTCAGAGTCTGGAAATAAGCATCTGCAAGCGTTACTGCAAACGGACTCCAACCAGAGACATAACATAGAGTGGACTGCGCATTGGCAAACCTAAAGTGTCCTAAACATCTAACTTACACAGTCACATGACTATGTCGCGTTTGGCTCGCATCTATGGCGAGTTTACCATTTGGCGAGTTTTTCCACAACGACCTGAACACAGAGGCCGACAATCTAATTGTTGCGATTCGGCGGTCCCCGGGAAAAAAGCATCTGCCTTGCCCGGGCATGCGGCACACCTCTCCCGGGCAACCAATCAGAGTCGTTTACCTGGGAAATGCCCAGGGTCGCCCTTGGCTGGCTTTTGGGAGCCGAAGCTTTTTTGTGAGAACGGAATAAAACTTTAGAAGGCAAGGACGTGAGTTCCTCTAAAAGCCTATTTTTGTAAAAAGATGTAAAATTTAATTTAGAATATATTTACGTTGTTGTTTTAAAAGTAATGTATTTATTTAGAGTTGAATTTTATGTGTTAAAGTATTAGTCATAAGGATTTCATCTTCAAATGGATTACAAAATCTTGAAGAATACAGTCGAGAATCGACATCTGGCGCCCCCGGGGTGGGCATGGATTCGCCTACCTGTACACCGCTTCTGAGCGAAGGACTTATAGAGGTAAGCTAAGCTTGCTTACTCTTTAGAATAGAATATTAGGACTCAATTTCTATTGCGTGCTAGTGCTATTATATATTAGAAAATAAGGAATTTATTGAGAAATAAATTTATTCGTGAGTTTTATTATTTGATTATTTTAACATGGATCAGTTAAAAAGATTAAAAGCGGCCGAACGTACCGCTTTCACGAAGGCACTTAATGCCGTGAAGGAAATAATTGATAAAGAGGATAGCACTAGCGAAGATATTGAATTGAGTTATAGTTTATTTAAACAAAAACAAGAAAAATTAGAAAAAACACATCAGTTGTTTTTAGATAGTATAAAAGACGACACAGAATTTGACGTAGCGTTTAATGAAATCGAAGACTATAATGACAAGTCTGTAGAATTATCTGTGTTGGTAAAAAGGGCTTTGAATAAAGCTAAACCGGTTTCATTACCCATAAATAATACTGAAATTATCCGTAATAATGCAATTAATTACGATGAGATTAAAAGACGTCCGCGTTTACCGGAGATCGAGTTGAAAAAATTTGGCGGTGATATAAAAGAGTATTTGTCATTCCGTAATCAATTCGAGAAAATTCATAACAGTGAACACTTAAGTAATGCGGAAAAGTTCCATTATTTGATACAATCTACCGAAGAAAATTCCGATCCTAGAGAGCTCATTGAATCATTTCCGGTAACAAACGAAAATTATTTATTGGCGTATCAGAGCTTGGAAGATCGTTATGGTCAAGACGATCTAATCATTGAAGTGTACGTCAGGGAAATAATTTCATTGGTGTTAAATAATGCGAACAGAAATAAATCGAAATTTTCTCTGAATACGTTGTACAATAAACTATCGACGCAACTGCGCTCATTAAGTACACTAGGAGTTACGACCGATAAATGTGCCGTAATTTTATTTCCATTGGTTGAAAATTGTTTACCTTTGGATGTACTAAAAAACTGGGAAAGAGTGAGGGTAAATTTGAAAAAGGACCCAACTACGAAGAATAACGAAACACAGTTGGACGCGTTACTGGCATTTTTGAAACAAGAAGTAGAGTCAGCCGAGAGAATAAAATTGTCAAGAACTGATTTTACTGTCCCGAAAAAAGATGTGTGTCAAGGTCGCGTGTCACATCCTCCCGCTCCTGAAAAGCCAATTTACAGCGCTACAGAACTGTTGGCAACTCAAAAAGCGGATGAAAGACTTTGTTGTATTTTCTGCCCTGATAAATTCAATCACGAAAGCCGTTTCTGTCGACGGGCTTTTTCAATTCCCTTAGTTGAGAAAACAGCCATAGTCAAAAAGAGTGGTTTGTGTTTCCAGTGCCTTGGTACCCATTTGGCAAGATTTTGTCGGTCCAAGGTTAATTGTGCTAAATGTTCCAAGCGACATCTAAAGTTCATGTGCCCCTCGTTAGACCAAAAGAAACCATTTGAGTCCAATGAAGCTGTCGACGATAAGGTCGTGAACTCAGAGTCTGCCGACGTTTTGCACTCTTTTCCGCAAACCAAATGTAATGTATTTCTCCAGACTCTGGTGGTAAGATTGATAAATAACAAGAGAGAAAAGAATGTTCGCGTTCTTTGTGATTCGGGTAGCCAAAAAAGCTATATTTTGAAGTCCACAGCCGAAGAGTTGGGATATAAATCACAGGGCGAACATGTCATCACTCATTCACTATTTGGGGGAACCAAAACTGATGAGTGTAGACACCAGAGCTATAAGATTTACTTAGGCAACCTCAAAGGGGGATATTTGTGTAATCTGGATGCGTTGGACCAAGGACTGATTTGTAATGAGATCCCAAGTATTTGTGAAGGAACATGGATAGAGGAACTACGGAAAAAGAAAATCGACATCTCTGATATTGGAAGACAAAACATTCCTATAGAAGTTCTGCTCGGTTCAGACGTACTTGGAAAGCTCTACACTGGACGAAAAGAACAACTTCCTTCCGGACTCGTAGCCTTTGAAACCAAATTGGGTTGGTCCTTGTCTGGGAAGATCCCTACCGAGCTTCGGTCAGAGAACGTCAACATGTCCGTGATATCCATGCTGAGTCAAGGAAACACACCTATTCCGAATTTATGGGACCTGGAACTAATCGGAATCGGAGACCCTATTGAACAACGAAGTAAAGAAGAGACAAAACAAGCGGTACTTCTACATTTTCAAGAAACAGTACTTGTTAGAGAAGACGGAAGATATGAAGTAAGCATGCCGTGGAAATTTGACCATGCTCCTCTTCCAGATAACTATGAAATGGCCAAGAAAAGATTGGACTCTACATGTAAGAAGCTTGAAAAAGGCAACTTGCTGAAACAATATCACCAAGTACTTGAAGATTGGAAGAAGGAAGGAATTGTAGAAGATGTACCAGATGCAGAATTGACAAATCCTGGACATTACCTTCCTCACTTACCCGTTGTAAAAGAACAGAGTACTACCCCACTTCGTATATGCTTCGATGCTTCAGCCAAGACCCTGAACGCACCTTCACTGAACGACTGCCTCGAGATAGGAGTAAATCTCATAGAAAAGATCCCTTCTATTCTGGCACGTTTCCGTCTGTACAAAATAGGAGTCGTTTCGGACATTAGGAAAGCATTTCTACAGATTTCTTTGCAACCCAAGGAGAGAGACTTTTTACGGTTCCTCTGGTATGACGAAGAAAGAAAACTGAAGGTACTACGACATGCAAGAGTAGTATTTGGAGTTTGCAGTAGTCCTTTTCTCTTAGGTGCTGTAATCGACCATCACTTGAATAAAGAAGCACTTGTGGCACAAGACAACTCCTTTACGAAGAGTGCTATTGAAAAACTAAAGGACAGCTTTTATGTCGACAATTGCGTCACAAGCATCAACCGAGAACCCAACCTGGAACCTTTTATACAAGAAGCTACTGAAATAATGAAGAGAGGAAAATTTGACTTGAGAGGTTGGGAAAATACATCCTTGGATAACAGCAGAGCTATGGATCCCATTAAACTCAATGTTTTAGGTTTAGTGTGGGACAAGCAAACAGACACTCTCCAGCTAAGTTCGGAAGGATTGCATTTCGACGAAGATCAAAAGGTGACAAAGAGGAAAATTCTTTCTCTCCTCAACAAGATCTACGATCCGGTCGGATATGCAACTCCGGTACTGCTGCAGCCGAAGATGTTGTTACAGTCGGTCTGGCAAGAGAAGACTCCGTGGGATGCCGAGGTGAAAGAAGACATCCAAAAGAAATTTCTAAAATGGTCCAAGGAACTGCCGTACCTCGTGAACATCAGAATTCCTCGTTGGATTGGTGCCTCAAGTGATACCACAATTAGCCTACACATTTTCTGTGACGCTAGTCAGATTGCGTACGCTGCTGTAGTGTTCGCAAGATGTGAATCCAGTGACGGAGTAGCAGTGCAGTTACTTCAAGCTAAGAGCAGAATCTCTCCTTTGAAGAATGTCACAATCCCGAGAATGGAACTGCTTTCCGCCACAATTGCAGCTAGGTTGTTTGACTCAGTTAAGAACAGCCTGAAGTTGAACAAAGTACAAAGTTTCTTTTGGACAGATTCGTCTACAGTTCTGACATGGATAAAAAGACAGGAACAATGGTCAGTCTTCGTGAACAACAGAATAACTGAAATAAGAAAATTGACTTCATCTGAAGATTGGTTTCACATCCCAGGTGATCAAAATCCTGCCGATTTACCATCCAGAGGGTGCGGAGCCAAGAGATTGGCGGAAACAAGATTTTGGGAAGGCCCGGACTGGTTGAAGTTACCACAAGAATATTGGCCCAAGTCATCCGTCAACCCAGATGAAGGTGCAGTCGAGTCAGAAAAAAGACGAACCGTTGTGTCAGCAAACAACACGGAAATCGAATCCGTAATAGGACTATTACTAAAAAGAATATCAAGCTTAACGAAAATAATCAGAGTCATCGCTTGGATCATGCGTTTCCGACCAACAACCAGGAGACGTGGTCCAAAGTTGAGGTCCAGAAGCATTCCAAACTTGACACCTGAAGAATACACAAGAGCACGAAACATACTTTTTCGATGTGTGCAGAACGAGTCCTTTAAAGATGAAGCTGAGAAGAAATCTCTGAGAAATTTGAACGCTTACAGAGATGAAGACGGAATTTTGAGGATGAAGACCAGACTTACAGATGAAGATGAAACCAAAGAATTTCTCTCACCGGTTATCCTTCCGTCCAAACATTTGGCAGTCAAGAGACTGATTGAGCAGCAACATCTTCTGCACAAACATGCGGGAACTCTCACATTGCTAACAGTTTTACGCAATGAATTTTGGATAGTGAAAGGACGCAGGACTGTCAAGAGCGTTATAGAAAATTGTAAATTTTGCAGGAGGTACCAAGCCCAGTCTCTCAGGGTACCGTTTCCTCCACTCCCAAAAGATCGTACCAGTTTGTCTCATGTTTTCCAAGTGACTGGTGTAGATCTGGCCGGCCCTCTCATTGGTAGAACTGGTGAAAAGCACTGGATAGTGATCTTTACATGTGCTTTATACCGAGCGGTGCACCTCGAACTCATTCCATCTCTAAGTACACCTGCATTCATTCTTGCCCTACGAAGATTTATAGCCCGTAGAGGTCGGATTTCGGTCATGTACTCAGACAATGGTACGAATTTCGTCGGACTACACACAGCTTTGCGAAAACTGAACTGGTCCAAGATACAGAAAGAATTCGAAGTACAACAGATCAAGTGGAAATTCAATCCTCCTTCAGCCCCATGGTGGGGAGGGTTCTGGGAAAGGCTCATACGCATCTTGAAAGATCTGCTGCGAAAGAACTTGGGACGAGCCTCCTTGGATCTGGATGAAATCTCCACTCTGGTTGTCGAATGTGAATCCATCATGAACAGCCGTCCATTGACCTACGTTTCTGAAGAGCCAGAAATAAGAACTCTAACACCAGGACTGTTTCTGCAGAGTCTTCCTGGAAATGAAGTACCAGAACTGGACAGTGTCGACAAAGAGAACCTCGTGAAGAGATGGCGTTACATACAGAGACTGAGAGAGAACTTGAAACAGCGCTTCAAAAAGGAATATTTGGGGTTCCTCAGATCTTCACACGGCGGTCGCACTGATACCATCCAAGTTGGAGACGTCGTTCTCGTTGGAAGCGATGACAAGAAGCGATTGGTCTGGCCACTGGCAGTGGTGAAGGAACTGTATCCAGGCCGAGACAACATCAGGCGACTTGTCAAAGTAAAGACGTCGAAAGGGACACTCTTGAGACCCATCCAGCGACTCTACCCGTTAGAAATTCGGGGAGAGGATAGACATACTGTACATAATATGTTAAATTGTCTTAATTTGTGATTTTAATGTTTTTTTTTTTTTGAGTTTTTCAGTTTCCCTTTCCAAAACTCAAGGTGGGGAGGATGTTGCGATTCGGCGGTCCCCGGGAAAAAAGCATCTGCCTTGCCCGGGCATGCGGCACACCTCTCCCGGGCAACCAATCAGAGTCGTTTACCTGGGAAATGCCCAGGGTCGCCCTTGGCTGGCTTTTGGGAGCCGAAGCTTTTTTGTGAGAACGGAATAAAACTTTAGAAGGCAAGGACGTGAGTTCCTCTAAAAGCCTATTTTTGTAAAAAGATGTAAAATTTAATTTAGAATATATTTACGTTGTTGTTTTAAAAGTAATGTATTTATTTAGAGTTGAATTTTATGTGTTAAAGTATTAGTCATAAGGATTTCATCTTCAAATGGATTACAAAATCTTGAAGAATACAGTCGAGAATCGACACTAATGTTATGATAAAGAAGCTTGGAAAGGAGCAAGGATGAATCGCTAGTATTTTAAGATCCTCTTAAGATTATTTCTTTGATTTTGTGCGTCTATTTAAGATTACTTGAACAATTGAATGTGTGGACTCTTTATTAAAAATTAATTTAAAAGAACATTAGTAGGTTTATGTAGAGTGTTGCTGTAATATAAGTTGGTAATTGACATGGTGAACATTTTCTGCCGTCTCTATAACTTTCGTTCTAACGGTCCGATTTTTTTTTTAAAAAACAATTTTTTTTTTTTTTGAAATATTGCTTCTTCCTTTATTTAAAAAAAATCAAATATATATATATATATATATATATATATATATATATATATTGAAATATTGCTTCTTCCTTTATTTCACCTTTAATAAATCAACTTTATAAAACACATCAGCATATTCCAAATTCAACAAATGCTCTACTTTTTAAATATAAATAACTCAAAAACTACGATTTCAAAAACAAGTTTCGTTTTGACCAAATTGTAAAAAAAATATTCTACTTCTAAGCTGTCAATGTTCAGACCATTAATGTAACTGACTTGGCCCAAAATATTTATTATAATTAGAGTTCTAACAACGTTGATTTAATCATGAATATGATTCTTCAGTATAAAAGAGCTTTTAGAATAAATTCCCTCGATAGAAATTATAGTTTATGACGAACACACAATTAATAAAAGTATGCAGAACTAAATAAATTTTACCCGTGAAAGTGTGACTAATCCTTTTTTTATACCCCTCTTTACAATTAGGAATTCACAAGCATTTGGCATCTTGCACAAAACGTTACTGAATTAAGAGTACAACATTCACGATTGTTAACATGCTCAGAGATTAAAGAATATAATTAAATATTTATTATAAAAGCAAAAAGAGAAAAATTCCAACAATGCTAAAAAAATCGTCAGCAAAAACATTAAAAAAAATTCAAGCTGCCGTGATTGGTAGAAACCCACGTGACATGGATATTGATGGTAGTCTCCACTTCGGTATGCTAGCTGATATTTAGGTCTTGCGACAATTTGGAATAGTTCGTAACGAAACGGTAGCGTTAAGTTGCCATATGTAGCAACCTTTCCCCTCTTGGCGATTTATGATGTTTAGGACATAATGCTAATCTGCAAGGGATAGCGGTTTTTTAGAAAAAACTGGTTTTCCATTTTCCATCGGTTTTTCCCTAAAAAACCGGTTTTCGGTACCGTAGGGCCTCATACAAAAAACCGGTTTTCAATCAAAACCGGGACCACCGGTTTTTTTAAAACCGGTTTTGGTTTTCCATCCCTAAGCTGCTTTACTATGAATGCGCAGTCCACTCTATGTTATGTCTCTGACTCCAACAAAGATGTTTTCCCTCCCCTTCAGGGACATGTCTAAATTGTGGAGGTGGCGACAGATGTTGCCATCTGTCGACAGATGGCAACATCAGTCATATGTGTTTGTGTGTGTCTTGTGTTGTCCTACTTGACGATGGTTTATAAGCGGGTCCTTGCGACCAAGCACAGAAGCCTGAAAATATATGTAAACCAATACAATCCAATCCAACAAAGATGTGCGCGTTGTGTATCAGTGGTTGGCTTGAATTCTGACCAATAAAAAATAAACAATCTATGCTACTGGACCTGAGCATCAAAATATTTGAAATACGAAGTATTTAAATTGCTTCATTTATATGTCACCGTGAGTATTTTTTCTAATTCTTACATTGTAACATCGTACATTGTTTAAATTTTTGTTCTTGGTTGATTACTAATTATGGATATGAATTAAGTCCATAGCGGCAATTCTACGAAGCCCTTTCAGAATCCTATGTTGAGTACATAATGCAGGGTGAGGCAAACAAAAGTGGCCCCAACGTAGAGAAAAGAACGCGACAAAAATGTTGCCAATTCAAAAACCAATACAAAAGCAGGTTTGCTAACAGAAGCTATTGATCGCTTCAATATTAAGCCCAAACAAACGCTTGGTAACTACGTTACGGTTTTAGAAGCTTAGTTGAAATGAAATATAAACAAGGTTTGTAGAGCTGATTAAGAAAAGTTCAAATAGTGATTAATTTGGTCGTTATTTATCATAGAGAATCGGACCTTTTTGTTTTTGTTAATAAAAAAACATTCTAAATTGATTACAAAACACAAAATTAGCATTATGGGACTCTTTTTCCTACAATAAGAGCCAAGATCTGATAAAAGTCTGAAAAGATCTTGATAAAAGTCTTAGGGGGGTGGGGGGTGACGCATATTTAAAAATATTAAAATTTTTCAAAACAGATTTCTTCGTTGTTTACACTTGAACTATAATACTTCTTAGTGCAAATAAACCGTATATCCAAACTTTTTTTATGCATGGTTATCATTACTAGAAAATACAACCTTTAATATCCTCCTTTCACCAATGTGGAACGCGGTATAAAAAAATACTCGTTTCTTTGAGCTTCCATTCATGCTTAAGATTTTGACGTTTTCGACAGCCGACAAACTCGCGCGTCACTCAAATCCCGCCAAAATGACACGCGCTCCACACAGATAACAAATGGAGGCGCTGCATTTTTCATGCTCTCTGCATCTTTTGGCGGGTTTTTGGGGTAAAGAAATGCGGGTTTTTCCTACATAAACTGTTTTGAAATATTTTAATATTAAAAATAAGATGCTTTGTTGTAAATACTTCGTTTTGTTATTAGCTTATTTTTACTTTTAAATCTTCTTTGTAAATGCTTAATCTACTATTGTCAGAATTCTTACATATAAACTAATTAATACTAATATTATTCCGAACCATCCAAGATATATTTCGATACATAAATGTTTTTGAGATTCAGTTTAGAATATACGGCGAATAAATCTTAATATTTATCGTGTATAAGGCCACCGGGAAATTTTCTTTTTAATCCATTGCACAGTACTTTTTAAAATAAAATATAGCTAATGTATAACTATGCTAAAGTAATAAAATATTTATTTGAGAAAAAACGTTTGTCCAAACATATTATTTTCAACTTCAGTCTTTTTTCCGAAATAATAATGCAAGTTCAAAGGAATTCTTTGATCATCTAAGTCTAATTAAGAACTGCGATGTGGTAAAAAAAAACTATTTAAATTAATTCTAGCATCCTGAAATAAAATATTTTATTTATAATGTTTTTTTAGTGGATCAATTATCTAGATTTATTTTATGTGATTTAATTCATGGTTGATAAATATTTATTTAGAAAATTTAATTGCACCATAAATTGTTTGGAAATATTTATTAGTTAAACTCATAATTAGAAACAAACGATTAGTAATAAATTAGTAGTTGGTGATGATGATACCTAATTATGAATTTTATTTCAAAGAACTGATATTTATACATAAAATCGCAATATATTTTTAAGTAGCAATCATTCGAAGCTAGCAATATATGTTTAAAATAGCACAGTAAGAAGTTGAATTCGACTATAAAGTATTTGGTAATGGGATTCGCCGTAAATTCTTCAAACTTGCATTTTTAAAAGTTTAGAAAATAATTGTAGCTATTTTTAACAAGTGATATTTCGAAAAATTATTTTAATAATTGACTAAAAAGTTATGATTAAATTTTTCCCCCTTAAAATATAGTTTAAAATAATTACGAATTTTTCCTCCTGCTTTTCACCATTTCATTCTCGACGCAAAGTGAGTTTATTTAACAAAATTATTGATTTTTTTAATAAATAAAAATAAAAGTTGGTACTGAAAGGGTTAAAAATTTAAATAACTACTGCTTTTTAAGAACCGCTCTTGAAATAAATAAAAGTATCTCATTTCAATTAATCGTTTAAAAGTGTGACGACACAAGGGTTTCGTCTGGTTTTTTTTTCTAAATAATTCTAATAAACATTCTGATGTTGAAATTTTTGAAAAAAAAAAAGGTTTTGTTAACTAAATACTCTCTGAATAATACTGAATACTCTGAATAATATCATTAATTAAAACATCACCACGCTTGTATATTAAAAATGCTTTAAGATGACATATTCTAAAATTGTCGATGCTTACGACTACAAGCAAATGATTATGAAAGTTTGTCAATTCCTTTCGATCTCCAATTTCTGTCACTTTATTAGGTAGAATGACTAATTAGACACCCAAAATTAATTGTTTTATTCCCATAACCACGACACTTTTTCCCAATTTCCCAACATATCCAAAAGGCGAAAGGGTTGTCGTGTAAAGTTTGTCTCTCCCGATGTCTTCTAACACAGCTGTCGGTGACGAGCGATTAGTATTGATTCATGGGCCTCGTCTTTTGAGGCGAATGCTAATTAAGACATCCTTCACCGACGAACAAAATAACTTTTGAACGTCGCTAATTTTTTGACGTTATAGACGTTCAACAACGACTGGGGATGAATGCTTCCTCTCTGATAGCTCGGGTGAGGGTGACACTTGGGGATATTTTAAGGGAATAGGTAGTCTATGTTTGTGTTTATTTCAACAACTGTTATAGAACTTGTTTGTCTCTTTCGTAGTTAATGGTTGTTGAAAATGTAGTTTTTTGTTGACTGTTGTGAGGGTATTTATAAGGGCTAAGGTGCATCTGCTAATGGAGCATATGGTACCAACAAATTGGATGTGTTTGTAGGAGGCACCCTCAACATCGAGTCTTGTTAACCCTCTAATGCAGGAATTTTTTTTTGTCGTCTGGAAAAAATATGTATCTTTAATACTCATACATAATGGCAAAAATACCTAAAAACAAAACTGAATTGGCATTTAAATAATTTTAATTTTTAAAATTCCACATGACAAAACCCAACTACAAAATTCCAATTTTGATAATAATGACTAGAACTACTAAATATATTTCAAAATAACCCTCTTTAACTACAATTATTTTTCAAAACAATTTATTTGCATTTAGTACTAATATTATTATACTTTGAATACTGCCAAAAACGTAATTTCATAACAGTTAATGATCTCACTCTTTAATTTTGAATACACTTTTACTACTGACATCTATAAGGATTATTAGAAACTAAAACTTCAAAGTGGAATGTAATAGATGAAGAAAAAAAAGCACAGATTTGTCGAGAAGGAGCTCTACTTTAATATAATAAAGTGGATTATGTTACTTGTTGCCAAACGGCAACAGAATGCATCAGAGATTTAATTGCTTTGTGCATAGTTTAGGACCTTCTGCATAGCAGAGGGTATCTGTACCACTCTCTCTTGTTCAATTCTATTGAACTCGAAGCTGAACTCTATTATCCTCTACGCGGTTCCTCGTTCGAGTTGCAATATTTCCCTGTTCGAAAGCAATGAGATAGGGCAGCACTACCGACCGTAAGAATATGGTCGGTTTGAGGGTAAATAACAAACAAGCTTCTAATGTTGTTGCTGTCGTGCGCCTCCGAGGAATAGCCTTTAAGACAGGAGGATGTTTACATTAGCACCAAGCCTAGCGACCCTGTTTATAAGTTAAATCGATATATATTGAAATGACTTGAGCCGATTCATAAATTTAAACCCACGTATTTATGATCAACAGTGGCCACTTACGTAATACTCACCTTTAAATGTATTGATTGTTGATTGGTATTTCAAAGTCGTGCAGTGTTACACGTCCCTAGTTTTTAATAGTTTTCTTTAGGATCATAACCATTAGCATGTCATATTGTCTAAAATGCAATTTATTATCTTAACCCTTTCAGTCATAATGCCAATTTGGCATCATCATTTAAGAAAAAAAAATTATGACCGTCTATTGCCATTTATGATATCATAGACCACATCATTCGATTCTTCTTTCTTAACTTTTTTCTATAAGGAAATATTTTTTATTAATCCCAATAGATGTCAGCCATATTATTTATTTTTTTAAATTATGATCAGTAGCATGATGATGCCAATTTGCATCACTGTGACTGAAAGGGTCAAAGATCCATGTAAATTGGTAAATATAACACTGAAGTATTGTACTTTCCATTCATCGATGATAACGAATGAAGATACCACCTCTCTTTTTTGTCCTCCTATCTTCCAACACCTTCCATCGCGGGTTTGTTGTTCGAAATTGTCGAAAAGTTCTTTTTCGGATAAATCCCCTTTCCGACAAATATGTGTGTGTGTGGTTCGTGAGATATGAGTATTGATTGTGAAAGACTCTGGATTTGTCGGGACATAACCAAAGAGTTAAGAAGATGGCGATGACGCTGGGCCATTACTGGTTTGCCAAATGAAGAAATCAATCGCTTTGTAGTAGGCCTAAGTAAACGCTCTTGGCGAAGTATCTATCTTTATTTTACGTTGAAGTTTGTATAGATTTACTACATTGAAATTAGTGATTTTTGACGCTATAGGGTAGACGGACCAGTGAGTGAACAGGCCCCCGTGAATGAACATTTGGTAAATAAAATTAAGAAATGAGGATTGAAACTCATTCCCCTAGATGGATTGGCAACACGGACTTCCTCCCATGTAGTAGGAAGCTATCTGACATATGGTTGGTTTGTAGATTAACTGATGGGGCTATTAATCAGTTCTTTCTACATGACTCTTGATCAGAAGGTTAATTTAGCTTAAAGTGTTGAACGTTGAAATAAGGCCAGTTACGAACAGGAACAAATGTATAATTTATTAAAAGAAACAAATAAATAAAAGAAAAATCTAAACTGTGCTTAGGGCACAGTGCTAAGCTTAGACTTTGGTAAGAACGAGACTGAGCGGGACTGCCGGTACATAAGCAGCACACTCTTATATAGATAATCAAATTTGCATATACATTAGAAGTTAGCAGACGAGATACGACCTATCAGAATTAAAGATCAGATCGTTCGAATTTGCTAGCACCACAGGTTGTCCTGGTCATTATATCCTGGTGTTCATTCACTGGCGAACGCCGCGCCTTAAACGCTCATTCACTGGTTAGTCTACCCTAATACAAATTATAATTCAAACGCATTTTTCTTATCTGTAAAGGAAATTTCAACTACCTTGGGTGTAAAGTCGGATATCGTGCATCAACCGGTATAGCTTTGGTATAACGGCCGGTCCGTTCATTGGCAACTTTTGGTGAGTGTCATAATTTAATGTAGGGTTTCTTTATTTATCGAGTTGCATGAAATATGAAGTGGAACGTATAAATCAGTTTATTTACAATTAGGTTTTCTACAGGCTTACTACATCGACTTGGCTTTTAACTATCTAATAAAAACTATAAATACAGCTCATTTTTCTTACCTGAATCACTACCATCTTATGCAATTCAGATCTCGTGATACAGTCGACACTTGTACAAATAGTTATTTTTTATTAACGCTTTTTAAGGAATAAAATGTGTTTCAGCATGACCTATAATATTGAGTGTACGGTTTGCCTGGCATTACTAGGGTTGCCAGATAACTTCCTGACGGCTTTACCTTGTTTTTCGCCAAGCATCTCTACCTTCTTTTTCATTCTACGGATTTGGTTTTCTATTATGTCTCGTGTCAAATGGAGTTATGGTGGTAATTAGCTCCTGGATGCGTCTCCGACTGTATATAGTGGCGCAAATAAAAGTGGCCCCGACGTGGAGGTACGAATGATCAGGAAGTTGCTAGGTGAGACAAACTATTGAAGCAGCCAAAACTATTGAGACGTCTGAAATCCTTCAAGTCGAATTCTTAAAATATACAAGATTTTCACAATTTCCATACGAATGATTTTTACTTCCTCGTTATTACATTATCGAATCCTTAGTCGTTCGGCTGTCATTGGCCGTTTCAGTAAGGAAAGGGTTAAAAGCTTCGTTTGGGCAAACCTGTTTTTTCGTTGGTTGTTGGCTAATAGCCTAGAGCTGCACATGGGATATTGGCGAGTTCAGATCTCAGTACGGGATGCTTATGTGTGGGTTGATCAGATCAGTGCACAGGTGAAGACTGAATAGTTACCAGAAAATAACCCCAAGCGTTTGTTTGGGCTTAATATTTAAGCGATCAATAGCTTCACTTAGCACACGTGTTTTTGCAATAGTTTTTGACTTGGTGACATTTCTATCTTATTCCTACCTCGCTGTCCGGGCCACTTTTATTTGCGCCACCCTGTATTATATATCCCTTGTCGAAGGGAGTTATGATGGTAATTAGCTCCTGGATGCGTCCTACCAGCCCCAAATGGATTCGTCCGACTGTATATATTTAGACATATATTTGCGAAGTGCGGATGACAATGTGATATCTCATTGGGTGGTGCGGTAGATCAAACTGGTCAGAAGCTTAATAGTATGAAATTGGTTTCATGTCCTTTGTTTGTTGTGTAATGTGTAAGGCGTGTTTGTTAATTTCAGTTTGACAATAATATGACAAAATGTGCATGCATATGTGGTTATCAAAATTTAATAAGCTTTTTAGTTGACAATTTTGAATAGTAGTGGGGTAGATACAAATATATTCCGGCTTATGTGCTTGATCAGAAACCCGCTCATAATCCTTCGTCAAATAACACAGACACAGGAAGAATTTTAACTGTCAAAGAAGTACACACAGGTCGTAGGCGGGAATTGAACCCACACCCGTTACATCAAGTAGAATACTAGCGTAATGGTCCAAACCACTCGGCCATCCGGGCCTCCTTTTGAATCGTGAACTTAGTGTAAATGATTAGGATTATAGATTATTATTGTTATAAAATAGTGCAGAATAACGACTGAGGGTTGTTAGAATATTGTGTACCGGCACCACATATTATTAACTCCCAACTCTGTATTATATTTAAAAAAATAATGAATCGTAAAAAAGACCAGTTGCAACAAGAATTCTAACAAAGAACCTAATTCTAACAAAATAAAGACAACATTGACAGCAATTAGTTGTAGTTTGCATTGGCAGCAACATTCATTGACCAAATCTATAAAAACCCTAAGACTTTCGTTAACTCACAATTTCGCTACACTCTTAAAACAAGAGAGTGGATTTGAACTCAGTCTGAGTTAATTTCACTCCTCCAGACTGGAAAATGCACTTACCCGGAAGGAGTGGATTCTTTGTGTGTTAAACCAACGACAGGATCGCTCCAAACGAGTGATTTCAACTCAGCCTGAGCTAATATTCAATCCTTTCCAGTGTCGAAAATGCACTTCTCCAACTGGAGTGGATTTCACTCTTTTGTTTTAAGAGTGTATGTCCCCAACACTATTATTGTATTAATCCCTTAGCGATCGGAAAATTTCCCAGTAAATGGTCATAAATGCAGCTATTTTTTTTATCCCTGAAGATTATTTAGGAATACGTTTATACATTTTTAATTTTTTCATTAGTTTTAGCGTGAAATTAAAAAAAATCTTATTGGCGATTTAACCTCTTGCGACCTGGCGTCCCCATTTGACACATTTTAAAAACCTTCCCACACAAAAATAACACATTAATTAGTTCCGAAATTGACCTGGTCCGATAGATCCAAATATCAGTTTTCAGCATTTGAATACATATCAGTCATTTATTTCTATACAATTAGGAAGTTGTACGAGGGTAAATACGATATTAGAGTTCTTAAAAACATCTATATATATTTTTCAAACTTTTCAAAAAGTTCTTTTAGTATTAAATTTTAAAGGGATTTTGCACTAAAAACAATGTTAAAATAATCTGTTA
Source organism: Hylyphantes graminicola (assembly GCA_023701765.1). NCBI lineage: Eukaryota > Metazoa > Arthropoda > Arachnida > Araneae > Linyphiidae > Hylyphantes > Hylyphantes graminicola. The sequence goes on from CM043116.1 coordinate 11,467,947, forward strand.
ACAACAAATAAATGATACAACCTTTTTGTTGCATTTATAGAAAAAAAATAAGTATTTTTAGAGTTTAAGGCGCGTGTCCCTAGTAACTATTAAACATAATATTTTTTAAATTTTGTTTTCAAAACGTACTTTTTAGCATATATTTGTCTAAAAAGTCTGTTTAGGTTAAGAATATACGTGTAGGATTTTGCTCGGGTTCTAAGAGGTTTTGCTGACACACCTTTCCTGTTTATGGATGTGTGGAACTACAAAAAATATCTCTGCCCCTTGAAACAAAAGCAACTGTTTGGCCATAATAAATCACACTCCGAGATGTATCGAACCTTTTTCTTACATCAACATCTTTGGGAAGAAATAAGAACAACCATCTGAGGCAAAAGCTATTGCTGGAAAGCAAGTATTTGTTGACTCTGTGTATTATTGGTATGAAATCATTGAATAATGTATTTGGGAACAAAACTTATTGATGTTAAGATTGTCGGGTCGATGCTACTTTGTCATACCTACTTTATTTCAAAAGAAATCATTGTAATTTTATACCTCAAATTGTTAACATAATATTCGCTGGTAAGGATATTTTTTGATTTTTTTTTAAATAACAATTGTTGTTTGAGCTTTTTAGTTTAGTGGTAAGTAGGATTTAAAAACTTATATTTTATGTATGTTCAGAAAAGTTTTTTTTTAATGATTAGATTTATAAACTACGCAACTAAAGTTTATGAACTACGAAACTAAAGCTCCTACTGAATTGATTGACCAATCGAGTCCTTATTTTCATTCCTGTGCAACTGTTGCCATTAAAAGTATGAACCGTTCTCATTGTTGATCGACAAACTTTTGATCAAGATAAAAAAATAATAAACGTATTGTCTTGTTTTTCTATTAAAAACGTAAGAAAAATATCAATTTATTTATGTCTTTGTCATCTCTGCAACAACTGTGATGGTATGTTATGGATTCGACGCAAGGGAAAATCATAGATATATATGGGGAAAAACCTGTGATTGCACCAACTCACGGGACCTGCGGTTACCAGATGAATAGATACTTGAACCCCTTAGTGCGCAACTGGGTGAAGCCGACAGGTGAATTTCCCTCTAAGCTTCCTCCTATAATATATTGTAGTAGAATGAGAAGCGGGTACGGAAATAGTTCCGTGAACTTGATACAATTGCGATACACTCTATACCTACAAGAAGGTGGAAAATGTTTTCCCCTTAAGTCTGCGGTTATCGAGTTTATTGATTTATTAGAACGAATGGTTTCTTATTTCTTGTTTAAGTACGTATTTACTTTCATGGATGTGTGTAATATGAAGAGAAATGGTCATGTTAAGTTTGTTTTGTGTCACCGAACCACATGTCGATGATCGCAGAATGAATGATTTTTTTCGTTATTGATGGTTTGAAAACATCCATAAGTATGTTGTACTGTTATCAAAACATTAACTTTTTGTTTGTTTGTCTGTACGTCTGGTATTATCAAAAAATAGTTAGTACAAGAAGAAAAAACTTTGGGTGTGTTACACTATACTCAATAATTAAACTTTTAATTACTACTCAATAAATGAAAACACAATAAAACCACAAGATCGCTCAGTTGCACGAGCCGATAAAAGTTGAGTCATGCTTCGAGGAAGTTCTGGAAGGTATGCACTCTTAAAACGAACGAGCGATTTTAACTCAGTCTGAGTAATTTTCACTCCCCCAGTTTGGAAAATGCACTTCTCCTCTTGGAGTGGATCCTTTGTGTGTTAAACCTCCGACAGGATCACTCCAAACGAGTGATTTTAACTCAGTCTGAATTAAAATTCACTCCTTTCCAGTGTCGAAAATGCACTTCTCCAACTGGAGTGGAATTAACTTTTTGTTTTCAGGGTGTGGACACCACATGATCAGTTTCAACTAATACAATTCGTTGCGTTTTAGTGCGCAGTTCCAAAAATGCCACGATGATAAGCACAGGCGTGCCTTGGGGTCTTCGGCTCTGTTAAATAAAATTAATCGTCTCCTGTCTTGTGAATGGCTGTAATTATTATATACATTTGGAGTTAATTTCAATAACTTAAAAACCTAAAACAAATTATACGGCATCCTTTGCGCTTGCATGATTTTCTTGAAAAACTTATTTAGACGTCTAATAGGTACTGGTAACTCGTGCTTCAAATTTGCAATTCGTGTGTCTTGAGTTTCAAAAATACTTTTAAAATACGAAAGTTTTACTAGCTACCCCTTGTACACTCGCGATTTACTAGAAGTCCTTCCTATGGTAATACAAACTTGTGTACCAAAGTCCGTATCTCTTTTAGTTCAAGCTGTAGATTGGTTTCAGACAGACAGACTTATGTTTAAGTACCACATTTTTAGTATTTGCACCCTCCAAGACGTGCAAATTTTACAAAATCTCCATTTCAGATTTACGACCGTAATACTCTCAATAAATTATGTTTTATATTAGACAAATAAAAGGGGAAAAATCTTATTTTTAATGAAATGTAAATCTAAAAATATTAGTTTTCTTTCTTAAATGGGGCTACAACATTGGCGGTCAAGCCTTTCCAGAATCGGCATATTCTCATGAGCTGACAGTACCAAATTCGGCAATTTTACCAACTCTACCGCTCAGATTACAATGAGCCTGAGCTCTCTGTGGATGTTAAAGTATGCCGAGATTTAATTTTGTCGAGAGAACTCAAACCCAAATAGGCCCTCCAGATATCTTTACTTGCCACCTAATCATATGACATGCGTGACCGAGATGTTTCCATCCTTAAAATCCGATGACTCAGCCGGGGATCGAACCCGTGATCTTGGGCTTACGAGAAGGACACGTTTAACCTCTCAGCCACTGAGACGCCAAAATAGTAGTTAGTTTTACGACCATGAGTTTTTATATTAAATAAGATCACATTTCTTAAGGGGTCACAGGAGTCTTAAAAATGTGCAAAGAAGGTACTACATAGCATAGTTTGATCTTTCATGTCATTTTTGAACTACTCAATGTATAAGTATATTTTTTTATATGTAATTCTACAAGATTTATTTATTATAAAACAAGTTTTAAAATTTATAAAACTTTAGCCAAAACTGAAATAAATGATATTAAACATGAAGCTATTTCAACACATTGTGATTAGGCTTGCGCGGCAAATTGTGAAGTCAATATTGAAAAAATGACCAAGAAAATGATTTTATATTGTACAAATATGTACAAACAAAGACTTATACCTAAATTCTCAGCTCAATTTTAATTAGAAATTATTTTAAGAACTTTTTTCCAAAAAAAATAATAAAAATTTAAAAATATTGATTTTAAATTTTTTAAAAAATATTTTCTAATTAAAATTGAGCTGAGAATTTAGGTATAAGTCTTTGTTTGTACATATTTGTACAATATAAAATCATTTTCTTGGTCATTTTTTCAATATTGACTTCACAATTTGCCGCGCAAGCCTAATCACAATGTGTTCAAATAGCTTCATGTTTAATATCATTTATTTTAGTTTTGGCTAAAGTTTCATAAATTTTAAAACTTGTTTTATAATAAATAAATCCTGTAGAATTACATATAAAAAAATTATACTCATTTATTGAGTAGTTAAAAAATGACATGAAAGATCAAACTATGCTTTGTAGTATCTTCTTTGCACATTTTTAAGACTCCTGTGACCCCTAAAATGCTTTACGAAATTTTTACTATCTGCAAATAAATATTTAAAACACAAAATAACTTTTGTGTGTACATATAGTTAAACTGGAAAATTAAATTGAAACTTTTCAAGCATCAAAACCAATTTCCAACGTTTGTAGGTTTAATATATTTTTAAAATTTTATTTGGTAAGGTGCACATTTCTCACATACAGCATTTTCCTTACTACTCTTTTTGTATAAAATTTTCATTTGTCAACCTTTCTGGAATAAGAAGCGGCCCTCGCTTCTATTTGGTCGATTGTCATGAAATCTTTTGGGACTTGGAAAGAAGTTGTCAGTTACAAACGTCAACAATTCGCCCAGTTTGGCGATAAAACTTTTTTGCTTTTTATACATTTTTACACGTCAAAATAAAATCCTTTAAATTTTTGTTTAATGCTGGCAGTTGAGTGGAAAAATATGTAAAATACTGAATACTTCTTTATTAAATGCGGAAAATTCCTTTTAAAATGAATTTTTCCGTATTTTTTTTAATATTTTTTCCTGCATCAAGTGCTATTCAAACCCACTACCATTTATTTGCAAGTGAAGCGTCATACCAACTTTTTTGAATGAAGTTTTTAAAAAAAATACCTGTCCTCAAAGAGACGACCGTGAGAGCAAGTCTTATAGAACACTAGCAGTATGGTCCCGCCGTACTGGGAACCCGTTAACTTCGCATTGCTTCCTTTTAGAGGCATGCTTACTTGTGAAAATACACTCAAAATAAAAAATAATAATAATAATTAAATTCGTGTTGGCACATGCTCACTTAAAAAAGCAAACACAAATAGAGGATGAAGCAGCCTTAGGGCGAGCGCATATCTCAACCAAACTCAATCAATCAAACTAATAGAGGATGGCGTCAAGCACCCGTTCCGGCCCGGTCCATGTATTTTCAGGCCCTGTTATGGTCCCGCAATCCCACGTGGATGACGTTTTCTTGAAAATAATTATATTAATTAAAAATCACAATCAAATATGAAAAAACTAAGCCTCAGGTGCACACGTAGGTATTAAAAGGAATCTATATTAAAAATTTCGAATTTTTTAGAGCAGTCTAAGTATGTCTTTTGCGACCCACAGACATACACACAGGCAAACACACAGACTCTTTCTTTTATTATTATAGATGATTTTAAACCTGTTGTTGTAAATTTCGTCACCCGACACTATTAGCCCCCGTGTAGCTCAAGTGTGAAGATATTTTAAGCTAGCTCATGCATTTACATTACAAAACTACTTGAAACCTATATTTAGACGGGTTTTTTCCCTCGAAATTCAATAGAAGGTTCTTATCTTTTTATCGTGGTGAGCCTAGTGGTTAAGATATCTATCTCGGAATCGGAAGGTCCCGCGATCGAGTTCTGCTACCACTGAGGAGTACGTGTTCGTTAAATCTGTGGGTTTGAAAGTCCTGTAGGCGGTCATGGCGCAGTTTCCTACGGGTACAGGTACCTGGATAGTATTTCCCTCTCCTTCAGGGACATGCCTAAATTGCGGAAGTGGCGATATATAGCAGCATCTGTCACGTATGTGTGTGTAGTGTCTGTCTTACTTGATAAATCCTTATAAGCTGGTCTCTGACCAAGAACACAAGCCTGAAAATATATGTCTACTGACCAATCCTTTTCTCGTAACTAAATAATTCGAGAAAATTATTTTCGGAGAGACTTCAATACATGTATAAAACTCAACAGAACTCTTCGAAAACAGTTTGGCGATTTTCTGTTTGAGCTCCTCATCGGGACTGGGCAACCCTGTAGCGACGTCCAAAGGGATGAAAGGGGTTAAAAAAAAAAGACGTCGCCAATTCCCTCCAAAGAGAATAGATGGTCTCCCCTCGTGAAGTTGAGAGATGGCACTTGGCTCTTCCCGATTGTTGATGATTTGCGTAACTGTTTGCAACCGGGGGGCGTTATCACTGAACTGAACTGAAACTCTGGAAGGAGTATCCCATGATAAGGTAGTGAAGCCTATTTTTGGGTCACTTGGCGACAGCTTTAAGGAGAATATGTGCCACATTCGGCATGAATTCGCCTATCACAATTGACACTTGACTTGACAGTTTGCATTGGATGTCGCCAATCGCTCGCCAAAGAATAGTACTCCAAGTAAATTTAGTTTTAAAGATTGTTCCTGCAATGCTATTTTTTTAATAGTACATGTTTCCGAAACTTCATTATGTAAAGAACCTTCTAAAGCAATAACATATCAATTTTTTTTAAAGAAAATTATTGAAAAAGTTGGTTTAAAATGTCTATTTTAACAGGTAAAGTATAGGATTGGCGGCAAAAGTTGGGTTGCTCTTACAGGGTTGCCGGGCTTCACCGACCCGTTTGACGAGTGCTTCGATACTCCTTCCAGAGTTTCAATTCAGTTCAGTAGACGTTATCCAGTAAAGGACCAACCATGCGAGATGTTGCCAGTAGCATCCGATAGCGTGGTATCATCTCTAGATATCGCAATAATATCAATAAGATATCTGAAAATTATAATGCTTTATTTTAGAGCCATAGGGTACGATTTAGGTACACTGTTAAAATTAGAGCTTGGTTGAAAAATATTGTGATTTGTAGCTGCAGAGCGGCTATGTTTTTTTTTTGTTTCTGAAACCTGAAAAATGGTTCAATACCGAAATATAACGAAACAGACCGCAACAAAGCTGGTTAGGCTACTAAGAAATTATTAATATGGTGAGACCAAATATATCATTTTGAACATTAGAAGCAAGGTTGTGACTGGGGAAGGTAGTGTTACATTTTTTAAAACTAAAAGAGTCGACAGAGTATACAATAAATTATTTTGGCATAGAAGATAAAAACCCGAACATCTTTTATCTGAACATTATCAATCCCAATTATTGTTAATTCAAACGATATTGCTATTTTCACTTCACCGTACTTGGAAATTGCTTCGAATACTTTTTGTAAAATAATTTATTGAAAATTATAATAAATATTCGAACCAATTTCAAAAAGTGGGATTGTTGGGACCTGTAATTCAGCTTCATTTATCACATAAAAATCCGTTTGTAAAGATATTCAATACACCCGGAGAAATGTGGCAGATAAAATATTTTTTCTCCATTGGATTAACACTGATGCACCATATTTAGGAGACCAGCGGTCCAATGGTCCCATTCTCCTTAATATTTTCATTTAAAAGTTGTCCAAAAAACTGCTTACAGCTATTAAGACAGCAGCAATAGAAAAATTATGTAAATCTAATTGTGTATAAAAAAATGATGCTTAAAATTCATATTGTGAATAAAACCGACTGAGCATCGTACCTGATCTTAACTAGTTCACAAAACAATTTATTGAATATGTGCCAATACAGGAAAATTGTAAAGCTCTAATATTTCATTATTTGCTTACAAACATTTAAACAGTAATAAAAATGTATTTTAAACGTTGTTGAAAATTTATCTAAATGTTAAAAAACTTCTAAAATAATGTTGTTTTAAGTTGTAAGTTATTTTTTATTTGCAAACTTAAATGAAAGAATATAGAAATTATTGTTTGAAACTAAATAACGGATATTTAGATGTTTTGCACTACACTTACAAGAGTAAAATTGTTTACTAATTTCTTAATTAGGATGTACTTGAGCTGAATATATTTTTGTGCATCAATGGTGAACTAATATTACTTTTCTTAAAGAAATTTTAAAAAATAACGCTCGATTAAGTATTTTTTGAATTTTTACTACTTTAAAAATAGCTATGCGCTGAGACTATATTTCAAAATATTTGCAGGTTACTTAAGATTTTGCCTTTAAGAAATTTCAAATAAAATACAACGCATACTTCGCTATAAGCAAGGTTTTTAAGTATTACTTTAATGGAGGTCATAAAAAAAAATTATATCAACAGTACGAAAGAAATATCCTTTATTGAAATGAATTTAGTACAATATGCCAAAATATTCAGAATCAGTTTAAAGTCAAATCCGTTATAACAATCGTCATAGTAGAGTTTACGTCATAGTCAGTTTCTTGTAAGAGCTTCTTGATGGAAAAGTACTCTTCTTATGATATTGGGATGTGTCCTTATATTGGGAGCTGGAAGACGATGGAATAACGGCTCCTCTAATCGGTTTATATAACAGTCAAAGTATCGAGAGCCTCAGGAAGGTGGAGGGTGGTCTCTCGAAACGGTGTATTCATTTGTCGATGTATCGAGAGCAGCCGAAAGATGGAGGGCGGTCTCTCGAAACGGTGTATTCATTTGTCGATGTATCGAGAGCAGCCGAAAGATGGAGTGTGGTCTCTCGAAACGGTGTATATATCAGTCGAAATATCAGGAGCTTCCGAAAGATGAAGAGGGCTCCTTGAATCAGTTAATACAAAAGTCAAAGCATCGAGAGCTACAGAGAGGTGGAAAAGGGCTTCTCGGAACAATTCGCTGGTGTCGTAGTGACGGAGCTTGCAGACGGATGGATATTTAGCTCCTTATGAAATCTGCTGTAATTTTTGTCAGAAATATTTTGCTTGAACGGCAAGATGACAGCCGTTGATAGAAAAATAAGCCCAAAGAAACATCAGTGGCGGGTCAATACCAGGACTGCCCAAACACCGCGATCACTCCCTCCTTATTCGGCTAAGGAGAAAGTATCCCGATGCCAGAAACAGACCTGATACCGATCCGCCACTGATACCCCTCTCGGCAAAGACTATTGACTGTTTTCGGACCCAGAGATGTAAAATGATCCTTTCATTCAATGAGCAGTGCTCGGACCTAAAGTTGTAAAATGATCCCTCAATAACGATGGTAACTTTTTCTTCAATACAAATCCGACGTTGCAGGGATTTTATGTCATAAATGGTATAAGACTCTCCATAGATGTTGAACAGGTCTTTTTCTTGATTATGGTCGTCATTTTAGATGGTACTTGATCTTATATAGTTCCTCAGATAACGATGAGGTCTTAAGATGTCTCTTGTCTGTTAGAATGATAGTCTTTAGATGTAGTGTGGTCCATGAGATGTTAAAGTACCTCAGATGTTAATGAGGTGGACCTTATTCCAAATCTTCAGGGAATACCTTTCGCTTCTTGTGCATACGCTTTAGGAAGTGCTTGTAGTTTATAACTTCACATTCTCTGTATTCAAAACTGTAACAAATTACCAAAAGTTCAAACCACAGGCATTTATGATAAAACAAATAAAATAAAATATTTGTTATTTCACTATTACTTTGAGCTTACTATTATTTTTAGTTTACTTTTCTTTTTTAAAATAAATTCAAAAGAAATAAAACAGATAGTCATAGTAAAAATTATGAACTAAGTTCTAATAGTCCTATTTTAATATTTTTGTTGGAAAGGCAGGTCATCAGATACTACATTTTACACTTTTTTTTTCATAAGTCTGCCGATCCGTTATGCAAAAACTCCAAGAAATTTAAATTAACAGGAAAGTTGACTATTCTATAACTCTTTGTTATCTTTTTTTAACTTTGTATTTAAAGAATAACACGTAGCTTCAGTGTTTAGTAAACAAATTTAGTTTTACGAAGTGTTACTAATATTTTTAATTTAAACGACCCTGACTTGTATCCAAATGCATCAGATATTTATTAAATCAGATATTTCATTAAATATACATTAAAGAATACTTTTTAAATTGTTTTCTTTATCGAAGTAATCATACTGAAAAAGATTCTGACGCATACCTAGGTGTTATCTCATCAACTTCCTTACGGATTTCGCTTTCGAAGAAACTTCGCATGCTGTAATCCGAATACCACTTCCTTAAATATGGATCCTTATTGTTCAAAAGCTGCTTCCTTGTTCGATGCCCTCTGAAGGCTGCCTGGATTTTGGTGGCAGCTACGTTCTTGCTGTAGTTGGGATCGTAGATGGATGTGTCCTATAAAAGAGACCCAAGTTTAAAGCACTGTTCTAACCTCATTAAGCATCAGATAAGCAGAAAATCGTCTACAATTTGATATTATTAGTTGTAATAAAGTATATCCGTCTTAGATCTGTACTATTCACAGAAAAAAAACCGAGATAATTCAGGTATTTTTATAGAAAAAAAAATTATATCATTCAAAGTCATTCGTAATATTATTTAATATCCATAAAACTCAAAATTACAAGATACAAAATACATTTTTAGTTAAATTATTTATGGCATCTTTAAAGGAACGAACTTGGTTGATGTATTAACCTCTTATAAAATACTGACTATTAAAAAATTAACAAGGTAAAGAAAATTTTAATTATGATACAATGAATTTACTACAATTGCTATATATTTTATTCGCCATTATTTTTTACAATTTTATTTCCCATACTATCCATTTTATTAGACTTCGTAATTAAACATCAAAGTATGCACAATGAAAATATAGTTATTAAAATACCACTATTTTATACTATTTTTTTCAAAACTTATATTGATTTATGAATATTAAGAAAGTTGTTGCTAGTAACCATTAATATCCCCATTTTCATTACATTAAAAATCTTTGAGCCAATGCTAGTAGTTTTCTTACTTTGACTTTTAATTATAGTTTTAAGAAGCACATGATTTATCTGATATTTAAAAATTGTATTGGTTTTAAAATAAAATAATATGATAAGTTACATTTGTCCATTATTTAAAAACTATTTAAATTAAATATATAAATTTCAATATGTGTTACCCATAGGGCAATTAACTCCTCTTTCAGAAGCAGAGTTCTTGTAGGAGATTTCAAGTGGCCGAATAAATGCTCTTGTTTGACGGCCTTCGCACACAGATAACTAGAATAAAAATTCAAATAAACTAAAATTATAGCAATAAATAAGTAACTATTAGTTAGTTAAACGTAACTAAACTTAATAATACAAAATATAACATTTTATTATTCGATATTTATTGATATTATTAAGAATCTCTTGATAAAGGGTTCTATAATCTATAATAATAAAAGCAAACTCTCTTTCGAAATCAGTTTAAAAGACAATGCAATATTTTTTAAGCTATGTTCTGCGCAATTGATTAGTATTACGTCTTATTAAGTAAAGAAGTAATTTATAATTTGAAATTAATAGACAACAGTTGTTATTTTGCTTAAGAGGGAAGTTCTTTTCAAAATATTAGAATAAAACTTAGCCTTTTTATTTATACCTTGGACAATAAATGTTTTATTAAAACTGCACCATATTTTGTAAATCTTTACTCTCACCGTTTCTGAATAAAAACGCTAGCTTTGAATTATTTAAATTGTTTTTTTGTAAAACTTAATTTGTCTTACATAACTATTTTCAATTCAGGGGTTACAGTTTAAAAGGTATTCATTCATTTCTATAGTATTACATAAGCTTAGGTACAGAGCTTAATTTTATAAGACATATTTTCCGGACTATTGGAATTGATTTTAAAAGTATTTTTGTTTGCTTAAAGAAAATTTCTTTTAAACCAATGAGGAAAAGTCTTACCATGTGGCGTTTAAGAGCATTTGTTTGATTTCTGGAATTTCAACGATGCCTGGTAGGATGTGAGGGTGAAAACAGGCAACGACTTCTTCCATTGTCATTTCGCTAAACCTTATGCATCGGAAGATCTCGACGATGCTCTCTTCACGTTCCAGAAATTTGTGGTTAATCCATTCAAGGGCGGCCGCGAATACCACCACTTCGCTGTAAAAGTATTTTTTTATTGTATTGGATAACAGTATATAGGATACTCAACGAGAATCTAATTATATGTGACGACAGCAAAAGCAACGAGTGCTTTGTAACATAAGTATTAAAACGCCATATTCGTGAATAAGTTTAAGCTATCATAGTTAGTAATATTCTTATAGTTCAGTATTAAAAATAAATGGCCATTAATAAGGAGTAAAAAAAAAAATATGTTCATTGACTTTTTAAAAACGAAATTTCGTCATTATGAAACCCTTTTACGGCTTAACCTTCCCGCAAAAATCGCTTTCTATAGTTTTAACTAGAAACCATTCAATTATATCTTAAAACTTTAGTTATAGATGTACTATTTATGCATTTGTATATTTGTTCTAGTCCCGATTTCGTAGCAATAATTTTTTTTAATCCTCCCAATTTTGCTTAAAGACGCGAGATTTAAGTGTTGATTTTTCATAATCTTTATCTTGACAGTAAGGCCTGCTGAAAGTATAAGGTGTATTGCTCAAATGGCTTTAATTTGTTTCAATTTTTTTTAATTGCACACTAAATAAAAGAAACAACTGTCAAGCATTTAAAAACTCCTAAAAAATGACACATATTTTGAGATTAAAATGTAAATTCTGTATCAAGCTTCATATATACTTGCCATAAACATATTTTTTTAATTTATAAATATACGCAGAAAGTTCACGTGATCACGTAAAGTCGAAATTCATTTAGTTTGCACACTTAGTATTTTAATGTAAAAAAAAGAAAACGTTATAAACTGTAAATAAATAATACAAGTCATGAGCGCGTCTCCGGAATGTCTTTTCAATAAAATAATATATTCCTTATATCTATTATCATATTATTCATCATAAAACAACAACAAAAAATGACCGACAAAAAATTAGCTGCATTTAAACAGATTGAAAATAAGTATGAATGAGTAAACATTATTCATCAATGCAATAAGAAGAATTTAAGTACCTGCGCGCGCCGATTTCGTCCTGGCTCAGTATTTCAACGACCTGCTCAGATGTGAGAGCGAAGAAATCATCTTGAATGATTAAAGTCTCAAAATGGTGGGCCAGCCTCTTCAACACTGGGACTTTGTCCTGTTTCAATTGGCACACAACCTCATAGTAATTCAAGAGGTTCTTGATATCATCTGTCGATGGATCCAGAAGCTGAAACGTAGTTGATAATTATTTACAAACTATACTAACTGTAATATATCATGTAAAACTGATGAGTACAGAGTAGAAAACATAAAAAGAGTACAGGGGAAAAAAACCTTCATCGACTGGGAATATGTCCGTATTGAAGTGTGCTTGGAGTTGGCTACTTGTCTGGTGGATGTTCTAGTTGTCTATTCAATGAGCTCATGGAAATGTTGAATGACTTATTTTTATTTTGATGAAATTTAACAAATTATATTATATCTTTTTAGAAAATTTCAACCAAGATGTTTACCGCACTACGAAGTTTAGTAAGTACTTTTATTCATTTATTGAAAATTTTAATTAAATTTAAGAGTTAAACCGATAAACAAAAAATGCTTGCTTGGGAAGATGCATATTTTCTGAAAATTTCATATGAAAAGCATATGTTTTGTTAATTCAAAAGTATATAAAATTTCCTGAAAATGTAAATAAAATAAACAATGAGGTATTATGAAAATTGTACTAAAACCAAAATATTCGAATAAAGAATTATTGCTGTAAAAAGACAAGAACTTTTTTTATATGAAATTTTACCTAGGACATGAGAATCGAAAAAATACAAAAATTAAAATATCTTAACCTAAGCCATTGGGATTTATCAAAGCTGTAATTAAGTATAATAGGTTAACATAAAAAATACTTTAGGATTCAAAGGGGGAAAATATGACCAACTTATAAATGTAATAAAACTGTTAAAATCTGCACTACTTTTTTCCTAAAATAAATTTTTAATTACTTACGGACTTATTCTTTCAGAATAATGAATGTTTAAATTTACCTGTGTGCAATGTTGAATAAGACTTGGCATTCCTAGGATGTGGGATGACAGCATCAAGTTTAGGAATTCCTTGCTGGAGATTTCAGCGATTCCATCATACATAAAAGTACTGATGGCTTCAAACACAGCGCTGTTGGTAACCTCCGATTTTATCTGAAAAAAATAACAAATAAATGAGGAAAAATTGCAAAATATTCTAAACCTTATACATATCGTTGTCTAACAATTATCTGTATTCTAGCAAATTGAGTTGAGCAACGCAGTTCGCTCTAGAACGTAAATAAGAATACCACGTTCAAAATTACAAACTTTTAAGTAGTATATAATAATTAATTTAACAAAAAGAGAAAGTCTTGATTAAAAATCTTACGTGGAGTACCAGCTGCTTGTCTTGTGGCCCAGCAAATGCCACTCTGAAATAGGTGGACGCTTCGCTAAAGAGATCCATGTGGACGTGGAATTCTTGTCCATTGACAATGACAACTGCATCCGGGTCTTTCATTTCTAATTCCTCTTCCTTCTCCACTTCGTTCAAGGTATCCTCATCTACTGAGGGATCTTTATCTTCTGAATCCTTGATGTTAAGGTCAGATTCTTCTTGAACTGGTCCTTCATTTACTGATGAGGACGCTGCTCCTGACTTTACATATCCAGTCTCGTCAGCTTCAGAAACGTAATCCGGATCTTTCGGTTCGTAAAGCACGATCGTTTCCTTTATGTTCAAGATTTCCTCATCAACTAAGGGATGATTATCTTCGGAATCCTTGATCGTAGGTTTGGATTCTTCTTGAACAGTTCCTTCATTCTTTGACGATGATGTTGTCTCTGACACTCCATATCCAGGATCTCCTGTTTCAGAAACGAGAGGGATGTAGTCTGAAGCGGTCTTTACCAGTCCGGAACTCTCAGTGGAATCTTTGCTGCAGTCCGATTCTACTTCAGAATGGTCAGTACTTCCGTCCGAGGTTTCTGCTTCATCTCCAATTCCGTCGTGATCCAGCACGTCCTCCGGTGTAATATTGGAACCTGTGCTTATCTCGTTATGTTGATCTTGGTCCAAATATTCGTTATATACTATATCTTCTGATTCTGTTGTTCGATTCTAAAAAGAATATTTAATTGTTTAAACATTTAAGTAAAAACGAAATTTGTAATTTCATAAAGAGCGCAATCTTAGTATACAATATTTTGCTGTAATTACTTGGTTTTGCAAGTTATATTTTATTAAAAAAAAAAACTATAAATTAAAAATATGCCGTGGTTAAAGTTCATTTAGACACAACCTATCCTACGTCTTTAAAACGTCAGAAATAATAAAAACGTTTTCAATGGTTACAAACACGAAAAAAATACTAACTAAAAGAAAATTAAGATAATAGTTTGAACACATCTTAAGTATACTCACCTTCTGATTTGTTTTTCTATTACGTCTGAAAACATTACCAATTCGATTTCTGCAAGAAAAAGAAATAATTACAATAATGACATATTATATTAAACGGTTAAATATTATGGCTTAAAAGTATTCTTATATTCAAAGATATTGATATTTAGAGAAATTAACAGTTTAGACAAAGAACAAACAGCAGAGACAGCTTAATTGCGTCAACGAATAACTGTTACTTTGAAAACCATATTTGTCTAGAATATAGATTATAACAAGTTACGCAAAGAGAAGTTAAATTCGTTCTAAACTTCTTATGATTTGTGACTTTTTTTGCTTGATCAGCGTAGAAATAAGTGAATTTAAACCAAATAGTATTTTAAGTCAAATTTACTTACATCAAAGTCCGAAAGCGTTTCCTTATTCCCGACATATCTATTCACAAATTTATTAAATGTAGTTGGAGGAAAATTGGTTTGAATTTTTACAAAAGTAGGGCCAAAATACTTGAAATTGATTTTAAACGGTATGATTTAAATTTATGAGATTTATTGAAATTACAAATTTTAATCAAATAAATGCACGTCCGAGTAGTATGGAGTTTAAATTTTGAATGAGGTTTTTGTGTGTTGCTTGGATTGAATCTGTGTTGTCAAAAGCATTGTTTCGAAACTTTTATTATTGTTATAATAATCTTTTAGAGATAACTGTTCAAATATTCCAAATAATATATTTTTTTCTGTATTATATTTTCTAATGACAAAAATATCATTGTTGTCAGTTATGGTAGAATATGGAATTAGAGGGGCTGTTAGTCCTATAGAGCTCATGCATTAGTTTTGGAATCACAACTTCCACAAAAGCATTGCTTTGTCGTGTTAGCCCTTTTTCCCCAGATATGGGAATCAACATAACATCGAAATGAAACAAATTTTAAACTAAAATGTTATCTGGTTATTTGATTAAATATTTTTGAAGCTTCAAAATGCCAAAAATATGCAGCAGATGGTGACATTATTTCAAATGGTAGCTTTGTTGATGCCCATACCTATGGAAAAGGTGCTAATATGGCAAAGCAGTACTTCTGTGGAAGTTGTGATTTCAAAACTATTGCATTAGCTCTAAGATACTGATAGTCCCTCTTGCAGATTTTTAGTATATATCATTAATAAAATAGTATATATTCTTCTTATTCTACTCACTCTCGAAATAAAACTATGCCGATATTCTTTTTATAAACATATTTAACTGTAATTATAGTCAAAGTGATCAATGTCTTGTGCATATATTTATTTCGAAAAAAAAAAGTTAAAGATATTCAAGAAACCAAAACTATGGGTAAAACTACACTTAATATTTAAGTCGCAAACTTTCTTTCAGGAAAAGTTTTAAAATTTTGAATACATATTTATCACAAAGAATTTTTATAATATGAATAGCTCGAAATATAAAATTCTATGCCTTATTTGGAAAGTAAAAACAAATATCTTTTGTCTTAACTATTGCATGTAAAGAAATTTTCTCGATAAATGTATAAGAGTTATTAAATAAAGTGGTGGTAATCACAATTCGAGCAAATGAATTTCGGATTTCGTTTAATAAACTTATAGATATTTTAGATATTTATAACTAAAGCAGAGTGGAGGCTAATAAGTATTTTTTTATTATCTGTATTTCAGCAAAAATACAACAATTTTAATTTCTTTTTTACACGCTCATAAAATGATTGTTTACTTAACACTTTACCTACGGGCGTCGACTGACCCATAGACTAAGAACACTCTAAGTTTCAAACTCTCATTGGAGAACTTCTATATTGAAATTGACATAGAAACTAGCGCGCCCCCTTTGTGTCTAAGGGAACTAATGTAATGGTTTCTGGCTGCCTATTTGCAGTCACCTTTAGGAGATTTAACAGAGCCAATGACATCTCGTAATTTGGAACCCTTATCAAGTGACGATAGGGATCTATTTTTTACTACAACTTATTTTCGACTATATTTTTGAATATATACAGCTACTCATTGACTTTTATATCCCTCGTAGGCCCATCCTCAAGATATTTGACCTTGTGCTTCTTTTTTCTCCATTAATAAACCTACAGACTGACTACGCTTGTCATTTTAGACATGGTCCCCCAAAGATCCACAAGTGATTCGATTGAATAACTCGTCAAATATTCATCCAAATGTAACAAAAACTTAGATTTGGGGGTTTTCGAGGGTTTTTCACATTTCTAAGTAATTAAAATTGGGTGTTGCTATTGAAAATTTTAAAGTTCGTAACATTTTTAATATTAAGACGGACCCTTATGCAAATTTTGTATCACGCAATTAACTCAAAATGTTATTTGTTCACATAGTCAAAAAGGTCCGATGTAAAAGGATGACTAACGGTTGAAATAATCACTAGTGGGTAACTTTTTTTAACAGAGAACATTCCGAAGAAACAGTAGCCCTACAATTGAAAGTACAATTATGCCAATCAACAAATCAACATTTAATAGTGTTTTAGTTGCTTTCGACACGTTAGAAGAGCTAGGCATTAGATTAAGTTGCTGGTCTAGAAGATTTTTAGTCTACGGGTCAGTAGTTAAAGTGTTAAGGGGTCACAGGAGTCTTAAAAATGTGCAAAGAAGGTACTACAAAACATAGTTTGATCTTTCATGTCATTTTTTAACAACTCAATAAATGAGTATAATTTTTTATATGTAATTCTACAAGATTTATTTATTATAAAATTAGTTTTAAAATTTATGAAACTTCAGCCAAAACTAAAATAAATGATATTAAACCTGAAGCTATTTGAACACACTGTGATTAGGCTTGCGCGGCAAATTGTGAGGTCAAAATTGAAAAAATGACCAAGAAAATTACTTTATATTGTACAAGTATGTACAAACAAAGACTTATACCTAAATTCTCAGCTCAATTTTAATTAGAAATTATTTTAAGAACTTTTTTCTAAAAAAATTAATAAAAATTTAAAAATTTTGATTTTAAATTTTTTAAAAAATAATTTCTAAATAAAATTGAGCGGAGAATTTAGGTATAAGTCTTTGTTTGTACATATTTGTACAATATAAAGTCATTTTCTTGGTCATTTTTTCAATTTTGACCTCACAATTTGCCGCGCAGGCGTAATCACAATGTGTTCAAATAGCTTCATGTTTAATATCATTTATTTTAGTTTTGGCTAAAGTTTCATACATTTTAAAACTAGTTTTATAATAAATAAATCTTGTAGAATTACATATAAAAAAATTATACTTATATATTGAGTAGTTAAAAAATTACATGAAAGATCAAACTATACTTTGTAGTACCATCTTTGCACATTTTTAAGACTCCTATGACCCCTTAAATAGCCATTCTACGTAACCATATTTTAGTCGTTTAGCATTTTAAACAAACATGTAAAAGTCTCAATAGCCCCGATGTGTGGGGTCCAATAGGACAATGCCACATCTAAGATGCCACCCATACTGTTCTTAAAGACAATATAACTAGCTAATTCATCCTTGCAGCATAAAAATTCATTTGGCCCATCAGCCAAACTAATAAATCACATGAGATTTTCCCCTCCCCTAGTATTAATGTCCCACTGAGACAACCCTCCCCATTGGCTGCAGGCGCTAGGATTTACGACACGTCATCATAGTGACGTACGCAGATGGCATTCCCATGTTACGTCACTCACCGGGAAAGAAGACGCTCCAGAAGGCGCTGGCTCGGTCCAGAAGGCGCTGGCTGGGGAATAGAATATGAGCCGTTTAATGTGAAAAATAATCATGACTATAGTAGCATCACCGTGTACGCTCTTTTCTTTTGAAGCTTACTAAAGGAAAAAGCTTGTAAGGAAATACTCGTATTGGCTTACTTTTTTTTTACAGTACCTTATTTATTTGTCATTGTTAATCGGGTTAGTGGTTTTTGGAGGTTGGATCCTGTGCTGCAAGGTAATATAGGTTTATTTTTTATTGGCTGTTGGTTGGGATAATACTTGAGTTTCTTTTTCTGATTTGTTGGGGAATATTATTGCACTTTTTAAAATTACTTCGAATATTTTGTGTAATATTATTTATTGAAAATAAGAACAAAAACAAAAATATTCGAACCAATTTCAAAAAGTGGGATTGTCCGGACCTGTAAGTCAGCTGCATTTATCACATAAAAAACTAGACGTGACAGAGAAAATATTTTTTTCTCCATTAGATTAACACTGCAGCACTTTGCTTTGGACACCCACGTTCCAGCTTGTCCATTTGTCCATTCCCCATAAAGAAAGACTCTCAATTGAGTTGTACACAAAATCTCCACTCTCCAAGCCTCAGAGCATTCCTGGGGAGCCATTCCAAACTCATTAGACGGTTCTTTCTCCCATCGATCTCTATCTTTAGAATGTTTCTTGCTAAACAAATACCTCAAGATAGTCTTTTCGTTGCTTCTTTGGTTGTATTTAATTGCTCGGTTCTGAAGGACTCCAGTTTTGTGATGAGAAAGCTTGGCGTTGATATTTGAAAAGCTTAGTGGAAGAACGTGATAAGTAACAAAAAGAAAAAGAAAGAAGCATTAAGGTTTTTGGTTTGCCCTTAAATCAGTTAAATAATTGTACTTGATAACGGTAAAAATAAACTTCACTTGGAGTTTATATGCTATGTCCACACTACGACAACAAATTGTGAGCTCATGGAAATGCATATACAATTTGTACCATTCGAGGTAGGTGCGCGCGCATGCTTTTACCAAATTGTAAATGCATTTCCGTGCGCGCGCAATTTGTTGTCGTTGCCGTAGTGTGGACATAGCATTAAAAGAAGCGGAAACCTGTAGTCGTAAGAGGATAAAATATGTTCATTGATACAAAAAAATAAAAAAAATAAAAATGTCAATTAGACGTTCTTCTACTAGCTATTTATTTTTAATCTGTTAGGTGTTGAGTACGAGGAGGTGTGTTGTTTTTTAATTGTTGTTGTGGAGATGGCTGGTGTGGTGGGTTGGGGCATCGTGTCATGAAGACTGTCTTCTCAAGTTCTGTCTCTACTCTAGCCAACATGAAAGCGGAAACTTGAAGGGAAATAATCAAACAAGCAAGTGGAACCGTGCATATGGAGGTGCTGCATTATCATTAAATCTTGGTAAAAAGTCCTGGACATTAAATGCTGGGAATAGTTAAGACTGTGTGTTACAAAGTTGAGTTTGTTAGCCATGTTAGGAGTTATTAGACCTTGTTATATGTAGGAGTTAGAAATTTAAAGTTTACAAAAACGTATTCACAGACGAAAATGAAAAGGTACAAGATATTAAAAAAGTTATATATTTTTTGTGCTAAAAAAACAATGATTAAATAAAAAAAGGAATGTTTACTCACCGACAATAAAAACAAAGATATTAAAAAATTAATGTAGCCAAAGAAATTAAACAAAAACAACGAAAAAATAGACAACACAAAGCAAGAAAATTAAAGGAAATTGTGGTTCATACACTAGAAAATTAAAAAGTGCTGTCCATGCCTTACTATGTTATCTTTAGTGTTCAGGATATGTTACGCCTATCAGAAATCTAGTTCTAAACGAGAATAACATATTTGTATTATTGTAGCAGATTTAAAATCGAATATTTTCCTGAAGAATAAAGTTAGACACCACTGAATCAAGATTCTCAATTGACCTATACACCAATTATCCACTCTACTAGCCTCGTAGCATTCTAAGAGGGGTCCATTACAAACTCATTAGGCAGTCCTTTCTCTACTTAATCAATCTCTTACGGATACCCCCTTGCTAAACAAATACCCCAAGAGTCCTTTGGATTGTATTTCCTTCCGAGATTGAGATATGGAAGCTTGGAATGACTTGATCTATTTAACCTGTTTTGGGATGAGTAAGATACAACGTATGTTCTTGTAGTTTTAAGTTCATGCCACGGAGGTAGTCTGCAGGTTTGTCATCAGCCATTCTTAATCGGGTAATGCAGAAGGCGAAATCCAACTAACTTATAACATTTAAAAATGCCTAACTGAATAGAGTATCCAGCTGCACACCTCATAAAATAGCATTGTATTGACAGAAAATTACTTCTCCGTGTTCGTGGATGAACTTGATTGGACCGGTCGTCATCGTACCGAACGCTACTCGAATGAAGCGGGAAAAATCGTTACTACTGACTCAAAGAAGTAATTAATCACTACCGTTGTTTAAAAGGGACATATTGACGTTGAAATTCTAAAATCAGATTCTCAATTGACCCATATTCAATCATTTGACTCTCCAAGGTTTGAGGCATTCTTTTGGGAAACAATTCTAAACTCATTAGACACAAAAAAAAAGTCAGGAGTCCCTTCATAGTTTCTCTGGTGGTTTACTTCCAGTACGAAATGGGGTAACCATGGATAGGTAACCATGTAATAAGTTGATATCTTTTTCATTTCGATAATTCCCTGTAGCTGTAGAGAAAGTCACAATTAATAATAGGTTTTTAACTGTGAAAAATGAAACATATTAAATAAAGCATGTTACATAGTTGCAATAAATGTAGATCAACCATTCCGTTACTTTTTTTTTCATTTAATGCTACAAGTTGTAGTGATAATTACTTTTTGCAAGCGTGGGGGGGGGGGGGGCATACTCTACTGAAAGGTTAATTCTGCATGGAGCTAGCCATTTATATTCATGTTATCATGCACAAACTTGTAAACTGCAATTAAAATTAGCATGTTACTTAGTTTCAATAAGTGTAGATCAGCTATCCCGCTAATTTATTTTTTCATTTTTTGCTAAAAGTTGTAGTGACAATTACTTTTTGCAAACGTGGATGGACATACTCTACAGAAAGGCTAATTTTGCGTGAAATTAGCCATTTATCTTCATGTTATCATGCACAAAGTTCTAGACTGTAATTAAAATTGTGTATGTTATGTTTCCATCCAAATAGCAACTTTGAAATTATTTATAAACAATATAAATCAACTTCACTTTAGTACAACCCTTTTCTTCCTAACTTTCAACATCAATCCAAACGAGATTCAAAGTGAACTCGATTTCTCCAATCCTATTGCCAAAAAAACAAATCCAAAATGCCTCAACGTCTGCACTCACTCGGCAATAGGACCCTCCAAATGAATTGATCCCGAAGAAACAAACCAAAAGCTAATAGACTCCGCTGAAGAGGGGGGAAAATACCCCTGATGAAACCGCGAGACTTGGATTAAACTGTTGTTTATATCAATTTCGGCGGTACCCAAGTCGCAAGGAGGGAATAAATAAATGAAAAATAAATAAATAATACGCAAAAAAATCGTGGAAAGGATACTTTGGGTGGAGGGTAAATTGGTAAATGGATCTGAGTGTGGTTCTTTTAAAGTAAGAGTTGCTTTTTCGTTACAGCTCCAAAGACTTTATTTGAAAGTAAAAAAACTAATGTCGAACTTGCTGTACCTATGAAGTTTATTGGATGTTTAAACTGGAATGTTAACTAAATTTTGCTCTTTTTTTGTTACATTAAATTTTCGAAAGAGAAACAACACTGCTCACTAAGTTTAAATTATCCCGCTAATTTGTAAAAACCCGAATAATCCGAAGAAAGATAATATTAACTACAGTTAATTCCAGGTATATTGCATATACCTAAACCTGCCAAATTAATAAACGAATTCTCAAATAATAAGTTGAATTACGTTAAAGAGGAATCTTTCGGTTTCAAATTATTTAGGTTTGCTTGTTACCAATGTGTTTCGACAACTTGGTGGTCTTAACTTGAGCATCGAAGTTTGATTTGAATTTTATACTGTATCTTAGAATATGCAAAAATGTTTGCAGATTCATAAAGTTAGCTGTTAGCATATTCTGGAAATATGGGATTCTCCTAGTTCTTAAAAACCTAAGTTTCCTAATCCAAACCTAATTAAAATTTATGCTGTTTTAAATTAATTTGCTTTATAAGGACATGACGTGGTTTGGATACAGCATCTATTACTTTTTTATTAACAATACATAACAAAGAAGTAATCGATAGCAAACTACACAAGCCATACTTGTTCCAAAAACGTTGAATAAATAAAACAATTATTTTTAGTTTTCAAGTAAATTTTTGTAGCCCATCCAAATTTTATTAAGTGTAAGGAAAAAAGTTTTCAAAAATTCTTCCTTTTTAAATAAGGTATTCCTTTTTACATCACGCAATATCTTATTTAAATTACACCGGCTAACGTTACAAACCAACGTATAACCATAACCAGACTATATTTTACCTTTCAAAGAATAAGTGTACGTTTAGGAGACGAAAACATATCAAAGTAAATGGCATATTTTTCTTTGATATCTTTGAAATTGAGCCTCCTTTAGTAAAGTAAAGGAAAAGGTTTCATTTTCAAAGTTTTTATCCAAGGCAAATTGCTTGTGGTTTTCAGCCCCTTCTTGTCGAATATTGATGTTTGTGAAGATGGGTTCAAGGAAAGAGGGATATTTTTGTAATTTACATGGTAAAGGTATGATATCTTATTTTGAAATGAGTCTTTTAGGTAAGTTGAATGAAAAAGACGATTTGTGCGTTTTGGATATTTGGTATTTTTCGCAATATCGTTTAATAGTTTTCGGTATGTTTTTTTAGAATTGATTGTAGTACTTTTCATAGTAGGATGAGGAAACTTTGACTGTAAAAAAACTATAGTTATGACAACGTTATTGTAGTTAATAACAACAAACCGCGAATAAAGTTAGACGAAACATCAACGTCTGCTTTCAAGAATATTTGCTTAGATTATCTGCGAGCTAAGCTCTTTACGAAAACCAATATATAACCATAACCAAATTATACTTATCTTTCAAAGAATAAGCATACATTTAAGAAAACAAAACATATACAAGTCAATGCCAATCTGATGCAATTTTGTGTAATTTGGGATTAAAACAGTGCACGTTTCAAGATGACAATCCGTCAATACATGTAGTGTACTGCGAACGCAAATTGCTACTTATTTCACCGTAAGGTAGTTAAAATGACATATTAGAAGCTTGGTATGAAATAGAACCAGAAGTGTTGTAGAATCTTATTAATTCAGTAAAAATATAAATGGACTCTGCTTTCGAGTGGACACTATATATTTTTTTCCCCTTTTTGCATGACCCAAACCCGCGAGTTTGTTTTCGATAAAACATCAATTTTTTCCCGCAAGAAAAACGTATGAACGTTTTAAGATAGTTGAACTCTGTAATGCGTAAAGCTTGCCTTTGGGTCTTCGAATTTGGCATCCATAATCTAAAACCGAACGCGGAAATCTTATGCCAACCGAACACCCAGTAAAAGAAATCTTCACAATCCAGTGAAAAAAAAAACTAATATTTCTTTCCCGAATCTTACGGATCACTACCTCGTCAAAGATCCCGATCACCAATTTCAAAAATGATCACCACTCCACCTCATCCATCCAAGGTAACGAACTTTTTTTCCCCCAACAAGATGATCCCAAATCATCACTCAAAAAAGGACGATCACCATTAAAGAAGGGCTCGGATTAGAGGATTGGAGGATAGCGCGCCGATCATTTAGCGAGATCGATGTATGGTTTGGAAGAAATGCATGTTATATTTATAGAGGCCTCAGTTACCCATAGCTTACCAAAAGGATCCTCAAGCTGGAGATGAGTTACCTCGACTTTTATACTACTGCTTTCATTGTTATCTAGAATACTGGAAGGAATGGTATGGTATGGTATGATACATATATATTCCAGCTTGTGTGCTTGTTCAGAGAACCGCTTATAAGCTTTCGTCAAGTGGGACAGACACAGAAAGAATATTAACAGTCACAAAGAAATGAATAACACATAGACAAATAACAACATTTATTGACTGTCACAAACATCCATGCCTGACCGGGATTCGTACCCGACCTCAGCAGCTCCAAAGGCTAGTACACTAACCATTCAGCCACCGAGGCGGCTACTGGAAGGAATGCAGTGGTAAATCTGCGTCCTCTAGCTTGTGGATGATATATTGAGGTTACGCGTGTGGATAACTGCCACACCACTCCAATCCTAGACCACTGATTATACAATCCTAAGCCTACTATTCAATCCGGACGGATTTTTTTGACGTCAAACAGAACTTCTGTGGCCTTAAATTTGAGTAGGGGGGCTTGGAAACCCTCATTTGGGTAAAGCGTTCAACACGCTATCATCCCAGATCGGATCTCAATCGTTAGGAACTGGTTCGATCCCGGTGGCTGTCACTGTTTTACACGGAAATATGCAGTCGAAATGGCGTTAGCTTACGATGTCGCTCGAAGTTTCCGTTGGGTACAAGTTGGTTCCAACTTTGTTCGACTTCTTCACTCTACCTGGGTTCTAAATTACAAGGTGTATTCTCCTGAGTTGAATTTCCTAAAGGCGGCTACAAATAAACATCCGGATACGATAAAAATTATCGGAAAAAAAAAACTAAGTTGAGTAAGTCATGTCTTATGTTGCATCACATTCGTTTTAACTTTCAAATGTGCAGCGATTTCTCTTTTAACTTGGCCGCAAGGTAGCGCGGTAATCAGCTGGAAAATAGGGAAAACCCTTTTTGTCATTCTTTTCTTCTCAATGTAATACTGTTTTGTTTTTTAGTATTCGTTATGTGCTCGTCTGAATGAAACGTGTTAAACTATGCTGGAACCTTTGTGACTGTTTGGTAAACTTCTAGCAGCCTTTACTTATCACGAACACAATATTCCAATATGTGGCGCCCAACGTGGGGCAGTCTTCTTTGGCAGAGGACGTGTGAATAGTTGTGCACTCATTTAGTATGCCCCCAAAACAACGCGAAATTTGTTCTAAATTCAAGAACTCCAAACTGTTTAGCCAATTTTAAATTCTTGAATTTAGTACAAATTCTGCGTTCTTCTCCCCAAATTCTCAGTTGCAACTTCGTCAAACCCACTCTTCTCGGATATAGAGAGCAAAAAACGCATCCCAGGAATACATTTGGGTGATGAGGATGAGAGGGATTGTCAGAGGGTGACGGAGGTCATTCCATCCCCCTCCGGATCGCTCCCCATCCTCCCGAGCGGCCACTTTCCGATGAGAGAGGTGTTATGTGAAATTCATAGTTTAATTTCACTGAGAGCGGGGGACTTTTTTGGGATGGGTTATTGAGAAAGGGACTGTGCGGTGTTTGTCTGAAATTGCAGTATTGATACTGTATATACCGTTATCTGTTTTATACTGTTTGTTCGGTTGAATCAGCTTCGCATTAGTTGTTGTTGACTTATTCAACTTCGTCCTGCCACAGGCTAGATCACGTCCACGCTTGAAAGTCTTTAAGAATCCAATACTAGAAGAGGACTAGGGTAGAGATCAATACAGTGCCAGGCCAAGACAGCATAAAATGTGTTCGGGGAAAGCCTGTGCAGAGTTATACACTAGTATTAGAGCTACTAGTGGTGGATATTATGGTTGCGGTAATGAAGAATCACAGTCAAGTGAGAAGCCTGACAAGTGGTCATCTGAGCAGGGACCCAACTCAGTTTTTTAAGGCTGACATTGTACGCTGACGTCATTACTTTGGAGCAAATTTAATGAGCAAACTTGGTAAAGGCACATGCCTTGCATGCGAAAGGTTCCAGGTTCCATAGAGTTCGGAAAGTAAATAGAGCGGTCCGTGTAAGAGTGCAGTAACTCCCAAAAGCAGCTGGCTAGAGCGGGATACCTCAGTGCCAGTTTCGGTTATTATGTTATGCGCATTAGCTAAAAAAAAAACGCTAAAGCTGTCCATCTCGGGATACCTCAGTGCCGGTATGTTATGCTCACTGCGCAGTAGCTCGAAAAACCAGACAGCTCTGCTTCAAACCCTTTGAACTGATAGACCTCTCTACTATGTCAGGTTTGGACCCGGGCATTGCCAAAACAACTGCCGATCCATAAATGCTGTGTAGCCAAAAAGAAAACAGACCAATAAGACACTGTGTAGATGGAGTGTGCGGCGTATGTGCATAAAAATCCTCTGATTCTATGTGCTATTTTAATTACCCTTAAAAGCTACGTTTTGTACCTACATAGGTGTTGGCTCGTCAATTGACTGTTTTCAAAATTATCACTCAGGTCGTCACTAGACCTCGTGTAGATTTTGTGTGACCATTAATAAATGCAAGCTAACCTACTGTTTGTTGACCTCTTTTTTTGGTTTGCTTATTTAATAATTTAGTTTTTAATGTTAGTGTTAACTCTTTCTCGGGTCTTCAGGAACTTACAAAAACGAAAAAGCTCGTCATTTGACCACGGGTAGAAATTACGAAAAGTAATTTAGCTGCGTTAATTCTCCCTGGAGGTTGGAAATAGACAACAGGATGCGTTCAACCAATCATAATGAGGGGGCGTCATCCTAATTCAGACAGACGATCCAACGCGGATGACCGGTTTCCTTTTTTGACACTGCGTGACTTTACGAACTAAATGAATAACTAATTTTAAACAAGATGTTAACTTTGAGTTATATATTTGAAAGCCACTTTTAAATGCTCCATGAAAAAGTTACATCTAGAATTATTTTCATGATGGTTGATTTGAGTGCAAGCAATGAAATTTAGTCTTCAAACAAGTGAATTTTAAATTCTACAGTTGTTGTGTCTTCAATCCTTATGTAAGTTATTGGACAATTCACCTTTTATCACTTACGTTTGTTACAATAGTAAATATAATTACCTGAAAATGTGCTTAAACATCTGATCTAGTAAAAAGTGCAAGTGTGCCTGGTAAAACTAGCTGATCCTACACAGACTTATAAGTTTGTGTCCACCAGTTGGTTAAAAGTTTGTTTCGATACTTTTATGTTAGTTTGACATTTCGTTTCTTTTTTTTATTACTAATATTTTCTTAACGTTACATGTTTTTTTTTGGTACCATGTTTCAAAAATTCTTTAAGGCTTCATTTCGAAAAAAATTTTGCATTAATGATTAAAATCGAGTATTTTCATTTAAATCGCCGTGTTTTGATTTAAGATCAAGTATTCATCAAATGGAAAATAAAAATTTGCAGTCTGTTTTCAGTTTAAATTGCTGTTCTCTTCACAAAATAAAATTTTAGCAATACGTTTCTTAACCTCTTAAGACCCTAACAAAATCCTACACGTATATTTTTAATCTAAACATACTTTTCATACAGATAAATGCTAACAAGTATGTTTTGTAGAGAAACTTTAAGAAAAATTATGTTCAATGGTTACTTACTAAGTAACCATTGAACATAATTTTTTTTATAAAGTTTCTCTACTTAATGTCGTACTTTGCATATTAGTGATAAGGCTTTTGTTGCATGTATAGCACAAAAAATGTGTATTTTTAGAGTTTTCTTAAAATACACATTTTTTGTGCTATACATGCAACAAAAGCCTTATCACTAATATGTAAAGTAAACCGACATTAAGTTTGCAGTATACAAATGTTCTATGAGAAAAAGGGTAAATACTTCTCATTTTCGAGTGCGAGAATCGAATAAAAAAAGATGTTTCACTTTCAATAAACAATTTTATTTGTTATTTCAAGACATAAGTTTATTATTTTTATTAGTTTAGCTTCAGTTAGAGTGTAATTTTAATTATTTTTTTCCTACGATTTTGACGTAACAGGGCGCACGAATATCAGGGTCATAGGAGCAGCCAATCAGAGTTGGCGAAATTTCAGCGCCAGCCGCTTTGTTTACCCAGTTTCCTCCGCTCAGTACATTTCTCTGCTGCAAACTTAAGGTCGGTTTTTGTGTAGTTAACAGGGTTTTTTTTAACATTGTTTTTTGTTTAAGGACTCTAATATCGTATTGACCGTCGTTGAATTTCATTTTTTATCGAAATAAATAACCGATACTTGTAATCAAAGACTTAAAACTGATATTTGGATCTTCTTCTACAGGACCAGGTCAATTACGGACTAAACGTGTTAATTGTTTGTGGGGATGTCTTAAAAAAAAGTCCCCAAATTTGGACGCCAGGTCGCAAGAGATTAAAAATAATGGGTAAGGGGTTCCTTTCAGATTAGATTAGGTTTGAATTATCGTCGCACTAGAGCTACACGAGGGGGCGACAGGCGCACATTGGCGAAGGACGTCGTATTTTAGAACCACAGTCAGGTGACGAGCAAACACTTGAATAGGAACCCAACGCAACCGTTAAGGGCGAAATCGTACGCAGCGTTAGGACTTTGAAGGATATTTAACGTGCACTCCCTTACACGGGGTATTATTCGTCGGACATTTTTGGCTGCGCGGGCCGTTTATAGGTCGGGAGCTATTTTGGCGATGCCCGAACCTGGGACCTTCCGCATGCTAAGCGAGTGCTTAACCAACTGGGCTCCCCAGCCCCTGGGTTCCTTTCAGAAAAACGTTATTGACTTTTTGGAGGGTGGGGAGCTACTTACGTTGAGTACTGAGTAAATATACTAAAGGGCTATGGGATTGGGTCGTTATATAAATGTTGTTTCTTTGCCGTGTTTTGGTTTTAAATCGAGTACTATTTAAAGGTATTTCGTGGAGTATGGTACAAGTATACATTTGTATAAGTACTAATATTTTTCTATTAGCACAGATTTTTGGTTACAGACATCTCTCAAAAGTTTTCAATGATATATAATATAAAGATTGATTGTTCACACTTCAAATGATTTAAAATAGCACAATGCTTTTGCAAAATTTTAGATTTTTTCAGTACTTTTAGGGGGATAACATTGAGTGAAATTTTTTTTTAATTTATTGGATTAACTTGTTCATAAATTGTCAGCAATAAAAGTCTGTCGGAAGATGTATATACACCAAGAAAATGATATTTTCCTTAAAAAATATTATTTCTTCACTTCAAAAATACATTGAAAATCTTAGGTATATAAATAGTTTAATAGAATATTTACTAAAAGCAAATACGTCTTTTTGGAAGTGTTCTTTGGAAACCGATAAAAATGTTTCAAACAAAAAAAAAATTCCTTTGATATTTTACCGATCTCTTAGATAATAGAATAGAATTTTCGACAGACAAACAATAAAACAAAAACCGAATGTTTTTATAAAACACATTTAGTTTGAAAATACATTTAGTTTAGTGTTTGGAAAATATTTAACAGCAAAATGAATTCATTTCTTAAATCGAAGAAATTCATTTTAATAAAAAAAACTCTTCATTATCCCTTAAGTAGAATGCTATAAACATATGACAAAAAAATAACTATGTAAAAAAATGTAAATTAAAAGCTTTACACGTGTTTTAGTTGGAACGAAATGAAAAATATTTTTAGAAATAGGCATTTAATGGATAAATATGACAAAAAGATGTCGAAAAAAATTAAGTATGTCTTTTCAACTTTATTTACAACTGCAAAATACACATGTCGCTATGCTTTATCAATTTAATAACAAAAATTACAATATTTGTTAATAGAATTTAGAGTAGTTCGCTCTGTCTAAATATCTTTCAAAAGTTTTATCCAATGTTTATTATATAATATCATTTATACTGGAAAATATTTGAACTTGCTCTACTGTAAAATATTGCATTAAGGTATAAAAGGGTATAATATTACATACGGGACTCAAATATGTTTTGTTGAAAGCATAAGAAGTTTTTTTAGAAACCCCCTTTGTTTATTATATTAAAACCTTTCATAAATATATGAACATGTAATATATCTTCTGCTGAGAATATGCTGCAAGTAGTCTAGTTTATTTTCTTACAGATACAAGTCTTTTTTTAAGTAAGATCTTGTTTAGGCCTCTCTAAAGTTTATATTTCTAGTTTTAGATTTCTCTATCTTCTTAGTTAAGACTGCTAATTTCAACAGTGATTTTTTTTCTAAAAAAAATTATAGAAAACTTAATAAACCTAAAGGTATACATTCATAAATAAAAATCTTAGTATCTTCATAATTTATAATGATTTAATGTACCTTAAAACTGTTGTTATTGTCGTTAAACTTGATTGTTTTAAGAGCGTATTTGAAATAGCTTTAATGCACTTTGCTACCTTATATAATTTAGGTGCAAAATATCTGTAGTGGAGAAGTTAAGTGAATTTATCACGTTTTAGATCTCTATTCTACATACTAATTATTTTACTTACTTTTAAGATTTAATTTATCATTTAACAAAATGAAGAGTTATTCATTGTGTTTTACTTAATCCGAATTGCTTGCAGAGAGGTTAGGGATCCCAGTCGGTTAGGCACTCGCCTAGCATAAAAAAAATTCGGTCGTGGCATCGCCAAAATAACGACGAAATATCGCCAAAATAACTACGAATAATAGTAAGGGAGGGCATGTTAAATATCCTTCAAAATTTTAACGCTGAGTACGATGTTGCCCTTAATAGTTGCGTTGGGTGCCTATTCAGGTGTCGGCTCGTCACTCGACTGTGGTTCTAAAATAGGACGCCCGTTAACACTAGCCCTCTTGTGTGACGATAATTCAAACCTAACCTAACCAAATTGCCTGTAGATTTAAATTACTGCATTAACTCCCAAAATCAAACAGCTTTTGAATTTTCTCCTTAGTCAACCAGAATTAAGTTGCGGCCATTCTAACTTACTTGAAGACACTTACTGCTTGAAGTATAAATCCTCTCTAACTGTTGTTCTTTTCTTTTAACCCAGCGACGTCCTCTTCCTAAAAAATAAATAATCCTGTTAATCCTCTACGATTGTTCCTACGTGGAAAAAAAGCTACGTAAATAACAAAAAAAGACCAAAGATCAGTGGAGGTAAAATAAGATGCAAATGCTTGGCGAGAAAAAAAAAATATTGAAGTCGCCAGAAACAAGTCAATTTTATACACCCTTTGACGATTTACGTGTTAACAATTTCGCTACGAAGGTTTTTTGCTTCCTCGTTATATTTGATAGGAATAACATTATTGAATCCTTGGTTGTTCGGGCGTTTTGGGGCGCTTCAGTAAGGAAAGGGTTAACGATATTCTATATAGCGTTAACCTTTGAATACCAATTTTTTTATATATTTTACAAAGTGCCTTTACAACAACTAATTATGTTTTTGTAAGACATTCTCTTGCATAGTTTCCACTTACAGATTTATAACATCTTCATGTCCCGTTTTTGAATCTTTATAACCACATCAGTGGTGCTTTTGATTGGTCGGTAGACATATATTTTCAGCCTTGTGTGCTTGGTCAGGGACCCGCTTATAAACCTTCGTCAACGTGCATTTCATAATCATGTGATAAAAGTCCTAAAAGTAATTAAATAGCCTATTTTCCTGTTCTTATAGTAAGTAAACCATACTTACGATAACAAGGTGTAAAAAAATGTATTTAATTGAATATCTTTCTAACTATAAAAATATTTTTTAAAAAATGGATGGACTTATCTTACTGACAGAAAAATGTAAAAAAGATAGGTGTCTTATTGTTAGAAAAGTATAATATCAAAGTAAAATCAGACGGTTAGAGCGGAAATTATATTTAACGTCTTGTGAAAGAACCATTGGACAGACAAGCAAAAAGTATTAAATATAAGCTTGTGGACGTCATAACTTTCTTACATTTTTTAAATTTTTATTGAATTGAACTTAAATGGGTGTTAGAGACAGACTGAAATCCCACAGTTCCAATTCTCCCCATTTTTGTAAAATTCTTTAAGAGGGGGGAGAGAGAGAGAATGTAGACTTGAAACAAATTAATGGCACCAAACGCATAATTGAAATGTTACGAATTTCTTAATGAAACTAGTTACGTTGTTTGCCCTAGTTGTAGAATTGTAGGCTGTAATACACTGTCTGAATTAACCCTCTCAGTCCAAGTGATGACATTTGTTATCGTCATGCTTCGGATCATAATTGAAAAAAATAATAGGGCTGAAATCTATTGGGATTAATGAAAAATATTTTCTAATCGAAAAAAGTTTGAAGAATCGAATGATGTGCTTCTTGATATTATAGATGACAATGGACGCTCAGAAAAAATAAATTCTAAAATGGTGCCGAATTATCATTGAGACTGAAAGGGTTAATATACGGCTCAAATATTTTCCTTCAAACCAAATAGGGGCTTGAAAGTCCACTTGGCAAGGTCTCGGGGCCCGGGCATTCAAAATTTAACCACCGACCAATGAACGGCCTGTGCCAACAATCCCGAAGACCACGGGTAAAGGGAGTGTACGTAAAATGTGCTCCAATGTCCCGACGCGCGATGTCGCAATTAAAAGTTGTGTTCAGTATATATTCGGGTGCCAGGGATCCCAGTCGGATAGGCATTCGCCTAGCATGCGAAAGGTCTCAGGTTCGAATCCGGGAATTGCCAAATTAACTGCCGACCTATAAACGGCCCGTGCAGACAAAAATGTCCGACAAATAACACCCCGTGTAGAGCATGTTAAATATCCTACAAAGTCCCAACGCTGCGTACGGTGTCATCCTTGACGGTTGCGTTTGGTGCCCACTCAGGTGTCGGATCGTCACTTGACTGTAGTTCTAAAATACGACGCCAATCGCCAATAGCCCTCGTCTAGCTGCAGTGCGACGATAATTTAAGCTAAACTACTCGGGTGTCACCGCGTCACTTAACTATGGTTTTAAATTACGACGTCAGTCATCTATAGTCTCCAGTATAGCTTTAGTGTGACGAAAATTTAACCAAAACCGAAACCCCTTTGGGGACGTACATAAATAGCGTCACGCAAAATTTTGACTTTTTTTTACCCCTCCCTCCCCCTATGTCACGCTGCGTCACGTTTGTGGCACCCCCTCTTTTTTTTTCAAAAAAGTTGATTTTAATATTTCCCTTTTTTTGTGTGTGTGTGTTTCTGAAATTTGAAAAAAAAAATGAAAAGGGGTTGGGATGTAATCGGATCGGTCAACTGTCTAGTTCTGGGTCTTTTTAGGGTTCGTCCATGTAGTTGCTAGTCCTCTGATCTGATCCCTCAAGATAGTAGTAACGCGCAAAATTGGGATACTAAGTTCCGTTAGAAAAAGGGAAAAGGTTTGGAAAATGTAGAAGGCTAATAATGTCAACGTTGTGGCATAAAATAACCCCCATCTTTCTGAAATTAAGTATTTGTTATGATCATCTTGGGATAAAAAAAGATATTTGATTTCGTTCTAAAAAACTTTATGTTATGTAAAACAGATTTTCCTTGCAAAATTGGAAATTTTGAATCGTTACGTCATGCAAGCGTCTACCCCTCCCCCCCCCCCCTCTATGTCACGGTCCGTCACGTAGTCGCATACCCCTCCCCCCTCTGAGTGTGACGTAATTTATGTACGTCCCCCTTTAAAAGTACATCGTTTGACTATGGTTCTAAATTACGACGTCCGCCGCCTTTAATCATAGCATAGTTCAACCTGACCCTCAAACAAAAATTTCATAATTTGTATTTATTAATTTATAGAAATCACATCATTCGCCAAACTGTGATATCATCGCCAAACTGAGTGTTGGGTGTATAAACAAAGCGATTGATGTCTTCACTTGGCAACCCTGTTTCTGCATTGTTTTCTTATACCAGAACCACCTCCATCCTGTTTAACCTCCCACTAAAGAAAAAAAAAGGTTAAATTCCTAAGTAGAAGAAATGCCAGAAGTGAATCGCCAACACGCACACAAAAAATACCCCTAAATTCACGCGTGGCGAAAGCTTAAGTAAAAGAAATTAATACAAATTAGCGTTTTTGTTCTCCTCGCTGATCATTTAAAGTTGTGGAAGACTTAATTAGAGGAATTTTTCATGTGCATTGTTGAACTGCATCGCATGGAATTGCGATGGAAAGAAATGTTTTTTTTTAAAGGAAATTTGTGGTTTTGCATTAGATTTTTTTTTGTTTGAGGTGGAAGAGGGCTGGAGGGGGGGGGGGGGGGGTTAGGAGGGATCTTTAGAAAAAAATTCTTATATTTTTTTGATTTTTAAAATTGAAACGCATAGCAAAACAAAAAAAATTAAAAGATATTTATCAATTACCATACCACGCACTTAAATCTTACTAATGTATTGCGTAGATCACGAAAATCCCTCCAAACATTTGGGGTTCGGGTCAGGTTCAGGGTCCGGTCATCGCCAAAATAACTGCCCACCTAAAAAACGGCCTGTGCAGCCAAAAATGTCCGAAGGGAGTTCGCGTTAAATATCCTTCAAAGTCCTAACGTTGCGTACGATGTCGCCCTTAACGGTTGCGTTGGGTGCATATTCAGGGGCCGGCTCGTCGCTTGACTGTGGCTCTAAAATACGACGCCCGTAACCAATAGCCTTCATGTAGCTCTAGTGTGATGATAATTCAAACCTAACCTCAAAAAAATTTCGTACAGTAAAATATTATGCCTGATAACTTTTACTACAACTATATCGATACACACCTTTTATTAGCACGCAAACACAGTCAAAGCCTGAACATTAACGAAACGTCATTTATTTTGCTATTACAATAGAAGAATACCCTTCTGGTTTTTAAGGTATGAATACAGTATCATTTACATTTCTAACAATACAGAAAAATATAAAATGTAGCATATCGTTAAAATATAAAGTCTCATTATCTCTGGGAAAAATATAGTTCATTAATTATTTCTCCTGTTTCAAATATTTTCTTGAAATTAATGACTTGCCATAATACGAGACAAAATACAATAACACGACATTTTTTTATAAATAGTTTTACTGTTTCCTTGTATGTAAAACTATTTTAAAGCTAAAAAAATATGCTAATTAGACACAGCACAATTTATTTCATTAGTTTGTATGTATTCGAAGAATAATAGTTATTTTTCAATTTATTAAATTATTATCTAGAGAAATTCACTAAAAGTGTATTATTATTGTAAGTTTTCTTTATGGCTATAGTACTTTTCTGTATTTAATACGAGACTGGTAAATTTGTTTGTGGTAAAGAATAAAGTTTACAGAGAAATAATTATCTGAAACTAAGTTAAAGGAGTATTAATTACAAACATTAACAATTTACTATGAAATGCCTTTTTTAAATTGGCAATCGTAACCCCTCTTAGTTTTACTACACTTTTTTAAACAATTGAATATTGCAGTATTTTTATCGAAAAAATTAACGATTACTTCCTTGTTGTTTCAAAAAATTCTGACCCTTCGAAATGTGTTGAGAATATGTACAGCTGGGGGAAAAAAACGTTCCACCCCTTGTTTCTCGGCTGCTATTGGTCAAGAAACTTTCACTCTCAGAAATAACACTTTCATTTTTGACAATTCATGAATCCTCAAGCCTCATTTCGTTAATTTTGAGAATTGTTTCGTCAAACTATCACGTAACTATTGAGTAAACGTGAATCCTCACTTTTAAGATCATGTTTTGACGATTCTGTATCTGGATTTTGAGGAAACAGAAACTCATTGTTGTAATCACATGCTCAGAAATGACGAAATATTTCTTTAGGTTAGACGGCATTCAAATCCTCATAAAAATGACGATTGAAATTTCCTCACTTTGAGGAAACGAAAACTGGGAGTATTTGCCAGTAATGGAATCGTCAAAATTAAGGAAAATTTCGTCGTTTTTGAGCATTCATTTTTTAGAGTGTTGTGAATGGTATAATTTTCAGGAAATAGCGTAAGGAATTGAGAACTGACAACAAAAAAATTGCATAAGGGGTCGTCTACATATTAAAATATGTACCAACTTGGAAAATTCCAATGCAACACCTAATTTTTTTACATAAAAATGCTCAGCACCTTCAAAATACCCACTGCATAAGAAAAGACCTATTTACTTTGCATTATTTTTTTTTGAGCTAATAACCATTCAATGTTAAACTCCCATAACGTTAAAAAAGTTTCATAAACTTTTACTCATAAGTCCACAAATAAAAGGAATTAAACAAAGATTTGTTTTCATTACATACTTCATAATCTTCCAAAAACAAATCACACAAAATGTTTCATACATTTTTCAGTTTTAATATTTTTTTAAAATTTAAATAATAAAAAATAAAACATTAATAGCAACCTCATATTTTTTACATAAATCGATAAAGTAGATCAAGTAGAACCAAAATCCCCAATTTTTTTTTTAATTCAACAACAATTATTCGCCGAGTTATTGTATAGAAACTGAAAAAGACGAATTTTAGGGATCGTGTAAAAATTTACTTAGCGAATTTGATCCTAACTTGCATTATCGTTTGGTGGTTGAAAAGCGCTTGATGATAACTGTTTATTCAAATTATTGATGTCTGAAAAAAAAATCTAAAAATCTTTTCTTATTTCAAGTGCATGCAATGTATTTTGTTTGTTGAATTAACTTTAAATTATATCGGTTACTGTGTTTTTAAATATGTGTTATTTCCAAAACAATTTCAAAAAGTGAGTTTCTTATTAAAAATTAAATACCCTAAAATATAATTGGAATTCGGTTTTCAGTACATTTTATTGTTACCACATTGCTTATTTAAAATTATTAGTGCCCACTTGAATTGATTAAAAATCATTGCCAAATCATTCTGAACAATTTTATTTTGCTTTCCGTGCTTATCATGTTACAGTTGTAACCCTCGTTTTGTGATACGTGGTTTATATTACCCATAAAGTGCGACAAATTTTAAAGAAACTTTTTGTTTCAATATGAATGAAACAAAAGTTTGCATAAAAAATGTAAAACAATAGTGTAATAATCATGTTTGTCAATGTGATTGTAACTAATCGCATTTGAAAATCTGTTCGTTATAAATAACCGTCTATGCGACTTAATTTAAAATTAAGGGGTCACAGGAGTCTTAAAAAATGTGCAAAGAATTTACTACAAAGCATAGTATGATCGCAACAATACAATGACAATGACAATATTTGTACAATATAGTCATTTTCCTAGTCATTTTTTCAATTTTGACCTCACAATTTGCCGCGCAAGCCTAATCACAATGTGTTCAAATAGCTTTATGTTTAATATCATTTATTTTAGTTTTGGCTAAAGTTTCATAAATTTTAAAATGTGCTTTATATTAAATAAATCTTGTAGAATTACATATAAAAAAATTATACTTATATATTGAGTAGTTAAAAAATTACATGAAAGATCAAACTAATCTTTGTAGTACCTTCTTTGCACATTTTTAGGACTCCTATGACCCCTTAAAGCTTTTCATCTTAGTCTTTATTTTATTTCTGAATTTTAAAATCCAAAATAAAAAAAAACATTAAAAAATCACAATATTAGTGAAGGTTAAATTCTAGCAACCGTTGGCGAGATTATGTTAACCCTGTAAGCTTGTTTTGAAAATACGCAACCCAAATATTACTGTTTTCACTTTAGAGATTTCCTCCTAAAAGAGTTTAAAATTAATGCTTTAATATTTCGGCAAATAATGCCAAATAAATAATACTTTTTTGTACATGGGGTATTTGAAGGTGCTGAACATTTTTATGTAAAAAAAATAGGTGCTGTCATTGGAATTTTCAAAGTCGGTACTCATTTTAATATGTAGACGACCTCTTATGCAATTTTCGTTGCCAGTTCTCAATTCCTTACGCTATTTCCTGAAAATTGACACCTTTTACAAGGTTCCTTGACCAATAGCAGCAGAGAAACGTAGGGTGGAACGTTTTTTTTCCCCAGCTGTACTGTAAAAAATACTTTTTCAGTCATGAAAGACAAAAATTTCAACATTTTGAAATATTTTATTGTACTTCTATAAATACTGATAAATCATACAATTGCTGACTTCAAAACGGCACCAGTATGTCAATATTTACAAGAAAAATTACCGACTTCAAAATTTGACTTAGTCTAAAAATTTGCATTACAAATATTTTGTATAAAATCTGATAACGAAACAGTATCTAAAAATACATCTTTGAAACGCCGAAATATCTGCATTTTCTTTGCATTTTCAGTTATTTTTAGAAGTGAAGTTTTACGTCAAGCTTTGAGCAAACGTTTTGTTTGATTCTCCATATCACTTTGTTCGGTTTTCTTTAGAATTTTTGCAGAGGTTTCGGTTTCATTGTTTGCCTGATCGAAAATTCTATTCGATTATCTAAAGAGATCGGTAAAATGTCAAAAGAATTTTTTTGTTTAAAATTCTAACATTTTTATCGGCGTCCAAAGAGCACTTCCAAAAAGGCGTATTTGCTTTTAATACATATTCGATTAAACTAGTTATACACCTAGGATTTAAATGTATTTTTGACGTGAAGAAATTTATTTTTTAAAAGAAATATTAATATTTGTTAGGTGTATATAGTTTCTGACAGACTTAGATTAGTGACAAATCATGAACAAGATACAAAAAAATCTTAATTATTTATGGACATTTTTTTGTCACAATAGTTTAAAACTTTTTACTAATATATCAAAATGTATTAAAATCTAAAATCATATTTAAGATTTCAAAGTCTAAGTTTTATTCATTGTTCTCACAATAAAACATTTTGGGAGTTCCATTGAAAACAGAGTTCTTCTATTTTAGTACATATATTATTCGCTAGGGAAAATTACCTTTAACAAAACTACCTTATAATAAAAACTTTAACTTTCATTGCAATTTGGTATAAGATTCGTCTTCTCATATGCTAATAAATCTCCTGAGCAAGCGTTAAGAAAAAGTTAATGTTGAGAAAAATACTTAAAAATAGTTTTGCAACATTTATAAATTCAATAACAAACAATACGCACTTCTATTTACACTCAAACGAAATGCCAAACTAGAAAAAAGCAAGTTAAATTGTATATATTAAAAAACAAGAATTCGGTTTCCCTACAAATAAAATCCTATCTCATTTTGAATTTATTACTGTAGCGACATCAATGATTCCAAGTTGCTCAAGGCAATTTCATTTAGACAATAACTTAATAACTAATTTGTCAAAAGAAAAAAGGGTTTGAAGAGAAGAAAAAAAGTAATTTTTCAAGTAATGGTAGAACTTTTTTGTAAAGCTTCGATGAATATTTGATTTAAATTGATTTTATTGAGAAATAAAAGAACGCTTAAGGCTGAAAAGACTCTATTCCAAATTGGAAAATATTTTAGATAAAAAATTTCGATAACAATGCGAATTAGGAATTTTATGCATATGGAATAAATTTGAAAAACTTTAATAAAACAAGACAAAACGTAAAACAGAAATTTAATATGTATGGAAAAACAATAAATTCATTTATATTTAAATGTAAAAGGCATTTTTTTGATTTGAATACATTTTGTTATGAAAACTAATGTGTTATCGTATATAGTCTAAGTGTTGCACGATTATGCAATCAAGGAAGAAATTGAAAACATTATGCGTAAGCTTTGAAATAAAAGTATGTGAATTCGTCAGTATTATTCTACATTTCATATTCCTATTTTCTAAAACGTACGTTTAAAAACAACCTACATAATTTTGTTTACTTCTAAATTTTTTCGAATTTAGAATGTTTTTTTTTTAAATAAGATATGAACTTTTGTTGGTTAAAATGACATTTTAAATATTTGAACAAAGCGCAAAAAAAACTTGCTTTCTACATTATCTATGCTAACAAAAATTATGTCCTTCGGGACCAGACCTTAATAAATATCCTCAAATTATAATACGGAAACACTAAAAAAATATTTAAAAAAAATAATGGAATATTTAAAATGGTACTCAGATTAGTCTATGTGATTTCAGAATAAAATGTATTTCGAATATAACAACTTTTTCGAATCGAGAGTAATTTATGTGTACATACATAATACTGAAAAAATATCTCTTTCCATGAAATGCAAAAAATATTACTGCAAAAATTAGTGCGTATGTTTCCTTGAATTAAGCACAGCGACAATTTATTGATTTGTTGGGATTACTGACCAGTGTCACTTATTTGTTAACAGTTTATTTTAGCCCTGTTTTTAATGCGAAATGCCTTTACAAAAAGTAGTTTTAGTAGTTAATTTTAAAGTTCGAAAAAAATTTAAGTACTCTAATATCGTATTGATCCTCGTTCAACTTCATTTTTTATAGAAATTAATGACCTATACTTGTATTCAAAGGCTGAAAACTTGTATTTGTATATGTTCTTCTATCGGACCAAGACCATTTCGAAACTAACTTGCCAATTGCTTGTGGGGATTTTTTAAAAATTGACCCCAAATAAGGGCCGCCAGGTCGCAAGAGATTAAAATTCTTGTGAATGGTAGCATGGCCAACTACGAGTCGTCATAACTTGTACAAGCTGATACTTACTAGCTCTAGGTGCAACTAAGAATAATAAATATCGCAAAATTGGTTTCCAAACATGACCGCACGAAAAGGGGCTTAGGTGTAATCCCTTCCCTTGGAGTAGACATAAGCCAGTAATCCCTTCTTCTTCGGACACTACGTTAATCACAGATGTCGCGGGAGAGTAAAAATAATTCACTCTTCCTTACTCTTGGGTGTTTTTTCTTCGTGTAATGATGTATGGAACCGTCAAAATGGATTAAAAGACTCTGGTGATCTAAGGAATAGTATGTTTTGTGGAAGGAGAGAGTTTTTTTTTATTTGGGGATTTGGAATGGTATTTTTGGTTATTAAGGAGGCCGATCACCTTTGACAGCAATTTTCTGAAAATTCTATCTTAACCATGACGTTGAGCGATCTTATTGTTAGTTATGAATATAAATAGTTTTAAGAAAGTAAATCATAAAAAAACAATTTTGTTTTAGTATTTGTGGAAAATTCTAGTAAAATATTCTTCAAAAATCCCGCTTACGCAAAACATGATATATTTAAAAAAAAAAAATTTTCCATTGCGTAAATTTAAATATGCTTAACAAACATTAATATAGGTCATGAACTAAAATCATTTAGATATCAGTGCCCAATTTTTTATGGGCAAAAGTTTGTAGTATTATATCGAAAACACAGTAACTAGCATATGAATAGTTTTAAAATATTCAATTCTTAGTAGTTTTGCACGATTCTAGTTCAAAACCTTCTTCACGCTGTTTTAAAACTACTTACAAATTTGGAAGCAATTGATAATAAAGAACTTCAGTTTTTATGCTTTGCG
Source organism: Hylyphantes graminicola (assembly GCA_023701765.1). Classification (NCBI taxonomy): domain Eukaryota; kingdom Metazoa; phylum Arthropoda; class Arachnida; order Araneae; family Linyphiidae; genus Hylyphantes; species Hylyphantes graminicola. Next base: position 11,509,568 of record CM043116.1, read on the forward strand.
TAAAGTGTTTTGAAAAAAAAAATGCAAAACAAGCAAAAAAAGTACTGTAACTTCGGTTCTACATTAAAACTAGAAACTAAAATGAAACAGATTTAGGAAGCTAAATTTATTTTAGGGGAAAGTGCTCAGCTTTGGGACAGTTGTACCTGGGGACATGAGGAATAACTCGTTTTAGGGAAATCGAAAAAATCCTGTATTTTTAGTGGCAACACTACTAATAAAACTTTAATCTTCTCTTGTTAAAGAAGGGTCGCTGAAAGCTAATGGGGGTATAATAAACAGGATTTGTTGATTTCGCACATCTCGAGTAACTTTTACTATCATTTTATATTTTGTATTACGTGTCGGTTTAATCTTCTTGTCGGCTCTTTTTATAGTACAACTTAATAAGCCATGTTTGACGTAATTTTTTTTATCCTATTTGTGTTTTTCAAAACTTAACACTTTCTTATTACAATGCGTTTTAAAAAATTACCCGATGTGCTGTTCCTTGGGACAGTATTCATGTTGTACCAAGGGACGTCCCTAGGTACAACCAATTTTTCTGCTGCACTGTAAATTGTTGTGTACTGTGTCTGTTACTGTTTCTATGATTTTTCAAATGTCCTTAAGTTCCCATCAGAGGCCACAGACATGCTCTTCTGTATACCTTGAAGAAATTTGACCACTTTCAAAACACCTTCTACGAAAACAAACCAAGAGAGGCAGAAAGAAAAATTTCATTTTAACCGATAATACAGAAGTTAAACAGAAAACGACCAAAAGCAAAAAGTCTGCTCCAAGTAAAAATAAAGCAAATATACGTTTGAAGGATGTTTAATGGAAGGTTGGAACTCAACTCTTAATTCAAACATAAATATTTGAAAATGGTTTGACACTAAATTTGCATAATTAATCAACAAATAATGATGAACTTCAAGTAGGGGACTTTGTTTTAGTGAGGTTGCTGGGGAAAACCACTATCAAATATAACTTGGTCAATATTATTGAAGTACAGGGTGAGGAATTTAATATAGAATACTTAAAAAAATATTGAAAATTCGAATGAATTTACTGAAACTGAAAAATTTGAACTCGATAGAAGTGATACAATTCCAAAACTTCCAGTACCAAATTTTGTTAGCCAGGCCACAAGAAGAGGACAGCAGTTCTTTTCCTACGTCTTTTTGATGGTTATGTTATAGTCTTTTGTAGATATAATTATTATTATTTTTTGGGGCTTATAAGTTATCTTGCAAATTTGCAAATTATGTTATTGAAAAATAAAGCTACTATTTAAAATTACAACAAACTTACCTTATTTCCAAGTCTTGGGGATTACATTTATTAGTTTTTTATAAATAAAAAAGCATTTAGGAAGAGTATTCGTTAAGGCTGCTCATCACCCCCAGACCAGGTCCTCCTTCGACCGGGCTTGCTAATGGTAAGTCTATGGGGGAAAAATGGTTTTTGTTCCAAAAAAAAAGCAAAGAAATTAAAGGAATATTTTGATGCGGTTTTTTTTTAAATTCATAAAAATCCAATAAAGTAGTGCTGTATAAGGTTATTTTTTTAAAAAAAGTTATTTCCTTTTTTTTTAATCTAAATTTTTTTCTATTAAAAAAAGCAAGTAACGTTTTTAAAAAAATAACCTTATAAAGCAATACTTGATTGGATTTTTATGAATTTAAAAAAAACCGTATCAAAATATTCCTATAATTTCTTTGCTTTTTTTTGGAACAAAAACCATTTTTCCCCCATAGACTTACCATTAGCAAGCCCGGTCGAAGGAGGACCGGGTCTGGGGGTGATGAGCAGCCTTGATTGTATAAAACGTATTTAGAAATACATTTTAAATTAAGAAAAAGGAACAGTTCGATATTTTTTTTTAGAAAAATGTAAAGATGTCATTCTATACGAAGCCCAAAAATGTATTTGACTTCTTATTTGTACGACAGAATTGTGTTCTAGTTAATTTGGAACAATGTCCTCAGTTACATCGTGCCTTGTCCCCAGGTACATCACTGAAGTTGTACCTGTGGACAGTGGATGTACCTGGAGACATCGTACCTGTGGGGTTAAATAGAAAAAAAAAATCTTTAGATAAAAACTTTAGTATAGGCAAGATTTTGTTAAAGGAGAATACCTAAAAACTTTTAAATAATCGGTTTATAAAAAAAAAATATTAAAATTGAAAATCTAAATCTGTCCCAAACATCAGCACCTTCCCCTATATAAAAATGCAAAAAACAAATGTTTGATATTTAAGTCGATTTTTGTTGAGAAAAGGTGATCGGATACCTTAAGAATGTGTGTAGTTGGTTAAGGGGCCATATAATTTATTAAAAATTATATGAACAATTTGAACTATGTTGTGTTCTGGAAGAAAAAATCCCACTTGATATATTTTACATTAGTATCATACAGTTAGTAGTCAGACATTACAACAATAAAGCTGAAATTTAGATAAATAGGCATGTTTCAGTTCTTGAGTGGCAATAGAAAAATTTGAATGAAAATAGTTTTCGAGTCGCTATAGCAGACCAATGCCACATTGAAACAGAGTGCTCATAGAAGGTTTGGAATGAAAGGAATTAACAACGGTTGGACAAGCCAAATAAGCTTAACAATTAAATTTTAATTGTCGATGTACTGATCACTCGACCAAAAAGTGCGTCTTGATTCAACATGTAACTTTTTAGTAATAATTTACAATTTTTTTTATTTGTGTGAAGTACCAACATTTAATTGCTATAAATAGAAACTCATTCATAATTTTCCTCCTGGTATTTTATGTACTACATTTTTTTTATATACCACTAGCAGTATGGTCCCGCCTTTCTGGGAACCCGTTAACTTCGCATTGCTTCCTTTTAGATGCATGCTTACTTGTGAAAATACACTCAAAATCAAAACAAAATTAAATTCGTGTTGGCGCATGCGCACTTAAAAAACAAACACTAATAGAGGATGAGGAGATGAGGGCGAGCGCATATCTCAACCAAACTCAATCAATCAAACTAATAGAAGATGGCGTCGAGCCCCCGTTTCGGCCCGGTCCATGTATTTTCAAGCCCTGTTATGGTCCCCCACGTGGATGACGTTTTTTTTTAACTAATTATATTAATTAAAAAACGCAATCAAGTACGAAAAAACTAAGCCTCAGGTGCACACGTAGGTATTAAAAGGAATCTATATTAAAAATTTCGAATTTTTTAGAGCAGTCTAAGCTGGTCTTTTGCGATCCACAGACATACACACAGATAGACAGACTTTTTCTTTTATTATTATAGATTGTAGCAAAGTTTCTTTGTAATACTTCCACACAAAAAATCCGTTTGTTTGGAAACATACAACGGTTATTTTGTAACTCTTTCCGCCAGCAATAGAAAATACAATTTCATACATTGAAGTAAATTTCAACATGTTTTTTCCCCAGAAATAGAAAATCAATTTTTCTTTATTTTTTTTCTAGGCAGACAAGTCCCAAGAATTACAAGGTACACTTGAAAGGAAGCAAAGGGGGTGGAAAACCCCTCAACATTAGCGTCGATGCTGTAAATAACAAGGCTCAACTTCGAGAACTCTTGGAAAGTTCTTCAAAAGAAAAGTAGGTAGGTGAATTTCATGTTCTTTTATAAGGATATTCGTTCGTGTTATTCGTTGTTTTTAGGAAATCTGTTGGTGGTTCGGGGTAATGTAATGTAATCGATTCTGGGTGCCAATTTCTAGTCTCCTGCTTTAGAAGCTTGAACACAGCCAATTATACTTCGTAATCTAGAACCCTGGTCAAGGGACGAACGGGCACCCAACAGAACTTCGAGCGACATAGTACGTTAACACCGTCGGGACTTTTGACTCCCCAGATTTTACGAGCACGTATATCGCTTACACCTGGGCCATTGGTGGTACTAAACTTATATTTGTTTTAAAATCGTTTGACTAGTGTGTGTCTCTCAACCGATATGATGGTTTCGATCTTTTGACTGGTATGGTGGTTATCGATCTTAGTTTGGCATGCGAAAGGGCCGGAGTTTGAATCCCGGATAAGGCAGGGTTGTTTGTGTTGTCTTGAGTACATGCGGAGAAAGTGCTCGTTAAATCTGTCTGTCCGAAAGTTCAGTGGGCGGCCATGGCGTAGTACCATGGGTGCAGGTTGTCTGTAGAAAAGTTTCCAAATCCAGCGACGTGCCTAAATTGAGGGGATTGGGCCATCTCGTAGCAGAATTTTGACTTCAAACCCTCATGGACCTTTTCTTCCAACCATTTTGTCATATCGTGATTATATGTATCTATATGCTGACATTGTGAGTATATGTCATTAAACATTAAATGTCTCGCAAGTTATCTTTTTACAAACTTATTTTGCATCCTGTTATGATCTGAACACTTACACGAACGACGTCAGTAGTAAACATAAAAGCAATAGCTCGAACGCCAGTAATTTTGTTACAACTAAACTTAACTCCATGCTCGTTTTATACATTTAATTCTGCCTTGTATTCGTATTCATTCCGTATTCTGTATTCATTAAAAGATGTTATGAATCCGTCTTCCATTTTGAGTATTTGGTACTAATTTTTCTTTAAATTCACTCCCAAAATTAAAAAGAAATTATTGAGAGCGCAATTTTAGGACGAGTGGGATTACTTTTTCTTCTAGCATTTTACTACTCACATTTTTATTTGAAAATTATAATAGCATTGCAATGTTGAAAAATTTAAGTAAAAAATGTGTCGTTTGAATTGCCAATATGTTAGGAAGAAAGCTCTGACCATTGAAACACATTTATGTTGGTTCATGTACTGTTTCGTTCATATCTTAATACTTATTTTTTGGAATGGAAAAATAGGAAAAAAGATGGAAATAATTTTAAGAAAGCAATAAATAATGGAAATACTTTAAAGAAAATAGTAAATAATGGAAATAATTGTAAGAAAATAATTAATAATGGAAATAATTTTAATAAAAAAATTAATGGAAATGGAATAATTTTTAAGCAGCACGTTTAATATTTCCTGCAGCTGAGATAATGTACGCCTGGGTCCTTGTATAAATATTTTGAGAAAAGACGTAACGGACAGAAACAGGCATCAAACATCAATTCGAAACTAAGTTTGGCGATACATTTGCCATTTGTTGAAATTTTCACAAATATGAGCGAAGGGAGATTTCAGATCGCATGTATCTCTTAGCTCCATTGCTGAATTTTAAGAGTGGTCTTTCTTAACCCTTTCAGTGCCAGTGATGCCATTTGGCATCATCCTTTTACTGATCATAATTGAAGAGTACAGGGGAAGAACCCCTTTATTTGTAGAAGGTTTTCCTTAATAGCCTCTTTGGGGATGATAGCGAAAAATCGCTGAAACTATTGTCAAGAAAACGGTTACTCGCTTTGTTTTTCTTTCGTGACAACCCTGATTCACACCAGAGATCAGTGGATACAAGTCACGCGTTTGTACCTCGAATGAAGAACCGAAAGAAAAGTCGTTAATGCCCGCCAAGACACAATTACGGAAAGAATCCAAATAAATCAATCGGTTCTTCCCCTGTACTTTTCAATTTAAAAAAAATATATAAGCTGATATTTATATTCGGATTTGCCAAAAAATATTTTCTAATAGAAAAAAGTAAAAAAAAATCGAATGATGTGCTTTTTGATATCATAAATGGCTATAGACGAACTAAAAAAATCTATAATGATATTGCCGAATTGTCATTGGGACTGAAAGGGTTAACCAAGAGGTACACGTCTCGTTTCAATTGAAGATTGTGTCACAAAAATATAGAACGAGTAAAAAAGTCCAAAAAATTATATTTATTTCTCATCCGGAAAAGAAAAGTAAACAAGGTTTATCGCACACACAAGAGAAGTAGAGGAGAAAAAAAATCATTTTGAAGAGTTGCTTTTTTTCTTGATACAAAAAGATAAAAAAAAAAATACTAGAAAAAGGAGAAACTTCTGGTCCTGTTTTGATATTGGATTAAGATGAAGCCTTTGCGAGGTAAATGGGTTAGGATATTTTTTCCCTCTTGTAGAAGAGATCGCGACGTAACTAGTCTATCGATGAATGTCGCTGATTGGATAACGGTGATTGATCGGGTCAGATCAATGCCAATCACTTTCAGAAGTACGTTATGGGTAGTCTTTGAGAAGGGTTTTCAATGGAGTAACTCTCTTGAGGGTTTTTTAGGGTTTTCGTAGCTGTGACGTATCTTATTGAAGGTGGGTTGGTTCTCAAGTACCGTAATGTTGATACTTACTTACGAATTATGATATTTACTAATTTTTTTGCGATTGCATCTTTTCACCTCTCCAGACAATTTAGTGCCCTCTATGTCAATAGAAAACTGCAATGCACTCACTTTGAATGTAGGTTTCCCTACCGCCAGGGTTCCCCCTACTCTAGTAATTTAGGCGATTTTTACCCTTATTTAGTGCCAAGTCCGGGCCATCTCTGTAAATAGCATAAATAATATCCATCGACTTTTGCACGTAACTAGTCTTACAATGAATCTCTGATTGGATGACGGTGATTGATCGGGTCAGATCAATGACAATCACTTTCAGAAGTACGTTATGTGTAGTGTTTGAGAGAGGTCTTCAAATAGCGATAGTTTTTTGGAAGAGTATTCGGTTCTGTGACGTATTCTAATGATCGAGAGTGCTCTAAAGTCCCTCGATACTAACGAGTTACGACAACTTCTAGTTTTGGTGTAGTTTCGATTGTTTTCCCTTTACCTCCCTACGAAATTTAGTGTCATGTCCAAGGGGGAGGGGGGTATTCTAGAGTCACTCAATTTTAAACTTGACGAGCTACGGTAACTGCTACTTTCGGCTATTTGACGAATGCTTGTTTCACCTTCTCGATTAATTCGTAAAAATCTGTCCTAGCGGCCGTGGACTGTGGAGCCATGCTTGTAGATTTTGAAGTTAACACTATGAAGGTAAATAATTTTAGTTTAATCAAAGAGTTAGGATAGTTTATTCTTCCTTCAAGTGTACGAAAACAACAAAAAAAAAACTTTCTGTCAATTAACTAATAAACAAAGACGAACCCTTAAAGTATCCGGTTGTAATATTTCCAATTGTTTTATTTTTCGAAAATGTGTTCCTTTACATAATATATCTTTAATTATAATTTCTCGTGTAATTGTTGTGGGTCAATTGTGATAAACAATATCTAAAAACTTCAGGAAAAAAAAGACAAACAAATTTCAAAAAGGATTTTTAAAATTGTAGTGATTTTTTAACACAATTTTGGGTCACTGTAGCAAGATTATTGTAGGCTAGATGGAATATAATTATAATATCGTCTCAACTCTACTCGCCAATATCTCTAATAGTCATAAATCGGGAGAGTTAATTAGAAAACGCGGGTAAAATATTCCAAATGTACCCCCCCCCCTTCTTTCCACTGCATTGTCCTAATCTTGTAAACCAGGATGAAATCGACTTAACAAGATCGAAAACCAAAGAAACCTCCTAACACCCGTTCGTGTTGTCGCATGCCAATCACATCAAAAGAAGGGAAGCCATTGATTTGGAACCGTCAGCTTACGTTGTGTTTGAAAATGTTTTGATCAAGCGATAGCAGATAAGAAGAGGTTAAAAGGGCATTCGTGAGATTAGTAGTAGTGTAGTGTAACCGTTTCCGGCTGCCTATTTCTAGCCTCCTTGAGATTAGTTTCGTGTGAGGTATTTCTTCACCTGTAATTCCATTTCGACCGGAATTAACTTGTTTAACCTCTTGCGGACCTGGCGTTCCTATTTGGGGACATTTTTCAAAACCTCCCCACAAACAAATACCAAATTAATTAGTTCCGAAATGACCTGGTCCGATGGAAGATCCAAATATAAATTTCCAGCCTTTGATTACAGGTATCTGTCGTTTATTTCCATAAAAAATGAAGATGAACGAGGGTCGATGCGATATTAGAGTTCTTAAAAAAATTATTAAGAATTTTTTTCAAACTTAAAAACTTAAAAAGTTATTTTAGAAGTTAAATTTAAAGCCATTTTAAATAATAACAATGATAAAAACAATGTTAAAATAATCTGTTAACTACAAGTAAGTCATACGGCCTTTTTTATGCATTTATAGCTAAAAAATTTTACCATTTTTAGAGTTTAACCGCTCTTATGAATGAATTTTTATTTTCATCCCTAAAAAATATATGTATCTTCAATACTCTTTCATTTTTTGAAAAATACCCAAAAAAAATTAACCGCAATAGAATTTAAATAATTTCAATTTTAAAAACATTTTCCATGTGACAAAAACCAACAACGAAATTCCCATTCTGATAATACAGATTAGAAAACTACTAAATATATTTCAAAATAACCCTTTTTAACAATAATTTTTTTAACAATTTATTTGTATTTAGTTCTAATATTATTATACTTTGATGCTGCCAAATATTTAATTTCACAACAGTTATTAACCTAACTTTTTAATTTTGAATACGCTTTTACTAATGTCATCTATGAGGAATATTAGTAACTAAAACTTAAAATGGAATGTAATAGATGAAAAAAACACTAATTTGTCGAGAGAGAGAGCTCTAATTTAATGGAATAAAGTGGATTATGTGTTACTTGTTGCCAAACGGCAACATTGTGCATTGGAGGGTTAAGGCGTGTTTCTCGGTAACTATTTAACACTTTTTTTTTTTTTTTAGAATTTCTTTGCAAAACACTCTATAGCATATATTTGAATGAAAAGTATGTTCAGGTTAAGAATATAAGGGTTACATTTTGCTCGGGTGTTAAGAGGTTAAAGCCTCTCAAATAGCTTAGTTTTGATCAGCATAAAGTTTATACATTTTTACGTGATTGCATTCATTTATTAATTTTGGTGATGAAAGCTAAAAGTATTTTTTTTTTTGTAAATATAATGCCCCCATACAAATTGCAAGTTTTCTTGTTACACGAATTGCTTAGGTTGTTTTCAAAAGCCTCTCCATTTGCCTTCAGAATTCGACACCAAGAAAGTCTTTTAAAAAAATCTGAACAATCGTTTACAATGTTGGACTTCTGGGATTTCTAAAAAAAAAACCCAAAATTTTATTTCGCGCGCCATGTAGCAAAATGACAAGGTCAGTGACATACCCTCTTGCGACCCGGCGTCCCTATTCTTTGAAATTTTTTCAAATTTTTTTAATAGGGACCCATAAACAATTAACATGTTGATGTCCGAAATTGACCTGGTCCGATAGAAAGAGATCCAAATATCAGTTTTCAGCCTTTGATTTATAGGTATCGGTCAATTATTCCTATAAAAAATTAAGCTGAACGAGGGTCAATACGATATTAGAGTTCTGAAAAAAAAAATTCAAACTTTTCAAAAAGTTCCTTTAGTAGTTATTTTTAAAGGCACCTCTGCATTAAAAACAATGTTAAAATAATGTGCTGCTTACAAATAAGTGATACGACCTTTTTTGTTGCATTTATATCACACAAAAAAAATGTGTATTTTTAGAGTTTAAGGCGTGTCTCTCAGTAACTGTTGAACATATATATTTTTTTTAATTTCTTTGCAAAACATACTTTTTGGCATATTTGTATGAAAAATGCGTTTAAATTAAAAATATGCGCGTAGGATTTTGCTCGGGTCTTAAGAGGATATAGAGTTTCTCCCCAAAGAGCCATTTTTGGTTAAGCCACATAATTTTATCCACATAATTTGTGTTGACAGGGGATGATTTGGTAAAAAATCAACAATTCAATTTTGATAAAGTTGTGACTTTAGGGTTTCTGAAAATAAATATTCAAAAAACTATTATTGTATTTATTGTATTTTTCCCTAAAAAATACAATAAATTTTAAATTGTGTTCAGTCACAAATTTTTAATAGATCTTCCTTCAAGAAAAATAGTACATTTTATAAACAACTTTATAAAACGGAATACGCATTATTGTTCTTTATCTAAAGAGACGAAAATATTTTTTTTCTAGGAAAAACGATGTTAAATAAACTTTTTTGAATACGAACTAATATTTAATTTCAGTTTTGTTCACTTACTTTAATTGAAGCATTTTATTTTTAAAAAAAATCGAATCAAAAGATGATAAATTAAACCACAATTGCTGAAAAAAGTTAATTGCCTTTTCTGAATAATAACCTTTTTTTTTATTTTTGTTGTTTTTTAAAGTTCATCTCTACTCATGATAATGCCTTATTCAGGCTAATTTTTTATGACAAATTTCATTACCTTTGAATTAAAACTTAATCATTTTGATTGAAAAATAAACAAAATCTGGATTGTCTCCTGTAATAAAAATCTAATATTTTAATTACAGTAGTGCTATTTTTTTAGTTTCAACTTTATAATTTGAAATATATAGAAATGGAAGAGTATTGCTTTTTTGAAATCTAAAATGGATATTATGATTTCTTCCTCTTTTGCAGAGTTCTGATTCTAAAAAAAAAGTTTTTTTTTAAACCCTTTCAGTCCCAAAAATTTACTACACTACAGAAACATCTGATATTCACAAAATTAGCTTATTTTAGGTCAAATATACGAATTCCGCAAGAAAAAAAATCATTTTAATTTTTTTTTGTTTTTTTAAATAATACCAAATTTTTAACTGTGGAAAACAACAAAATAAAAATAGATATATATTACCTAAAAACACTTCGATTTATATATTTTAAGGTATCTGACCATATTATTAAACAAATTTAGTAATTATTTTGGCCGAATTAGTTTAAATTGTGTTTTAAATATGTGGAACTGAAGTGAACTGTCAAAAATCAGGTGAAACGCTTGTTAGCTATTTTCTAAATAAAAAAAATAGTAGTTCTGCTTCTGATTTCTATTGAGATTAATGTAAAATATTGTCTAATAGAACAAAGTGTGAAGAATCGAATGATGTGTGTTTGGATGTCATAGCGGGACATAAACATTTGGAAAAAAATATTGAAAGTGATGATTCCAAATGGCATCACTGGGACTGAAAGGGTTAATATTGAGGCGACTGCCTGTGTGAAATCACTCTCTAAATAACAGAGCTACGGACTTTTATACGAGTTCATAGTAAATGTCAGATGTAATTATGTGTTCGGGAAAATCTCGATGGGCACAGAGTAGCTACCATTAAACTTTTAGTTTTGATTAGGGTATTAATGAAATTAACTGCGCATTTTGTACATGAGTTTCTGGTATGTTTTGGGGGTAGGGAGCCCTGTCGGTTAGGCACTCGCCTAGCATGTGAAAGGTCCCAGGTTCGGGTCCGGGCATCGCCAAAATAACTGCCGACCTATAAACGAAAAAAACCGTGCAGCCAAAAATGTCCGACAATACCCCGTGTAAGGCAGTGCACGTTAAATGTCCTTCAAAGTGCTAACGCTACCAATTCTGGTATCGGCTCATCACTTGACTGTGGTTCTAAAATACGACGCCCGTCGCCAATAGCCCTCGTGTAGCTCTAGTGCAACGATTATTCAAACTTAACCTAATCATTATTCCACTGTAAAAATAAAAATATACAATTTCATGCTTGCATGTATAATCATTTTGCATAAAACCTTTTTGAATTATTTCCCAACCACATTTACTACAATACATTATTTTTACCTCGAATACTAATAAATTTATCAAAAGATTTTCAATAATATTTAAATTTGTAAATATACCTTTAGTTTTAAACAGTTATTGACGCGACAGCAGAGGAACGTGAAGCAAATATTTACGTTCGCCCAAGATGTGTCAACTAAGCGTAATGTTAAAACGTAGTTTTAAACGCAAACTGTGTTTACTTATCACAGTTTCTGTACCCCTTGTTTGAATACAAGTAGAAAAGGAATTTGTTGTTCTACTGAACTAGTAATATAATAGTTAAAGGACTGGTAAATGATAGTTTTAGTTCAACTAAACCTACGGTGAGGTCAGTTTTAACTTATTTCGGGGGGTATTAGTGCTCTGAGACATGCGTTGGGTGCCTATTCAGGTGTCGGCTCGTCACTTGACTGTGGTTTTAAAATACGACGCCCGTCGCCAATAGCCCTCTAGTGCGACGATAATTTAAACCTAACCTAACCTCTGAGACATGCAGACGTATATACCAGTAACTTGAATATCAGGTTTCTTAGCAGCACACATAATTTGTAAAAATTAATGCATTTAATTTTATTAATTTTTAAAAGTTAAAGCATCTTGCAGCAGTTTATAATTCCTGCTGCAGAAAGATAGTTATTTTTTTTTACAAAATAAGAAATATAAATTTTCGGTTAATTTTTTTAAATTTAAATAGGCAGCTAAAAAAGTATTAAAATATTATAACCGTACTTCCTTTGCAACCCAAACTAATTTAAAAAAATTATACTTTATAACTTAAAATATAAAGTTGTTGCAACACAACTTATTTTATTTGCAAAACATTAACTCACATTCTTTTCTCGGAGAGTTCTTTGTACACGCAGAAATAAATTTCATTTCTGTTTTAAGAATATATAAGACTTCTAACCTTTCGAGTTTCCAATTTTTTTTTGCTTATTACTTCTCTAACTAAACCCTTCAATTCTTTAAAACTATGTATAAATACTTATATTTAAAAATGACATGAACAGTATTTCGTCCATTGTTAATTGATGAAGAATGATTATTCTTTTCTCGTGTGCGTAAGGTTTATTGGCCACTCTTTTCATTCGATGTTTCCGTGCTAGTGCGGTAAAGTCGAATGCTATGGTTGCCAATTTTTGAATGCTGTTGTTCTTTTCTCGTGTGTGTAAGGTTCATTGGGTCTTTTCGCACTACTGCGGTAAAGTTGAATGCTGTGGGTTTCAATTTTTTTATGTTTTTGTTCTTTTCCCGTGTGTGTAAAGGCTCATTGGCTACTCTTTCCATTCGATGTTTCCGTGCTACTGCGGTAAAGTCGAATGCTGTGGGGTGTCAATCTTTAAATAATTTTATCCTTTTCTCGTGTGTGCAAGGTTCATGGCCACTCTTTTCATTCGATGTTTCCGTGCTGCTGCGGTAAAGTCGAATGCCGTGGGTGTCAATCTTTAAATGATTTTATCCTTTTCTCGTGTGTGCAAGGTTCATGGCCACTCTTTTCATTCGATGTTTCCGTGCTACTGCGGTAAAGTCGAATGCCGTGGGTGTCAATCTTTAAATAATTTTATCCTTTTCTCGTGTGTGCAAGGTTCATGGCCACTCTTTTCATTCGATGTTTCCGTGCTGCTGCGGTAAAGTCGAATGCCGTGGGTGTCAATCTTTAAATGATTTTATCCTTTTCTCGTGTGTGCAAGGTTCATGGCCACTCTTTTCATTCGTAGTTTCCGTGCTACTGCGGTAAAGTTGAATGCTATGGGTGCCAATCTTAGAATGCTTTTATTTTTTTCTCGTGTGTGTAAGGTTCTTGGCTACTCTTTTCATTCGATGTTTCCGTGCTACTGCCGTTAAGGGGTCTAAGGAGTCTTAAAAATGTGCAAAGAAGGAACTACAAAGCATAGTTTGATCTTTCATGTAATTTTTTAACTACTCAATATACAATACAAGTACAAGTAATTTTTTTTATATGTAATTCTACAAGATTTATTTAATAGGAAACAAATTTTTAAAATTTATGAAACTTTAGCCAAAACTAAAATAAATGATATTAAACATAAAGCTATTTGAACACATTGTGATTAGGCTTGCGCGGCAAATTGTGAGGTCAAAATTGAAGACATGACCAAGAAAAATGACTTTATATTGTACAAATATGTATAAACTAGAACTTATACCTAAATTCTCAGCTCAATTTTAATTAGAAATAATTTTTAAAAAATAAAAAATTTTTAATCAAAATTCAAAAATTTTTATAAATTTTTTTAGATAAAAGTTCTTAAATAAATTCTAATTAAAATTGAGCTGAGAATTTAGGTATAAGTCTTTGTTTGTACATATTTGTACAATATAAAGTCATTTTCTTGGTCATGTCTTCAATTTTGACCTCACAATTTGCCGCGCAAGCCTAATCACAATGTGTTCAAATAGCTTTATGTTTAATATCACTTATTTTAGTTTTGGTTAAAGTTTCATAAATTTTAAAATTTGTTTCATATTAAATAAATCTTGTAGAAACTACATATAAAAAAATAAATCTACTGTAGAAACTACATATAAAAAAATTAACTGTATATTGAGTAGTTAAAAATAAAAAAAATACATGAAAGATCAAACTATGCTTTGTAGTTCCTTCTTTGCACATTTTTAAGACTCCTTAGACCCCTTAAGTCGAATGATGTGGTTGCCAATCCTTGAATGTGCTTTTCTCTTGCGTGCAAGGTTTATTGGCCACTCTTTTCTGTGGATGCCAATGGATCTGGAATGCTGTGGATGGATTCCAACCAATCTGGAATGCTGTGGATGCCAATCTTTGTATGCTTTTATTTTTTTCTCGTGTGTGTAAGGTTCATTGGCTACTCTTTTCATTCGATGTTTCCGTGCTACTGCGGTAAAGTTGAATGCTATGGGTGCCAATTTTTGAATGCTGTTGTTCTTTTCCCGTGTGTGTAAGGCTCATTGGCTACTCTTTTCAGTCGATGTTTCCGTGCTACTGCCGTTAAGGGGTCTAAGGAGTCTTAAAAATGTGCAAAGAAGGAACTACAAAGCATAGTTTGATCTTTCATGTAATTTTTTAACTACTCAATATACAAGTATAATTTTTGGTGCCAATCTTAGAATGCTTTTATTGTTTTCTCGTGTGTGTAAGGTTCTTGGCTACTCTTTTCATTCGATGTTACCGTGCTGCTGCGGTAAAGTCGAATGCTATGGGTGCCAATCTTTGAATGTGCTTTTCTCGTGGGTGCAAGGTTAATTGACCACTCTTTTCATTCGATGTTTCCGTGCTACTGCGGTAAAGTTGAATGCTATGGGTGCCAATTTTTGAATGCTGTTGTTCTTTTCCCGTGTGTGTAAGGCTCATTGGCTACTCTTTTCAGTCGATGTTTCCGTGCTACTGCAGTAAAGTCGAATGCTATGGGTGCCAATCTTTGAATGCTTTTCTCGTGTGTGCAAGCCATTATTATTGGCCATTTTTGTCATTCCATGTTTCCGTGCTACTGCCGTAAAGTCGAATGATGTGGTTGCCAATCTTTGAATGCTTTTATTCTTTTCTCGTGTGTGTAAGGTTCTTGGCTACTCTTTTCATTCGATGTTACCGTGCTACTGCGGTAAAGTTGAATGCTATGGGTGCCAATTTTTGAATGCTGTTGTTCTTTTCCCGTGTGTGAAGGGCTCATTGGCCACTCTTTTCATTCGATGTTTCCGTGCTACTGCGGTAAAGTTGAATGCTATGGGTGCCAATCTTAGAATGCTTTTATTCGTTTCTCGTGTGTGTAAGGTTCTTGGCTACTCTTTTGATTCGATGTTACCGTGCTACTGCGATAAAGTCGAATGAAGTGGTTGCCAATCTTTGAATGTGCTTTTCTCGTGGGTGCAAGGTTAATTGGCCACTCTTTTCATTCGATGTTTCCGTGCTACTGCGGTAAAGTCGAATGCTATGAGTGCCAATTTTTTAATGTGCTTTTCTCGTGTGTGCAAGGTTTATTGGCCACTCTTTTCATTCGATGTTTCCGTGCTAGTGCGGTAAAGTCGAGTGAAGTGGTTGCCAATCTTTGAATGCTTTTATTCTTTTCTCGTGTGTGTAAGGTTCATTGGCCACTCTTTTCATTCGATGTTTCCGTGCTACTGCAGTAAAGTCGAATGATGTGGTTGCCAATCTTTGTGCTTTTCTCGTGTGTGCAAGGTTTATTGGCCACTCTTTTCTGTGGATGCCAATGGATCTGGAATGCTGTGGATGGATTCCAACCAATCTGGAATGCTGTGGATGCCAATCTTTGTATGCTTTTATTCTTCTCTCGTGTGTGTAAGGTTCATTGGCTACTCTTTTCATTCGATGTTTCCGTGCTACTGCGGTAAAGTTAAATGCTATGGGTGCCAATCTTAGAATGCTTTTATTGTTTTCTCGTGTGTGTAAGGTTCTTGGCTACTCTTTTCATTCGATGTTACCGTGCTACTGCGGTAAAGTCGAATGAAGTGGTTGCCAATCTTTGAATGTGCTTTTTTTCGTGTGTGCAAGGATAATTGGCCACTCTTTTAATTCGATGTTTCCGTGCTACTGCGGTAAAGTTGAATGCTATGGGTGCCAATTTTTGAATGCTGTTGTTCTTTTCCCGTGTGTGTAAGGCTCATTGATTACTCTTTTCACTCGATGTTTCCGTGCTACTGCAGTAAAGTCGAATGATGTGGTTGCCAATCTTTGTGCTTTTCTCGTGTGTGCAAGGTTTATTGGCCACTCTTTTCTGTGGATGCCAATGGATCTGGAATGCTGTGGATGGATTCCAACCAATCTGGAATGCTGTGGATGCCAATCTTTGTATGCTTTTATTCTTCTCTCGTGTGTGTAAGGTTCATTGGCTACTCTTTTCATTCGATGTTTCCGTGCTACTGCGGTAAAGTTGAATGCTATGGGTGCCAATCTTGGAATGCTTTTATTGTTTTCTCGTGTGTAAGGTTCTTGGCTACTCTTTTCATTCGATGCTACCGTGCTACTGCGGTAAAGTCGAATGAAGTGGTTGCCAATCTTTGAATGTGCTTTTTTTCGTGTGTGCAAGGATAATTGGCCACTCTTTTCATTCGATGTTTCCGTGCTACTGCGGTAAAGTTGAATGCTATGGGTGCCAATTTTTGAATGCTGTTGTTCTTTTCCCGTGTGTGTAAGGCTCATTGGTTACTCTTTTCATTCGATGTTACCGTGCTACTGCGGTAAAGTCGAATGAAGTGGTTGCCAATCTTTGAATGTGCTTTTTTTCGTGTGTGCAAGGATAATTGGCCACTCTTTCATTCGATGTTTCCATGCTACTGCTTTAAAGTCAAATGCTATGAGTGTCAATTTTTTAATGCTTTTGTTCTTTTGTCGTGTGTGTAAGGTTCATTGGCCACTCTTCATTTGATGTTTCCGTGCTACTTCGGTAAAGTCGAATGCTGTGGGTGTCAATCTTTAAATGATTTTACTCCTTTCTCGTGTGTGCAAGGTTTATTGGTCACTCTTTTCATGCGATGTTTCCGTGCTACTGCGGTAAAGTTGAATATTGTGGGTGCCAATTTTTGAATGCTGTTGTTCTTTTCTCGTGTGTGTAAGGTTCATTGGCCACTCTCTTCATTTGGTCTTTTCGCACTACTGCGGTAAAGCTGAATGCTGTGGTTGCCATTATTTGGCATTGGATAGATAAGCATACAGCTAAACCTTAAAAGTATTCACCATAGATGTGTGTTTACGAATTATATATTTTCAACATTTGTTTGAATTCAATAGTTCCTATAAACAACTAAAATAAGCCTTAATATATTAATTCCACACTCGCTTTTTAAACAATATCCTTATAAAAATGTTACCTGATATAACTTAAAAAATAACGTTATAACAACACACCTTATTTTCTTACGAAATATGAACATCGCACTTTCTTTTCTTGCGAAGTTCTTTGTACACATAAAAAGAAGCGTTAGGCAGTGATTAGCTGGCATAAGCACAATGTTTTTACGAGTAGCTCTTTTTTAATGGATTTTTCTGAGAGGTTTGTTGTTAGTGGAATTTCTTGAGAAATTAGGTACTTATTACAAGATGCGTTGAACACAAATAGGAGATTGAAAGAATGTTTACTTTTTGTAAATATTTCTACATTGTATTGGATTTATTTATGCTTTGGTAACTTTGAGTGGTCGTGTTAAATTTGGTTTGGAGAAAGAAAAAAAATACTTTATGAGGATTCTTTGTAACTTATCACGTAGTTTGTAACCTTGATAAGTGTTTCTACTTGAGTAGGTTACGTTGAAAAACTGTCACAGTAGAGCTACACGAGGGCTCTAGGCGACAAGCGTCTTCATTTGAACCAAAGTCAAGTGACGAGCTGTCACCTGAATAGACACCCAAAGCAACATCATACTCAGCATCACGAGCATATTTACTTCCTCTAAAATAGTATTATTCTTCGGACTTTTTGGTTTTACATACCGTTTGTGTACTAGCTTTTACTTTGGCAACGCCCGGACCCGATCCTGGGACATTTTGCATGCAAAGCTACCTCCTGAGCCTCATTTGAATTGGTACCCAAGATAAAATTTCAATATTAAACTCCAAAATATAGTAATATTGTAATTGAACTTTATTACCCAACATATTTACCTATAACCTAACCTTTTGACTTTTTATATCCAATTTAAAAATTTCAGTACAACTTTTATATTTACTTTAAAATACAGGCATACATGTTTTGTCCCTTTATGTTTATGTTAAAACCTAATCTTATACTTCAGATACCAAACAAAATTGAATCTAAAACATATTTGATAGGAACGAAAAGCAAACATACCGTCTTGTAAATAAATACAAATAACAATCAAAGAAACGTTGTAAGAGGGACATTCATATCTAAGCATCAATAACTCAAAGCTACACAAACTAAACATAAAAATACTAGGAAATAAAAACGTGTTTATGGAGCTCTATTACTCACACAAAATATTTCGAAACGACGAAATAATACTCAAAGAAAATATGAGTAATATTACAGAATTCGTCATTGTATGCAGTTCTTATGTAGGATTAGATGGGAAGCATGTAGGTTATCTGCTAGGAGTACTGTTGCTGTGTTTCTGATATTTCGTTTAATATAATTTATTATTTATAGATATCCATATTTTTGGTCTAACAAGAGTGTCATTTTGACAATACGATAGATAAGACTTAGCGAATTTTTTTAATGAATATTGAATTAAAAAAATAAGAATCAAAATTATATTGGTATGGTAATGAACATTTGAATGTTAGACTTAGTTCTTCGATATACAATATAAAACGATAGGCAATAATTTAATTTTCGATGAAATATGAATTTTTTTTAATGGAGCATTAAAATTTTAAGACAATTTTTTTTTAATTTAAGTTTTTTAATATAACAGTAAAAAAGTTTTGAAAGCTAAATGTTTTATTTCATGCCTAGACTTATGAATTATTGCATTTTAAGTTATTTTAAGATACTTTCTTTTAAAAACTATTTTACGAACTAAAAAAAAATTTACACGATACGAATACTCTTAAGAAAAAACTTAGAATAATTCGACGAAAGGTCTGCTCATAAAATATTTTCCATGTCATTTTGTCAAAAATGACGAAATGTAATTTAAATTTGACATACATTTCTGAAAAGAGTATTAGCGTCAGAAAACTAGAAAACAACAACAGCTTCATTCTTTCTTTACTATCCTATGAAAGATTAGGAATCGTAGAAATTCCTATACTAGAGATGAAATATATTTCTCTTTGGGGATTGGCAACAGTGCACTTCCTAGTGTAATCAGTCACTAGAATATTTTTCTATTCATATGAAGAGCCTAGTTGCAAAACTCGCATTCTCCAAAGTAAAATTAATATATAGGGTCCGGCTCCTTCATTGATGAGTTTTTATGATCGTAAATTCAATTATACGCAGTCGCCAATGAACTAGCCGGACCATATATATTTGTCGTACTTCAAAAAATGCTTATTTTTGCAACTAGCCCTTCATATAGTGCAGATATCATTTATTTAAACAATTCGTTTATAATGGTGCTCCGTGTTTATTCATATTCTTTAATACAATGTTAAAACTTCAAAAATGTTAATGATTATTTCTATGTGGGTTGAAGAGATGTGAAGTTTTTCAGCAATTTTAAATTTATGAATGGAAATATTTAAAAATATGATATGCGAAATAGATCTCAATTATTATTTCCTAACGCTTAGGATACACACAAAAAAGTTAATTATGAAGTCCTTTTAAAAATTTATAATAAATTGGTATATTTGTTTATTAAGTGTAAGCTTCATTTTGTCTTGGATAGAAATGCAATCCCATATATTTTTGTCTAGAACAAACATTACCTCGAATTGTAATCATAAAAAAATTGTATCGTGTAAATTTTTTTCGTCACTTTAATTAAAGTACTATTATTTATTTTCCAAAAATACTTATATTCTTTCGTTTTTATGGATATTACGCGCCAGTATAACGGGAAAATACTTAGGTAAATTAAATAGAAATGTAATTTTCAAGAGATGTTTTTAACGAGAAAACTGTAGGCAAGGAAAAGTAATCAGTTGCTGAAATTTTTTATTGCTTATATAACAAGAAAAATGCTCGATTTTAGCTGCATTCTCAATTTGTAACATTCAAATAATTTATTTTCACAACAATTTAACAAGAACTTCTAAAAGAACTAATGCTCATTGAAATTCATATCGAAAAACAAAAACTAACTTTGTAACAGTGCCACCTGGAACCACCTTTTTGCATAAGATTTATACAACTTTGAAAATTTTGCCAAATACAGCTTTAATTATAATTTAAATTTTTAAAATTCAAAATTTTCCATTTTTTAAATTAAAATTGGTTTGAAAATTCAATTACATGCTTTTACTTTTGCTAAATTTATGAGCAGTTGGAAAAAATTGTTTTCTCACACACCCAAAATACGGAAGAAATAGGTCAAATTCTTGTATCCACAGTGACACTTGGCATGCTATCAAAATTTCTTCAATGTCTAAATGACGCGAGCTTCTAGTTTTTAAGTAGGTATCGATATAAAATACGAAGTTTTCGAAATATTTAGTATAAAACGAAAAAAACTACAAAATACGAACTTAAAATAGGTCGCTAATGTCATATCTTTCAACCAAAAAAAAAACTTAAATTCGATGTGTAGAACAGAATTTGAAGAGGCGTGGGGACAGACAGACGGAAACCCGCAGCCTTCCAATACTACTTTTTCAATATTATCATTGTTTCAAATTTTGAAAGCAGAAAGGCTGAAAAGGTGCAAGCCCCCCCCCCCCACCCCCCTATTAAGGTATTAAGGTAGGTGAATACCCAAAATTCTAAAATATTTACTATTACTTCAATCTTTTTCAAATTTGGCATAGTATTTTCTAAAATCAAATTTTTTAACATGACAGCTTTATAATAATTGTACATTTTAAGCGTCTCATTTAGATTAAACCTTTTAAAATTTTCCTGCCAAAAACCTTTTCTCGCAGTTCTATGAACAAAATAACTAGCAAAAATATTCCATATTGAAGTTCACTCACGAAATGATAATTAAAAGAATCTTGGATAACTTCTTTACACCTAAATGCTTCCTTAAATTCAGAAAAATGACCCATTTGTATGGAATAATCGAGACAACCCGTAAAAAAATCAAAGAAATATCGGGAAAAAGTCGTAAAAGAATTTAAGACTATTACAAATCCGATTTAGCTTCTCCAATCAACGATGTATATAAAGTGGATCGCTAATCTAATAGTTAAAAGGTCGAATAATAAGGGGATTGGATGGATTGGTAATTTGGCTAGGAAAGATGCCACATCTGGCGACTTACCGCTACAGTTTGAATAAATGCCAGTGTATTTGAAGGACATTTATTGTTGTAATATTTTTAAGTATATACTAAGCACATTAATCGTATTTTTAAAGAAATGTTGCACCAGTTTTGAACATTTGAAACGCTAAAGCTTTGTGATCGTGAATTGGCATACATCGGGTAATGTATTTCCTTTTAGGCTTCATTCCTGCTCTCCCTTCAATCGGAGCTGGGATTGGTTCCATGTTTTCATGTGACAATGATTCACCAATTGAGGCTCGATAACTAATTTTCATTATTTATTTTGCCACTCCAGATCTATAAAAGGTTTATTGGGCAAATCTTACTGACTACTTGAAAGTCACATGACTTTCCCATCGATGTTGTTAACTTTTTAGGTTTGCCAATTTCATCTCAAGTCCCTGTCTGAAATCCGTCGATAATGGCTCCGGTACTATGGAAAGGAATGAGCAAAGAAATCGGAGACAGAACAATTAATAATGCTAAACTTAATTACAGCGATTTTTCTAACGTTTTTTTTTCTTTGTTATTGTGCTCTCGTGTTATCGCTATAGATTCAGCTTCTTCCGGATCTTCGTTCAAATCAATGGAGATAAGATAGGGTGGTATTTAGAATGACAACGAAGTAAG
Organism: Hylyphantes graminicola; assembly: GCA_023701765.1. Lineage (NCBI taxonomy): Eukaryota > Metazoa > Arthropoda > Arachnida > Araneae > Linyphiidae > Hylyphantes > Hylyphantes graminicola. The sequence continues at coordinate 11,531,588 of CM043116.1, forward strand.
TCCAAATTAATGCTATTTTGGGATGGAAACATTTCCTTACGTGCTTTTAATGGATTAAGTGAAAATAATTTAAATCTAAAGAACTGCTTAAGGGACAATAAGTGAAGTGGCATTTGCTGATTGTTCCTGGGTTCATGATTTTTCCTTTATGGGCTTGTCTTATATTTTTTTTTCCAAACTGTCATTTCCAACAAAAATACATAGGTGTTCACAGGTTCTAAGGTGTCAAAGGTTTTACTTATGCTTACTGCTGTCCATTAGAGCAAACCTGCGGTTCAGTCTCGCGTCTGAGGCTACAAAAGTGCGTTTACACAAGGTCTCGCACCACCATCACGACAAGGGCTCTAAATTGTAACGCTTAAGTCAAATCAGTATTATTAAGATTAGAAGGCCAGAGAACTAAGATGCCTTTCGTCATATTATTGGACGGTTTTTGTGGTTTGACCAATGACCAATGTCCTTAAACACTTTCGTGTTACATTAAAGATAGGCAGAATCCAGATATAATGAATCAACACCTTTAACCACTTAAGGGGTCACAGGAGTCTTAAAAATGTGCAAAGAAGATACTACATAGCATAGTTTGATCCTTCCTGTCATTTTTTAACTACTCAATGTATAAGTATAATTTTTTTATAGGTAATTCTACAAGATTCATTTATTATAAAACAAGTTTTAAAATTTATGAAACTTTAGCCAAAACTAAAATAAATGATATTAAACATGAAGCTATTTGAACACATTGTGATTAGGCTTGCGCGGCAAATTGTGAGGTCAAAATTGAACACATGACCAAGAAAATGACTTTATATTGTACAAATATGTACAAACTAGGACTTATACCTAAATTCTCAGCTCAATTTTAATTAGAAATTATTTTAAGAACTTTTTTCTAAAAAAAGTAATAAAAATTTAAAAATTTTGATTTTAAATTTTTTAAAAAATAATTTCTAATAAAAATTGAGCTGAGAATTTAGGTATAAGTCTTTGTTTGTACATATTTGTACAATATAAAGTCATTTTCTTATTCATTTTTTCAATTTTGACCTCACAATTTGCCGCGCAAGCCTAATCACAGTGTGTTCAAGTACCTTCATGTTTAATATCATTTATTTTAGTTTTGGCTAAAGTTTTATAAATTGTAAAACTTGTTTTATAATAAATAAATCTTGTAGAATTACATATAAAAAAATTATACTTATACATTGAGTAGTTCAAAAATGACATGAAAGATCAGACTAGGCTTTGTAGTATCTTCTTTGCACATTTTTAAGACTCCTTAGACCCCTTAAGGCCCAAGCAAAGTCCTACATGCACATTCTTAATCTAAACATACTTTTAGCATATATTTTATGAAAAGTATGTTCTTCAAAGAATTTAAAAAAAATATATATTTAAGGAGTAACTATTAAACTTAAAAAACACAATTTTTTTGCTATAAATGCAACAAAAGAAGGCCGTATCACTATAATTTATAGTTAGCAGATTATTTTAACATTGTTTTTAATGAAAAGGCCTTTAACATTGACTACTAAAAGAACTTTTTGAAAAGTTTAAAAAATATTTTTTATGAACTATAATATCGTACTGATCTTATTCAACTTCAATTTTTTAATAGAAATAAATGACTGATACCTGTAATCAAAGGCTGAAAACGGATATTTAGATCTTCTTCAATCGGACCAGGTCAATTTTGGAACTAATTAACATGTTAATTGTTTGTGGGGAGGTTTTAAAAAAATGTACTCAAATGGGAACGCCAGGTCACAAGAGGTTAAAGATAAGCAGAAACAGATTCCAGATATAATTAGTAAAACCTTTAAACCAGTTTACTAACATGACGTTAGGCATTTTGGTTATGTGCCTTACCTCGTGGTATTGCTTCAATGGCCTTCTTACATCTCTAGTGCGACGATAATTCATCAAATCCTAACTATTTTAACTAAAATCGAAATGTGATTTGGCCCACTATCCCTCCAAACTCATCCACAATCAAGAGCTAGTCACAATCAATAGCCCATTCCGTGAGGAGTATAAAGTTGATTCTCGTGACTGTTGCTCGCGTGCGTGTTGAGATGTGGTGTGGATAAGTACCAACGGTTGCGATTACGGATGTTTAATTAAAAATTAAGGGTAATTAGAACGAATAGTTTTGGGTTAACTATACGAAGATTGTTTGATTATGTAAAGGAGTTTTTTTTATTACAAATAAATATTTAATGAGTGGTAATTAAAAATTAAGGATAATCGTGATCGTTTGGTTATAGTTCTTTGGAGATCGTTTTATCTTTTTGTTTTGGTTTTTTTAATGAATACATGTGTAATAAGTGGCTGGAAGCTGCTAGTGTAATATACGAATTTTTCCAAACTTGTTTGAGGTATAATGTGATAAAATTATATTGGGAAAAAGTATCTTTGAAAACAAAAATGAATAATTTACTTTTAACTACTTTTCATGATATGTATCATAAATGTAAGCATAAGGACTTCTAATCATAATTCTATTACGTATTTATTGTAATTCGTTAAATCGCTGGCCTTCTATAAAAGATCTTTATTATAAACAGTAGGAATTATTCTAAAAAGCACCGTAAGAACTTTTTATTAAATTAATTGACGTACATTTTCTGCTAACAACGAATCAGTTGAAAGACAATCTCTAAAACTGCTAAACATCTGCTAGAAACGAGATTTTTTGCAAAAAGATTTCAAATAATTCAGAACCTGATATTTACTAAACAAATCAAAGAACAAATTAAGATGGTGAGCAAAGTTGGCATTTAGTAGTGTTAATATAGTACTACTATAGGATCGATAGTAATCTGCATTCAGTATATGCTAATTTAATTAACTGATAAGATTTTTGTAGTGGAAGTCACAAAGTAAAAAAAGTATTTAAATTTGAAACAATCCAATTAAATAAAATAGGTTACATTATTTAGTTGCATTAAGTGTAATTTAATTATAGTGCTAATTTTTTTTCATTTAGTGTTGAAAGTTGCAGTGATAATCACTTTCTAACTTCTAACGCACGTGACTTTCTTTACAGAAAGTTATACGGCAGATAATCAGCAGCAACAATTTTATTTTGATGTCATTGTAATTAATTTTTTATAACAACGGACAAAAAAAATTCACTTTTTTATATCATATTCATTCATAAATCGTTACGAAAATGACACTTTACGTGCTTGCGTCACAGTCAGTGCCGAAAGTGGGACTTTCGCAAGTGCGGTAAAGTAAATGTTATCTGATTGGTAGAAAAACATAATGATGTCATGAATATCCCCATGGAAACTAAATGGTCATGAAACTCGCTTATTTCTATTGGTTCATTACTTTTGCATTTTCTAATATCTCCATGGAAAATACAAGTTCTGCAAAAAATTATTAAAGGAAATTAAATAAGGCAAAAGTACGAACACAAATGTCACGCTTTTGCACGTTATTACAAAAAAATATAAGCAAGCAAGTGCCAAATAATACTATATTAAGCTCTTGTCATTATTTCACACCGACCGACTGTCTCGTGAAATAAAAACCACTCACTTAATAAAGTTTTATTTTCGGCACTAGTTGCTTGAATAACTACTGTTAAAAATCTGTCTTGTATTTTACCACGCTAAAATTTTATGTTGTGGAATAAAATCTCAAGTAACAATTTTACTGATTCTGAATCCCTGAATAAAGTATAACTGACATTTAGTTAAAAACTTCATTTCATTGTTAACATAAATCCTAAGTTAAAACTTCATTTCCAATCCGAGCAATCTATAAAACTCAAAATCATCGTCCATAACATTTCAGAACCGTAAAGTTAAAAATGAGGGCACAATATGATAGTCCCATGAAATCCTCCATTCTTCCGACCCAACCACAAGCGACGGGAATCGCAACAGCTGCCAGAGAGGAACAGAAACAACTAAACTTTACGAAATTAATTTAATCCTTTTGAAGCTTGTTAATTACGAAGCTGTGCTAACAACACCGCTTTTAAGAGTTTGCAGGTCATAGAGGGAAGGAGGAGATATTGATGCTTGGCGAGATTCAAAGTGAAGCCATCAGTTAGTCGCCAGCAATCTTAGTAAGCTTAAAACAAAACCGATCAGTCAGTGTTAGTCTGTGCTGAAACGCGTCATTTTATTGCTGAAAGAGCATTTACTTAAATTTTAAAAAAAGTGACTGTTTGCGCAGTTGTAAGCTGTAGCACGGGATCAGCAAGATAGGGTCTGTAGCGTAGGCCTATGAGACCTATACCATGTGGCTTTAGGTTTAGGAGTAACGTTGATAATATTTACTAAAGTTTGGAAGGTTGCAAAAATATACCATTCATAACTTAACACATTATTATTTATTAGACTGAGATTGATTAGGTTGATAAGATTAATTTAAATTGAATATTGAAGTAAAAAACATGAAGAAGACAAGATTAAAAACAAACCGCGCGTAGTAGCGGTAGAGAGGAGAAAAAGTTCTGGTGTTGCCAGGTTTCAAAGTCTTGTTCACTCGAAAGTTCGCAGGGCGTGAGGCTTGTAGCTAGCTCACGCAGAGTGGTTTAATTGTCCCCACAGTACTCCCCCCCGAGTACCGCAGGTACGAATCAGAGGTACCTAGGATTGAATCGTACATGACGACCAGAGCGTGTTGTTGTTTGCGGCACGCCACTAGACAACGTATCCTGTGGGGAAGATGGGCAGTTAGGCATATTCGGTGATCTGGGTGGAACTCCTAGGACTGTCGAAGGCTTATCTGGGGTTTTCAGGGCTGGCGAAGCTGCTGATGATCGGGGAATGTCCATGTCTTCTGCGATGATAAAAGCTGGTTTGAGGCGGTCGATGTTGATGACGCTGCGTTTGGTGTTGATATCGAGAGTGAAGGTCTTGTCTGTTCGATGTAACACCTTAAAGGGTCCATCGTACGGTGGCTGGAGTGGTTTCTTCACACTATCTCTTCGCACGAAGACATGGGAGCAGTTGCCAAGTTCTGGGTGGACGAAGGGTGTGCGCTTGATATGTGCAGAGGCTGGCCTGGGTGCCAGCTCCTGCATATGCTCGCGAAGGTTTTGCAAGAAATCTGATGGTTCGATGACTGCATCTTGAGATGGCGAGATGAACTCTGACGGTAGAAGGATGGTAGATCCATACAGCAGCTCAGCCGAAGAGCATCCCAAGTCTTCTTTTATAGATGATCGAAGTCCCAAAAGAACAAGTGGTAGAACCTCCGTCCATCGGGATGTACGGTGGCACTTTATGGCTTGCTTCAGTGAACGGTGGAATCGCTCCACCATGCCGTTGCTTGCTGGGTGGTAGGGGGACGTGCGTGTGAGTTTGACGCCAAGGAGTGATGATAAAGAGGAAAATACAGCAGACTGGAACTGTCGGCCTTGATCGGTGGTCACGACAGAGGGAATTCCGAAGCGCGAAATCCAGTGGGTGAAGAAGGCACGTGCAACGGTGTCAGCTGTTATGTCTTCTATTGGAATAGCTTCGGGCCATCTTGTGAATCTGTCCACACATGTAAGTAGGTAATTGTAACCCTGGGAAGGTGGAAGAGGTCCGACTAAATCGATATTCACGTGCTGGAATCGCTGAGCTGGGACAGGTATCTGGAGAACAGGCTTACGGGTGTGTCGGGAGACTTTAGATCGTTGGCAGTCCAAACAACCACGGGTCCATGAGGTTATGTCTTTTGATATGGAGGGCCAGACATAACGGTCCATAACTAGCTTCTTGGTGGCACGGACGCCTGGATGCGACAAATTGTGCAGAGACGAAAATAGTGCTCGACGAAACCTAGCTGGTACGAATGGGCGGATAGTATTGCCATTGACGTCGGATAAGATCTTTAGGTCGGAATTCAGTTGCATGGGCTGGAGATTGAGAGAACAGTTTGGGTCGCTCTTAAGAAGCTGCAGTTCTTCATCAATTTCTTGGACAGCTGCCATGGCATGAAAGTCAATGATAGAGTTTATTTCGGAAATGCGACTCAACGTGTCAGCGACGACATTGTCCGTGCCAGTGATATGTCTAATTTCAGTGCAAAATTGTGCGATATAGTCGAGTTGCCGAAGTTGACGAGGTGAAGATGGGTCTGACTTTTTGTTCAGAGCAAAAGTAAGTGGTTTGTGATCGGTGTATGTTACGAAGGTTCTTCCTTCAAGATTATGACGGAAGTGTTTAATTGCAGAAAAAATAGCAAGTAGCTCCCTATCGTAAGTACTGTACTCTTGCTCTGTGGTAGAGAGTTTACGTGAAAAAAATGCAAGAGGTTTAGGGTCGGTAACTGTTCCTGTCTGTAAGGCTGCTCCGATGGCGGTGTTGGAGGCATCGACCATTAGAGACAGTTGTTGATCAGGGGCATAAAAGTTAAGTGTTACAGCGTTGGATAAGTCGGTTTTGCATTTCTCGAAAGCCATAGTGGCCTGTTCAGTCCAAGGGACTGGACGTTTATCATTCTTTTTGGATTCCTTAAGGAATTCATTCAAGGGGGCTTGGGTTTCTGCGGCTTTGGGTAGGAACCGGCGATAGAAATTTATCATGGCGAGAAAGCGCCTAAGCTGAGAGATGGTATCAGGTTTCGGGAATTCCAAAATAACTTTTGTTTTTTCAGGTAGTGGTTTCACGCCTGCTTGCGTGATTAAACAACCTAAAAAAGATACAGATGACTTTCCTAAAACGCATTTATTTGGGTTTAATTCTAGCCCGTACTGTGTTAGTCGGCTAAATAATTGTTGGAGGTGTCTGAAGTGTTTCTCCTCGGTATCAGATGCAATCAAAATGTCGTCAAAATAAGGGATACAAAAATCTAAACCCGACAAGACGTGATGTATGAATCTTTGAAAAGTTTGTCCCGCATTTCGAAGCCCAAAAATCATAAAGACGTATTCGAACAGGCCAAACGGTGTTGTCACGGCTGTTTTTGGAACGTCTTCAGGGTTTACGGGAATCTGGTGGTATGCTCGGGATAAATCAACGGTAGAAAAAATTGTTTTGTTATGAAAGAGTTGGGTACAATCTTGGATGTGTGGGACTGGGTAACGGTCAGGAACTGTGTTAGCGTTCAAACGGCGATAGTCACCACAAGGACGCCATTCGCCGTTGGATTTTTTTACCATGTGTAGGGGGCTGGCCCAAGAGCTTTTCGAAGGGCGAATGATGCCCTGCGACATAAGGTATTCGAATTCCTGACGTGCAGCAATTAACGTGTCAGGATGAAGGCGGCGCGGTTTTGAAAACACAGGTGCACTTTTAGTTTCAATATGGTGATACACAGATGGGGATTTGTTAGGTGAGGTCACTTGAGATGGATTTATTAGCTCGGGAAATTTAGATAAAAGTTTATCATATTTTGACTGGCCCAAAAGAATCGAAACATTTGTGGACGACTGGCTAACTGTGGAAGGTTTACCGACAGTTGACAATTTGGTTTCGTTGTCAATGAGACGATTGTTTTTGGCATCTACCAGCAAGTTAAAATGTATGAGAAAATCGATTCCCAGAATAGGTTGGCTGACATCAGCTATAACAAAGGTCCATGTAAATGACCTTCTCAAGTTAAGATCGACCTTTAAAAGGGTAGTGCCAAAAGTGTCAATTTTTGTGCCGTTCGCAGCGTACAGGGAAAAGTTATTGGAAATTCTGGCATTAGGTACATGTGTTTTGGGTAACACAGATATATCTGCACCAGTATCAACAAGAAAATTTAATTTAGAGGAAGGGTCGGCCAGAAGAATACGGTTAATAGAGCGGTCGCGATTGTGGCCTACGAGCGATCGCTCATTCGGTTTTCCGAGAAAGCGCAAGGCCCTTTGCAGTTTAATGCACGAGATCCAAAGTTAGTGTGATAAAAACACATTCCATTTTCAGGCTCCTTATAGCGCCCACGCGAAGAACTACGCTGACGACGTCCATTTCCCTGCCAATTACGCTGCGGGGATCTGTTTCGTCTTTCATCACCACGGCGTACGATCGCCGCAAGTTCACTTACTTGTTTCGTAAGTTCGGATATTTGTCTTTCGACATCAGAGGCGGGTGGGATGCTAACGCTATTTACATTTTGGGCGGGTGCGATGTCGTTTATTCTGTCTGCAGTTGCGGCTAGTTTTGGTAGATCAACGTCAAGAGTGGCCAAAATGCTTTGGATATTTGTAGGCAGCCTTGCTATCCAAAGTGATTTCAAGAGAGTATCGCCAAACGTATCGCCGGCCAGCGCCTTCATGCGGGAAAGCAATTGAGATGGGCGCTGGTCACCCAATTCAAGCCCTTGAAGTAATGTGCGGATTCTTGACTCTTCACTTTGGGAATTTAGCTCGATGAGCCTTTTTTTAACTGTCTCATATTTGTTATCAGTGGAGGGGGGGTTTAAAATTATATCACTAACTGAGTTTAATATGTCCGATTCAACGGACGCAATGACATAATTAAATTTGGTGGAATCGGCGGTGATATTAGAAAGTTCAAATTGTGCTTCTAATTGTGCAAACCAAATTGTTGGGTTAGGTTTCCAAAAAGGTGGACACTTAATTGAAACACGTGAGATTTGGGCATCGGTACCGTCATTGGTAGCCATAGTGACAAAGAAACAAAACCAGAATAATCGAATGGGTAGGGGAATACAGAGCAATAAGGTACAGCAAAAACAACAGGAGAATTACTGCTTACCACGGATGCAGAAGGTGTCTCACGTCCGGGTCACCACTGTAGCGTAGGCCTATGAGACCTATACCATGTGGCTTTAGGTTTAGGAGTAACGTTGATAATATTTACTAAAGTTTGGAAGGTTGCAAAAATATACCATTCATAACTTAACACATTATTATTTATTAGACTGAGATTGATTAGGTTGATAAGATTAATTTAAATTGAATATTGAAGTAAAAAACATGAAGAAGACAAGATTAAAAACAAACCGCGCGTAGTAGCGGTAGAGAGGAGAATGAGTTCTGGTGTTGCCAGGTTTTAAAGTCTTGTTCACTTGAAAGTTCGCAGGGCGTGAGGCTTGTAGCTAGCTCACGCAGAGTGGTTTAATTGTCCCCACAGGTCAATTTCCTTCACAGGTAAGAAAAATTCGTTGTGCTGTTGTTGCTCCAGGGCATAGCATGGAAGGCAGAAGTAGCTTCCACTGGCAAAAGGCTTTTAGCCCCCATGAGGGTTGGAAGACTGACTTCTGCTGTTGTGAGGTGGTTAACCCTTTCAGTCCCAATGACATCAACTTGACATTATCTCTCTCTCTCTCTCTCTCTCTCTCTCTCTCTCTCTATATATATATATATATATATATATATATATATATATATATATATATATATATATATAATATATATATATCAAAAAGCACATCATTAGACTCTTCAAAATTTTTCTATTAGAAAATATTTTTTATTAATCCCAATAGTTATCAGTCTTATTATTGTTTTAATTGTGATCAGAAAAATGATGATGCCAAAAGGCATCACTCGGACTGAAAGGGTTTACCTCATCAATTTAGGCATGCCGCTGGAGGGGAGGGGTATTTCTCCCCTGACAACCTGCACCCATGGTAATGAGCCATGACCGCCCACAGGACTTTCAGACCGACATATTTAACTAGCACCTTCTCCGTATGTACTCTTGACAACACAAATATCCATACCTTTCCGATATTCGTACCCAAACGAAATCTCGTGAAAAGCGAGGATCGGAACCACCATACCGGATGACAAAGAGTTTTAATTATAATTTTTATTAGGCAGTCATAAAAATCGCCAAGTCGATGCAATAAGCTCCACGGTAGAATAGCGCCAAATACGTCGCCGAGAGCTTTTGTTTGGGGTTACAACGAAGCGATCAATGGCCTCACTTGGCAACCTGGTTTTTGCATAGGTTTATCCCACGGTAGCATCGCCATCTCCTTCTTAACTCTGGGTGCAGGTTGTGTCGACACGTTTGCGGAATCCTGGAACGAATGAAAAAATTAAATGGGATCTGTGAAGTTTTGTTCTTTGTTTGCTTTGAGGAATTAAAAACGCTCCGCTAATTTGCTGACGTCACATGGGCTGTCTGGAAAGGGTTACGGGGACAGTTGAGTAATGAAATGAGACAATGAGATTTTATTTATTATACATAAATAGTTAATGTACTGGTTAATGGCATTGCTTTGTATTGTACAGAACACGAGTATAATTTTATTTTAATTTTTTTTTTTTAACATTTAAACTTTTTGTGTGTGTGTACTCCCGGGTTGACATCTGTCGTCGAACAACCTCCTTAACTATAATTGCAGTTCAATATTTAGTCGATTGAATCATCGTTGCCACATCACCGTATTTAGAATTAATATTTGAGGGAAAATTCTATTTTTGTCACATAAATCAGTTTTGAATTACGTCATAAAATGATGCGATTGATTGCTAAGTATCTGTTTATTAAAAAAAAGGGGTATAGCATCACTTTCCTATTTTTCGATAGCTTTTTAATTTCGATAAAAATTGCAGCAAGCATTTAGTAACAATAAAGCAGGCTATTTCAGTTCTTTTAGATCTTACAGCCTACACTCTTAAAACAAACACTCCCAATTTACCTCAGTCTGAGTGGATTTCACTCCTCCAGACTGGAAAATGCACTTCTCCTTTTGGAGTGGATCCTTTGTGTGTTAAACCTCCGACAGGATCACTCCAAACGAGTGATTTTAACTCAGTCTGAGAAAATATGCATGCCTTTAGGGTGTCGAAAATGCACTTCTCCAACTGGAGTGGATTTCACTCTTTTGTTTTAAGAGTGTACTTTAGTACAGGGTGGTAATAAATTAACTCTCGCTATTTGGAGTGGTCTATAGCTTGAATGAATAATCCAAATGCATCAAACAAAGAGACACTTACTAATCAAGAAGGAGGAAAATGAATGGAAAAATAAAAAAGATAGAATCATAAAAAAAGATAATCATAAAAAGAATAATCATAAAAACAAACTCGTCTCTTGACCAGGATTCTAAATTACGAGGTGTAGTCAATTATGGCCATTTACGGCTAACACAGCCAATCACGCCTCGTAATTTAGTTTTTTTTTTAATATAATTCCATTCTTTCCCCCCCTTCTTGAATAGTAAGTATCTCAAAGTTTGTTGGCATTTGGATTATTCATTAAAGCTACAGACCACTCCGAATAGCGAGCGTTATTTTAAAACCGCCCTGTAGTTATCAGATAACCCCTTTTGCATATTTCCTTTCAGCAGTTACACTCCATAATTAATTTCCAGCCGAAACAAATGAAACAGAAACCAAAACCCAGAAAATTAAAATCGGCGAACACAATGACAAAGATGTAATTAAACTCACGACGAAGTGACAAAACCAGGAAAGGATTAGATTCGTTTTTGTTGTCTAGGTTTTTTGTTCTTTTTTTGCATTGGATTCCGAAGTTGCAGATCTGTATCTTTAGAGTCAAAGAGGTGTAGGACTCGGTTCATGTTAAAAATTTACACGTTGCTCTCGTCTGAAACACACTCTTAAAACGAACGAGCGATTCTAACTCAGTCTGAGTTCATTTCCACTCCTCCAGTCTAGAAAATGCATTTCCCCGAAAGGAGTGGATCCCTTGTGTGTTAAATCTCCGACAGGATCAATTCAAACGAGTGATTTTAACTCAGTCTGAGTTAATGTTCACTCCTTTCCTGTGTCGAAAATGCACTCCTCCAACTGGAGTGGATTTCACTCTTTTGTTTTAAGAGTGTACTTTAGTACAGGGTGGTAATAAATTAACTCTCGCTATTTGGAGTGGTCTATAGCTTGAATGAATAATCAGAGTGCAGTTCCAGTATTTTTGCCGTACCTACGATAATTGGTGTGGCACTGCTAACAAAGGGGAGCTTGCACACGTGACGGGTCAGAATATCGTAATTATCGTTTTACCGAAGATATTCCGCTGAAGTAGTGTACTGTTAAGCCGGGATTAAATTTTGCCGAGAGAACCCATGCCAAATATGCCCTCCAGGGATCTTTTACGTGACACATAATCATATAACATGCGTGCCCAAGATCTTCCCATCCTGAAAATCCGACGACTCAGCCTGAGCTCGAACCCGCTATCTTGGGCTTACGAGGCGGACACGTTACACCTCTCAGCCACTGAGCCGCTAATATAAAAGATATACCACATGTATTCTTAAGCACAGACCATCTCCAGATGAAAATATGCTTCTCTCAAACAATGCTAACAGAAAATGAATCACATGTTTAGGCGATGTGGTGAGTACAAGTGACGTTATTCACATAAATATGCGCATCCGGTTTTCCACCACAGAATATCGTTATTTAAAGATCTCGACGCATAAAAAACATATTCAGCTTTGTTGTTCCTAGATAAAATAATAACGGAAGATACAAGGAAAAAAATTGACATTTGTGTGTATTAACTTGATGTTAATGGATGTTATCTTAAGGATAAAAGCGACAACTTTTGTTCAGGAGTTGACAATTTTTTTTGTGAAAGAACTATTTATGATTGGAATGAATTAATGAGTGTTTGTTGTCTTTGTTGTGAAAACTTTCAGCGGTGTTTTTGTGGTCGCTTATTTGTAATGATGGATGTAAAAGGGCATTTAATTAATTTAAACTGAGTTATAGCGTTGATGACGTTTGGTATTTTTTTGAATTTGATGATTCATTTAACTGCGTCACTTATTATAACATCAAAACATATTTTTTCGTGGTAGCACAGCACAGGCACCAAAATGTTCTTTTTTTCTTTGATTGCGCTGTCATAACTAATACGTTAACTTTATTTCAAACAAAAGTTGTATTACTGAAGCAAATAAAACGCGTTTGATTAATGCCAGGAAATTTCAAATTTACCATTAATTTAAAAAGTTCAAATGTAAAATGTGACATAAATCAAATGGATATCTAACGAAATGTTATTGTTTAAAGTTCCACAGTTATGTTATACAATAGTCTTACGGATGTAATATAAAATATCTCTAGTGTAGCTTTACTGTCTTCTCGTTTAGGTTTGTTTCGCTAGATTAACTTCAAAGTATTCAGTTTTCTTTGTAAGTAATCCTATAAATATTTCGAGTAAATTTAAAAAGAAAGTTTTCATAAGTTGATATACACTCTGAAAACAAACGAGTGATTTTAAATCAGTCCGAGTTAATTTTCACTTCTCCAGTGTCGAAAATGCACTTCTCCTACAGTAGTGGATCTTTTGTATGTTGAATTTGCGGCAAGATCACTCCAAACGAGTGATTTAAACTCAGTCTGAGTTAATATTCACTCTTTTCCAGTGTCGAAAATGCACTTCTCCTACAGGAGTGGATTTCCTTCCTTTGTGTTAAGAGTGTAGATAAAACAACACCGTTATTCAAGTCAAACCTTTTTTCTCGATGGAAAAAAAGTCCTTTGAAATTTTCTAGATTGCAAAATACTCAACGTTCATGTTCCATTTTGTTTCCAGAGGAGAATTCAACAAAATGGTCGACTTCCTTTTGCGCAAATGCATCCACACTTGAGGTAATGACAACTCGAAGCAAAGGAACAAAAATTTCCAACAATATGCTGCTGCCCACTAGGAGAAATAAATAATACCTAGAAGGCGGCGATGTATTCTTTGGACGAAAACAAAACCGTGTTAGTTTGCCAAAATGTTTACTGGTACTTTCTAGTTTCAATGGGCGTCACCGATAAAAAGATTATTTTTTTTAACTTTTCAAAAAGTTGTTTTAGCAGTTAATTTTAACCCTTTCGCTACGAAGGATTTTTGCTTCCTCGTAATATTTGATAGGAATAACGTTATCGAATCCTTAGTTGTTCGTTCGTTTTGGGGCGCTTCAGTAAGGAAAGTGTTAAAGGCATTTTGCATCAAAAACAATGCTAAAATAAAATAATAAACTGTTAACTACAATAAAAAAATAATAAATAATAAAATATAATAAAAATAAATAAACTGTTAAGTTTTGCATTTATAGCACAATTTTTTTTTTTTTTTTTTTAAATCTTGGGCATGATTCTTAGTAACTATTACATACAATTTATTTTTAAAAATGTCTTTGCAATACATTCTTTTTAGCATATTATTGTATGAAAAGTTTGTTTAGATGACATAAGAATATACGTGTAGGATTTTGCTCGGCTCTTAAGAGGTTAAATGTATACATAATTTTGTCGCCAAAAAAATCCATTTGTCACCAAAGATTCTGTTTAGCGAGATTTACTCCAGCTAAATTAAAAAATGAGTACTTAAAACTACGTAACTTCAAATCGGGAAAATTTGTTATTGCAAGGAAAATTTAATTTTGTTGGGGCCAAGATATACTTACAACATGTAGACAACTTAAAGGTGCTTTTAAGAATTTGAAATGTAAAGTCTTCTTCAAATGGTAGAAATCGTGGAACTGGAGACGTTGAAATTCCTGGTAGCTGGAATTGTAGAAGCCGTAGAACGAGGCAACTTCGGTTCGAGCTCAAAAATAACGACTTAAGTCGTTCTTAGGTAATTTTTTAGTGACAAATCACTGAAATAGTAGAATTGCCAATGGTGGAAAAGCAGCCGCAAATTATTTTTAGTGTTTTGTGAAATCAAATTATTTAACAGTGTTTTGTGAGGAGTCCCATTGCTTGACAGTAAAAAAAAAATCGAAAAGCACATTTTGCTCCTTCAAAGTTTGAAAGGGGGAAGTACTAGTCTGAAAATTAATTTGATACTAATTGCTTTCAAGCAATACAATTACTTTGAAGACGGGAAATGGAAATGCAATAATCGTACATGCAACACATGCATCGTACATCTTAAGTGCAATGAAATTTTTCCAAAACCATGGATCGAAAAATTTCAAAATGTAGGTAGGTAAAGTTCGATCATTCTCTTTGTGAATTTTGTCTTATTCCATTCCATTGCCTAAATACTGGGTATTGCCATACTACTTCCATTGATTCGCTAAATAAAATCCAATCAGTGGTGCTCTTCTGGAATTCGAAAACAGAACTTTATTGAATGAATTAGGTAAATTATAAGTACTCAGCATTTGTAAGATCGGCATGAACTAGCATAATAAGTATACATTTTCTGTCGCCCATCAATAAATATCATATATTGAACAAAAATGATGGAGCTGGGAGGATGATGATGGAGCTAATGATGGAGCTGGGGTGCCCAGTCGGCTAAGTCATTCCTTGCATGCAGAAGATCCTAGGTTCGGGTCTAGGCATCGTTGAAATAACTGCCGACCTATAAAGGGCCCGTGCAGCCGCAAATGTCCGACGAATAATACCCCGTGTTAGAGGGAGTGCGTGTAAAATATGCTCCAAAGTCCCAATGCTGCGTCGATGTCTCCCTTAATGGTTGCGTTGGGTGCCTACTCAGGTGACGGCACGTCGCTTGACTGAGGTTCTAAAATGCGACGCCCGTCGCCAATAGCCCTCGTGTAGCTCTAGTACGACGGTATTTCAAACTAACCCTAGCCCTCTGAAGACTGGTTAAAATTGTGTCAAAACAATATAAGCAGCTTCCCAAATAAATTTTCGCGTGAAGTTTTGCTTTTGGTAGACCATCCCAACAAAAAACCAGAAACGTTTAGAATTTGAAATTGAAATATTACTATTAGCATAAATTGTCAGTTCTCCTCACGCAAGCGGTGGAAATCATGTATAATAAAATCAGCAGAGTCGCCAGGCAGTTTAGTGTTAACAATGCAGCGAAGTTTCTGTATTATCTCTTTCGCCAAATACTTGGCGAAGAGTGTCGACGAGAAACTCATTTTGAATGGTGTGTCCCTGTCATTTGCCTAAATCATCTTTTCTTTATTTTTCCTTCGTCTGTATCCTTTTTCTTCTGTTTTGGGGGAATCATCTTGAGCGGGATGTTGCTGAAAAATAGAGAACGAATTATTGTTTTTCCTTTGTTACTTTTAATTACCTAATATGGATTATTAGGTAATGAAAGTATTGCAATAGGATCGAATATCCGAAATGCATATTTTGGTTTTAAAAAAGTGGTGTTTTTGATGATGGTGTTTTGATTTGTGGTTTGGTCATTTTTTAAATGTGCTGTCTGATAATTCATTGGTATTGCAACTGTTGTTTGACTCCATTCGATCATTTAGATCAAAAGTTTACCGATTACAATAAAATAAAACTACTTTTTTAAGAAAAAATTATCTGCAAAAAAAAGTTGAAATTTTGGACGTTAAGGAACTTTAAAATGCAACGTCCGTAAAAAGAATGTCCGAGTTTTAATAGTGTATTACAGAACGTATATACAGCACACATCCTAACAAAAATGCAATTCTTCCCATACTGTCTGCTGCAAAGTAACGGAAGCAAGTAATAAATAGATTACACTGCAATTGTGGAAATGATATAGAGGTACAAGTGCTTGCGCTTATCTGAAACTGGAATTATTCCTTATTTGTCACCTTCAAGCAAAACTGTCAAACGATTACAGCTGATACTATTACAATTTGAAACTCGGATATTGTTTTACGGACACCCTGTAAGTTAAATTTTGTAACCTTAGAGCATAAAATTACGAAGGTTTTTTTATTGGTAAACTGAAAAACTTTAACACTATAAGTAACCTACTTTTTTGTGTTATAATATATTATATTTTGGGCTCCCAAAGATTTCCAATTTTTAGTTTAGATAAAATGAAATGAAAAAATATTTATGTTAATTAAATGTAAATATTTATGTTAATTAAAATGTATGAAAAAATATCGCTTTAAAATATTTTTTTCAAAATACATAAACCGATTATAACCACTCCTTAAAAAAGACCACACGAAGAAAACTTCATCTCTTAAGTATCATCAGGTATGTGACGTCGGTAACTATTATTTGGATGGAGATTCCGCTTCTGAAACAGTTGGGAGATTGTTTTACATTTCTCCAGGAATTTCCAGAAAATGCGTGTTGAATTTTTAAATTGTTATTCAACTGTTGTTTTCAGAAAAAAGAATCTTATCCCAGCTGTCACGTGGAGAGTCATTAGCGAATAGAATTGCGTTAGCAGCTCAAAACCCATCAACGTTGAAATTTTAGGGAATGAATGTAGTTGGAAGAGTTTTTCTTTTATTTTAAAAATAATAAGTTTATTTATTTGACTGCTATACAGAAAAGAAAATTTATTTCCAATTACATAACAGAGGCGAGACTCTAAAATCGTGTAAAATACAGACAACAAACATTAGATTTGAATAAAGTTCGAGCATTAAAAAATTATAAAATGCAAGCATTAAAAAATTGAATAAAATAAAGGCATTACATTCTTTTAACAAAAGAGTGAAATCCACTCCAGTAGAAGTGCATTTTCGACACTGGAAAGGAGTGAATATTAACTCAGAATGAGTTAAAATCACTCGTTTGGAGTGATCCTGTCGGAGGTTTAACACACATGGGAACCACTCCTATATGGGAAGTGCATTTTCTAGACAGGAGGAGTGAAAATTAACTCGGAATGAGTTTAAATCGCTCGTTCGTTTTAAGAGTGTAAAATTGAATAAAACACATACAATAAATTTACACTGAATTATAAGGTCACTGATAAAATATCTCTTTAATTTCCGAAGGTTGTCAAAAAATAAATCACTGTTAATTGGGAGTTAGTTGACCAGTTTAAGGACTAACATATATTGCTGATTTTTAAGAGTTTTTAGAGAAAAAAGGTTCTTTAAGAATATATTTATTTCTTGTAGTATAGCTGGGAACTAAGAAATTAAATTCATGCATAGTTTAAATGCAAAATTGTACACCCAAATTTAATTGTCAAGTTGTTCCAGTTTAGATACTTAAAATCCTACTTTACTGAAAATTCGTGAAACATGTATTGAAATCTACTAGTATCAGTAAATTTACATTATTTTTCGTTAAAAATGTAATTACTTTTACTCATTTTTTAAATAAAGCTTTTATTATTATTTTTTTTTTGTAAATTTTTTTGCAATATCTACGAATATTGTCAAATAATTTAACAAAGAGATTATTTGTCGATGATATAGCTTAATAAGATGACTAGCTTTCTATACCAGGCTATCTCTCTGTAATGGGGCTGTAACATTGGATGTCAAGCCTTTTGTAGAATCGGCATATTCCCCATAACTGAGATCCATTTTTTGTGGCACCATCTAGGCGACTCTCGCTGCCAATTTTGACGCCCAGATGACAATGATCTGGGCTCTCTGCGTAAGTTAAAGTTTGCCGATATTTAATTTTGCCGAGAAACCCAAGCCAACTAGGCCCTCTAGTCATCTTTTACATGCCGCTTAATCATATGGCTTGCTTTCCCAAGATGTTCCCATCCAGAAAGTTCGACCTTTGTATTTTTTAATAACGGTGACTGTATATTATGTAACATTTTACTTTATGCCAGTCAATCACCCTTCTCACTTGTCAGCACCCCATTAGTATATTAAAAGCTTCCCTCCCCCTCCCTATGCTAGTTTTAGCATTTTGTATTTTTGTTTACCTAATTGCCCCTTTGGACCCCGGTCCCTTCTGTTTCAGAGTACAAACTCCACATTTGTGCATAAGTATTCCTCAATATTTATATTTCTTCCCATTTTTAAACATTTAAAATCGATAAAATTAAATCCAATTTGGAAATCTTATCGAGTCGAGAAAATGTGCACGCATTAAAAATCCAATGAGATTTTAAACGAATAAGAATAACTAAATGCTCAAATTGCTATTTTACATGCTAAACCCACATGCTTACGTACTTGTAGTCTTCAAAAAAAATCTTAAGACGATTACGCAGCCCAATGAAGATTAAAATTTCTTCGCCTTTAGAATTTTTTTTAAGCTAAAAAAAAGTTACCGCGATACTAAATCTGTCAGTGCAAGTTTTCAGGGATAGCGTTCTAATTGATATGGATCTGAATATCTGTTCTTATTTTAAAATATTTTGATAAAAACTTTTCTTTCAAATTTTGATATTGAAACCTTTTTCAAGTGTTTGATCAGCATAAAAAATATATAATATTTAATCTTTAGGGCAGTAAAATGTATTTATATCAAATGAAAACCATCAAATATATTCAATGTCAAAGAAAACTATAGTTGAATGCAGGTTAACTGAATCTCTTTATATAACTCAATAAATGTCTTTCATAGAATCGAGCACATAATTTAAAACTTTTATTTGAGAATGATTCCCCCCGAATTCTTAACCCTTTCTCCATAAAAATGTCGACTGTATGTGAGACTCGAGACATCAATTTCATTCGAGTCCACCCAAGAAGATAATACATCTCCGTGAGGAAGAATAAAAAATGTAAAATTGTAAAAAAATAAAAATGTGAAATTGAGAAAACCCGTAAATCACGAACGAAACACCATTCGAGTTTTAAAAGATCGATTCTTTTGGAGTCGGAAGTCGGATAAAAGTTCGAATCGTGGAGGCAGGAATGAAGTGGATATGTTGTCTGATCAGAAATACATGCACAAATGGTTTGCCTAGTGATGCCTTTAAGGGTCTTGTATGGTAACACATCTCTATACAATTTCTAGCGGGAAACTTTGGCCCCGGTTTTTAAATAAAGTATACGACATATCTTCGCGAAAGTTTACCAAAATTACAAAAGAAAGAGTTATTTTGCCATTAAAGGGATCGGGCACCCTCATTCCCTGTCCTACCTCGATCGGGCTGGCTAATGCTAAGTCTATGGGGGGGGGGATGGTTTTTGTTCCAAAAAAAGAAAAGAAATTATAGGAATATTTTGATGCGGGTTTTTTTTTTAATTCATAAAACTCCAATAGAGGTGTGCTTTTAGAGGTTATTTTTTGAAAACGCTATTTACTTTTTTTTAATCTAAATTTTTTTCGATTAAAAAAAGTAAATAACGTTTTTAAAAAATAACCTCTAAAAGCACACCTTTATTGGAGTTTTATGAATTAAAAAAAACGCATCAAAATATTCCTATAATTTCTTTGCTTTTTTTTGGAACAGAACCATCCCCCCCCATAGGCTTAGCAATAGCCAGCCCGATCGAGGTAGGACAGGGAATGGGGGTGTCCGATCCCCTTAAAATAATTAGAAAGTATAATTGCGAAGATATAATTCGTTATAATTTAAACAAAACAATTGTTTAGATATTTACATGTCGTTAGTGCTCCATCTGTAGTTTGTGAATAATTACTAAAATTTCCCGCTCGTGTAGATCTTAGCGCAATAAAAGCCAAACCTCACATAATTTTTAAGAATAATTCACTTCTACTTTACGAGGGACACAAACTGTAGTAAATAAGAATTTAAACCTTGCATATTCGGAAAAATATTGGATGTGTGTTCACATATGAAGAGTACACGGGAATAACCGATTGATTTTTCAGAGAAGTTTCCTTAGCAGGCCACTTTGGCGATAATAGCGAGTGATCGCCTAAACTTGTGTAAGGAAACCAGTTCCTACCACAGAGATCACAGTTGAAGTAATTGAGTGGCAGATCACGTGACCTCTAATGCCAACAACGGGACGCGCAAGGAGCTCCCAGACAGAAGAGCCCCAATGAAGTCAGCGTCGTAGGTCACGTGATATGTCACTAGTACTTTAATACTATCTCTGTGGTTCCTAGCTACCATGATTCGGGCGATTGGCGATCTCGACGCTTGGACCAAGCGAATAAGAAAGAGAGAAACCGGTTTTCGGCCGCCAAGCAGGTAATTGCGGGCGTTCGCCTAATGAATCAATCGCTTCTTCCCGTGTACTCTTCATATAATAACATCTACAATTGTACTAGAATTTTAATTTTTTAATTACAAAAGAATAAAACAAAACCGCTAAAAAATATCGCGAAACTGCTGTTTGTTTGGGGCTTATTATATCATATTTAGCGACGTTTAGATAACTTCACTGTTATCGAGCCAAGCGTATCCGTTTTATTCCTTGACTCCATGGTTCGAACGCATAATAAGACTTCCGAGAAATCGAAATTTTACCTCTTCGCTTCATTTCTCTCCTCCAGATACTGTTGCCAGTTTAAGAATGCGAAAGTTTCTTACTTTGAAATTTACCAGTTACTTCGAATTTCATAGACTGTCCGCGTTTTCTCTTAAGGGTGAATGTATTCTTCGAAAGCTTGGCTCGTTTTTTGTTATTTATTTTTGTGAAAGAACAAAGAAAAGTCACACGGTAAGGTCAGTTTTTTTTTATTTTTTCAAGAAAATATCGTATTGGAAATAACGTTTTAAAACTATTTTATTCCAGTTTAGACACATTAATAAAAAAATATTGTTTTTTATATTTGAGAAAAACATGTTTAAAAATGATTAGCGAATTTCAGCATGTAATTGTGTGGGCAAGATTTTTCCAAAATAACTACCACATTCTAAAATATAAAAGTTACGGGACAATGTTGGACTAAAATACTATTTTTTTTAAATAGATAAGAATGGTTCAGAATATTATTAACATTAAAATTACCTTATATTTTTAGTGGTAAAGTGGGAGGTTAAAAATCTACCTACTATTAAGTGGTAAAATACAAGTTATGTAGTATTTAAAAAAAAATTTACTATAAAAACCAACAAAAGAAAGAAAAGTAACGCATAATAATGTGTATGCATAAGAAAATAACTGATTATAATCTAAAAATATAACCTTTTTGTGTCAAGTGCTACTTTCTATCTGTTCGTCTTTTAAAAAAAAATGAGCCGCCTCTTTCAAAAATTTAAATCATCATCAAAGCTCTTTTTGAACTCTTTTTACCAAAACCCCATTATTGAACTCTCTTTATAGTTTGAGAACTCAAATTTTTTGCAAATCAGCAAACTAAAAATATCATTTGAATGTATACTTGGGTCATGCTCCTCTTCTGATCACTCAATTTAAAAATTCCCTAGTTATTACTATTTTTAATGCACCCTGTAAAGCACTCTTTCTAACCAATCACTCAACAACACATGAATAAAAAAAACCTACCAAATTTCTCGAATACCATAACACAAAGAGGAAACCCCGGAAAAAAGTACAGAACACATAGGGTTAAGACGAAGATAGGGATGCTGCCGGCCAAAAACCAATGCAAAGATTAATTGCCAAGTGAAGCAATTGATCGCCTTGTAGTAGGCCCAAAAAGCGCTCTCGGCGAACTATTTGGCGCTATTTTATAGTATAGTTTGTATAGGCTTACTACATCGACTTGGCGATTACCGGCTCTGAATAAAAACAACGCATTTTCTTGCAAGTGAAAGGAAGGAATTAGTACTATTTTTTATAAATTCAAATCCAGTGCTACAGCCTACAACTGCCCAAACAATCACTGTATAAAGGGTCAGGCTCATATGAAGAGTACACGGGAAGAACTACTTGATTTCGTAGAAGGCTTTCCTTGATAGCTTCTTTGGGGATGATAGCGAAAAATCGCCCAAACTGGTGTAAAGAAATAGGTTACTCGCTTTGTTTATCTTTAGCGGCAACCCTGATTCACGCCAGAGATCAGAAGACACAAGTAACACGTTTTTACCGCAAATGAAGAACCAAAGGAAAAACCAGTTTCCTGTCGCCAATGTCCGCCAAGCAGACACATAAGGTAAGACTCCTAAAAAATCAAGTGATTTTTCCCGTGTACTCTTCATATATTAAAGTAAAGTATAATTGTGAACATTGAAGAAAGATTTTAAAACGCGCATAGTTTTGGTGGCATCGGTGTTATTGTAGAAAAATTAAAATGATTATTTTTTGAATTTGTGAGTTTTAAAAAGCGAAGATTTGTTCTATTAAAATTCAGTATAGTGAATGAAAAGAAATATTGATGCGGTTTGAAGTTTATTAAATCACTACATCGGTCACTACAATCATTTTTTTATTATTTAATTTAAAATTTTTAAGGAATAAAACTCTGCGTTTTAGCATGAAACTTACATTGAGTTAGCGGTGTAGCGGCTTCAGTAACCCACAGTCTACAAAAAGGATCCTCAAAGTGGAAATTAGTTACTTCGGCTTATATACTACTATTTTTGATGTTACTCAGAATAAAGGTAGGAACGCAGAGGTAAATCTGCCCCCTCTATCGGCAAGATAATATATTGAAGTTGCTTGCGTGTCGTAACCGCCACACCGGTTTATTTAGTCTTACTGGAGTTTCTTGGCGACTTTCTGACGGGCTTCACTTAATTTCACGCCAAATCATCTCAATATCTTCTTTAACTCTACAACAGAACATCGGAAACACTTGCTTGGAAGCAAATGTATCATTTCGGGCTGAGATTTGAGTTTTTGCGGCTTCTTTTGTAGGGGGATTTCTTGCTGCCTTGTAATCCGTGCTGCCTGAGGGGGAGAGAGCATTGTGGTGACGTTGCTTTTTTTTTTCCTGTCTTCTTTTTATGCTGTTTTCGTTTGTATTGTGAGGTTCTGGGGGACAATTGGTATTTTTCTCTCCCAAAAAAAAAGGGGGAATTTTTTCTTTTGTGTTTGGTCTGGGAGAATGGGGAAGGTAGAAATCGGATATTTTGAGTCATAGCCGGATTTATAGGACAGGCTAGAAGCACAACCGGTTTTTGGAAGACCCTTATGAATATGTTTGTGTATGATTGCCCTTAACCTCGGAAGACCCGAGCAAAATCTCACACGTATATTCTTAATCTAAACATACTTTTCATACTAATATATGATAAAAAGAATGTTATGCAAAGTAATTGTTTTATAAAATTATGTTTAATAGTTACTGTGAGACACGCCTTAAACGCTAAAAATACACATTTTTGTGCTATAAATGCAAAACAAAAGGCCGTATCACTTATTCGTAGTAAACAGTTTGTTTTAACATTATTTTTAATGCAAAACGCCTTTAAAATTAACCACTGAAACAATTTTTTTGAAAAGGTTGATTTTTTTTAAAAAAGAACTCTATCGTATTGACACTCGTTCAACTTCATTTTTCATAGAAATAAATGACTGATAGCTGTAATCAAAGACTAAAAAATTATATTTCAATCTTCTTCGTCTATCGGACAAGGTCAATTTTGAAACTATTTAACGAGTTAATTGTTTCTGTGGAGGTTTTAAAAAATGTCCCCCAATGGGGACGCCAGGTCGCAATCGGCTAATAATAATGCTGGCTGGCTGATGCATTTTGTTTTTTTATATATATAATTTACCTTAGTACATCAAACTTGAAACCAATGTCTAAATTAAAATCAAGTCATATATAAGGTAAGGTCTAAGAAGTAGATAATTTATTAAAATTTTGGGGATTCACAACATTTATCATTAAAGAAACAGTAATTTCGATTAGCCTAACCTTTGGGAACAACATATTACGAATGTTGCTCTTTCGTTTGTTAATGCACCAAATCGCCATGGTCTAACGGATCTGGCTTTAAAATTATTTAAATACTCCGTCTCTCATTTTATGGATCCACTTTTTAGACTGTAAATCAGTTTTTAAGGGGTTAATTTGAGGCATTAACTGTCAAAAGATAGGCATCTTTTAATTTCTAAAATATTCTCACAAAATATAGTTTTACGAAAATAAACGTTTGTTTAAAAACGAAACAAGTTGCCAAAAGTTCACGTCCGATCTTTACAGTCCTGTATTCCCTCATTTAGATATGAGGGGCTGGGGAGCCCAGTCGGTTAGGTACTCGCCTAGCAGGCGAAAGGTTACAGGTTCGGGTTCCGGACATCGCCAAAACAACTGCCGATAGACGGTAATACCCTGTGTAGAGAAAGTGCACGTTCGCCAATAGCCCTCATGTAGCTCTAGTACGACGATAATTCGAACTTAACTCATTTATATTTGCCAATCCTTACTCTATCCTTACAAGGAGTCCTTCGATTCTACTTCATTGTGACAGCCCCTTCGCGAAAACCCAAATACATTTTCATTCCAGTGACATAATTCGCCAACTATTGCAACCCCCACCTACGCAAATTGAACGTACGACCGAAGTAAATAAAGTCACAGTTGGTTCCCTAAAACTAATAACAAGCCAACAGAAACAATTGGAGAAACGAAAGAAACAAGAAGTAAATTGTCTGTGTTATATATAAACATTTTCTTTCTTTTTTTTTTCTCGATCCAAGTAAATTGCTCACACAGATTTTTGATTAATTTTGCTCGCACTTAGGGGGGGTTACTGCACTTTTTAGCGTTTTAGAAAGCCTTCTTTGTAATAATCAAAGTTTAATTCAATAGGATGGGATTTTGTTTAGCTTGAGTTGGATTTGGTTCTTTAGGTAAAGCAGTTGGAAAATATTTTCATTTTTGTTCTTTGTTTAGTTAAGATTGTTTTATCCATGAACTACAGTAAAACCCATATTAAGTTTGCAGTATAGAAATGTCCTACGAGAAAAAGGGTAAATAATTCTCATTTTTGAGTGCGATAATCGAATAAAAAAAGGTATTTCACATTCAATAAACCAATTTATTCGTTATTTCAAGACATGTTTATATTATTTTTATTAGTTTTTGCTTTAGTTAGAGTGCAATATTAATTATTTTTTCCTTCGATTTTGACGTAACAGGGCGCACGAATATCAGGGCGGACGTAAATAGTGGCACTTTTGGTTGTTGTTTTTTATTTACTATTCATTACTAAAAACTTTATTTTAAGTATAATGTTTTGTTTACGATGGTAAAGAAAATCTATCTCATTGAAAGTGGATATATATGCTAGCATTGCTAATTTTTGTCTGAAAGATTCGATTTTTTAGTGACGAATGTTTTAAATGTATGTAAATTTATCAAACATTCAGATATCAAAGCTAATAAAGTCCTTGATTTTATTATACAATATCAAAAGCTATTATTTAACTGAAACAAATGAAATTCCTGCAGGAAATGTTGAAACTGAAATCGTGAAACATGCCCATTATCATATATGCACACGATAAATTGTTATTTTTATTTGCGAGTTTTCTCTATCCTTTAACATAATATAGGGAAGACTGACCAGTGAGTGAACAGGCCCCAGTGAATGAACAGTTGGTAAATACATTTAAAAAAAGATTAAAGTCATTCCACTGGATGGATTGGCAACTCTGACTTCCTCCCACCTCATAGGAAGCTATCTGACATATGATTGGTTGTAATTGGTCATTAATTTAAATTCAATTAACTTGTTTATTGACAGGACTTTTTTGTGTTCATTCACAGGTAAAAGAACTGTTCATTCACGTGGCTTTTGTATCACTTTTTATTTGGACCCCCAAAAGACCCAAAGCAATGCTATATAAAGTCAACTCCTTTTTTTTTGTTTTTTTGTAGAATTTACATGTAATGACGGATGTGTTCACATTGTCATAAACCAGAAGCTATATTTTCTTAAAATGTATTAACTTTTTAAAAAGCAAATTGTGCTTAAGCGTTCATTCACTGGTTAGTCTACAATATTTGTACATTTTTAACACGCTAATACTCAACTCAAAAACCCCTATTTTTGAATATTTACAGTATTGTTATAAAGTTTCAAAAATTATACCCTGAAATTTTCATGTAAAAATAAAGTAAACCGTTATTTGTTTGACTAGTTCCCTATACTCAAGACATGCAATACAGCGATGTGGAAATATATATTTACAGTATTATGATAAACTTTTATTTGGGCATTTTAGGTATAATTTTTAAAACAAACTGCCTTTTGTTTTACTTACTTCGATAGATTATTTGTTCCCTATATTCAGGCAGACATCGATGTGGAAATTTAGAATTTTATCGACAAATCAATATGGAAGAATCGAACACTGGTTTTCTTTTTGGAGGGGTTCACTTTAGAATATCCATGCGTCTCTTATTTTACCTGTCTTTATTGATTCGGTCACATTTTTGAATATTTACCTCGAATTCATGGAAAATATTAGAATTCTTCTTTGTTTTTTCCCAACTTGAAAACAAATCAATAAACTGATTCAAAAGCAATAAAATGGTGTATTGGATGCAAATAAATATAAAAACTTGCTTAGTATATTTAGCATGAAATAAATGTCGAAAGTTTACAAGTGGTAAAACAAAATATAATATTTTCTTGTAATATATTGTGCCAGAATATATAACGTTTTGTTTATATATGGTTGGCTTCATGTCCAAGAGGAGAACTATAGACATCCATGAGTGTGCAAAACAAATTTGAAGGGTACACGGGAAGAACCGCTTGATTTCTTTAGTCTTTCCGTAATTGTTTCTGCTTGGCGGACATTGGTGACCGGAAACCGGTTTTTCTTCTGTTTCTTCACTTGCGGTACAAACGTGTGACTCGTTCCACTCAACACTGGCGTGAATCAGAGTTGCCGCGAAAGATAAGCAAAGCGAATAACCGCTTTCTTTAAACCAGTTCAGGCGATTTCTCGCAATCATCTCCAAACAGGCTATTAAGGGAAGCCTTCAACGAAATCAATCGGTTCTTCCCGTGTACTCTTCATTTATGTTTGACAATTAGATATGGACTAAAAATTTTAAGGATTTTGTTTAGTTACGAGGAACAAAGGTCCCTCGTAACTAAACAGCAAAAAAAATCCCATACAAGTGCCCCTATAAACCTTTATTCCCAAAGAAACAACAAAACCCTATACAGGAAAAAGCACACGAAATTTAATTACACCCATCCGTACCGGGGTCGAATCTCAGACATGACAGTAGAACATTTTTCTCAGTCGACTAAAATAATAAACAGTGACAAGCCACTCTTCTGGGTTACGGGCACCGTGACATATTAAGGAGGATACCATTTAATATCTTTCTGGCAGACGATTTTTCCCGCACAGATTTCTCTCCGAACTGAAGTGATTTGATATTCGGATTAGGGATGGGAAAAGTGGGAGAGATTAAACCGGTTTTTTTTATTCGGTTAAATGGTTAAAAACCGGTTATGGATTGAATTGATAATATCTGGAAAGGCTAGATTTTAAGAGAGAGTGTCACATACAGTCCCATAGAGCTATGTATTAGTTAAGGAATCACAACTTCCGCAGAAGTATTGCTTTGCCATGTTAGCTCTTTTCCCCAGGTATGGGAATCAACACAACATCGAAATGAAACAAATTTGAGACGAAAATGTTACCTAGTTATTTAATTATGTATTTTCGAAGTTTTAAAATGCCAAAAATACCCAGGAGATGGAGACACCATTTAAAAAATTTATCAATTAATAATTAAATAGCCCGAAGTAATTTTCTTTTCAATTTTGTGTTAAATTGATGTTATGATGATTCAAATACCTGGAGAAAACGGGATAACATCGCAAAACAATTCTTTTGAAAAAACTGATTTCAAAACCAATGCATTAGCTCTAAGGAGCTGATAGTCAACCTTAATTAAAAAAAAATTAGTTAACTCTTTAGAGAAATTATAAAATTTTTACCAAAACAATATATTTTATATTAATATTAATTAGTAATACTATCTATATTGATATTATAATTTGCTAATTATATGTAACTGTAGTGTAAGTTACAACTTAGTTTTTTAAATTTGAAAATAAATAAAAATTTAATATAGCATGTAGCATTAATTAGTTGCAATAACTGTATATCAGCTATTCTTCTATATTTTTAATTTATTGTTAAGAATTGTAGTAATCGCTTTTTACAAACCTGACTAGCAATACAGCAAATGTAATTTTGCATGGAATTAGGGAATTAGCCAATTATATTCATAAAAATATTAAATAGTTATATTATTATTCGTTTAATATTTTTAAAATATGTATTATTGTTAATTAATTTTAAAAAATTGACCATCATATGTCAAATCCAAATCTGGAAAAAACGATAAATTATTCATCAAGAAACGGATTTTTTTTTTAATAATAGAAAAAGGGGGAAAACAGGAACTTAATTAAATATTGTGAAACAATTATAGAAAAAAAAAACATAGACTTCTATCAGCTTATTGTAACAATAAAAATGTATGAAAAAAATTAATAACCGTTCTCCGAATAATCAGTTATTATTGCTAGTATAGCCGCGGTATCACTTGAAACCGATAAAACAACCGGTTAAACCGATCATCGGTTATTTTCATAAAATTGCCCATCCCTAATCTGAACTGAAGTGATCCGATCTTCGGACTGTTATTAAGTAACCCCTGGTGGCGCTTTGTGGAAGATGAATACTCCAAAAGAATGGGTTTGAGGGTAAATGGATCGGAAAATGGTTCAAGTTTGCAGTGAAGAAGAGGAAATTTGAAGGGAATTTTGTTGGTGTATGTTTTATGCTTTTAGAATATATTTTGAGATGAATAGCTCTGATTTAAAACTAATATAATACTAGTTTTATAAACAAAACTTGCACAAATTATTGATTTATAGTATATTGTTAAATTTGTCTTCGAAAATCTAGTATTCTTTTGGGGCATGAGTACACTCTTAAAACAAGAGTGAATCCACTCCAGTAGGAGAAGTGCCTTTTCGACGCTGGAAATGAGTGCATATTAACTCAGACCGAGTTAAAATCATTCGTTTGGAGTGATCCTGTCGGAGGTTTAACACACAAATTATCCACTCCATAAGGAGAAGTGCATTTTCAAGACTGAAGGAGTGAAAATTAACTCAGACTGAGTTAAAATCACTCGTTCGTTTTAAGAGTGTAGCCCTGTAGGTAAGGAGTTAGCCTTCAGACCATACAAATACATCATTGGTTCAAATGTAGTACTCGAAAAATGTTTTGAATTGTAGCTCAACACAGCCTTCTGTAAACAAATTAGGCTAGCTGTAAATGTTTCAAAAATAGATTACCGTATCTGATGCACGTTAAATCAAATGGGGTCCAATGTCAATGAAATGAATCAGAATGGCTCAATTAGTTTTGCAGTGAAGAAGGGGTACTTTGAAGGGAATTTTGTTGGTGTATGTGTTTTATGCTTTTTGCATACATTTTGAGCTGAATAGCGCTGGTTCAAAACTAATACTAGACTAGTTTTATAAACAAAACTTGCAAATTATTGATTTATAGTAAACTATTAAACTTTTTTCCGAAAGTCTAGTATTCTTTTTGGCACGAGTAGCCCTGTAGGTAAGGAGTTGGCCTTCAGAACATACAAATACATCTTTGGTTCAAATCTAGTACTCGATAGATGTTAACACAGCACAGCCTACTGTAAAAAAATATTAGGCTGTTAATCTGTAAATATTTCAAAAGTTGTTTAACGGTACTGGTGAACGTTAAATCAAACGGGGTCCCGTGTCAATGAAATGAATCGGAAAATGGTTCAAGTTTTGCAGTAAAGAAGAGGCACTTTGAAGGGAATTTTGTTGTTTATGTGTTTAATGTGTTTTGAATATATTCTAGGATAGCTGATTTAAAAATAATACAAGTCTAGTTTTATAAAGAAAACTTGTAAATTGTTAAGTCTGTTGGGTTAGGTTTGAATTATCGTCGCACTAGAGCTACACGAGGGCTATTGGCGACGGGCGTCGTATTTTAGAACCACAGTCAGGTGACGAGCCAACACCTGAATAGGCACCCAACGCAACCGTTAACCTAGTCTGTTGGTTTGTTTGTTTGAATTATCGTCGCACTAGAGCTACACGAGGGCTATTGGCGACGGGCGTCGTGTTTTAGAACCACAGTCAGGTGACGAGCCAACACCTGAATAGGCACCCAACGCAACCGTTAAGGGCGACATCGTACGCAGCGTTAGGACTGTTGGAAAGTCTAGTAGTTATTAAATTACAGTAGTCATTTTTAGTTGTTCTCAAAAGAAATTATTCTCAGAAATCTATGGGCAACCATGAAAACTGAATTCTCTGGTGATCCTGAAATTGAAATCCTGCTCCTATTCTGAAATCGGGAAGTTTTCAGCGATTTTAAGATAGCGAAAATTCGGTAACTCTGAAAACAAGAAGCACATTTCTTGATATCCAAATTTTTCAGACAAGCTTTCAGTCGTTACAAATACATCTTTCGTTCAAATGCGGTATTCCATGGGGCTGTTGTATATTGCAAACAACTCGAAGTCCAATGTAATGTGCATACTTCGCTTTGATAAAATTTTGTGATTCTAAAATACGACGCCCGACGCTCGTGTAGCACTAGTGCTTCGATAATTCAAACCAAACTTTGATAAAAATTCAATAAATAATTCTAGGTCTAAAAGTAAGCTTCAGACCACTCAGAAGCATTTTTTTAGACCTAGTAAGAAACATTTAGAAATGTTTGAAGAAACACTTTCAAAAACCTGTACACAAACAACATAAGCGAAACCCAAGAATTGTGTAAAAATTACAATATTATAATATTGTGTTGTTTTATTACAATAATTATGGTGATGACATATGAACACAATACGTGTTGTTCCTACACTTCTGACGATTGCGAAAAGAGACGATTAAAATATCCATGCGCCATTGCAAAGGAAAAAAAACTATACTAAATGATTTTCTAAAATATGTATGATGTATTATAACTTAGCCCTTCAAAATCTTATGTTTTGCCCCAATTAAACTTAATGACTTTAATTGCCATTTTCCCTTATCCTTAACCCTCTAATGCATAGTGTTACCGTTCGGTAACAAGTTACATAATCCACTTTATTCTATTAAAATAGACCTCCCTCTTGACAAATTTGTGTTTTTTTCATCTATTACATTCCATTTTGAAGTTTTAGTTAATAATAACCCTCATAATTGACAGTAGTAAAAGTATATTCAAAATTAAAAAGTTAAGTTTCTAACTGTTGTGAATTTACGTGTTTGGCAGAATTCAAAGTAATAATACTAGTACTAAATACAATTAAATTGCTTTGAAAAAAATATTATAGTTCAAGAGGATTATTTTAAACTATATTTAGTAGTTTTCTAATCATTCTTTTCAAAATTGGTAGTTTGTAGTTGGTTTTTACATGTGTTACCGTTTGGTAACATCATGCATTAAGCACAACTTTTGTTTGCTAATTTGCGTGTATCTCTGCAACGGATTCACAAGAGTTCAGTGTTTAAAATATTTGGTACTACTTGATTTTAAGAGTAAAAACAACTGTTTTATGTCGTATCATTCTGCCATTTAAAACAATTTTGTTTAAAAATGATTTTTTGCATATTTTTATTCATAAATATCTGCTATTTGTACTAAACCTGCTATTGCCTTCTATTTGTACATTAATTTTGTTTCAAAAGTAACTACTATTCATAATTATTTTAATAACTAATTGTTCCTGTTTAACAAAATCTCAATGTACTAAATATTAATACTCTTTTTTGTTTGTTATACACGCTTTCATTAAAGATTTTATACCTAAAACTATGTGTCTGTGTGCCTCTGCAACTTCTAATAGAATAATAAAATTATCAATAAGCTTTATTTTTAAGTATAATTTATTAGAAATATAAAAAGTAAAAAGGGTAATAATTTGAATATAAATAAATATTCGTACCCCGAACTTTAAGGGGTCATAGGAGTCTTAAAAATGTTCAAAGAAGGAACTACAAAGCATAGTTTGATCTTTCATGTCATTTTTTAACTACTCAATATACAAGTATAATTTTTTTATATGTAATTCTACAAGATTTATTTAATATGAAACAAATTTTAAAATTTATGAAACTTTAGCCAAAACTAAAATAAATGATATTAAACATAAAGCTATTTGAACACATTGTGATTAGGATTGCGCGGCAAATTGTGAGGTCAAAATTGAAGACATGACCAAGAAAATGACTTTATATTGTACAAATATGTACAAACAAAGACTTATACCCAAATTCTCAGCTCAATTTTAATTAGAAATTATTTCAATAACTTTTTTATAAAAAAATTAATAAAAATTTTAAAATTTTGACTTAAAATTTTTTTTAAAATAATTTCTAATTAAAATTGAGCTGAGAATTTAGGTATAAGTCTTTGTTTGTACATATTTGTACAATATAAAGTCATTTTCTTGGTCATGTCTTCAATTTTGACCTCACAATTTGCCGCGCAATCCTAATCACAATGTGTTCAAATAGCTTTATGTTTAATATCATTTATTTTAGTTTTGGCTAAAGTTTCATAAATTTTAAAATTTGTTTCATATTAAATAAATCTTGAAGAATTACATATAAAAAAATTATGCTTATATATTGAGTAGTTAAAAAATTACATAAAAGATCAAACTTTACTTTGTAGTTCCTTCTTTGCACATTTTTAAGACTCCTTTGATCCCTTAAGCATCTATTCAGCGCTTAATGCATGGTGTTACCGTTTGGTAACAAATTTAAAAAGTGAAATTATTTAAATTCCGATGCATTTAATTTTTTTTCCGTATTTTTCCCGTGATGTATGAGCATTAGAGATACAAATATATTTTTTTGGGACGAAACAAAAAATTCATGCATTAGAGGGTTAATATCACTTAATACTTTATCATCCCAATTACATCCTGTTGGCGAAAAACAGTCGCCTAGATCAGTCGTTCCCACATAAAGTTTGCTGAGTCATCTTGAACTTGCACCTTTTCCCTCGAATAATATTGACTCTGATTTATCTGTGGAGAAGAGTTCGATATTCTTCGCCATTTTTGAAGATCTTTCCGTCCCACATTACCGTCGACTCTTCGGACGACCAATTTATTATTTACCAATGTCTAGTAGCTAAATAAAAACGACTTAATATTTATCCAAAGTTTCCTTGTCGACTTATTTTACATGTATAAAAAAATTATACGTAGTTTTGGAGTACCTTTTACATAAATTTTTTAAAATTAGCCAATTAACATTGGAATTATTGTTCCAATTTTATTTAGTTTCTTATCTAAAACTTTAAAGATCAAATGCTAAGGTAAAAAGTATAAATATAAGAGATATTTATAAAAATATGATGAACAATACATGACATCTGCTCTTTCAACATAATTTGTATGCTAACCATGTATTATTTTTTGTAGCAAAACAATTTTTTTTTGTTTCAACACAACTTGTAATAATTGAGAAAAACACTATCTATTTTTCTATAATTAAAGTTATAGCCTTCACAAATCAAAACTTATTAAATGTGAAAAATAAACGTACAAAATACACTAAAAATTATTCATCAACTGTCGGTAAAATAATTTATATCCTTAACGTTTGCAACATTTTCGAGTAGCATATTCTTTTGATTTCTAATGATACATTACTTTGGAACATTATGAATTCATAAAATATACCAAAATTCTACATATTTAATGCGAAACATATTACGGAACATCGGAGTCCACGGGTATTACCATCTACTAGTGAACATCTTACCCCAATGTAATACGTCTGCTTAGGATATCATATCATCATCATCACGAGAGACATTGAGAAAAACCATACATGGAACTAAATTTATTATGAATTCTACTATACTTCCCGCCACCCTTATTTGAAACACGTTAGGGATGGAAAACTGAAGCCGGTTTTTTGCACTGCAGTTTTAACCGAAAAACTTGGAGTTTTTTTTTCATGAGACTGGTCTAAACCGGAAACCGGTTTTCTGCGGGGAAAACCGTTTAAAAATCTGAAATTGTTTTTTTCTCAAACGCCTTTGGTGTTTTTTTAATTATATAATTTTAAAAAATTTTAGCTTTGAACTTTGCGAACGGCATAGATAGCAAATGGGAGGAATTAATTTTCAAAAAAAAGGAAAAAGAAATAGAGATGAAATAGTGAAAAGCTTAATAAAAAATACTCAAAACAATTGGAAAATACGACGCCCGTCGCCAATAGCCCTCGTGTAGCTCTAGTGCGACGAAAATTCAAACCTAAACCTAAACTCAAAACTATTGGAAAAACTGGAATAAGAAAAATTTTAAACAATAAGAACGTAAGAATGAGGAAGAAATCTAGAACTTAATTGCCAACAAAACACTTAGAACGCTTAATAGTGACTGTGTAAATTGTTTTTTTATTCGAAAGTAAAGTTTAAATAAAATCATTTTTTCAACTAATTAATAAAAAACTGAAACTTGTTTAAAAAAAAAACTCGGGACACCGTTTTTTTCCCCATTCAAACACCGGTTTCCTTGAAAACCGGTTTTATAAAATCGGTTTTTAAAGTTCGGTAAAACACCGAAAACCGGTTTTGGACACACCGGTTGTTTATTCTGAAAAGCCGCCATCCCTACTGTTTCTTATTTGGTTGGCGGTGAGTATAGTCTTGAAACACGTATATATCTGGAACTGAATTCAGATGCGAAACCAACGTCTTAATTCGGTAGGTGATCCATTATTCAAAGGCTCTGCTTGATTCTTGTAATAAATGGGATTGAAATAAATTATTAATTTCTTCGTGTAAATAAGAAGTTAAAAATGTCGTCTTGAAAGATTTTTTGTTGCTTTGTAAGGACATAGATTTAAAATTAAGACTTGTAGCAAAAAATTAGACATTATACATGGTGAGGCAAATAAAAGTGGCGCCGGTGAGATATATAGGAATACGTTGAAATACTTGGCGATAGACTCTTGAAGCAGCCTGAAACATGTTTGGATCGGAATAGCTTCACATTAGAGCTACTCATAGACAAGTGGCGAGTTCAGATCTTAGTTCGTATTGTATGAAGACCTCCCATAATCACATTTTTGTGTCTTGTAATCAATTTCGAATGTTTTGTATTAACAAACCTTATTTATATTTCATTTTAAATAGCTTCTCAGACCATAGGGTAGTTACCGGCAAATAATTCCCCAAGCGTTTGTTTGGGCTTAATATTGACGCGATCAATAGCTTCAGTTAGCAAACCTGTTTTTGTATTGGTTTTTGGACTTGGTAACATTTCTGTCCTATTCTTATCTTCACTTTTGAGCCACTTTTATTTGCCTCACCCTTTAGTTATTTATTATAAATTGGAAAACAGTTTGAAATAATAGGCAGCTTCTGTTTGATCTTTACATATGCTCAGAAAATGAGCTCATAGAAATGAGCCTATGTGTAAGCTCATTTACCTATAATAATCTTATTAAAGGTAAACTCCATATTTAATAAATTTGTCTTAAGAAAACGTCTTATTTCTGTTTCGTTGGAGAAGCAAGCCTTTTTTTATAGTGACACTGGGAAGAATAAATTAAATTGTTGTTTTAACATAATTGCTTGTGATTTTTACTTCTTTAATTACTTTGAAGTGTTGTGTGCTGCTTTAATATAATAATACTAAAAATGTATAATTCATATGCGCTATAATCTACGAAGGCTAGCTATTTGGTAAATGACTTGCATGATAAAAATTTCGATTTATACAGGTTCAGGATAACTTTCATTGCTGATATTAAATGAAATGCAAGACAATATTTTCAACCGTAATACTAAAGTTGAAAATATTATCTTAAATTTTAAAGCTGTTATTCTGAATTGCTTCACGCGCTTTTTCATAAATATATAACATTTTGTAATAACAAACGTTAATTTATTTTAAAACTGGAATACTAAATTGCTTGTACTCAGCTTTCCACACATTTATTTTTCTTTTCAGAAAACTTGTAAACAATTTCTTCGAAAACTAAAAACTAAATCACCAAAACAAAATTAGAAACCTAACCTATATTTTCCCCAACAAGAATTTTTGAGTTTCTGCAACAAAAACGCTAAAAGCCCAAACAAATCGCCATTTTCCATTATACAAATGAGGGCACTCCATCTTACATGACCCCGTATATATCAAAAAGCAGATATTATTAATATCCTAGAAAACTGTTTTAAGCTATCCGAAGAGAGAAATTGGTCATGTCTATTTTTAAACGCTTTTGTAAGTAGCTCTGAAAATAGAGGATATTTTTTTTATGTTTTAAACCTTTCCTCCAGTGAACTAAATCCCCTAAGTAGTTTGAGTTAGTGTCTTTAAAGCAATGAATTCTGTTGATAGATAATTAGTCAATTGGGTAATTTTTCAAGAAGGGTAGAATTTGTTAAAACATACTTTTTTAAGATGTTATACACTCTTAAAACAAAAGAGTGAAATCCACTCCAGTTGGATAAGTGCATTTTCGACACTGGAAAGGAATGAATAATAACTCAGACTGAGTTAAAATCACTCGTTTGGAGTGATCCTGTCGGAGTTTTAACACACAAAGGATCCACTCCAAAAGGAGAAGTGCATTTTCCAGACTGGAGGAGTGAAAATTACTCAGACTGAGTTAAACTCGCTCGTTCGTTTTAAGAGTGTACAGAGTGACCGTACAAGAATGTTCGAATTTTAATGGTATATACTACAGGCGTTAATGTTATACTAAATATAACAAATCTTACATTAAATTGAAGGAAAACTAACCTAGTTTTTCCTACAAATGCTCAATGTGTGTGAATTTAATAATACGGCACACATCCAAACGAAAATGCAATTTTTTCTCATTAGCAATGGAGTAGATGACACTGCAACTGTAAAACACCATGCAGCGGTACAAGAGCATGCGCTTTATCTGAAACTGTTGCAGTTATTCTTTATTCGTCATCTTCAACCACATCTGTCGAACAATTACAGTTTATACTACTATTACAAGTTGAAACTTGGATATTCTTGTACGAACACCTTGTACAACATACATTTATTTAAACCCGTTGATTGTCTAACGCTTATGCAAATAACTCCGGAAATAAGTAAAATAAATGAAATTGTTACGTGTATTTTTGATTATATATTTTTATTGTTATTTAAATCTCCCTTTTGTCTTGTCTATTAATAATGTTCCAATAACTTTTTATTGTATTGAGTAAATTTCCCCCCTTTTTAGAAAATTTTTTCTAACATTTAACAACGTATTATTTGGTCTTATTCAGAAATGACAATTTCAAAGTTACATCGTTTATAGTATTTTTATACATGGTGAGTACATTATATTTGTCCTTTATTCTTTGAAACAAATATATATATTTTAAAATAACAATAGACCATTGCACTCGCTGATTTAAAGCTTCATAAAATAAGTAGTTAAATACTAACATTCTACGTTTAACTCTATTTTTATATTCTAGTTTTGGCAACGGCTAAGTGCGTGGCGTTTTTTTTTTTTTTCCTAGAAGAAGTATGTTGTGTTTAAAAGCTTTCTGGGTTATCTTTGAAATTATTAGATTTAAGCTAGATTGGTTGGTAGACGTATATTTTCAGGATTGTGCGCTTGGTCAGAGACCCGCTTATAAACCTTCGCCAAATAAGACAGACACAACACACACATACGCGACAGATGCTGCCATCTATCGCGCGCCACCTCCACAATTTAAACATGTCCCTGAAGGAGAGGGAAATAGTCTCCAGAGACCTGTACCCGTGGGAAACTGCGCAGTAACCGGCCACAGGACTTTCGGACCCAACATATCTAACGAGCACGTTCTCTGCATATACTCAGTGGTTCTTCAGTAGTACCGAGATTAGGTCGCGGGACCTTCCGATCCCGAGATCGAGATCTTAACCACAAGGCTCCCCATAGCCCTAGGTTCAAGCTACATCTTCATGCAATTCACGTCGCCGGTTGAGAAGTATTAACTTTTCCCTACATTTATATACTTTGTCTTACACTATATCATCTTTGTATATTGTACACTATATCATCTTGTAATAATGGCTTTAATTTTACAATTGCACTCTCTACATTCGAAAATAAATCCTTTCTTTGAGTTAATTATTTGTTTGTATGCTTGATCATAATTGAAAAAATATATTAATCATCACCCTTATATGCACCATGCATGAAAGCATTACAATACTTACTCTTTCCGATATTTTTGCATTTATAATCAAAGTAAAAAAATATATATTTATAAAATTGCTCAACATTCGAATAGTAGCGTTTAACAAAACAAAATATTTGAAGAAAAATACTTTAAAATTAATAATTATCTAAAATTTAAATATCAACTATTTTCAATATCTCTTTTTTATGATAATTATCACCATTTTTTTACAATGATTAACTCTACATTCAAGTAATAACATATTATTAAACAAAACAAAATATTTTAAATTTTGAAAACGAGTCTTCTAATATTTCAAAAATCAATGATAATCACGAAAAAAAATCTTTGTTCATTTCTCAAAACTTACCCGTTACGACACTAATTTTCATTAAACAAATCGCTAAATGCAAACTTGAAACCGTAT
This sequence comes from Hylyphantes graminicola, assembly GCA_023701765.1. Classification (NCBI taxonomy): domain Eukaryota; kingdom Metazoa; phylum Arthropoda; class Arachnida; order Araneae; family Linyphiidae; genus Hylyphantes; species Hylyphantes graminicola. Next base: position 11,570,508 of record CM043116.1, read on the forward strand.
TTTACTAGTTTAATAAAAGAATAATAAAGGATAGAAATCTTCCTAGAAACATGACTACTTTTAGCGATTTAAATAAAAGTTAAAAACAACTTTTACATAAGATTATTTTAATGGAAAGCTTCATTAGAGAGTCAGCATTTATATAAACATGTTTACCACGGCTAATTTTAGATGGAATGAATGGATATTTTAATGGAAAAATGAAGTAATTAAGACAGGGGCTTAAATGCAAAGCAACACGTGGATTCAATTATCTTCCGGTTAATGTATGATGTGCTAATGGAAAGAATTGATAATAAAATGTTCTAATTGAGGTGTCTTCAGCTAATTTTTGTGGTACAAATCCTATAATGTAATGTAGTCGTTTCCGGCTACCTATCTCTAGCCTCCTTTAGGAACTTTGACACAGCCAATAACGCCTTGTAATTTCGAACCCTGGTTAAGTGACGAGGTCGACACCTGAGCGGACACCCAACGGAACTTCGAGTGACATCGTATGCTAACGCCGTCGGGACTTAGGACTCCACTGATTTAAAAGAGCACGTCCCACTGTACTCGGATCCATCCGTAATGAATCAAGGATTTTTCTACTATTCCCACTACAGATCCTAATTATAGGATGACTGGCAGTTTGTGGGATTCGAACCCCCTGCACTCCTGAGAAGGTTGAATCTCTACACTCTAAAAAATGAATGCCCAAAAACGACGAAATTTTCCTTAATTTTGACGATCCGTTTACTGGTAAATGCTCCGAGTTTTCGTTTCCTCAAAGTGAGGAAATTTGAATCGTCATTTTTATGAGGATTTGAATGTCGTCTAATCTAAAGAAATATTTCGTCATTTCTGAGCATGTGAGTACAACAATGAGATTCAGTTTCCTCAAAATCAAGATACAGAATCGTCAAATCACGATCGTAAAAGTGAGGATTCGCGTTTACTTAAAAGTCACGTGATAGTTTGACGAAACAATCCTCAAAATTGACAAAATGAGGCTTGAGGATTCATGAATCGTCAAAAATCGGTCGGGCCAATCACGGACGGGCCAAATCCTATATTATCCTCTTAAGACCAAAGCAAATTCCTACACGTTTATTCTTATATTATCTAAACGTAATTTTTATACAAATATATGCCACAAAAGTATTTTTTGCAAAGAAATTAAAATAAATTATGTTTAATAGTTCCTTAGAGACGTGCCTTAAACTCTAAAAATACAAAAATTTTGTGCTATAAATGCAACAAAAAAAGATCGTCACTTATTTGTTAACAGAATATTTTTTTGTGCAAAATGTCTTGAAAATGAGCTACTAAAAGTACTTCTGAAAAGTTTGAAAAAAATTAAGAACTCTAATATCGTATTGATCATCATTCAACTTCATTTTTTAATAGAAATAAATGATTGATAACTGTAATCGAAGCCTGAAAACTGATATTTGGATCTTCTTCTATCGGTCCAGGTCAATTTTGGAACTAATTAACTAGTTAATTGTTTGTGGGGAGGTTTTAAAAAAGTCCACAAATGGGGAAGCCATATTATTAGATTATAGGCATGTGCAGTTTATCAAGGTATACGTGCCAAATGGTAGCATTATGCACTAGCGGGTATAACATCCGTGTATTTGGGAATAGTTAAATATGCCGAAGTCCAAATAATGACCTCTCCAAAGCCAAGTGCATCAGTGTGTTAATCAATAGAAAAAAATATTTTCTCTGCCACATTTCTCCGGCTGTATTGAATATTTTTACAAGCGGATTTTCTTATGTGATAAATGTAGCTGACTTGCTGGAACCGACAATCCCACTTTTTGAAATTGGTTTTAATATTTTTTGAACTTATACAGTGGCCGCCGCTTTTTGGAATCACTGGTTAATTGAATCAGCCGCTTAATTGGAATACATTTCGTAGAACAGAACGGAATCACTTTTTACATTAAAAACCCGCCGCTTATCGGAATCAAATCACCTTTTTACCGCCGTTTTAAGGACTCAAAAAATTCTATAAAACTTCCTTTTTTCTACGATTCGTGGTATTTTTTTTACCCCAAATACCTCTAACTACAAATGCGAACCAAAGAGGGGCCGACGAATCCATCTTTAAAAAAAGGTAAATCGCAGAAATTGTATTAGTACACTCTTAAAACAAACACTCCCAATTTACCTCAGTCTGAGTGGATTTCACTAATCCAGACTGGAAAATGCACTTCTCCTTTTGGAGTGGATCTTTTGTGTGTTAAACCTCCGACGGGATCACTCCAAACGAGTGATTTTAACTCAGTCTGAGTTAATATGCACGCCTTTAGGGTGTCGAAAATGCACTTCTCCAACTGGAGTGGATTTCACTCTTTTGTTTTAAGAGTGTAAGGCAAGGAGGGAGAGTGAGAACTATAGTGGGGGGAAGGGTAGAGGGGAAGGAATTTGTAATCGACACGTGTGCATGAAGGTGTAGACAGTAGACTCATTTTGAATTTTGATCGATTAAATTAAGTACGTGTTTTTCGGAGTGTTACCGCGATGTTAAAACGGAAAGATTTTAGCTTAGCCAAAAAATATGAACTCCTAAAAAATATTTATAATCTGGAAAAATGCAGCCAAAGAGAAGCTGCAATTAAATTAGGACTTTCTCAAGCAACTTTATGTAGGATTTTAAAGAGAAGAAATGAAATTATAGAAAGTTGCAAAACAGAGCCCAACATAAATCGGAAATATCAGCGAGTTGGCAAAGCAGAAGACGTAGAAAACACTTTATTAGAATGGTTTAACCCTTTAACCTCGAAACCGGCCCAGGACGGCTTTACCAGCAAACATCAGGAAGGCCGTTCTCGGCCGTTTCGTTTCACAAATAGGGGTGTTGGGTATGTTAAAAATTGAGCGTGCTGTGGAAAAAAAGTATCCGCCAGTGATCATTTCGGTCGTTAGTCATCCTATATAATCGGATCTTTTTGACTTTGTATAAAAATAACATTCTGAGTTAATTGCATGACACAAAATTTGCATAAGGGGCCGTCTTCATATTAAAAATGTTACTAACTTTAAAATTTCCAATGGCAACACCCCTTTTTGAGTAAATATTTCAAATCTATGACGCATTTTAATACGAAATGCCAAATTTTGTTAGTTTTTAAGCATTATTAGGGGAGTTAGAGACGTGCTAAATTTAGGTGCCATAATGTTAAATGAGTTGCACATAAAAAACTATCCCAATCTATAAATAATTAAGATAATGAAACGAATTTTTTACTGAAAAGAAATTATAACAAGCCAAACAAAATGCATTCAATATTGGGGTATTTAAAACAATTTTTATATTTTAAAATAATTATTATTTTAATTTTTTAAAAAATTATAAATAGAAACCCCTTAATATTTTTACAGAAATATATTTAAGACAGGAAGTTTAAGCGAAATCCCAATTTTTAATTTCTTTTATTCATAATTTGCTGAGTAAATCACAAAATACTTTTTAATTGCGCTTCAGGGGACTGTGTATAAGATTATATATGAACTTGATAAACAAATACGGCTTTGGAAAGGAAGATAAACATCATTAAACCAACAACCTTGAGATGGTCCCCCATATGACATCAAGTGATTCGATGGAATAACTCGTTAAATATTCATCCAAATGTAACAAAAACTAAGATTTAGGGGTTTTCGAGGATGCTTAACATTTCTAAATAATCAAATATGGGTGTTACTATTGGAAATTTTAAAGTTGTTAACATTTTTAATATGAAGACCTCCCCTTATGAAAATTTTGTTTCATGCAATTAACTTAGAATGTTATTTATTCACAAAGTCAAAAAGGTCCGATTCCAAAGGATGACTAACGGCCGAAATAATCACTTGGGTATTTTTTGATACAGGACCATTCCATTTCGCTTTTTTCCTGCCTAGAAAAACTCGTATTTCGGGGATGAGAAATTCTCCTGCCTTGTGAGGTTAAAGGGTTAAGGTCGCGAGGAGTTAAAATATGCCGGGCTCTTCAAATATTAAGAACTTTAGAGCAACGGGGTGTTATGTGTGATGATTATAATTCCTCTTATGACATTGAAAGGAGGGTAAACGAACTTATCAGTTATACGACAACGCAGGCGAAAACAACGAAGTATTCATTCAAGTAAGCAAAATTTAACTAAATTTTAGTACTATAGTAAACATTGTTGTTTATGCTTTTAAATTTTGTTTTAAAATTATACATAATATCGTTCAAATTATTAAATTTTTGTAGGTATTCGTATTTTACCTGTTAATTTGTATAACTCTGGATTTTATTAAACATAACATAAAGTGTTTTTTTTAATAATATGTAGTGCTAGTATTACTCAGTAACAAGTTTTTAAAAAAATCATATTATGTCTCATGTTGACAACTTTTTCTTTATAATTTCATGACTTTCGGTTAAATGGTTCAGCCGCTTTATTGGCTCAAAACGTACTGGGACGGATGTGATTCATTTAAGCGGCGGCTACTGTACTAAATTTTACAAAAAGTATTCGAAGCTACTTAAAAAAGGCGGGATTATAGAGACCCGTAAGTTAACTACATTTTTTCTTGTTAAAAAAGCGTTTACAAAAATATGCAATGATATACAGCCAGAAAAATATGGCAGTGAAAATTACTTTATTCGCATTTTATTAACACTAAGGCACTTTTGAGTTTGGAGACCCGCTGTCCAGCGCGCCCATTCACCTTAAGAAGTAGGCCCGATATAATTATTCCCCCTACAACAAAAATAGCTTCTAGCTCTTTTAAATAATCCAAATAAATAATTTTTGTCAATACTTCCATAATTAAAATTGTTTGGATAAATTGAACTTCGTAATTTTTGTGATGAAACCTCATTAAAAGGGGACTTCAATTTTCTTTCAACGTCAGCACTTGAATATAAATAGATCGCGTTATTCTAAAAAGAACTAAGTGTGCTAAAACCCAACACATGTATTTGAAAAGATTTTGCTAATAAGTCAATATTATTCTTATTTTATTATTCTATATTTGAAGGGCCTACACTCCTTGCCAACCTAACTTGGGTAAAAACAAAGAGTGAAAAGCAGAGGGAAAAACGCGGTTGGTCCATTAGTTGAAAACTCTTGTAAGATAATACTTGCATACAAAATGATATGAATATTTTCTCAAATAATATTCATATATGTTAGACCTTAAACGAAATTAATGTCTTAAACATGTTTTCTGGGTGGATTCATAAATAGTTTATGGAACTCTTTACATCCGTGGAAGGTTCTTCTCCTTAGTATATTTCTATTCACCCTACTTAGGTTGGCGAGGAGTGTAGTTGCAAAACTCGCAGTTTCGAAAATATAACATAACTGGGATACAGGGTCATTGGCGACTTCTTCCAATGAAAATTATAATCGTCAATAATAGCCAATGAACGCTCCGGACCCAATATATTAGCTGCACTTTAAAATATGCTTAGTAATGTAAAACAAAGTAGACAAGTCCAATTTCTGAAGACTATGTTCATAATATTCAGTGGTATAGGCCATATTGTAATTAAAGAGGTCAATTGTTTGCTAATTAAAGAGAGTATTTTATTTCAAACAGATGTTATTTGTGTTTGCTTTTTACCAACTTTTTTGTAATTCGGAAGAATTTGTAAAAAAAAGAAAAGTTGTTTGTTAAAATGGTTTAGATTTCAGTTTTGTCTGTCCACTTATATACGGAGCCTTGGGTAGCCTAATGGTTAGCGTCTCGGTCTCAAAATCGGAAGATACCGCGATTGAGTCCCGATACCACTGAAGACCCACCGAGTATATGCGGTGCACGTGCTCTTCAACGTGCTTCTGTACGTGCTTCTCTGTGGGTCCAAAAGTCCTGTGGGCGGTCATGGCGCAGTTTCCCACGTGGTAAGGTCCCTGGAGACGATTTCCCTCCCCTTCAGGGACATGACTCAATTGCGAAGGTTTTCAGCATCTCTCACTTATGTGTGTTGTGCCTGTCTTACTTGACGAAGGTTTATAAGCGGGTCTCTGACCAAGCTCACAAATCTAAAAATATGTCCTCCAGCCAACAACTTGTATGCTCCTCTTCTAATTAAACTTCTACCTTTAATGGCCTGTATCGCAGGATTTTCAAAGTTCTAGTTTTGAACATAACGCATCACATCACAAAACTACTTTAAACTTATTCTTCTGTAATATCAAAACTGTGAATATTTAAACAAAAGCAAATTAGGTAATTTTACTACTTTTTAGAATTTTTGTTTTAATTTGATGAATTATGTAACACAAAATTCTACTTGGGCTCAGGGAACTATCTTTGAATGATATATGTATTGGTTCCCTTCAGTTTAAATAATCCAAAATAGAAAAATTCTCCAAATTTTTGCCTACAAAGGTTAAATCCTTCTCCGTCTATTTTCCCCCAAATCAGCCGAATTCTCACTTTTCGTTCTTTTTTTCCTTTGCGCATCCTTATTTCTTAATTAATTCCGGTGCGGAAAGAATCAAAAAGAAAACGAAAGAAAATTGATTATTTCCTCCTTAAAGTGAAGTGAAGTAGGAAATTGCATTTTAATTCAACGCATGATGGAAGCAATTCAAGACTTTTATGACTTGCCTTCGATAATCCATCGAGTAAACAAAACAAGTGGTTAAAAATTTAAAAAGAAATCATTTTATAGTTTGTTTCATATTTAATATACGAAATTACTTAATGAAAAGGTCGAATGAATGGAATTAATTTAGGGAAGAATCTTCCATTAAAATCTTTTGATTTTAAAAAGATTTTTTATTTAAGATGCTTTAAATATAGAATTAAATGAAAAGCCATTTAATTACCGGAGTTAATTTTATGGTTGTACTTTAATCTTTTAATATTATTGAATGTGACCGCAGAAATTTAAAAATTAGTCATAATAACGAAAACCTTGTTTAATACTTCTTGGTAATGTCTAGTTAAACTAACGACTAACACTACGTCTTCCAATATTACAACTCAATAAATCAGTATATTTAAAAGAAGTTATATACCCTATTAGCTGGTAATATGAATAATTACTTAAGCCTAATAAGCTACCCTTTGAGCTTGTGCAATTTCTTAAAAACTTTATGACGCCTGACAGGTACTGAAAACTAGTGTATTAAATTAGAAGTCTGTACCACATTTTGGTTGATTGGTAGATAAATATTTTCAGGCTCGTATGCTTGGTCAGAGACCCGCTTGTAAACCTTCGTCAAGTAAGACAGACACAACACACACACACACGTAACAGATGCTGATATCTATCGGCGCCACCTCCACATTTTAGACTTCTAATAGTAAGCAGTTTAGACAAAGCAATTTTTATACAAGCTTACCTTTTACGCATGCGTGATTTTCTAATTTTCGCAATTTGAATTTTCTAATTAACGCTGCGTACGTTGTCGCCCTTAACGGTTGCGTTGGGTGCCTATTCAGGTGTTGGCTCGTCACTTGACTGTGGTTCTAAAATACGACGCCCGTCGCCAAAAGCCCTCGTGAATCTCTAGTGCGACGTTAATTCAAAACCTACCCTATAACCTTGAGTACTGATGAAAACCTACCCATAGGTACTGAAAACTAGTGTACCAAATTTGAATTCCGAAAAATTTTAAGATAGATTTTGGTTTGAATTATCGTCGCACTAGAGCTACACGAGGGCTATTGGCGACGGGCGTCGTATTTTAGAACCAAAGTCAAGTGATGAGCCGACACCTGAATAGGCACCCAACGCAGCCGTTAAGGGCGACATCGTACGCAGCGTTAGGACTTTGAAGGATATTTAACGCGCACTCCCCTACACGGGGTATTATTCGTCGGACATTTTTGGCTGCACGGGCCGTTTATAGGTCGGCAGCTATTTTGGCGATGCCCGAACCCGAACCTGGGACCTTCCGCATGCTATGCGAGTTTAAGATAGAGTGTGGAGGGATTTCAGACAGACTGACAGTCAGACCGAGGATCATTCACAACTTTTTTCGAATCAGCACCCTCCAGCACGTGTAAGTAACACAAAATCTTCATTTATGAATTTCGTAATACTATTTCGTTACCTTATTTTTCATATTATATGATGAAATAAATATGAAAAATTAATTTATAATTCAAAAGTTGTGAATTTAAGAAATAGCAAAAATTATTTTGTTACTTTCAAATATCTAATATAAAATATAATTAAATTGAAAGTAAAAACAATTATTTATCAATAGGCTTTTGAATTCATAAAATGCACAATTTTTAAACAAGGCAAAGGAAATTAATTTGAAAAGCTTCATTTTACGCTTTGAAATATAAACAGAAGCAATAATTCTTTTTGGAAAAATATTACACAATTTAATCAAATTTCGTATTGCAGAAAAGTATTTAACTTATTTGTTTCATGTTATTTTCATTTTTTCAAATATAGTTATTAGTTTTGTAAAGAATTACATTTTTGGAAAAGAGTTCTAAAAACGGACTTTAATAAAGAGATCAAAATAAAGAATATAGTAACTAGGTTTCTTATTAATAAGTTTATTCTATTGAGGAATTTTTATGAATGAACCAAATTATTTTTTTTTATTAAATATCAAATAAAACGAGTTTTACAGAACTTTTTGTATTGCTAAATAAATCATCTCAAATGCTTCTTGTAAAAAAGAATTGGTAAACAAGTTAATTATTTCTATATAAGCATGTTAAATTCTTTGAGTACATATTTTAACTATAGTATGAACTAGTAGACTAATTTTTAGTTGGGAATAAATATGCAAAAAAGTCATGTGTGTGATGTTAGTTAGTGTTAAAAGTTAGTTAGTGTTAGTTAGTGTTAGTGATAAAAGTTATGTATTATAAAAGTTAGTGTATTATAAAAGTATTGTATTATAAGTTATGTATTATAAAAGTTATGTGTATGATTACGTTACAAATATTTTAAACAAATATGTGTGTTGAAATGTTGATCCAAGAAAACGTAAGTAATGCTATTTTTTTTACCCTTTCAGTTCCAGTGATGCCATTTGGCATCATCTTGTTTCTGAACATAATATTAAAGAAATAATAGGGCTTACATCTATTGGGATTAATAGAATATTTTCTAACAGAAAAAAGCTCGAAAAATATAATGATATATCATAAATATCTATAAATGATCAGAAAACAAATTATGATGCCAAATTGTCATTAAGACTGAAAGGTTAAGTGTGCTCTAAATTTGAACTACAAAATAGCAATGAATACTATTCAGCTAAAATGTTAGTAAAAAGGTTTTATATTCAAACCAAAGTTGTCTCCAATCCAAAGAATATAATTCATTCAAATAATATGCAACTCTAATAGACATAATTTTTTAATACACATTAAAAATCTCAATGCATATCACAGTTCAAAAAAGGAATATGACATCTAAAAAGACTATTAAACAGTTCTCTGACAGTTTAATTCCTCATCCAATCCCTTTGACAAACAGCAAATATCAGAAGTATATTAACGGAATAAAAACTCATCGGAAATAATAATATTCTGCGGCTCTTCATCTAGAGAATAGATGAAAAGAAAAATTGTCAAGAATGAGAGAGAAATGAATGAAAAAAATTCTAATAAAAAAAAACGTCCGAAGAGGCACGCTCTGAAAAATCTTGACAAATGGACGGAGTTAGTCTGAAACGAACCAATATACATTTTTCTAAAAATGCATTACTTTTCTAAAATTGTTAATGGGACAAGGAACAAAACGGCCACTCATGGGAAGAACCGATTGATTACTTTATACACTCTTAAAACAAAGAGTGAAATCCACTCCAGTTGGGGAAGTGCATTTTCGACACCGTAAAGACATGCATATTTACTCAGACTGAGTTAAAATCACTCGTTTGGAGTGATCCTGTCGGAGGTTTAACACACAAAGGATCCACTCCAAAAGGAGAAGTGCATTTTCCAGTCTGGAGGAGTGAAATCCACTCAGACTGAGTTAAATTAGGAGTGTTTGTTTTAAGAGTGTAGTCTTTCCGTAATTGTGTCTGCTTGGCGACCGGAAACCGGTTTATCTTTTGGTTCTGCATTTGCGGTACAAAAGCGTGACTGAAATCCATTGTTCTGTGGCGTGAATCAGGGTTGCCGTGAAAGATTAAAAAAAGTGAGTAACCGATTAGCTGATTTAGGCGATTTCTCGCTATCATCCCCAAAGAGGCTATTACGGAAAGCCTTCTACGAAATCAATCGGTTCTTCCCGTGCAAAGCTTAAATAGAATGCTACAAGTTTACAGCTACGATTCCCTAATTCACTATAAGTACCTGTCGAAATGTAAGTACAGGGTGGTTATAAAATAACGCTCGCTATTCGGAGTGGTCTGTAGCTTGAATGAATAATCCGAATGCAACAAAAATGGAGACACTTACTAATCAAAGGGGGGGGGGGGGTAATGAAACACATAAAAATCAACTCGTCCCTTGACCAGGGTTCTAAATTACGAGGCGTAATTGGCTGTGTTGTCCGTAATAGGCCGTAAACGGTCATAATTGGCTACGCCTCGTAATTAGAACCCTTGCCATCGGACGAGTTTATTTTTTATGATTCATGAAGAGAAACTCGTCTCTTGACCAGGCTTCTAAATTACGAAGCGTAAATGGCTGTGTTTGCTGTCATTGGCCAATATTGACTACGCGTCGTAATTTAGAACCTCGGAAGAGTAATTTAGAATTTTTAAATTAGAATTTAGAAGATTTTTTGATTCCATTATTTCCCCCCCTTCTTGATTAGTGTCTCAATTTTTGTTGCATTCGGATTATTCATTCAAGCTACAGACCACTCCGAATAGCGAGCGTTATTTTATAACCACCCTGTATACATCGAAATCCAACATTCTTCAACGATACAAAATGAACGATCACTGCCTCATTTTGAATTTAGCTCTTAACCCTTTTAGTCCCAAAAATTTACTACACTACAGAAACATCTGATATTCACAAAATAAGCTTATTTTAGGTCAAATATAACATTTCCATAAGAAAAAAAAATTCATTTTAATTTTTTATATGGTTTTTGAAATAATGCTAAAAATTTTTAACTGTAGAAAACAACAAAATAAAAATATATATGTTACCTAAAAACCCTTCGAGTTATATATTTTAAGGTATCTGACCATATTATTAAAAAAATAATAATAATTCTTTCAACCGAAATAGTTTAAATTGTGTTTTAAATATAAGGAACTGAAGTGAACTTTTCAAAAATCAGGTGAAACGCTTGTTAGCTATTTTCTGAATAAAAGAATTGTAGTTCTGATTTCTATTGAGATTAATGTAAAATATTGTCTAATAGAACAGAGTATGAAGAATCGAATGATGTGTGTTTGGATGTCATAACGGGGCATAAACATTTAGAAAAAAAATATTGAAAGTGTTGATGCCAAATGGCATCACTGGGACTGAAAGGGTTAAATTTAACTGCACTTTTTACCTGCTAAAAAAATACTAATTTTTAAGGCAATGTATTTATAATTTCAGAAAATCACGTACAATGTTTATGGAACTTGGTATCCCTCTTAATTCCATTCGCTATAACATGGTCCAAATTAAAAGGAGCCTTCTAAGACGAGTCAAGGGGGCAGTTCTTTGAGAAGCGTCACTCACATCTCGAGTGAAAGGGGACGGGATTACTACCTTCTCCCTCTCTCAGTCACAAGAAGATAAAAAAAATCGAGAGAAATAAAATCAGCCAAAGATAAATTGGCGATGATGGGCACTTTGGCGAGAGAAAAAAAAATGAATCCGTATAAAATATAATGTGTAAGATTTTTTATTTTTTTTTTTGCTTAGTTGAACCTTTGTACGATGGGGTTGCTGAAGAGTCTGTCTAGGAAAAAAATTAGGGGTTTGTAACTCTGTACGTCTTTTGGTTACCAATCACTAAATTAATGCACATATTTCAATTAAGTTATATACCACAAATGTGTGTAATAATTATTTTTAATAATACTGAAGTGTAAGTGTTGTTTTTTTTTTTTGCTTAGTTTAAAATTGCACGATGGTGTTAGCCAAGGGCATGTTCCAAAAAAACTTAGGGTTTCAATAACTTTGTAACCAAAAAAAGTTCTACAAAAACTACATTTTGCGCATGCACTATTTTTCTGGAAAACATTATTATGACATCCGACAGGTACTGAGAACTCGTGTACCAAATTGAAACTCCGTAGCTCATTTGGTTCCAGCTGTAGATAGACTGACGGGAAGACATAAGGAAAGACGCAAAAATAGACCAATATACAAACCAAAAATGTCCAACGAATACTACCCCGTGTAAGGGAGCGCGCGTTAAATATGCTTCCAAAGTTCTAACGCTGCGTACAATGTCGCCCAACGGTTGCGTTATGGGTGCCTATTCAGGTGTCGGCTCGTCACTTGACTGTGGTTCTAAAATACGACGCCCGTCGCCAATAGCCCTCGTGTAGCTCTAGTGCGACGATAATTTAAACCTAACCTAACCAAAACGTGTGAAAAACACTATCTAGATTTCGAATCCTCGGGACCCATCACAATACTTTCATATCCTTATTTTTAATATTAGACAACTTAAATTAAAAAAATATATATAAAAAATACTTTTTTTTGCTAAATTCTAATACTTTATAATATATAGGATTAATATAACTTTCGGATTTTTTGCGTTGTTTAATTAGATTAAGCCATTAACCCCGCGGTAAATACCTCTTTAATTCAGTTACCGACCGAAAAGTAATTTCGTTAGCTAATTGGTTTTTATTTTCTCCACAAAAAATATATTTTGTAAAAAAATCGAATTGAAGCTTCTAAAAAATAAAATCTAATAAATATACATGATGGATATCACGAGACCGAAAAAAAATACCCACCCACGGTATAAAAAAAACAAGGTATGCATAACTTTTAGAATTTCATTATGTAACGGGCTTCGCTTTTTGCATTAATTTTCATCTTTGTAGTATGTAAAATGCATAAACAATGCTCTTTTGAATATTATGAAAGCGCTACACATACAAAAGCTATTAACGGTGTACAGTATGCAAGTTTTATGTAATGAAACTTAAATTTTGTGGTTAAGTTTTTTTTGTGTGTACTTCAAGTTAGATTACATTAAAACGAAATGCTTTTCGCACTCTAAGGAAAATTACATTTTGAAGAGTTTTGAATTTTATGGGCTAAGTTCTGTGGTATGCATTTTTAGATTTGGATTTCGTATGTGTTATTTGATGTTTGTATTTCTCTGACTCTTAATTCTCTTTCTATATTAGTATCACTTACTGTAGATTCATAAAGCATGTAAGATGAAAGGTCCCGTTGCAAAAGTAACAATCTTTAAAATAGCTAAGATATAGTAACCGGATCGTTCATTTCGACTGTTGACGAACTTAAATGTAATTGGACGAAGTCGCCAACGAATAAATTGGATTATTATTATAATAACAAATAATAAAAGACAGCATTCAGAAAAAAAAATAATATTTGCTTTCATTAAGAGAGAGAGAGAGAGAGAGAGATAATGGTTATTATTTGAAGCAGTTTATAATGATTATTTTACTCTTAAAATTTCTATAGTCAAGATTATACTGTTCATTATTAGGGGTAAGTGGTGTACCTTGGACATATGTGTACCTCGAACCTATGCCGATTCTAGCTCGATTAGCTTAGATATTGAAACAACACCACATGCAGTTAAAGTATTTGCTACCAGGGATCTCAGTGAAGCTCTATCCGTTTGTTTAAAAGTTCAATTTATTAAAGAAGTTTCGAAAAACTAAATTCACAGTTCAAAAGTAAATTTTTGTCAGATTCTTTAGCGTATTTTTATACTCAAATATGTAGTGTTTATTCAGAAACGGTGGTTATGCAATATAAAGCAAAGTTTTTAGCTATAAAACAGTGTGCTTGAAATTAAGTTAAGTCTAACCTTAACTTGGTGAACAACTATTTTGTTTTTAATATCCAAATGGTGTACCTCGAACCTAATACAAGTGGTGTACCTTGGACTGGTCCAAGGTACACTACTATAGGTCTTATGTGCTTCAGATTGTTGAAAACCTTTTTAAAATTCAAGTAAATTTTTTCCTTTTGAAAAATTAAGTATTTTAAGCTATTAATATGCAACCCTGATTTGTAAATCTAGAAGAATGGAAATTTGTAAGAAATTTTTATATGGTGTGATAAATAATTTTTCTGTAGTTAATTATTTAGATTTATGGAAGCCAATAAAACTTTAACCGTATTGATATAACATAGAAAATAATTATTGCATGCTTATCTAAAAAGATATTCTTTATAATAAATATCTAAGCAGAACATCCTTTTTACGTTTAGGTCTAGTTGTATAAACATAGGGGGAAATATTTGAGTTTTTTTTTTTTTCAAATTTGAGACAGAAAGATAGTCAAATGTTTTTCTATGGCATGAAATAACAGTTTCATTTTATGCTGCATTTTAACGGATACACCTGAGAAAGATCGCATTGCAGCTGAAAAAGCCAAAAGGCCACTAAAACAACTAAGGCATTAAACCCCTTACTAAGCCACTTGACCTAACATAACCAATTACTACAATCTTGGCAAGAAATAAGAGTAGGTTGTAAAATGTATTTTTGAATTTCATGTGGCTAATAAATATTGGTTTTCGGACTGTAAATCGAATCTCTCTACCAGTTAATAATTGGTCCAAGGTACACTACCTGTTGGACCAAGGTACACCGCCGGTGGTGTACCTTGGTCCTAATTACAATTTTCTGTATTTATTTTTTAAATAGTTGAAATAATTTAAATAACATGTTAAAATAAATATATGTTGTATATAACAACATAAAGTATTTAGTAAAAATATTTTTATTCACTTTTAGCAAGTAATTAAGAAATTAAAAATTGAAAAGTCAAAATAGGTCCAAGGTAACCCACCTTCCCCTACTGTTAGTAAGAGCACGACGGATGCTAAGTACATCTGCACTAACTATTTTTGATACTCTGATCGATAAGAAATAAGATTCTTAATAAAGTTCCTTGTTTTCATGATTTGAATTTTTTATTTACATATAAATCAATTTTTTAAAACGGTTTTTCAGGGATTTTTCTAGACAAATTTTTTTATTCAAATATCATTTAAAATTTTCGCATATCAATGCGATTTCTATTCTCATGCATAAATTTTATATTTCCACTAAAAAGAAATTTTAATAATTTTTTACTTAAAGGAATTATGAAAACCTGAAAAATGGAATTATTTGAATAACTAGTAGAAAACTTCAACAATCGTAATAATACATGTCTGCATCCCTCAGACAATTAAATATTCTTCTTTACAGGCGAATTATTTTTCAAAATTCAGAAATAAATCCGCATTTTTTTGTTGCAAACAAAGTTGTTTACTTTTGGGCAATGGCTAATTGAAATGAAATGCTTGCTTATTAAGCTTGCTATATTAAGGCTACACGAACATATTTTTTATAAAAAAAAATATCTTTTTGCGAAGCTGCTGAGACGATAAAACACCCTTCATTAATATTGATTTCCTTTTTTTAGTTCACATTTCCCCCGTTACTCGGAAAAGTGGCGCATTGATGAAATAAGATTTTTTGAGAAGTTAAACCTATTTTTTCCAACCTTTTCTGGATCATCGCCTCGTTCTTTAGGTTGATTAACATACATCGCCCTCTTTTAATTTCCATATTATGTCTAATCATAATTTGCGTGTAAGTGTAACTTTAAAACAGTATTATAACACTTACTGCCGTTTTTAAAAGCAACCAAAGAAGCTTTATCCGGTCACTTTTAAATAAAACAGTAAAAACATAAAACACATATTTTTAACATATTTTTAAAGGACAAAAGTGAAATAATTAACTAAGATATTTTTACTGGTTTTTAGAAAATTTAAAAGAGTTGAAAGTAAAAAATTAACTGATTTAGTTATGGGTTGGAGAATGGTTTTACTGTAAAAAGGTACAACATTGTTTTAATTTTCCCCCTTTGAATACTCATCACCCCTGATCGCCTCTCAAGTATTTTTTACCCCCTTGATAACACAAATCGACAATTTGGGGCGATCACCCAGACACCTGACTTACCGCATTTCGTAAAGTGATTCAGTTTGTTATTCAACAATCTAGCTATAAAAAAATTGCAAATAGTCCGTTTTATTATTTTTTTTATTTTTTTTTCAAACAAAAACTACCCAAAAAATATGAATTAGGAAAATTTAATGATGATTTCTTAGTCGAAAAGTTAATCACGGAAGCAAATCTGGTAATTGGCTTTCAATTCAAATATTAGTGACCGATGGTAAGTTATCCGGTTGGAAAAGGCCAGGAACATTTCCTTGTATTTTTACGACTAGGTAGCTATCGTGTAGCGTTTGTTAGTGATGTTAATTCAACCTATCCTTGCTATTTTACGATATCGAACTAAGATTTGTACTAGTTAAAAAAAAATGAACAGTTAGTTTATTTCCATTGTCACGAACATGTTTAAAAAATAGGATTTTTTTCTTCTTCATCAGCCTCTATCGATGATTTAGTGGCAGCGAATGTGTTAAAAAGTCCTTGTAGAAGGAGTGCACGTAAAATATGCTCCAAAGTCAAGACGCCGCGTACGACATCGCCCAGAAAAGTGGCGTTGGATGACTACTCTGGTGTCGACTCGTCACTTGACCGTGACTAGTGCCACTCTAATGCGACGACAATTCAAACTAACCTGACCTTCCAGCTTCTATTAATTGACTTGCTTTGTTCTGTATTCCGATTTTTGCTCAGTTCCGACGCACAGTGTGCCAGAATCACGATTTAGCTGGCAAAAAATCAAAAAATGAAATGAAGCATTCAGCTGCGAATACTTTATAAATATAAACAATATAGTTCGGGGCACCTGGTGTTATGACTTATTCTCGGTTTGAGTGCTTTCCCCCTCCCCCACACCACCACGAACAAAGCATTTTGTGTTGATTTTTAATCACGTGAAGTATTTTCGCAAATTGGACTCTACTTTTTCAGCTTGTTTTGCGATAAAAATAGTCTTTCTAAATTTTTAAAATAGATGGATCCTGAACCCTCAGGTATGATATTGATAATATAAACTGTTTTTCTAAAGTTTATATAAGTTAAAATTATGTTAAAAAAAAGTTCTAATTGTAGCTAAGAAAATTAAATTGTTGTTCTTATTAATTTATTTTCTCTTAGTGTAAAAGTAAACTTCCCCGCACTTCCCCGAGGCGATTTTTGCAGGAACTTGTTGTGCATACTTCATATATTGATGTCCAACAAGAATATGTTGCGCATGTTTGCGCCATTTGATTTATTCACTTTTTTGTATAGCTTCAAAAATTAAAAAAAAAACGCATATAAATAGCTTTTCGTTTGAAATACATTAAACTGGAAATTTCTTTTGTGAAAATTCTGGTAAAATATGTTTAATTATAAAATATATTATCAAGAAAACGTCACGCAACTTGATTTTTGTTCGCAAGAAGCGTATAAAGTAGAGTTGTAACGATGCCTCAGAAACTGTCTCACCAATCTCCAAAAAGCTTGGATCTGGAGGGAAATCTATAGTGATTTTTTAAAATTGATTATTATAAAATTAGTATAGCAAACTATCTTTCAACTTATATGATATATATGTATGTATATATGTCTTCATAATGTTGGAATGAAAGAATAATGTAACTTCTTGAGGGTTTTTAATTAATGTTTTGCTTCTTAAGCGAGTCTCAAGATTGATATATTGCATCTTTTATCGCAGAATTACGTTCAAAAGAACTTGTTTTAAAAGTAATGGAATTATATAATTTAATGAGAGATAATCTTTGTATAAAACCCTATACGAAAATAACGTTTTTTTTTTATCAGAACATCTCAAAAAGTGTACAAATGGCCCGGATAGTGAATCAAGCTATTTATTAAAACTCTTTCGCGTTTTACAACGATGTGTCTCATAGAAAACTGGTTAAAAAAGTAAGAATACTTATTTAAAACAAAATAATTACTAAAAATATCTTTAGAGTGTACTTATTTATTAATAATGAACTATTTTACATTAAATACAACCATTAAAATTTTTATAAATCACTCCAGTGAATTAATGCCAGCTAATTTGGTATCTTGACACACTGTGCGACGTGGCATAGATTCACCAATCGAGACTCGAAAAAAAAAATATTATCACTCAACATTTCTGTTACCCCTCAATAACTGAAAAATGCACAATACAATTTTTTTCCCTCTAATGGGGCTGCAATATTGGCGAATAAGCCTTTGCAGATTCGGCAAATCCCCCAGAGCAGAGAGCTACTTGTTTGCGTCACCATATAGGCGACTCTCGCTACCAATTTTAATTAGAATCTGAGATCGCTGTTACAGTATGCCAAAGATTTAATTTTGACGACCGAACCCAAGCCAAATGGATACTCCAGGGATCTTTTACATGCTACACAATCATTTGACATGCGTACCCGCGATTTTCCCATCCAGAAAATCCAACGACTCAGCAAGGACTCGAACCATAGATCTTGGGCTTATTAGGCAGACACGTTATACCTCTCAACCACTGAGATACTTATGGTAGGCGAATACCCCAAAATTCCCCAAATTCTAAATTTTTGGTATTACTTTAATCTTTTCCAAAGTTGGCATACTGATTTCAAATATAATGAATAATACTTTTTCGGCATTTTTTTTAAATTTAAATATAATTTATTTATTTTAAACGGTGTTTTTCTACTAAAAAAGGAGGTTTACGCTAACAAGTCTACCACATTGAATTTTCATCCTATAAACATTGTGTTAAATTCTTCGTTTTGAACTGATGCATGCAATAACCCTCTAAAGTTGCATACAAATTACAAGACAAGAAGTTATTAAGAAAAATTTTATAAATTAACTACAAAAAAAAGGATTTTTTTCGATTAACTTCCACTTGGACATTTTTTTTTAAAAAAAACTTATATATTTACACCGGATATTAGAGGTTCATGGCACAGATATATATTGAAATAGCATCTGTGAAAAATTTCAGGTAAATTAATGTAAAATTTTTTATTCTAGAAGTGTTGGCGCAAACCCCTTTTTTTTAGGTGAAAAACACCGTTTAAAATAAATCAATTTTATTTAAATAAAAAAAATTGCCTAAAAAGCATTGCTCATTATATATTTGAAATCACTATGCCAAATTTGGAAAAGATTAAAGTAATAGTAAAAATTTTAGAATGTTGGGTATTCCCCTACCTTAACACTATAAAAATCGATTGCTCTTAACAATTTAAATATTAAGTTATTTTAACTCGAAGAGTCATTTTCCTAGATACTTCATTTTTCCTCCAACCGTACGATATGTTTTTTTTAAATCTCCGTTTTTGTATTTGCTAACTTACTCTGTTTGTGAAGCGATAAAAAGTAACTCATTAATATTCGTTTAAAGCTGTTAACAGATGTATTTTGCGATTATAACTTACTTGAAACTAATTTTATTCGATTTTAAGGGTGTTGATTTTGTTTAAATTAAGGAATTATATTAAAAAGAATTGCATATATTTAACAAAAAAAGTTCGTATAAAAAAATATTCCTTTTTGTATTTTTTCTAGTTACTGCTTATTATATTTCAATTGAAATTAATTTTAGGAAAGTAAAAATGTTGTTACAAGGAAAAAGTTACAAAAATATAAATAACGAAATTTTAAAACGCAATTTTTAAAGGTATGTAGGTTTGAATTATCGTCGCACTAGAGCTACGGTGCTATTCTCTACTGGCGTCGTAATTCAGATCCGCAGTCAAGTGACGATTTTTTAAAGGTATATGTACAGTTTAAAATAATATTTATTATTTCCATTTTAGATAATTTATGTCTAAAACAATAATTATTGTTGATATATATAATTATTGCCATATACTTGTTGAAAAATTCGGAAATTGTTTAAAAGAGCTTTTATTTTCTTAGTAATTTACAAATGATATTAAACGAACGGCAAATGTTGCCCCAAATTAAGACGTTAAATTTAAAATAACCAAAACTATTTAAAAACAGAAAATTTTATGAGTACCATTGCCATTCCAATGCCATTTATTACAAAATTGAAAAAATCTGTCATTTCTCAATTTTGTCATAAATTAAGCAGCTTAACATAAATAAAAAAAATTGGGGGTTATTACGTTTGTTTTCAGGATGGTCTTTAGAGTTTTTTTCCATTTTGAAAACCAGTATAATAGGAAAAGAATGTTCATCGAATAAATAATACAAAGTTTTTTTACATATATACCTTCTCCTTTAAGGTCATACGGTACCCAAAAATTGGTCAAAATATCGATCTTTCAGTGTTTACTTCTTATTATTTACAATATATTTCTGAACATTTATTTAAAGTTTCATAAAGAAATCTTTTGTATAAATAGGTAATTAAATATTTTCTGGTGTCATTCCTATAAGTTTGAATATACGCATTTCGAATGCTTTCAGCCTTTTTTCTCTGTTTTGCCTTTTTCTTGTGTTTAATAAATCCCTTAGGCATTTTTGCTAATTAAGTTTTTTGAAACCCGTGAGGTTATATATATGGTGCACAAAATTGTGCATGGAATAAGGTCTACTAATCAGTTTTTTTTAATGTTGAATTCAATAATTTGTATTTTTTTGTGATTTTCAGTATAAATGGATGTCACTTTTTAACTGTAGATGACTTTTAAAAATCCATGCACAGTTCTTGAACAAATATTACTAAAAACGAACTATAAAAGTTAGGAGTTATTCTCAAAATAGCTTTTTAAAACCGTTCGAAATTTTGACTTCTTTTTTTAAATAAATGAAAAATTTCTTGTAAATATTTGTTTCTGTTGCATGAAAATTTTAATTTAGAGTAAATATTATATAAAACCACTATAGTTTACAAGTTTATGCTATTATTTCTAGAAATAATGCTTTGGATACCGTATTCCCTTGAATTACAAGGAAAATTGCTCTATTTAATAAAACACACAAGGAATATGATAATGTTTAAATCGCATGAAAACAACTTGTTACGCTTTTAACAGTCTTATTGTGTATCGCAAAGTATGTAAATCATGCGATCGTAAAAAAAAAATATTACAATTAAGCCAATAGATGGCGCTGTACAATTGTAAGAAATATTGCTTATTGCAAACAATGAAAGAATTACACTGTTCGACAAAAAAAAAAAGCAAGTGTTTGTCCCGAAGCTACTTTGGCGATTTTTTGCTCCTTTGGTGGTCCAATAATAGAGAAATGACGTTTTTCATGAAAAAACGCCTTTTTTTTATCTCTGATGAATCCCCCTATTAAACTTGGGATAAAAATGTCATTTCTCTATTATTGGACCACCAAAGGAGCAAAAAATCGCCAAAGTAGCTTCGGGACAAACACTTGCTTTTTTTTTGTCGAACAGTGTTATATTTATTTTATGGTTCGTAAATTTTTTGAGTTGCGAAATTTATGTTTATTAACGGCTTTGACGTAATACGAAGACATGGGTTAAGTTACCCAAATTTTTTTGTTTACTATTTTACACCGAAATTTCTATTCAATGAAGGCTAACAATGAAATTTTTTTCTGTTATAGAGCAAAATAAGTTTTCTCCTTCAGTTGGAATTTTTTAATTATAGTTTCAATTTGTTTTCTTCGTATCATTTGAATACTTTTAACCCTTTAACTACTAAAACGGACCGGACCTTAACCTGTTACCTTTCGCATGCTAGGCGAATGCCTAAACGACTGGGCTCCTCAGCCCCGATTCGATAATGCTATTTCTATAACAAGTTATGCGGAAACTAATGCTTAAGGTAGCGAAAGTGTTCAGGGCTTCCATTGACAAAAACTATCGTTGCATTAAAGAAATAAAATATTTAAAAAATTATTTATAACCTCTTGCGACCTGACGTCCCCAATTGGGGACTTTTTTTTAAAAACCTCCCCACAAACAATTAACAAGTTAATTAATTCCGAAATTGACCTGGTCAGATAGAAGAAGAGTCAAATATCAGTTTTCAGCCATTGATTGCAGGTATCGGATATTTACTTCTATAAAAAATAAAGTTGAAGGAGGGTCAATATGATATTAGAGTTCTTAAAAAATATATTTAATATTTTTTTTCAAACTTTTTAAAAAGTTGTTTTAGTAGTTAATTTTAAAGGCATTTTGCATTAAAAACAACATTTAAATAATCTGTTAACTGCAAATAAGTGATACGGCCTTGTTAGTTGCATTTATAGCACCAAAAAATTGGTATTTTTAGAATTTAAGGCGTGTCCCTAGGAACTATATAAAACATATTTTTTTATTCTTTGAAAAACATACTATTAGCATATATTTGTATGAAAAGTATGTTTAGATTATATATATAAGAATATATGTGTGGGATTTTGTTCGGGTCTTACACTCTTGAAACAAAAGAGTGAATTTCACTCCAGTTGCTTTGCATTTTCGACACTGGAAATTAGTGAATATTATCTGAGACTGAGTTTAAATCACTCATTTGGAGTGATCCTGTCGGAGGTTTAATACACAAAGGATCCACTCCAAAGGAGCAGTGCATCTTCCAGACTGGAGGAGTGAAATTAACTCAGGCTGAGTTAAAATCGCTCGTCCGTTTTAATAGAGTAAAAGGTTAAAAAATAAAAAAAAAATTATCTATAATGGCGCAATTTTACTTTTTGGATATTTCGTTTTTTTTCTTTACCTCAATTATAGTCTACAACCTTCTCTTCTCATCCCTTCGCTAAATGACAGAGACCCAAGGAAAAACTGTCAAAAAACAAGCCCAAGTCCGTGACACCGGTCCCCCTAATTCAGTGGTTCCCAACCTTTTCTGTAACATCGCCCCCTTCTTTAAATTGACTAACACATATCGCCCCCTTTAATTTTTATAATTTGTCCAATTATAATTTGAGTTAAAGTATAACTAATAAAGCCATTTTATAATTTCAAACACTTACTACCATATATAAAAACAACCAAAGCAGCTTTATCCGGTTACTCTTAAATAAAATCGGGGGAAAAGTTTATTTTTTTCTATTTTTATTTAGATTTTTTCAAAGAATGAAAGTAAAATAATTAACCAATATCTTTAAACTCAATTCTGGAAAATTTAAGAGAGTTGACAATAAAAATTAAAGAAGAAAAATGAATGTTGAATACTTTTTTATTCACTTTTTTTATATCAATGGATAATTATCACATTTTTTTTCTTGTTTTTAATTGATTCTAAATGACTTAAAACCCATAAAAATTGTATTCATTTTTCTTACAGAATCGTATTTTACTTTTAATTTAAATTTATAAAAGGACAGTTTCGGTTTTCATTCGATACAGAGAGTCACGTGATATGACGTAGTAAGGTCTTCTCCCACCGAGAAAAAGCGAACACAGCTTTTGCTGTATTCGATTTTTCGCTTCTCTCATATCCTTTCTTCAAAGCTTATTTTTATAATATTACGGCTTCTAAAAAGTACTGTATTGTGCCGATGTGCGGAAATACTTCCCATGTTATACTCCTGACAAACTATTCCTAAATGTACCGAGGAATAAAAAAGATAGACTGAGATGGTGCAGAGCTATGAAAAGGGATCCCAAAAAAAACGTTCCTTTGGCCTCGTTCCTTTGGAATGTAATATTGAAACAGAAATATCAAAGTTGGTGATTAGTATTGAAGTACTATTTAGTTTTGGTGAGGTTCTAAAAACAAATAATGGTTTTTAATTTAAAACTAATAATATTCATCTTTAATAGAACAATCACTTCTATTTAATTTTACATTCTAATGTAGCCTTATATTGTTCAGAACATTAAAATAGAAGTCTTATATTAGTAGAGTACTCAAGTATACTATTCAAGTTATCTGGTAAGGTAACAAAAATTTACGTTTAAACATTTATTTTTAATACGACAATAACTTCTAATTTAACTAAATAGCCCCTTTAACTATATTTTTAAATAGTTAAGCATGTAACTAACTATAGAGAAAAAGAATTATCTACTAGTAGGAATACCACAAGTTTTGATTTTAAAAATTAGTCTTTTTTTTATCAGACTTTTACTATATCATAAATATCACATAAACTTTATTCTTAAAATATATAGTCATAAAACATATTTATGCTATTGCTATATGTAATATTTTTTTTTATTTCCTATAAAACAATAAATTAACTAAATATCTTGGAAACATCTTACTTTTCAGCTTTGATAACTTTCATTTCAGCTGACAAAAAATCCAAATTTTCTTTGAAAAAATTGATTATCATATCTTCGTAAATGGTTGGCAAAATATCTCTTTGTGCTTTGGTAAAACCCTGTTCAACAGCCATTGGAGAAAAATATTTTAAAAACTCAAAATAATACAAAAATCAACGCACGTGCAATTTCGCTGCGCGGTTCTCAAGGGGTTCCGTAGGGAGGAGGAACGAGAAGACCTTTCTACGTCACGACGACGTTCCTAAAGTGACACGGCCCGTTTTTGATTGCGCCGCGGCTCTGGATTTTCAAATTTGAATAACTCGGAAAATATTTCGTTAAAAAAAAATTTAATGACATTTTTGGACTCCAGACCTCTTCATCTACAAAATTAACCCATTTTTAACAAAATTTAAAACATGTGATAATTCTCCATTATTATTTTTCAATCTCATATGCAAGTCTTTGAGGCAAATATCCCATTGATTTCTTTGTTTGGTGAGGAGCTGGATAACAGAACTAACTCTTTTATTAACTAAATATATATTGACGGAACGAGATGAGACGTAGTTCAGCTTTTTACCACAGATAAGGATCAGTGTAAATAAGTTTCACGCAGGCTAACTCATAACCTCTCTGCTTGAAATGAGTTTCGCCTCACTGTCATATTTCAGATCGTCAAACTAAATCTGCAAAGAGTTTTCAAGGTTATCTTCAACCCACAGATTCAAAAGGGAATGGATCGACAATAGAATCAGGAATTTCTAACTTGGTCAAATATTCAAATCTTGTAAGAATATCAGTTTTGAAACTTGTCACGATGATCCAAAAAAATTAGAATGGTTTTACTGTACAGTATATTTTAATTTTTACCCTTTGAATACTCATCGCCCCCCTATCGCCCCCAAATTATTTATTGCCCCCTTGATAACACAAATCGCCCACTTGGGGGCGATCGCCCCCAGGTTGGGAACCACTGCCCTAATTGAATGTCGGTCGATCCCTCTGCGGATTTGATTTCAATGTTTGGCCAAATAAAGAGCCGGCCGAAACTTGTTAATGATATTGGAGAGGTGCCAATACTGCAACCTTAGCATCCGCCTGCCATCATATCATCTGTCTCCGGTATTCGGACGATATATTAATTGTGGGGGTGCCATCTTGTGTTTTGATCGACCGAATTGGCGACTTGACTTGATTGTATTTTTAGCTGTTGTAATTTATACTAGTTCCGTTTCTTTCATGTTAGAGTTTATCTTACGTGCACAACAAATTTTTGGTCAAGGTTCAATGAAAGCATTTGCAAAAACAAAACAAAAAAGGTCTCCGGTATTCGTAAAATATATTAATTGCCGGGGGCTAGAGAGCAAGTGAGCCCAGTCGGTAAGGCACTCGCCTTGCATGCGAAAGGTCCAAGGGTTCCCCAAAATAACTGCCGACCTATAAACGGCCCGTGCATATGACGCCCATCGCCAGCTCACCCCTCGCGTAGCTCTAGTGCGACGATAATTCAAAACTAATCTAACCTAACCTGTAGAGCCAGTGGGAATTTTACCCCACTTGTACAGTACATTTTTAGACATGCAGTATTGTAAAATCTAAAGGTACATACATGTGAAACTTGGTAAAATCACTATACCACTTTGTTTAAAATTTTTTTTAGTATTGCTAACTTTCCTATACAAAACTGCAATGGCAAAGTTTCCAAAAATATCGATTCTGTCGCAGCTAATTTGTTAATTGTATAAAATAATGACCAAGTGAGAATTATCATTTTAGTTTTCATATTTAATTTTTATTTATTAATTGTATAAAATATTGACTCACCAAGTGGGTATTATCATTTCAGTTCTCGTATTTAATTTGCTGTTCAAATTTTAATCAATGAACATTGATATGCGTAAAAATTACAAATTTTCTCTCTGATGATAGGTTTTTAGAATTGAATTATACATTTATGGGTTATCTGTATAGAATATTTGAATATAAATCTATTCACATAAAATTAAATAAAAATAACTATTTTATCTTTGTGTTTGAAATCCTTAATTATTCTCATTTCACAGTTATTTTTTAAGTCCATACCATTTCTTGTTTTACTCTAAATAAACTTGGCGCTAATTGTTTGGTTACAACTGCGGCAAAACCCACACAACACTGCATACATAATATTACTCGAATCCCCAGTATTTGGCGACATTTGAAATTCAGATTGATCGGAAGTACAACTGGGTACAGCGAATATGGATCGAAGCCTGATGAATGTTTTGCTTTTGTTGTTGTTGTCTGCGTCGCAGAAGGAATTAAAAAATCTCACTCCATTTAAATTATTCACTCTTTTGTTGGCGAAGTTCATTGCATAGAATTCATATATAACAATACACTGTATATAGGCAAACCTAAATGGTCATCAAAATCATTCTCCAAGTCACGTGGGTTTGGCACGAAAATTTGGCAGATTTTCCCTTGAATCATTCTAAACCCTGCTTTCCTAATGCTTTGCAATTCTTTCTGAAATAGCCATTATAATTTTTTAAAAAAACTTGTGTACATAAATGGCAACAGAAAATAGATTTCTAAAATTAATAGTATATTTTTTTTATTTACGCCAAAAGTTAAGATAAGTCACCAAAAATAGCAACTTTTCTCTTTAATTCATGTATTTATCTTGGTCCCCTTACCAACTTGCACTTTTACTATTAGATGTAAAAGACCACTTTTCGTATGTCGTTGACCTAGTTCATTAGCGTAACGTGCTTTTATGATAGGTTATTTGCAAGGGAAATAATAGTCATTTTTGTTTGTTTTTTATGGGAAACATAGTAATTAACTTACATGGATACACGGCATTTTTCTAAGGTGAAATATATAACTAAAATAGTATAAATATAGATAAATAAATTTTAAAAAATAATTTCCAATGATGATTTGTATTTGTAATTGGAATTTCATGTCAAATGCTTTTTTATTTGCCTCGGCAGTAGTAAGTTTAATTGGATTCTGTAGCTTGTATTTCTATAGATATCTTAAAAACAATCAAATAAATATTTAATAGTTTTGTTTTTGATGAATATGTTTACTGCAACTTCAATAAAACAAACTGCTTTAATATCTCAGGTTGAAAATGTTGTGGAAAATTCAGGACTCAAGAAATGATCTTTTCTGCTATCGCAAATACAAACGCATTTCTTTGGAGATTTGATGAATAATTATTTTTGGCTGGGGTGGTGAATAGAAGTTGGGTCATACTTATAATTAGGAAAGTCATTTGGGTCATGTGTAAGTCAAAACCTACCTGCTAAAAGTCATTGCAACTTCTTTTCTAGTATTTCGTCACCGCTGTTTTTATTTGAAAAAAAAGTCCACCTGTCAACGCTCAGAAATCCTTAAGCGTCGCTAGATTTTTCCATGGAAAAACTAATCAATTGTGCTTATAACTATTATAAAATCAATTACTATATTTTTTTGGTTTTTTTTTTCGTAAATATGCGTTTAATCGTATTTATGTACAGTAGTTACATTTCTAGTAGTATATTTCTAGTTCTTTTTTTTTTTTTTTTGAAAATTTATTAGTTACATTATACTCCTTAACAACTATTTTTAAAACATACTTGCATATCGTGTTTTCCGATAATATAAGGTTTGTTAAAAATGGTTGACGTTATGTTCACAAATAATACACAAGTGAAAAGATAATTTAAAGAGCAAAACTCCTACAAAAATAATTGAGGAGTACGTCTATTGTGGTGAAACCCAAGCACAAAATTTTCGACAGTATTTAGTACGCTTATTGTAGCAGAGTATTGGATCGAGAGCCCATTGCCCCCAGGCCTGCTAAGTCATTTTTTAAAGGATGAAATGTGTCGGATTAGGTTCGGTTTTCATTTGCTTTTTGTGTGTGCATACCTGCTAGGGAAAGTGGACCGACGGCCAATTTACAGGTATCGTGTGCAAAAAGTAGGTAAATTATAAGTTAACCTACACTCTTAAAAAAGGAGTGAAATCTACTCATGTAGGAGAAATGCATTTTCGACACTGGATAGGAATGAAAATAACTCCTAAATCGCTAGTAATTACACTAAAACGCTCCTAATCGCCTTAAAATCGCTCGTTTGTTGTTTAGATTGTTGAAGGTTTAGCAAAACAAAAGAGTGAAATCCACTCTTATAGAGGAAGTGCATTTTCGACACAGAAAGGAGTAAAAATGAACTCGACATGAGTTAAAATCGCTCGGTTTTTTTTTTTTTTTCGAGTGTAGGTCGGAGTATACTCAGACAAACACACAACACAAATATCCATAATCATATGTCATGATCATATTAGAAAATAATGTTTAAAGTTAATAATACAATTGCCAGACACTTTCCGTTTGCTGAAACTTTTCCCAGAAGTTTTAAATGTCCCTGCCAAGTTCAGACTTTGTCCCACGCATCTTGTGGGGCCCTGGGCTCTCGCTCTATATATTTTCTCGGTAACCAACTGGAGTTAACGCTTACGAAAACTTTATAGGCCGTGTTAAGACTGCCAAGAGGCTGGAAATGAAACAGCAGGACGTTTTTACCAAATACAAAATTACCATTCATTTGTATCTTGAGACAGGCCTAACAGCTGGAAAGCGGGTTCCAGCTGACTGGGGTGCTGTAATTGTTATATAAAGTACATTAATTTATTGCGAACACCCGGAATAAGGTTTTGTATATTGCCCTGAAGCAATGGATATGTTGCTTTTGAAAAGCTGTAAGAAGCATTTTTAATAAAAAATGATTTATTTTAAAATGAACTCAATTTTACGTTATTCATTTCTACTGTATTCGTTTTTTCGAACATAAGTGGAGGGTCTTTTTTTATTTTCATTTACATTTAATCATTTATGTATGAATAACGCCGTTTCAATACTATTTACTCCTTTTGATTAGGTCTTCTGTGTTTTGAAATGGTATCATCAAATATTTCGGTTTAGTTAGATTTTGAAGGTGATATATTGTTTTAATGTTGTACGTTAAAATGAAATTTTCGCTTTGATTAAAGAGGGAAGTACTACATTTATTCTTCGAAATATAAATAAATATTTAGCAGAAGATAATTAATAATTATTGAATTTTCGAAAGAAACTAGCCAAATTAGCTTGTAAATGTTTTTCTTATAGAATTAAATGCGTTATTGGGTGCTTTTTTCCACATTTACCCTTTCAGTTCCAGTAATGCTTTTTGGCATCATAATTTTTCTGATCATAATTTTTAAAAAAAATAATAATAGGGCTCGCATCTATTTGGATAAATAACAAATATTTTACAATAGGAAAATGTTTGAAGAATTGAATGATATGTGCTTTTAAATATAATAAATGGCTAATTGGCAATAGACGATCAGAAAGAAAAAAATCTAAAGTAATGATGCCAAATTGTCATTGGGACTGAAAGGGTTAAACACAAACGTTGTGTGGAATCGGTTTAAATGACAGATTCAGATTATACTCTCTCTTACTTACTGGTAAGAAAAGGGTAGCTGGTCATACGGCTTTTAATTTGAGATTTGGACAAAATAATGTATGCTTTGTTGACTTCAGTATAACATTTGTAATGTTACTCGAAAGTCTTGGATATTTGATGGAACATGAAAAAATTGCCGAGTGGCTATTGAAGAGTGGCAACAGTTTCGTCGAAGTAATGCAAATAAGGTTGGAATGCAAATTAGTTTATCAATGACGTGAGCGGTGCTTGCCATGTCATAATACCAATAAAAACAAAGCACTACTCTACGTCACGTAAAACAAGCCAATTCCAAAGTTCGTCCAGTGCCTACTCTAGTAAGCATGAGAGTAATAGTGGCATGAGAGTAAAGCAAACAGGTTGGGTGTCATGTGATTCTGTACACTCTTAAAACAAACACTCCTAATTAACTCAGTCTGAGTGGATTTCACTCCTCCAGACTGGAAAATACACTTCTCCTTTTGGAGTGGATCCTTTGTGTGTTAAACCTCCGACAGGATCACTCCAAACGAGTGATTTTAACTCAGTTTGAGTAAATATGCATGCCTTTACGGTGTCGAAAATGCACTTCTCCAACTGGAGTGGATTTCACTCTTTTGTTTTAAGAGTGTACAGCTTTGATAGAATTTCCGGTCTGTTCATTTGGGTGCAGAGTTCTTTAAAAAGGTATTGACTTAAGACAGACCTATCTAACTCCGTACCATCCTAACTTGGGTAGCAACAAAGAGTAAAAAGGCAGAGGGGAAAGTGCGGTTGGTCCATTAGTTGGAAACTCTTGTAAGGTAATACTTACATACAAAATTATATGAGTACAATATTACCAAGCTATACTTTTCATTCTGATAAAATTGCCAAATTTTCTCAAATAATAATGAAATCTGTTAGACCTTAAAGGAAATTATTATTTTAAACATGCTTTCTGGATGGATTCACAAATAATTTATGAAACTCTTTACATCCGCAGAAGGATCTTCTCCATAGCCTATTTATTTCTATTTACCCAACTCTTAGATGGGCAAAAGTGTACCAAGATTCTTATTTTCATAACATTTTTACGCCAAAATCACTAAAGCACCCGTTACAACAAACACAAACCACGGAAGCATCATCAAAATAAAATGCCCCTTATAGCTCACCTGCCTAGAAGTTTTTGTATTTTTTTTTAATCAGTAGGAACATGTAATTGCTTTCATCGCGAATCTCTTCCTGTATTGCTAGGATGGGCTGCATTTTCGTGTTGTGCGTGTGCTTCTTACAATTTGAGAGTTCCTGTCGTTAAGAATATATGTATAACGGCTGCATCCTCTGAGGGTTAAAAAGTTGTAATCTTTTGTAGTTGGTTGGTAGATATATATTAAGGTTTGTGTGCTTGGTCTGAGATCCACTTATAAACCTTCGTCAAGTAAGACAGACACAACGCACACATACTCGACAGATGCTGCCATCTATCGCGTGCCACCTCCGCAATTTTGACATGTCCCTGAAGGGGAGGGAAATAGTCTCCAGGGACCTGTACCCGTGTGAAACTGAGCCATGACCGCCCACAGGACTATCGGACCCATATATTTAACGAGCATGTACTCCGCATATACTCGGTGGGTCTTCAGTGGTATCGGGACTCGGTCGTGGGACCTTCCGATTCCGTGAACGAGGCCTTAACCACTAGGCTACCCACAGCCCCGTGTAATCATTATTTGTATTTTTAATGTCGAACATGCGCATCGTCGATGACATTATTACATTTTTTTAAAAAATCCATTCGTTCATCCACTCCAAGAAAATAGTACGACAGAGTTTTTATAGATTTAAATTCAAAATAATTAAAAAATAAATTTAAGAGTTATTTGCGAGATTGTGGATTTTTCTCGTACGTCTGTCTCTGCCCTCCTTTGTAATTGCAATCTAAGACAAAGTTTTATTTATTTATTTTTTGCTGCAGTTTTACTTTGTTACAGATTTACAGTTTTACAAAATTACAGAAGATACTGTATTTTATTTACCGCCAAAAATCAAATAAGAAGCACAACACTTTATAGCATCAAAGCCCATCAAAATAATTTATAAATTTCTTCCATAACAAAAAACATCAAAAATCGCATTTTTTCAAAAAAAATAAGAACATATTTCCGGAGTCCATCTATCAATTTGCGGGTTCGAAGGTTGAAACTCGGCCATGTTTTCAAAGTTCAAGCCAATTAATCAAGTTTCAACCACTCCTTGCTATCTCCCGATACACAGACCCGAGTTTTGATTTATGGAATTCCATAAATCCCTTTTGATATATCTTGAAAGGGGAACCCTTCCAATACGTCAAAAGCATTCGCATTTCCCAGAAATAGTTATATATTCCCTGTGTGTGTTTCGATAATAATTATGATTCTGAAAATAGTGCGTAAATAAAATGTTATAATTTATAATATAACCAATTTGCCAGAATTTAAAATTTGAAAGTTATAACTATTATGAGAAAACGGTCATATTATATCTTAATGATATGTGTTTAGATAATAATTATAATTCTGAAAAGAGTACGTAAATAAAATGTTATACTACGTATGACCGT
Source organism: Hylyphantes graminicola (assembly GCA_023701765.1). Lineage (NCBI taxonomy): Eukaryota > Metazoa > Arthropoda > Arachnida > Araneae > Linyphiidae > Hylyphantes > Hylyphantes graminicola. The sequence goes on from CM043116.1 coordinate 11,602,700, forward strand.
TTTGCCCAAAAACTTATAATTTGAAAGCTATAATATGACCGTTTTCTCAAATAGTTATATAATTCTTATGTATGTTTTGATAATAATTATGATTCGTTAGTATAATATTTCATTTACGTACTCCAATGACCGTTTTGCCCGAAATGTTATAATTTGACCGCATGACCGTTTTCTCAGAAAATAGTGTTATATTCCTGGCATGTTTATATTTCAGTTCTGAAAGGTAAACAAAAGAAGGTCAGGTCGAAAGTAGTAAACAAATAAAATGTTGTAATATGACGGTTTTGAGAATTATGAATGGGTTTTGTGGCGTTGGTTGAAAGATGAACACCTTTTTGATCAAACATTTGATTAATACAGGGTGAGGCAAATAAAAGTGGCCCCGGTCTTAAGATAGGAATACGTTGAAATGATTGGCGAGAAAAACTCTTGAAGCCGCCTGAAATCTGTTTTTGCATTGGTTGGATCGGATTAGCTTCCCCTTGATTAGTTTAGTTTGGTTTGGTTTGAATTTTCGTCGCACTAGAGCTACACGAGGGCTATTGGCGACGGGCGTCGTATTTTAGAACCACAGTCAGGTGACGAGCCAACACCTGAATAGGCACCCAACGCAACCGTTAAGGGCGACATCGTACGCAGCGTTAGGACTTTGAAGGATATTTAACGTGCACTCCCTTACACGGGGTATTATTCGTCGGACATTTTTGGCTCCCCTTGATTAGTAAGTGTCTCGATGTCTGTTGCATTCGGATTATTCATTCAAGCTACAGACCTCTCCGAATAGCGAGCGTTATTTTATAACCACCCGGTACATTTTGGTTATATCAATGTCCTTAGAAAGCCATATTTTTAACGTTTTATTTGCTTTTTTTTGTAGCATTCTATTATTGACAATAACAAATCAATAAAATAAACTAATACGATTTAGACTGGTTAAAAATTAGCACATTTTGGATCAACCTTGCTGGGTCTCTGGCGAGGTTGTAGATCGACAATATTCGTATTTATTGTATTATTTTAGCTGCAATTTGAGGAAACTTACCAATGGACCGTTAAATCGAACGAATTGCGAAATCTAAAATAATTTTTTGCTTTTTTTATTCATAGTAACCTCTCACTGTAAAAATAAATCAGTTAGATTAAAGCATCATTTCTGGTAACGCAGGCCTGCCAACTAATGTGGCATTATGTACCTTCCAAATTTCCGAATTTATTTATTCAGTTTTAAATGGAGACATTACAAATGAAAATCTTATTACAATGCACATTTAACAAAACAATTAGGAAATAAAACAAACACGAATTAAATATGAAACAGTCAAACAAATTACACAGATAAAAGTTGGGAAACAGTTCGCTTTAAAATTATTTAAAGACACGGCAAAAATAACTAGGTCATGTGAATAGTGACTATAAATTTTATAAAACTTATACTTATATCATACTTATATAATATACTTATACATTATACTTATGGCTTATTTTTTTTCCGGATTTCGGGAACTAAGATAAAGTTTAAGGTTTTTCCCTTCGAAAATGCGGCAATTGGTACGCACGACAGCAGTATTAAGATGGTAGTACTAGTTAAAAAAAAAACAGTACTGCTGGGTTAAATACGAGAATTGACGGGTCTGTAAATGTAACGGCTGCTCGTCTGCTGTAAGTTTCAAGCACATAGGACCACTCTGACTCCATACTATACCGTGTGTCTGCACTAATGAGACCAAATGGTAAAATCTAACTTTCTTAAATGTATACAAAAAAAAAAAAAACTTTTATAGTTACTAACTCAATATATTATTACAAAATATGCTGCCAAACATGTTTTACTTCAGTCTGAATTTATTTCCATAGGAAAATATCAATTGATGAACTTATTTACCGAACTATTATTTTAACAAACAAGAAAAATCAGCATAATACAATATCTACAAATTGAAACGACGGGCAACACAAATAAAAACAAAAAATGGACGTAAAAAAGGAAACGAAATTGAAAAGTTTTCAATTATTTAGTTCTTCCTTATCCTTTACTTAACTGTGAATGAATAAGTATTCAATTCTGCACATAATTCTCAAAAAAATTCAGAAACCCTCTCGAAAGCTGCTAATGGAACAAAACTTTTTTTCCCTTTCTAACCGATATTTATTCCATCTCATCATCTTCACGTTATCAGTAAATTGTCCCGGAAAATGTTTTTTCGTTTGAAGATTACCCATGGCTGAACGACGAAAATGGGACAACGCGACAAATTGAAAAACGAAAGTCTTGCGAACGTATCAAATAATGCTCCAGCTCCATTGATAAGAATTAAAGTGGTTTGGGGGATTTCAGAAATAAGCTGCTTTTCAAATTTTTTTTTCAGTTGCAATATGTTGGAGGAATTTTTCCCTTTTGTATGCAAACGAGCATAGTTTTCATGTATAAGTTTATTAAATAACTTTAAAGAACTATATTGAGTTGCTAGCTAAATATTTTAATAAATGCTAATGTAAAAATGAAATTTTGCACTGGAAGAGTAATTTAGATTTTTTTTAAAATAAGAATTTAGAAGATTTTTTATGATTCCATTATCCCCCCCCCCCCCTCCTCTTTATTAGCAAGTGTCTCAATTTTTATTGCATTCGGATTATTCATTCAAGCTACAGACCACTGCGAATAGCGAGCGTTATTTTATAACCACCCTGCATATAATTAAATTAAATTTAAATTAATTTAGAACTTCAATAGCACAGTGAAACAATAGCGCTTCATCTATTCCTTCATCTAAAGTAACATCTATCTGAATGTAAAATGTGTTTGTAAAATAGCTCTTTGTATGCAAGACTCTAATTTCATTATGAGCGCATCAAACGACGTAAAGAGGCAATTCTTCTCCTAAGTTAACTTCGTAGAAGCGTTGCTTATCTAGTTTGAGATCTAACTTCATTATGTATATTATTATGCACTACCAACGTGTGGTAGTATACCTTTGAAAAACTATTTCGCTGGTATGCTAGTTTTTAATATTTTATAGTATGGTTTTGCTGTTTAGAAATTCTATTTATGATAAAACAACTTTTAGAAGTTTAATTTAAAATTTATGTTTTGCAATATGTGTGTGAAATGTGTTAAATAAGTCAAATAGTTGTTTTCAATGCATTTAATTATTTAATGAATTTATTTAAGTAAAAACGAGAAATTTTGTTTTTGAACATACTCCTAAACCAAATTTACAATTTCAATTACTAACTTAAAACGCCCTAAACAGTAAAACAGTTTCATTTATGTTCGGAAATGAATAAAAATGTGTTTGATTTTTTGTCTTTGAGTTGATAAAATTATTAGTATTGCTTAAAGAAAAGGCCATGGAGGCTGGGGAGCCCAGTCGGTAAGGCCTAGCATGCAAAAGGTTCCAGGCAAAGCCAAAATAGCTGCTGACCTAAAGCCATAGGCCCGTGCAGCCAAAAATGTCCGATGAAAAATACCCCGTGTAGAGGAAGTGCACGTTCGTTAAATATCCTTCAAAGTACTAACGCTGCGTACGATGTCGCCCTTATCGGTTGCGTTGGGTGCCTACTCAGGTATCGGCTCGTTACTTTATGGTGGTTCTAAAATACGACGCCAGTCGCCTTTAATCCTCGTGTAGCTCTAGTGCGACGATAATTCAAACTAAACTAAAGAAAAGGCCATGATGGTACGTAGCTTAACATTCTTCAAAGCGTTATAACAAGAAAAAAAATATGGTCGAGACGAAATATACCGAACTGAAGGAGTGGATACAAAGAATTCGGCCTACAAGTATGGGTCCATATGTCGAAAAGGGGAGGTAACCAAAAACCTATAAATTACCTCCACAGGCATGGGATTTTGGAAAACTCAACACAAAGAAGCAGACATCCTTTCATGCGCTGAGAGCTTTGGGTTTGAGTAGGAAAGGGGGGGGGGGGAGAAAACTTCTTTTGTGAGAGGAATACTGCAGGGGGTCAACTCTGACCCCCTGACCCCTTCTCTCCCCTCCTTGAATCCACTTCTGCCGAACTCGCACCTGCCGTGCTTTACCTGGAACCTGGAACACAACATGCATGGTTGAATAGAGGGGTTGGCAGTCCCATAGAGCTAATGCATTAGTTTTGGAATCACAATATCCTCAGAAGTATAGCAACCCCTTGCTTGCTTGACCCTTGCTATATCGCGCTTCCCCCCCCCCCCCCCCAATTTGATTAGCAAGTGTCTTAAGGGGTCACAGGAGTCTTAAAAATGTGCAAAGAAGGTACTACAAAACATAGTTTGATCTGTCATGTCATTTTTTTAACTACTCAATGTATAAGTATAATTTTTTTATATGTAATTCTACAAGATTTATTTATTATAAAACAAGCTTTAAAATGTATGAAACTTTAGCCAAAACTAAAATACATGATATTAAACATGAAGCTATTTGAACACATTGTGATTAGGCTTGCGCGGCAAATTGTGAGGTCAAAATTGAAAAAATGACCAAGAAAATGACTTTATATTGTACAAACAAAGACTTATACCTAAATTCTCAGCTCAATTTTAATTAGAAATTATTTTAAGAACTTTTTTCTAAAAAAATTAATAAAAATTTTAAAATTTTGATTTTAAATTTTTTTTTAATAATTTCTAATTAAAATTGAGCTGAGAATTTAGGTATAAGTCTTTGTTTGTACATATTTGTACAATATAAAGTCATTTTCTTGGTCATTTTTTCAATTTTGACCTCACAATTTGCCGCGCAAGCCTAATCACAATGTGTTCAAATAGCTTCATGTTTAGCCAAAACTAAAATAAATGATATTAAAGTTTCATACATTTTAAAACTTGTTTTATAATAAATAAATCTTGTAGAATCACATATAAAAAAATATACTCATTTATTGAGCAGTTCAAAAATTACATGAAAGATTAAACATTAAACGATGTTTTGCAGTAGGTACCTTCTTTGCACATTTTTAAGACTCCTGTGACCCCTTAATTTTTTGATGCATTCGGATTATTCATTCAAGTTACAGACCACTCCGAATAGCGAGCGTTATTTTATAACCACCCTGTACATAATTGAATCTAATTTAAATTAATTTAAAACTTCAATAGCACAGTGAAACAATGGTGGTGCTTCATATATTCCTTCCTCTAAACTAACATCTATCTGAATGTAAAATGTGTTTGTAAAATAGGTCTTTGTATTCGAGATTCTAATTTCATTACATCAAACGACGAAAAGAGGCAATTCTTCTCCTAAGTTAACTTAGTAGTAGCGTAGCTTATCCATTTTGCGATCTAAATTCATTATGTATATTGTTATGCACTGTATAGACAGCATTCCCGGTAGGCAAGGAAAAAAACGCTATACAACGAGCGACTTGATAAATATTATGCTGTTGATGTGTTTACGCTCAAAACAAAGATTTTGAAATTAAAGCACAGTATGAGTTTGAAAGATAAAGCTAAATCTCTAAAAAAGAAACAAATATTTAGAAAGGACTTTATTATTATTTGCTATAATCATTGCACATTATTGCGCAGGTAATACTATATTATGATATTAATAATACTAATAATATAATATTTCACTCACTTTCTAGTAAAAAAATTCATCTAAAGTTAGCTGTTTTAATTTTTCTCGTAAAACCTGCTTCCCGGCAAATATCAACGAATGAAAGTTTATTAACTGCATCTCAACAATATTAGATGAATGTATCCACTAATATAATCGATTTTAAGGTAAGTATATATTGATAAAAAAAAAACGTTGGGTAAATTTTAAACATTATACAAGGCGCGATATATTCGAATGCGCGATGTAGCGAGAGGTTACTGTCGCTTTGCCTTTTTAGCCCTTTTTCCCAGGTATGGGAATCAGCAGAACATCGAAATGAAACAAATTTGAATCGAAAATTTTATCTAATTATTTAATAAAAAAATTTGTTTTAAAGTGCCCAAAATTTACAGCAGATAGCGAATCTCTTCAAACCTTTTTCAATTAATAACTAAATTAAAGAATGTTATTTTCTTTTCAATTTTGTTTTGAATTGATATTATGATGATTCCCTTATCTGGTGAAAATGGGATAGCTTGGCAAATCGCTACTTTTGCAAAAAAAAATGTGATTTCAAAACAAATGCATTAGCTCTATGGGAATGAAAGTCTCTCTGATTGAAAGTTAATTCTTTATAGCGTTCACAAACTTACAAATATTAAGTACAGTATAACTCTAATTATCCGAAGTGGTGTTGTAGCTCTAGTGCGACGATATTCAAACCTAACCTAACCGAATTGGTGAATATCAAAATAATTCTAACCGGCCTATCTGCTTCTACTCGTTTTTATGGAATGTCATGCCTTGTGTTCTATTGGTATCGACTAAAAAAAATACTAGGCATAACATCCACCAGAGATTAACTGCTACAGGTAGGCGAGTATAAAAGTTTACAAATCGATACTTAATAACTGTAACAAATAAATTATTACAAAAATCTATTACACAATTTTCTAAACGACACTTTACAATTTGGATATGGTTTGGGTTAATGACTTAACTACATTATCTCACAGCCCGCAAATGGATTGAGCTATTGATTAAAATATGCCTTTTGTCCGATTAATTCCAATTTTCCGAATTTCCTATTATTCGAATGAGGTTAGGTAGCAAGCAGTGGTAAAAGTGGGAAAAAAATAAGTGGGGGGATGCCTTCTGTAAGATTCGTCACCAAATGGGCGCTGAGCGCGCCAAGTGTGGACTGCAAAGATGCGCGCCAAAGACTGGAATGTTCGTTTTTCAGATAAGAACTGACTTGGACGTGGAACTGTGTAGAACTGTGTGGTGTTGGAGAAGGGGCTGTTATGCCCAGAACAAAAACTAAATCTACTATTATGGCAGTGTATAGTAATTATATTCTTAAACTTATGAAAAGCTTTAATTAATTGATTATTATTTAAATATCCCTGTAAAATTTATCAACATTAAAGAATGCTATCTAAAACTCAAATAGTGTTCTGTCTTCGTGGAGTTTGGTGATGATGACTATCTCAGATTTTACCCACCAAACTTAAGTGGCGCAGTCGGTAGGATAGTGATTTTGCTGCGGGAAGTCCCATCATCCGGTGACGACCCAGCGCCCAACTAGCGGCTAGAAGTTCCACCATCCGGTGATGAGAAGTTCCGCCAAACGGCGACGAGATGTTCCACTACCCAGTGATGACCCAGCGCCCACCAAGCGGCGAGAAGTTTCACCATCCGGTGAAGTGCCCGGTACTTTACCTCTAAGTACCGTGGACTGTGCGTGCCCAACCAGCGGCAAGAAGTTTCCCTATCCCGTGGAGTGTCCGGTACTTTGTCTTTAAGTACCGTGGACTGTGTGGTTGAAGACCCGATCAACTGGCCAATCCCTTGGTCGAGAAGTCTCCGGTACTGTACCCCATGAGTACCGTGGAGCACTGGTGCATTTGGTTCAAGTTCCCGTCGATGGAGCAACGTGGTTCTCATCTGTACAGGTTAGTGGGAGCTCTTTTAAAATTAAATTAAGCATGTACTTCCCTGAAAATGATTATTAAGTTAATGCTTGAACTCCGTTTTAATTGGTAATGTTGTTTTGTTTTTGATTTTACTTCGGTGTTTCCGGTGGGTTGTTTTCAAAAATTTGTTTAAGAACCGGTTGACAATAAAAACTTGCATGGTTTCTTTTTACCCAGGAAACAGAAGTATATCATTTTTTAGGCTTTTCTGCTGAAAAAGTTTGAACTTACCAATTGAAACTGGAAGTTGATTTATTGTATTCTATTAACTTGCAACAAAATTAAGTTTGGTACTTTTGTTAATACAGAAAATTGTATTAATGGTTCATTAGCTAGCGAGGCTAATTCGGAACAAAAATTAACTTAATGAAAAGCACAATTAAGTTAGGTATTTTAATTAATACAGAAAGTAGTATTAATTGTAAGGCTAGCGAGGCCTTGTTGATTTGAGAATTTGGTATTTTACTGTTTAAAAATTAACAGTAGTTGATGAAAAAATTTAATTACCTTGTGATGGTAATTGGTATTTTAATTAATGCAGTAAAGTGTATTAATTGGTGGCTATCGAGGCCGCGTTGTTAAATGTTGCATAGTGTAAAGTGCATATACAGTTTTCAGTTTTAACACTAGTTCATTAAGGAAACGAAAATAAGCTTCGTTTGTTCTAGTCCCCATAAAAGCGGTAAAATTACGGTAAAAATAACTGTTGTGTAATAAATATTACAAATATAAAAAGGAATAAGTGTATTGAAAAAGAAAATACATTAAGAATATATGTATTCTGTTGTAAAACTAAGTGTTAGTTTTTGTTTTAACCCAATGTGGTAATTAAATAGGAAAAAAAAACGTAAGAATGTCTATATTCAATTGTAGAAACTGTGTTAGTTTTATTTTGCCACAAAATGGCGATGAAAATGTCTAAAAATAATTCATAAGAACACACGTGTACGAATTTTAAGGTGTAAAAAAAAAAAAAAAATATATCCTTGAAATATATTCTTTCAGTTGGAAGTTTGTACTTTTGTTGTAGGGTTGCCGAGTTCGAATAATCGAGCCCGTGTATCAGTAATATTAAAAAAAAAAAAAATTAGCCATTCTAGGTTCGAAGGGGAAAAAGTTATTTTTAGATGCACCCCGTACAGTTCTGACTGAGTTTATAATGTTGCTTTTGGTAGGAAATAAAAAAAAAAAAAAGCTTGAAAGAATCGTAATATTTTGTGAGGCAGGTGTTTTATGAATGTTTTTTTTTATATAACTGAAACAGTTATTTTGAAGAACAGTATAACGGTATTGCTGTATTTATTTTTGTATTATGATGTATTAAAGAAATATTTGGTGAACATTAACAATTGTTCTCAGTAAAAGTCTTGCTTTCGATAATCTTTTTCAAACTTTGTGGTCTATTTTATTTTTGTTGCGAGTACATTATTGTGTTATTCAAATTGAAAATAATGTCTTATTTAGATTTATCCTGTAATGTTATGATATTACTTTAGCGATTGTTTAAAGACATGAAAAGCATGTAATTAGTTAATTAGAAATATTAACCTTTTGAAAGTGAATAAAGTTAATTAATGTGTAAAATTCAGTTAAGTTGGTGAATTTTAAATTAAGCTGTCACAAATTTAACTAGTTTTTAAAAAGATCAATTAGTTTTAATGCAAGAAAATTTTGCATTTTTGCTGAGAGAGTTGTTTGGTTATTAATGAGGTGTTTTTTTGATTTTGAGTGTATTCTATGGGTCTGAAAATATTTTTAACTGAAAAATTTGAGAATATTTGGAATTTATTGTAAACTCATTTGTGTTAATTTTCAATTTTGGTACATATACTAATGAGATTGTGTTTGTTGTCATAAATACTTACACTGTTTATATTTGGTTATAACAACCTTTTGACCGCATAATTTTGTGAACACATATAAAAAAATATTGTGTATTTTCTTTTGCGTTTAAGTGATATTCGTAATTAGAAAGTTTGAGTTGTAGTCAAGTGAATAATTCGTTAAATTTCGTTAAACAATTTTTGTCCCTCGTAGTTTTGTGTTATACTTAACTATTTCAAAATGGCATTCTTGGATAAGTATTCTTATGATGTATTGTTGAATGTCGCTTATGAGTTAGAGATAGAAGTGACATCAATTTCGACTATAAGTGAGCTAAAAGAAGCTATTAAGGGCAGTGAGTATTGCGAGGAAGATATAATCGAAGCATGGGCGCAGGATGCCTTAGATATAATCGCAGAAGATGTCAAAAGAAGAGAGCGCGAGGAAAATGAGAAGAAACGGTCAGAACAGGAAAAATCACGCAAGGAAGCTGAAGAAAAAGAGAAGGAAGAACTTAGATTACTCTATTTGGACATAGAGCGATACCAGAGAATGCGGAGCGCAAGACAGACGAGCAAAATGTCTTCTCAGAATACAAGTTACCGTTCTGGTGTTTATGGAACACAGCTGCAGGTGTCCAAAGATGTAGCCAGTGGTCAGACGGACCACTGGGTGAAGAAAAGGAGAAATCAAAAGATTCGATGTTACCACTGTGCTGGAAATCACTTGAAAAAATTCTGCCCATACATAAACAAGAAAGTTTACCTGGACACCAATGGATGTGCATCATTGGAGGATAACTTCGTAAAGCTAGAAGATGCGAGTTCTGGAGCCATCTCGATAAGCTTTGAAGAGAAAAGGAACGAAGTGGTGAGCACAGTGACAAGAGTTCAGACAGATATAAACTTAAAGGATAGCCAGTTCCCGGACAACAGGCACGACACTGCTAATCAAGAAGGACGATGTGTTATCTGTCATCAAAGTGAATCTAGAATATTGAAGAGATATGAAGCAGATGTAGAGACGGAACTCTGTCTTGAAAGTCTCTTTTGTGAAGACAAGGAAGAAGTTATACGCGAAGTGAAACACAGTGCATTTGTTGGTCAGCTACCAATACAAGAGATGCCATCAGACATGGAAAATTTGCCTCTTGACAAAAATGGTCAGGAAGGACCATCAGCGAGTGGGCCAGCAGTTGAGGCTTTGGATGCAAACATAGAGTTGTTTGGCAGTGGGTCGACTCAAGGGAAAACTGAAGTTGAAGAGGAAGTTGCTGAAAAGGCACTGTCACAGAAGAGCTTGCGAGAAATAGAAAATCAACTTTCAGAGTTACAAGAAGATTTAGATTCTGAGAGGCAAGCTAGAGCCAATGCCGAGAAGCAGAAGAGAGATTTAACCGAAGAACTTGAGGCACTTAAAAAGAAGTTGCATTCTTCAGAAGAAAGCAGAGCAGCACAGGAAGACCTCCTGACCAAAAGAGAACAAGAATTGGCGATGCTCAAAAAGACCTTAGAAGATGAAACCTCTTCCCATGTAACCCAAATCGGTGACTTAAGGCAAAAGCATAATGCTGAAGTAGAAAACTTTAACGAACAATTACAATTATTGCAAAAAACTAAAACTGCTCTAGAAAAAGCTAATTCTAAACTGGAAGTTGAAAAGTCTGAGTTAGCCAATGAAGTGACCGCCTTGTCTACATCCAGGCAAGATTCTGAAAGAAAGAGAGAGCAGTTAGAGCTGCAGTTGCAAGACATGGCTGCTAAATTATCTGATTTGGATAAGGCCAAAACTGATCATGCTGAAATAGCTCAGAAACTACCGACTGAGCTCGTCACAATATCAGCCCAGACTGAAGGACTTGAGACCGGAGCCGGTGCTGACATCAGGCAAGATGGTGCGCTGGAGTCCCAGCTGGCAGAATCCCAAGACTTACTAGTCGAAGAAACGCTCCAGAAGTTGGCTCTTCAACCTCGCTTACTCCAGCTTGAGTCAGAAAATTATACTCTGAGAGACCAGTTGGATGAGGAAGAATTGAATAAGAAGAGACCAAACGAGACTGAAATTTGTGTCTTAAGAGAATCTGGTAAGTCAATCGACATACTGATTGACGAGAACTATCATAAAATGTACAAAGACGAATTAAGTGCGTTTCGAAACCGCATTAGAAAAAAACTTGTGCACAAACGGTTTACGTCCAACTAGACAAAGTGTTTTATAGTGTCATTAAGCAGAATTACAGTATTGTGAAAGTGACTTAAAAAGACGAACACTTAAGCCCTTTTATATATACGGTGTTACCTCAAAGGGACCGGTGAGAGTGTAGATAACTATTTTCATTTGAGGTGTAGGAAAGTTCTAGGAAAGGGAAAATTTATATATTTTGTGTACGAAATCAAAATAGGAGAAAGTGTAGTTTTTTTTATATATATGCAAACATGCCTTAAAATTGTATTTCATTTGTATACCTATATGAATCTTATAGTTATATATATATTAATTTCTATTTTGGAAGTACATGCATAACCTAGTGCCTTAAATGTGTTTTTCTTTTTCATTTTGAGCTCTCACTTCCCTTCTTTACTTTCATTTATGTTACTGATTATGTGTAACTGAACATTGACTTTTTAGCGGCATAGTCACTAAGGTGACGTATGCGCTTTTTTAGGGGGGACGTGTAAGATTCGTCACCAAATGGGCGCTGAGCGCGCCAAGTGTGGACTGCAAAGATGCGCGCCAAAGACTGGAATGTTCGTTTTTCAGATAAGAACTGACTTGGACGTGGAACTGTGTAGAACTGTGTGGTGTTGGAGAAGGGGCTGTTATGCCCAGAACAAAAACTAAATCTACTATTATGGCAGTGTATAGTAATTATATTCTTAAACTTATGAAAAGCTTTAATTAATTGATTATTATTTAAATATCCCTGTAAAATTTATCAACATTAAAGAATGCTATCTAAAACTCAAATAGTGTTCTGTCTTCGTGGAGTTTGGTGATGATGACTATCTCAGATTTTACCCACCAAACTTAAGTCCTTCAATTAGAATGCCATGCCCCATCCCCCCTCTATGGATTATGGATTTGAGAGATATAAGAAGTGGGGGGGGGGGGATGGATATAGCCATTTTCTTGAAAAGTGGGGTGACGCGTCATTCCGCGACTACCCCCACTTGCAGCACTGGTCCCAATTGATGCGGATTATTGGAGTCCCACTGTATTATTCACCTTTAAAAACTCGAATTTAATTTCGTCAAGTCGAAGCAGAGCTATCTATCACCTAAACAGAATTCGTGGAAGTGCGGGAAAAAAATGAAACATCCGTGTTCCATTTATATTTATGCAAAAAAAAGTCTACACATCGTTATATATTATTCCATCTACAAGTTCCACCCCAACTCCAAGAACCGGAATAACAAAAGACACCAAAGAAAGGAAAAACGAAAAAGACAAAAGCCGAAACAGGAATCGCCGCCATTTTCTTATTTGAAGTTCTGCATTTCTAATGATACCCAAACGCCGATTCCACTAGAGAGATAAGGTCGGTAAGGTGTTGACCTTTAGAAAAGAAGGATCCTTCACTCCTTGCCAACCTAAGTTCTGTGAATAAAATTATGCTATGGAGGAGATCCTTCAGAGGATGTAAAGAGTTCCATAAATTATTTGTGAAGCCATCCAGAAAACATGTTTCAAACATTAATTTCGTTTAAGGTCTAACTCCAACAGATTTGAATATTGTTTAAGAAAATTTTGCAATTTTATCAGAATGAAAAGTGTATTTTGGTTAAATTGTATTCAGATAATTTTGAATGTAAATATTACCTTACAGGAGTTTCCAACTATTGGACCAACCGCGCTTTTCCCTCTGCCTTTTTGCTCTTTGTTTTTATCCGAGTTATGTTGGCACGGAGAATAGTGAGGCTCTGGGCTCGAATAACTGTCTCTTGTTTGTCCTGTGTTTGTTGAAAATCTGTATAATCCGGTTTTTTTTTTAAAATCTCTTAGCCTTCGACTTTCGGTTCTGCAATATCAATAAGATAAACAAAAATACTTTTAGGGGATTTTGGTTCATAAAATTGACTAGTTTCTGGTAAATTAGTTTCTCCCAGCTTTCTTTCCTGTCTTTCCTTCGATAGGTGCATCGGTTGGGGCTCTGTACCCACATGACAATGATTCTTTAATAAGGGAACGATAAATAATTTATTTGCATTCAGCTTTATTTTTATAATCATTTATTTGCAATCAGCTTAATTTTTATAAACATTTATTTGCATTCAGCTTTATTTTTATAAGCATACCTATTGCAAATAAAAACAATCTTCTACACACATAAAGGGGCTGGGGAGCCCAGTCGGTTAAGCACTCGCTTAGCATGCGGAAGGTCCCAGGTTCGGGTCCGGGCATCGCCAAAATAGCTGCCAACCTATAAACGGCCCGTGCAGCCAAAAATGTCCGACGAATAATACCCCGTGTAAGGGAGTGCACGTTAAATATCCTTCAAAGTCCTAACGCTGCGTACGATGTCGCCCTTAACGGTTGCGTTGGGTGCCTATTCAGGTGTTGGCTCGTCACCTGACTGTGGTTCTAAAATTCGACGCCCGTCGCCAATAGCCCTCGTGTAGCTCTAGTGCGACGATAATTCAAAACCTAACCTAATCTACACACATAAAGCAAAAATATTTCCACAATGCAATTTTTTTTGTATTCTAAATTAAAAAATTTAGGATTATATAAATGGAAAACTAAAATGTTATCAAAATTATCAGTCTTTGCAGCTCTAAGGATTTGGTTTGTTTCTGGAGATGTAATTCTCCCAGCTTTCATTCCTTAATATCCTTCGATCGGTTCTCCGATAGGTAATCTGTCCTCAATCTTTTGGTGTTTCATACTTTAAAATCTGCAATATAAATAAGAAAAGAAATTGACATGATTCCCTAGTCAAAGCTTGAGCAATAATTTATTTTCATTAAGCATTTCTGCTGTCACCTAAAACCTAAAACTCCCCATTCCTCCACTTTCGTACTTTTTTAAGAAACGAATTCACAGTATGAAAACATATTAAGCATATAGTGAGAAGTTGCACAGTATGAAAACATATTTAAACATATGGCCGGAAATTGAACAGTATGAAAACATATTAAACAGATAGTGAGAAATTGTCCAATATGAAAATATATTAAGCAAAAAGTGAGAAATTGTACAGCATGAAAACATGTTGAGCATATAGTGGGAAATTGAACAGTAAGAAAACATATTAAACAGATAGTGAGAAATTGTACAGTATGAAAACATATTAAACTGATAGTGAGAAATTGTACAATATGAAAACATGTTGAGCATATAGTGGGAAATTGAACAGTAAGAAAACATATTAAGCATATAGTGAGAAATTGTATAGTATGAAAATATATTAAACATATAGTGAGAAATTGCACAGTATGAAAACATATTAAACGTATAGTGAGAATTTGTAAAGTATGAAAACGTATTAAACATATAGTGAGAAATTGTACAGTATGAAAAACATATTAACCTTATAGTGAGAAATTGTACAGTAAGAAAACATGTAGTGAGAAATCATAAAGTATGAGAACGTATAATGAGAAATTGTACAGTATGAAAACATATAGTGTGTACATTATGAAAACATGTTAAACATATAGTGAGAAATATCTCGAATCATTTGCGATTTCTTATCTCCAATAGTAGGGTTCTTAGTTAAACCTTTCAACGTGGATGATGACTCTTATTACAAAACTCATAAAGGGTCACTTTTGCGGCGTTTCTCCGACATTTTCTGAATTTCTGTTTTAACGATGAGATGATACGAAAAGCGCAATGAATAAAGAAAAGAAAACCTCGCCAAATAGAAAATCTTCTCATTTAAAATGGAATGCTATTTGTTTCCCTTTGCCTTCCAAATGAATCGCTAAACGTGGAATAAAAAGCCAAGCCCACTGGAGAGTTTCCCCACAGCGATATTTTAGCTTCATTTTAGTGAAAGAAAAAGTGAGTAAGGAAATTTATCTGAGGAATTGAATCCTTTTACCGCTTTTCGTTCCAAATAATGCGTTCAGTGTTCCATTTAAAAAATGATTCACAATGGCGCATCGGGTTTTTTCAGGTTTTATGAATATTTTCTTAGACAATTTACCTTGAAACTTTTGTTTTCTATTTTTTCAATATAAATGTGCATTTGTTCGATCCGGGGTTTTGATATCTTTTCTTTCGTTCGAAAGAAATCGTTTATTATTTTTTTATGTTTTATAGCTATTTTTTATTGTTGAAATGATCGTTTGATAGGATTTGTTTTTTCTAATAAGATATTTATTTGTATCTGTCTCCGAAAATTGTCCGTACATGTTGTTTATGTATAGAATTTTTAAAACACTTAATTGCTATTTTTAATAATTTTCTATTAAGAATCATTCCAGAAACTAAGAATTTACCGCTGGTACAGTTATACGAGGCTGTTATACGGATAGCCCAAATAATATTTGTGCCCATAATAATATTATGAAAAGACTTAACTGTTCTCTATTTTGAATACCTTTCTTAGACTCATTTACGATTTAAATATCTCTGTGCGGGGTTGCCCATTTCGTTCCCCGTAGTTTAACCAAAAATAAAAGAGGACGTTTCTTTCTTTGGCCATATACAATTTGCCAAATGGGACTCAGATTAGTCTGTTATGTAAGAGTCTTAAAATTGAAGAATACAGGGGAAAAACTTCTTGATTTCTTAGAAGGCTTTTCCTCAATAAGCCTCTTTGGTGATGATGCAAGAAATCGCCTAAACTGCTGTAAAGAGACCAGTTACTCGCTTTGTTTTTCTTTCACGGCAACCCTGATTCACGCCTGAGATCAGTGGACACGAGTCACACGTTTGTACTGCGAATGAAGAACCGAAAGAAAAACATGTTTCCTGTCGCCTATGTCCGCCAAGTAGACACAATTACGAGAAGACTCCTAATAAATCAAGCAGTTCTTCCCATGTACTCTTTAATTCGAAAGCAAATATCGCTAGAATTAAATCCCATAAAGAGGCTAAAAATAGGTTACTGCAAGTTAACCTTCACGTAACCAAGAACAGAGTCGTTTCTTTTTGGAATCCATATTAATAGATAGTGCCCACGTTACCCAAAAGGCTTCCACAGTATTCTGCTAAGGTCTGGGGAGCCCCCTAGCATGCGAAAGGTCCCAGGTTCGGGTCCGGGCATCGCCAAAATAACTGCCGACCTATAAACAGCCCGTGCAGCCAAAAATGTCCGACGAATAATACCGCGTGTTCGTGTAAGGGAGTGCACGTTAAGTATCCTTCAAAGTCCTAACGCTGTGTACGATGACGCCCTTGTCGGTTGCGTTGGGTGCCTATTCAGGTGTCTGCTCGTCACTGGTTCTAAAATGCCCGTCGCCAATAGCCCTCGTGTAGCTCTAGTGCGACGATAATTCAAACCTAACCTAACAGTATTGTGCTACTTGGGTGCCTTTTTCTTCAAACACGAATATTGGTTATATTAAATCCTTTAAAAAGGCTGAAAACGTAGTCGACTGCCATCGTACCCAAATACAGAACGTTGAAGAAAAATTGAGAAAGAAAAAAAAACTTTATTTTCCTTTACTTATCTAAAGTTATCCACTTGGGACAGGGCTTTTGTATCCAATAGATGGATTCTTAACTCGAAAACTTGTCCCTTCAGGCTGGTTCGCCGAAACGGAGCAATAAATGGCATCAAAATTTTATCTTTTTCACGCTGGGTGTTATCTATGGCTCTGCCCCATTGTTGTGTATTTCTCTCTGAGGCTATGGCGGCGATTGGCATTTTTTGCGTGGAAAAATAAATTTTTAACGCCCTTTTTCAAGTTTTAATACATAAAAGTATTTACTTTTCTATATAAAGTCACTCTTGGAACCCGATGCATAATTGTGGTTATCTATGGTAGCCTAAATAGATTTGTTGCAGTGATTAACTTTTCGACTTTGAGATAGTCGTTGAATTTTCATAAATTCTATTTATGTAAGTTCTTTTTGTTTGAAAAAACAATTAAAAAATTTAACAGAACCCATCTTTTATTCTTTTCTGGCACTAAGAATTATGCAGAACTCAGAATCCGCTACAGCAGCTCTTATTTTTTCCCGCTTCAAAGCCAAAACTTTCTAGTTTTTAATCTTCATTTGGGCTAAGTCTTTTTCTATGTTGTTAAGCCAAATCGCTTGATCTCCCTCTAATCCTGATATTAAATAATTTGATCTTTGTAATTATTTTAGTGGTATTATTGTGATATTCAGTAATATTGTAGCACGGAGCCTTTTTGCACAATTTTTATAACTAGATAATTGAAAAACAATTATACCATTAAAACACAGACTTCTTTTACGGACACCCTGTATACTGCGAAATGCAGTACGTCTGGTCACCCTAAGTTATGGAAAGTCCATGTGGTAGCAACAGAAAAAATTGTTGTTTTTTTATTTGATGAAGTTATTTGATTAACGCAAACTTCATTAAAAACCATCAAACGTAATTGGAAATATTAATAGAACGTCAAAAACTATAAAAATGGAGAGTCGGATTGTATTGACAAAATTGACCAACAAAATTTTTCTTTCAATAATTTAAGAACAACTTATTTATATTAATAATTTACTCTAAAAAAAACTTACCCGCCCAATCAAATTATTATCTCATTAATTAATACAAAAATTCTCAAACAACTTCAAGCACTGCTGTATATTGATATCGAAGACAATACAAACTCACTGATGCCACTCATCCGACAGTAACTTTACAAATTTATTTTAATAACCTCTGGGAAACATAAACAAAGAGGGGTGGTATTTCACACTTTTCACTACCTAGTTCCAGACTAGCGACATTTACAGTGGAAATTCAGGAACTATAAAAAGGAAAACTTCGAGTGTGTTTCTTTTGAGGATTAGGGAAAGTGGATACTAGAATCGTTAAGTTTTTGATCCCTTTATATACTGTGGAAGAGGAAAAAAGTAAAATATATTTTGGTGTATTTATATTTTTTAACGGAATAACACATTGGGTTTTCTCTCTGTAACTTTTCAAAAATGACCTTTGTTTTATATTATTTTTAAAACTTAATTTTTTAATTATTATTAAAGAACGTAGAAATTATTTGAATTTTTTGTCAGTTTGAATAGTTTAGTTTCTGAAGTACACTTGATTTCGGTTCAAGAGGTATAGATAAGATATATGTATTATTATGGTGAAATTTTAACATAATTTTCTTATATGTATAAATATTTTTTTTTTTTTGGATATTGTTTTTTCAATGCATCACTCAATATATAATATTGTAAGATTTCTAAATCCAATATAATTATTAACTTATTTATTTCTTAACTATATTTCAAACGAATGTACGAAATTTAATAGCCCCTAAATGTTAAAGTATCTTTCGGATTGTAAAGATACAAAACTATCTGTATATTCGAATACGACATTTTTAAATTTAGACATTGTTTGCCTAACTATAGCAATAACGTATTCGGAATATCGTTAAAATCTGTCAAATATCGCGTTTCAACATTCTTATTCTGTATATTTTTGCATACTCATGACAGAATAAATATCAGTTTTCCATTTAAATTCGAAACATTTGACAAAAAAAATTTGACTTAGTCTATATGCCGAATAAGACAATACTCACTTTAAGTCTGTCGTGTAACGTTAATCAAGCTTCGTGGAACAATTTATGGAGTAACTGTTACATTTATTTTAAGAAGTTTACACCGTAAAATCTGCAGCAGCAATTCCGAGACAAGTGAAGCCTCCAGTATGCGAAGTAAACTTAAGCTACATTTATGTATTAACTGTGTAATGTTACTACATAAATGTAGAACGATACTACATAAAAGTGCACTGCAAACAGAAATGTCTTGATTTCAGACAAAAAATCGTCTGAAACAGGGTGTACATTATTCAGACACCAAAAGGCGTCTTAAATTTTTCAGACATATAATGTGTCTGAAATTCAGACACATATACAACAGAACTATATAAAAATTAATGCCAAAACGTCACGCGGAGTTCCAAGGTGGTCACCCTCCCAAATACTGACCACTCTCGATGTTGCTTGACTTCAGTGATCGGATGATAACTGGTATTTTCAACATGGTACGGCCGTTGACAGTTCATTAAGATGCAGTTGCTTATATAAAATACTATTCCGTCAATTAATCAAATTCAATCATATTGAAATCAAACCATCTGTTAAAAGCTTGTGAATAATAGAGTAATTATTTCTTTTTACACTCATATTTTAAAGAGAAGAAAAAATACATAAAGCCGTGTGCTTGGATAACATAAAGACAGCCGCGAAATGACAAAATCTTATTTCGCTTGAAATCGCAATACTAATCCAATTATAAAGCAACTTTTAATTATTAAAGGCCCTCGCCAGATAAGACGGTGAAAAATGCCCCCATTCCAATCGGGCTAATTTTTTTTCTGAAAATACCTCGTAGTATGGACAACTTTTCAGCCAAGTTTCAGCTCAAACATGTGACGCATTTTTGAGTAAAAAATTAAAGTTTTTTTTCTTTTTAAATTGATTATTCCCTGAATATATTTGATAAATCCAAAAAACTACTCATGAGTTTTTAGATATCATTGAGTAGTATTCTCAAAAAAATCCGCTCATAAATCTGATCGAGCGATCATTCTTAAAAATGCATTTTTATTTTTCAAAAAAAAATTTCATGCCAAAATCGTTTGGTCACAACTTAGGATTTTGTCTCTACATATTCCTCTATTATCAATCTATAATATATATTTTTTTCAGATTTTTAAAATTATTGGACGATAGTTTAAAAAAAAAAAAATATTCTTAAAACCTGACTTTTCGCACTACTTACTCGGCAGATGGCACTCCTAACAAAGGCGGGGAAATTCAATCTGGGAGAATTTCTTTCGGACTAAAGAATTTAGCATAGATTTAGAAAGTAGCAGATCTGCCTCTAGGGGGAAAGGTGAAGCCATTTGTTAACCATTATCCCATAAGGCAGTTCGCAAGCTCTTGCACATGGCATGCCATACGCCACCAGATGGCACCATGAGATAATTCGACTAATAAAAGATATATATTCAATATTAACTAATTAAAACTTTTTACAAGTTTCGCTAGCATAATTTTATAGCTGCATGCGTATTGATAATTTCTGTAAGGCATGAGGTATATATTCATAAAAGAAGCAAGTTAAAAATGCAGTTTTTATTGTAACTCTTCGGAAAAACCATTTTTGTGAATCAGTATCCCGTGATGCATCGCGAAAACGACGAAATGTGGATTCATCACGCATAATGCGTTGTACGGGATTGCGCAATCGGTGGGCATGCTATTTCTAAATCTATGGATTTTAGAGCAAAAAAATCAGGCTTTAAGAATTATTTTTTTAAACTATCGTCCAATAATTTTAAAAATCTGAAAAAAAAATATATTATAGATTGATAATAGAGGAATATGTAGAGACAAAATCCTAAGTTGTGACCAAACGATTTTGGCATGAAATTTGTTTTTGAAAAATAAAATTGCATTTTTAAGAATGATCGCTGGATCAGATTTATGAGCGGATTTTTCTGAGAATACTACTCAATGATATCTAAAAACTCATGAGTAGTTTTTTGGATTTATCAAATATATTCAGGGAATAATCAATTTAAAAAGAAAAAAAACTTTAATTTTTTACTCAAAAATGCGTCATATTTTTGAGCTGAAACTTGGTTGAGAAGTTGTCCATACTATGAGGTATTTTCAGAAAAAAAATTAGCCCGATTGGAATGGGGGCATTTTTCACCGTCTTATCTGGCGAGGGCCTTTGGTTGAATTAGTTTTAATGATTTTTTTTTTAAATAAGTCGAGTTTCCAACTAAGTTTAATTTAATTAAAATCGCACTAGAGTGCTTGGAGAGGAACGTTACGAAACATTGCAAAAATAGTTAAATTAAAGAATAATAATTTAAGTAATCAAAAAAATGAAATAAATTCTTAGTTTTTCGATTTAATTTAGGAAATTATTTAATTAAAAAAATATAAGGAAATGATATTTTTGGTGGCATATCAAATTATTTATTAAGTAAATTGAATTTTGAATTTTTAATGAATAATATAATTATAATTAACAAATTTCAAGTGAAAAAGCTTGTTTTACTTATAAATTAAATTGCGCTACATCTCAAAAAATTCTAAAATCAAGTGTCTGAATTGCATGGCATGAAGTGAAGTGTCTGATTTAAAATGTCTGAATTTGAAAGTGTCTAAATTTCAGACAATTACGTCAAAAGTCTCACTCTACAGTGTCTGAAACATATTTAAGACACTATAGTGTCTAAAATACATGAGAGAACATTTCATAGAGGGTTCAATTAAGACCCCAAAGTGTCTGAAAACTCAATTCAGACATCATTTGTGCTGAAATTGAGACACTGCTTTTTGCAGTGTGTGTAAAATAAAAGTTGACATTTTCCTTGTGGTACTTACTCCGTAAATTTGATGAAACGTTACATATGTAAGTTTAAAACTTAAAATCAGTGGTACCAAGTGCACGGCCTCCAGTTTTGCGAAGTAACCTTAAGCTACTTTTATGTAGTAACATTGCACAGCAAAATAAAAGTAAACATTTTTCTTGTGGTCCTCTCTTGCTCCGTAAATTTGATGTAACGTTACATAAATAAGTTTACAACGTGGCACCAAGTGCGCTGCCTCCAGTTTTGCGCAGTAACTCTAAACTAAATTCAAAGGAGTACAACTACACCACAAAATGGAAGTAAAACTCTTTATGAAACGGGATCCATAAATTTGGTGTAACTTTTACTCTCTAAAACTGAAAAGAGGTATGCTACCCACAGTTTTATGAACTAACTTACCCAGCATGGTTTTATAGTGCTTATATATTCGCAATACAAGTTAAAACCTTCCACTAAACTGTTTTTTACATACAGTTTAGTTTGAATTATCGTCGCACTAGAGCTACACGAGGCCTATGCGACATCGTACACAGCGTTAGGACTTAGAAGGATATTTAACGTGCACTCCTCTACACGTGGTATTATTCGTCATACATTATTGGCTGCATGGGTCGTTTATAGGTCCGCAGTTATTTTAGCGGTGCCCGGACCCGAACCTTTAACCTTTCGCATGCTAGGCGAATGTCAAAGCGACTGGTCTCCCCAGTCTCCCTTTTTTGTACGTAAAATAGTTAATTAAAATTGTAAGCAAGTGCAATAACAAGGCTTCATACTATGCCTACTGAATATATTCAAAATTGTTTTTAAAGTTGTTAAAAGCTAAAACAGTGATCGTGCAAAAAAAAATCTAAAAATAGTTTAAACAAAACTACAAATTTCTTTATTTTGAAATCAATTTTTAATCAGAAAATCTTGATGAACATTCCACTCCAGCCAGACTACGCGGTTTCTTCAACTTTTAATGGTAAACAAAACAAAAAAATTGGATTTAAAATAGAAATTGAAATTACAAATATTTAGAAAATATACAATGAATAAATGTAAATAACTTATGTGAAATAAATAACTACAAAATAATAAATTATATTATAAAAATATTTATTTAAATTTTAATCAAAATCGATTTCAAAGAATATTTTTATTGCCTAACATCCATTTACACATACATGTTCCTTAGTTTTGTACGATGACGCAAAAAATGAAAATTGAAATTCCATGAATTTTCACAGTAAACAAAGAAGAAAAGCAAATAAGATTTTTAAAAAAATTAAAACTATACAAAATTGTGCAGGATACATGTCGGAACATACATTAATTGCCAACCTACGTTGGGTAAATGGAAATATGCTATGGAGAAGATCTTTCCGCGTATGTAAAGACTTCCATAAACTATTTATGAATTCATCCAGAAAACATGTTTAAAACATTAATTTCGTTTAAGGTCCAACAGATTTGAATATTATTTGAGAACATTTGGCAATTTTATCAGAATGAAAAGTGTATTTTTGTTAAATTGTATTCAGATTAATTTGTAGGCAAATATTACCTAACAAGAGTTTCCAACTGAAAATAACCTTGTAAAAAATTTAGAATGAATAAATCACCTGTGCAGACTCGGTTTCAGAGCGGTTCTATTGAAAACATTTCTTTATTTAGAAGTTCTATTGGCATCATTTACTTATTTAGAAATTCTATTGGCAACATTTATTTATTTCGAAGTTCGATTGGCAACATTTATTCATTTAGGAAGTTCTATTGGCAACATTTATTTAGAAGTTCTATTGGCAACATTTATTTACATTTATATGCTTTTCTACAATGATGTAAATAAAGTTAATATTGTAAAAGGTAAAAAAAAAATGATTTGAAATTGAAATTAAAATTAAAAAACTTTCCCACAGTTTTAAAAAAAGGAAATCAAATGCCTTCGTTCGTTAAAATTCCAATTTTTAAAAGGTTCTATTGCCACCATCCCTGCACCTGTATACGTTACTTATTTTTGTAGTAAATAAAACCGGAATAAGAAAACATTGAAAACCGGAAAAACCTCGGGAAAGAATTCCCCCGGGAAAAGAATACAACAGCAATTTATATCCCACAAAGTAAAGAATTCCTGTCGGCCCACACTTGAAAAGGTTTCGGGAAAAAAGAGTCATTTCTGTAATAGTGCTTTTATGCTTTACAAACAAGGGCTTGGAGGGTGATGTGTATTTAAAAGAACCTGGCAGTTTTGTTTATGTTTTGGAGTGTAATGGTATGGTATGGTATGATATGATACATATATATATTCCAGCTTGTGTGCTTGTTCAGAGAACCGCTTATAAGCTTTCGTCAAGTGGGACAGACACAGAAAAAAATTTTACAGTCACAAAGAAATGAATAACACATAGACAAATAACAACATTTATTGACAGTCACAAACATCCATGCCTGACCGGGATTCGAACCCTACCCCAGCAGCTCCAAAGGCTAGTACACTAACCATTCAGCCACCGAGGCGGCTGGAGTGTAATGTAATGTGTATTGATGTATTCTTATTATTTATGTTTGTTATTTAGATCAGAATATTATACAGGGTATTTGTAAATGAATGTCCGAGTTTTAATGGTAGGGTACGTAAATATTAAAGCTTGTGTGCTTGATCAGAACCCGCTTATAAGCCTTCGTCAAGTAAGACAGGCACAGAAAGAGTATTTACTGTCACCGAGAAAGGAAGTACACCCAGGGCGAAGGCGGGAATCGAACCCGCACATGTAACAGCTCGCAGACTGCTGGCCTGCGATGCTAACCACTCGGCCATCCGGGTCCCGTTTTAATGGTTTATTACAGGAGTTTATTTTATACTGAATAAAACAAATCATACATGAAATTGAAGGAAAACTAGCCTAGTTTTCTCTGTAAGTGCTCAATGTGTGCGCTTTTAGTGATGATTCACACATCCAAACGAAATGCAATTCTTCCCATGCTGTCTGCGTAAGTCCGTTCGCCTTGCATGCGGAAGGTTCCAGGTTTGAATCTGGACATCGAAAATGTATCTGCCTACCTACAAACGGCACGTGCAGCCAAATTCAAACTAAATGAAATATAATTAATTATAGTAACTTTAATTAAATATTTACATTAATTTACTAACGATTTACAATTAACGCTTCAAGGAAATTAATCAAGGTGTTATAGGTGTGGAAGCCATGTTTATTCGGAAATAAATTAGCAATTTATACTTAATATTTAATACAAATCTGTCAGGTCATAAATATTTCTGAATGAACGAATATACATATTGATATTTACTAACTACATTCTGAAATGCATTGATTCGAAAATAGTTTGAAATATTAAATTGTTAGTCAATAAAGGTAAACAGAAAAAAGCAATTTGACAGCGAAAAAAAATTTGAATGAATAAAATGTGAATGAATAAACAACAGTGATTTCAAATTGATTTTCGGAAAAATAATCTAAAATGAGATACAAAATTGTAATGAGAATCTTTACCCTGAGGCATTCAAACGAAAATTAGATTCTTTGATAAAATTTCGTATTTTTTGAAGAATTTTTTTTATTATGTTCAATCAAACATTAAATTCTGTTATTGGAAAACAAATAATATATATGTTTGTGTATGTCATGAATTTGCTTTTCAAATAATGCGCAAATGTATTTTATTTGTGTTTTTAAACAAACGAAAAATGTGTGTTTGGATTGGATTAGCGTGTTATAATTTTAAATGTTTCACAAACAGTTACACTTATTTTGTTTTATTTCTTGCCGCTGATATTATACAATATACATATTGTGTCGACAAGAACTAAGATAAATTAGAATATTTCTTATACTCCGTGCCAACCTAACTTATGTAAAAACAAAGAGTAAAAAGTCAGAGGTAATAGCGCGATTGGCTCTCTTGTTGGAAACTCTTGTAAGGTAATATTTACATACAAAATGATCTGAATACAATTTAACAAAAATACACTTTCCATTCTGATAAAATTGCCAAATTTTCTCAAATATAAAAATCTGTTAAAAATTAAACGAAATTAATGTTTTAAACATATTTTATGGAGGGATTCATAAATAATTTATGTAACTCTTTACATGCGCGGAAGGATCTTCTCCAATGCATACTTCTATTTGCCCAACTTAAGTTGGCAAGGAGTGTAGTTAGAAAATTAGTACGCGTAGGAATTTTATTTGTTTTCTGCTAGAGAAGTTTAAAAAAAATACCATTGTTTAACATAAAACATCAACCCTTGTTTCTAATAATGTTGCTCTAATATTGCTATGATTATTATTAGTAGTAATTAATAGTGGTAGTGGTACTAGTCTTAGTACTGAAACTATGTAGTATAAATATTATTATTATTAGAATTAGCATTAGTATTATATATTAGTGTATTAACATTAAAATTAGAATTATTATTTCTTAAAATCCAAGAAAAAAATTTATCAATGCAAAAGTTGAAGATTATTTTAACTATTTGGATAATTCTACTTCAATTTAAGACAAATTAATGATTTAATTGTTTAATATAACAGATATTTAATGGTTGGTATGTATTATCGTTGTTTAATAAAAATAATAATAATATTACCAAAAAAAAACTTTACATAAGAAACTCAATAAAAACAAATAAGAAAATAATTCTTTAAACTCTAAATCTTTAAAACAAAGACCGTTCTAAAACTTTAAATTAACAGTCGATGGAAGCAGCAAAATAAGGACTGAAAAACGCAGTTGAAAATAATATCGTTCAATTTTGAACAAAATAATTTTTTACATAGTTCTTGACAAAAAAATATAATGAAATATTACAGAAAGCCTGAAAATTACTGAATCGAAGGATTTCTTTTTTAAGTTATTTCAATTGAATTCAATTATATGAAAAAGTTACTCGTTCTCAAATTAACGTTCGCTCGAAAAAGAGTGAATAAAAAATAATTGATAATTTGTCCTTAGGGCTTTGAAGTCACAAAATAGAGAGAGAAAACACTATTTTTTAAACATTTTTCTCGACAATGATTTCACGGAAAAAAAATTAACTTTAAATGAAACGAGGCTAACTAGTTAAATTATAAATTTCAATTTGAAGGGATAAAGTATCAGGCTTCAATTTCTATGGAAAAAAGGAAAATAAAATGTATTAAATAAATATCTTCATACCGAAGATAAATATTCAAAAGAGTTATAGAATTTTTTTCCATGAAAAATCAATTTTTTAGTACATATATTTTTATGAATTACATATTTGTATATGAAAAATTTCATGAAAAGACACCGAATTATTTATGTATATTTCCAATTGTTTTATACATTTTGTTAAAAAGTATTATTCCTTTTCTTAAATAGCTGATGCAAAACCTTTTTTATGATTATTTTGTTAAATATGAAAAAATTACTTAACGAAACCCAACTGAAACTGGAATATAACGTTTATAATACTGAGAGTTTCAGTATTATTAGTTTTTTTTTTTTTTTTTAGAATATCAGCTTTCAGATGAAAACAGTAAATTTGACGGATTTTTTTTCTGCAATGTTAATAAACTAGAAAATTAATTTTCTATTCTTTCCAGTGTCGAAAATGTACTTCTCCTACAGGAGTTCTAGTTGTCGTTATATTTTGGAGCTTTGGTATTTAATCATTCTAACTTATATGAACCATGCTATAAAAACTAATGATCTCTGCACTCTTAAAACAAAAGAGTGAATTTCACACTTATTGGAGAAGTGCATTTTCGACACTGAAAAAGGAGTGAAAATGAACTCCTAAATCGCTCGTAATTGCCCTAAATCGCACTGTAGTTAAGATTGTTGGAAATAAAAATGGGAAATCCACTCCTCGAATGGAAGTGTATTTTCGACACCGAAAGGAGTGAAAATTAACTCAAGCTGAGTTAAAATCGCTCGTTTGTTTTACGAGTGTACCGACAGTAAATAAGCTCAGCTGACCAGATAACATAATCTCTTTCAGATGACTTCCTGAGCAACAAATCGCCTTTTCCGAGAGAAAAAAAAACTGAATTAAAAACAAAGCAGCAGCATAAAAGCAAAACCCGGGAACCGGTTTTTCTTTCGATTCTTCACTCACGGTACAAACGTGTGACTCGTATCCACTGATCTCTGGCGCGAATAAGGGTTGCCGCGAAAGATAAACAAAGCGAGTATAACCGGTTTCTTTACAACAGTTTAGGCGATTTCTCGCTATCATCCCCAAAGAGGCTATTAAGAAAAGCCTTCGACGAAATAAAGCGGTTCTTCCCCTGTACTCTTCATTTCCGTTCTGTTTTTATTCTCTGAACGGTCTCCCCAAACCTATAAACTACACTCTAAAACAAAACGATCGATTTTAATTCAGTCCTAGTTATTTTTTACACTTTCCAGTGCCAAAAATGCACTTTTCCTATAGGAATGAATGTCACTCTTTTGTTTAGTTAAACCTCCTGCAGGATCACTCCAAACGAGTGATTTTAACTCAATCTGAGTTAATTTTCATTCCTTTCCAGTGTCAAAAATGCACTTCTTCTAAAGGATTGGATTTCACTCTTTTGTTTTAAGAGTGTATCTATTATGCGTTTACAAGAAAAATAAATTAAGAATAACCATGGTGAACACGGGCTGCCATTCCCCCACAAGTTGTCACGACTCTGCCTACATTAATACCAATCTCCAGTGACTCTACCCATCATAAAAACATAATATCCCCACTGGGAAGTAAGTCCGCCCACTGACCACAAGAAATAATCCCCTTCTAGATGATTTCCTGGGCAACAAATCCCCTTTTCTTAGGAGGAAAAAGAAAATAATAACAAGAGCCTCTCCTGGTTTTCCCGCGACCACGAGAGTAGCATAATAGCATAACACCCGGGCGAAACTCGTAGGAGTAAGTGAGTGGTCCATCCATCCATCTACTGGCCCGGGATCTTTTGGGGCATCTCAAAAGGGAGTTATTTGTGGGAAGTAGGTGTTTTAAAAGGTGTTTTCTTTTCATGTTTTATGCTTGTTGTTGTTGTTACTACACTCTCAGAAATAACGCTTTCATTTTTGACTATTCATTAATCCTCAAGCTTCATTTCCTTAATTTTAAGGATTGTTTCGTCAAACTATCCCGTGACTTTTGAGTAAACGCGAATCCTCACTTTAACGATCTTGATTTGACGATTCTGTATCTTGATTTTGAGGAAACTGAATTTCATCACTGTACTCAAATGCTCAAATGTACAAAAATGACGAAATATTTCTTTAGATTAGACGAAATTTGAATCCTCATAAAAATGAAGAATCGAAATTCCTCATTTGAGGAAAGAAAAACACGGAGCATTTGCCAGTAAACGGCATCGTCAAAATTAAGGAAAATTTCGTCGTTTTTGAGTATTCATTTCTGACAGTGTAATTCTCTGTTGTTATATGTGAATGTTCTTAGGTGGCCACTACGAAA
Organism: Hylyphantes graminicola; assembly: GCA_023701765.1. NCBI lineage: Eukaryota > Metazoa > Arthropoda > Arachnida > Araneae > Linyphiidae > Hylyphantes > Hylyphantes graminicola. Next base: position 11,631,968 of record CM043116.1, read on the forward strand.
TCTTGTTATCGTTGTTTGTTCCTATCTGCTGCACCGAAGAGATAGAGATGCGCCGGGACAATCCGAAGAAAGGAATTCCAAAATTGTACCAAGAAGTCCAAAGGCCAAGCCACTCCAGAGCACATCCACATCCTTGAGTGCTTGGAACTCGATAAAGAAGATCTTCTGGAGCGACCATTAGTAGTTATAGATTTCTTGAGAGTGTGCAATGTCTTAGACCTCGTCTAGCTCTGCTGGGCAACATTGATCAGCAGCAACAACAACTAATTCTCTGCGAACTAGATCAAGTCCAGGCAGGAGATCGCTGTTCGCACACCCTCAAATAGTCCACACCTTGGACATGATTCTCCGCCAAGTCGGTATTATGCAGCCCCATACATGAAAAGAGGTGGCTGGGAGAAGCCGGTGCCAAACTACATTTTATACACAATGAAAAAGTCTTGCAACCTTATCAAGCGTCTAATTTTAACCCTTTCAGTCCCAGTGATGCCATTTGGCATCATCATGTTTGATGTTTCTGAATATAATTTAAAAAGAGTAACAGGGCTGACATCTATTGAGATTCGTAAAAAATATTTTCTTATAGAACAAAGTTTGACAAATCCAATGATGTGCTTTTGATATCATAAATGGCTACAGACGATCAGATTTTTTTCTTCTAAAATGATGCGAAATTGCCATTAGGACTGAAAGGTTAAACCAGAAATTGCTCTAAGTTATAGTTCATTAACTTATCATGGTTCCATAGCGTGCTACAACGGATTTTAAGTTCGACTTATTCATATCGAAGTTTTCCAGCTTCTAAAAATTTACGGCTAAATATCCAAGGACTAATATCTATCTATAAACATGTATGTATGGTCGGAGGGCTCTAATGCCTCGTAATACAACTTCCAATTTTGATAAACATGTTCGTAGCCATTCATTGTATGATCTAAGCTGTAAGTCCTAATCCAATTAACCTTCTTCTAGCAAACCATACACCCTACCAAATTAACCAACAAGTACAAAAGAACCTGTTGCTCTTTTCCTTATCATCCCGGACCAAATCCCCCCTGGAAACCTCTTCTATCATCGTGGGGGATTTATCTCTTTCCCGGGATAATCCTGGAGACACGTCCCGGACATCTTTTCAGGAGTTGGGGGGTCTTGATGAAAGAGGGCTTCTTCTGTCTCAGGACCCGCCCTCCTGAAAAGGGTGGTCTTTATATGCGGAATCGAAACTCTTACTTTGATAAATTCTTTTAGCATAAGTAGCGATGTCCGAATGATATCGGAAAGATATTATGCTGGACTGTCAAACCCTCTTAAGGCCTTTCACTATCTTGAATAAGATTAAATGTGTCCATTCAACCAAATTGGCCTCCTATAGTGCGGAGCGAACCCACTCCTCAAATAGTGAATAAATACAAAAATTTTTTTAGCAGCCTTAATGAAAGAGTTCTTGTATCTCAGTACCCGCCCTAGTGAAAAGTGTGGTCTTTATAGGTGGGTGTCGTGCTAGACCGAAAAGGATAAGACTCTTATTTTGATAAATTCTTTTAGCATAAGTTGTCTTTACCGATGTAGCGATGTCCAAATGATATTTGAAAGATATTACACTATATTATATTGTATGCAGGATCCGATCTAGGATAACAAGGACTAAAAGAGACCCTCAAGTTTACTGAACCTAAAGAAAACTTGTATGATGGCTTATATAAAAGCCAATGTTCCAATCAAGATAAAAAAAATAATTAGAGTTTAAAAAATTAAAGCATTGATTTAAGCATTAAGCAATTTCCCTGAACATGTGTGTCTATTTTAATGAAACAATTTACAACGTAATTAGAGCATTTTTTTGAAAATAATTACATATTTACGTCATGCACGGTCGCAAAGTCCATACACAGTTTTTGTCTAATACCACCTGGTCGAATAATGGCCCTTTATGCCTCAACAAAAGGACTTTTCCGGGCCCTTACTTTGATTTACAGTTTTGACAAACGGAGCTTTAATTTCAATCATTCTATCTTTCACACTTGGATGACTCAATATATGTATTGATTATCACAACAGTTTAGCTTATTAGTCTGCCGAACCACAAATTAATTTAATTTTTCACCTACGCCAGTCTAGGGATTTATTTTTATCTACTAAACCCATTCCAGAAAGAAATAGTACTATCTCCAAGTAGTATTGTCTAACGGAGATTTAATTTTTAACCATTCTATGTTTCAGACTTGGATGACACTTTATATTAATTATCATAAGAGTTTAGTGCGTTAGTCTGTCGAACCATAAATTAATTTAATTTTCCACCTACGCCAGTCTAGGGATTTATTTTTATCTACTAAACCCATTCCAAAAAGAAATAGTACTAACTCTAAGTAGTATTGACTACTTTAGGCATAAAAAAAAGGATAGTCCAATGTGCCGGGAATAAAGGCAGTCGTAAAAGGGCAGCCGTAAGTCTTATCTTCACTTTGTTTTCCCTCATGCTTTAAAATGGAGCAATTGCAACATACTAAAAAAGGATTTTTACGGCTGGTCGTACTCTGGTTTGTCAGCTTTACAGCTGCGACATTTGGCGAAAGTTTTTGCCTCGTAAAGTCAGTGCTTGGAGGTTAAATGAGATGAGAAGGCTTGGCGAGTGAAAAAAATTAGCCTTGTGAAACTCGCCAAGTCGATGCTATGCATCCAAACCTTCATATGGATGAGAAGGGATCCCAGTTGGTAAGGCGCTTGTCTAAGATGTCATAGGGTCGAGGTTCGGCAACGGGCATTGCCAAAATAACTGCAGATAAGGCCATAAATATTCTCTAACGTCCCGAAGACGCGTATGATGTTGCGTCGTAGGTCCACTCAGGTTTGGTTTGGTTTGAATGATCGTCGCACTAGAGCTACACGAGGGCTATTGGCGACGATGTCCACTCAGGTGTCAGCTTGTTATACTTGACTGTGGTTCGAAACTACGAGGCCCGTAGCCTATAGCACTTGTCATTCAATATTCAATATCTTAAATGTAATCGCATTACATTATGCGCTTTCGAAATCGCAAAGTGTTGTGAAGCGTAATGATATAAAACAGTTCCGCCTCACGCAGAAAAACGTAGATATCTTGGGATGCAATGCAGAATAGAGCTTCATTTGGCAAACTCTTCTTTGATTTGTTTTTCTCGATTGGCATCATATACCTCTTATTTAACCTTTATAGGGGGGCCCGGATGGCCGAGTGGTAAGCATCGCAGGCCAGCAGTCTGCGTGCTGTAACGGGCGCGGGTTCGATTCCCGCCTTCGCCCTGGGTGTATTTCCTCTCTTTGTGACAGTAAAAAATCTTTATGTGTCTGTCTTACTTGACGAAGACTTATAAGCGGCTCACTGAGCAAGCACACAAGTCGGAATATCTATGTAAAATACCCTACCCCTACCTTTATAGGTTGGTGTCACTGACGACTGGGTTTACGACATTGAATTTTAATTTTTGTTTTTAACTCAATGTTTTTTACACCAATGTTAGTGAGAGAAATTGCTATTTTTGTCATTGTGAGGATCGAAAATATAAAATATTGAATGAGCTCTCAGGTTAATTGGTTTCTTTTGTGTTTAATGAACTACAAGCAAACGGATTTTTAACAAAATAGGAGTCATTAAAGATGATATAATAAAGTAGGGTAAATAAAAATTCTGCAAATAATCATATGTAAATAATGCAGCTCTAATTGAAGATACATTTTAAGACCAAATTTATAGAATATCGACAACTATTAACAGCTTCTAATAGCATTTCACTTGCGAACAGTTTATTTATGTACCAGTAATTCCTAAAACAAGGTTGGAATATTTTCCCCCCATAAATTATAATAAATACTTTCTATGGAAAGATAAGCAAACCTTAATAAACTCTTTTGCTGCATTTGTTTTTGCTGCTCATCATCCGTTGATTGATGTATTGAACAACTTCTTCAGAATTAGCCTAAACAGTTTTTGCTATGATTTTCAATTTTCTCCTGCCGATCCAATCCAATCTTAGCCAAATCGGCCGATTATCGCCAAATCTAGCAACCCAGTCCCCCAAATACCGACACTACCCCACCGAGCAGCTGCAGCGTAACGATGCCCACCGTATCATGCCCCTGGGGATGTCATGTAAGGTCACTTCCTTGACAGGTGACCACGCATGTAGTTCCTGCTGAATGCTCACTCAACCAGCTATTCAACCGCGGGCCCCGACAAAATGGAAACTCGGCTGCAATGCCACCACCTGGCCCAACTCAACGCATCGCTGAATCGGCGAGGGTGGGCTGATAAAGATGTAACTTATGATTTTTTTGTCGGATAAGAACACGGCCAACTTCAATAACAAGGCCAGAGAAGCTTTTCCCAAACATCCCAGGTTCGGGTCCGGGCATCGCCAAAATAGCTGCCGACCTATAAACGGTCCGTGCAGCCAAAAAATGTCCGACGAATAATACCCCGTGTAAGGGAGTGCACGTTAAATATCCTTCAAAGTCCTAACGCTGCGTACGATGTCGCCCTTAACGGTTGCGCTGGGTGCCTATTCAGGTGTTGGCTCGTCACCTGACTGTGGTTCTGAAATACGACTCCCGTCGCCAATAGCCCTCGTGTAGCTCTAGTGCGACGATAATTCAAACCTAACCTAACCTTTTCCCAAACACGAGCGTAGACGGAATGTTTGACATCACTTTTCCGAGGGCCAAGGATCGAGAAACTAGTTCTGACGCATTCGGAACCCGAAAAATGTAGCTAGCCAAACGAGTGGTTCCGAACATGTTTCGAGACAGGTTTTCTTCATCTTCGGCACAACGTTACTCGGAACTATGACGTCAAAATTTCCGTCCCCCAGCGTGTTTGGGAAAGCTTCTTTGGTCTTAGTAGTTGAGTAGGCTGTGATAAGAGTAAATATCAGAAAAATTGAGGCATATAACTCTATTTAAAAAATAAAAAGCTGGGCATACTTTCACATCCACTGAGAGCTCAGATTTATTGTAATCTGAGCGTCAAAATTGGTAACGAGTCGGTTAGAACCTCTAGGTTAGAACTAGATGGCTCCGAGTTCTAGGGGAATATACCGAGTTTGCAAAGGCTTGACAGCTAAAATTGCGGTTTGTGGCTCCATTGGAGAGAAAAAAGCCAATATCATAGAAATTGAACCTTATTCCGCAGTGGCATAAAATAAACAAGTTTTCTAAATGTCCATCATAGATTTCTTGCCAAATGCCTTAAAATAAGTTATTTTCTTTATTTGTTGTATAGTTTAACTGGAACTCAACAAGTCATGGGGAGAGATTAAGACCGTTGTTGCCAACAGGGTGAGGTGGCGGAGCATGACGGAGGCCCTATGCTTCATGTTGGAGTGAAAGAGGTACAAGTAAGTAATGTACAACTGGAGCGGCCACGCTTACAATTACATTGACCGTTGTATTAAACCCACAAACAAACCAGCCGGCAGCTAATTTGTCTAAACTAGAACGGTCACGCAAACAGTGACGTCAAGCCTTTTGCCGTCTTCAGACAATTAAACAAAGCAGTTATCATATTCCTCAAGATCCAAAAATAAACACGTTTTCCGAATGTCCATCATAGATTTTTTGTCAAATGCCTTAAAGAATTTTTTTTATATAAAGTAAGAATTATTAATTCAAAGCACATCATGCTAGTTTCATTTGGTGTAATAAATTAATAATAAAATAAAACAACCAAACAAAGCAAAATATAAATTTTACTTTTATTTATTGTAAAAAACGTAGAAATGATAAGAATAGAAAAAGAAATGAACCATAAGCTCATTATAAACACTGAAACTAAAGTGAGAGTAGATATTTCAGGAACAGGTTCAATTACTTAGTCAGTTTTCACTGGTCCTCAATATCACCTGAAGTGGAACAAGAGTCCAAAATTACTTGGCAAGACGTCTTAGTATTAAAAAAAAAAGCTTTCTTTACTTTTGACATTAATCTTTACCTTATTTTTATTCCTGTAAGTTGTATCTGTTGTAGTCTGAAGTAGTACGATGTCGTAATCGACGTCGCCGATGTCAACGTCGTAGCGCATATGATGCCGTTATAAGATTGCGACCTGATCTATCTTGCGTCGGGTGCCAGCTTAGGTAGATATTTCGTTTTCTAAATTAATGTGGGGCTGAGGAGCTCAGTCGGTCAAACTAACTACCGACCAAAAATAGACAATCAGCCAAAAAGTTCGTCGAATATACCCCGGAGTAGAGGAAGTTAAGGTTTTCATTCTTGTAAAACTGCGTTACCACTCAAAACGTAAGCATTCCCATTGCATTCGTTATGAAACGGGAACACGGTAGATTTCATTTAACCTGCTCCAGCTGCTTCCACACAAATAATTGATATACTTTCAAGTTGCCTAAAAATAATTCTTCAAAATTCTAACTCTTTTAGATCCCTTAATTTTTTTCCCCCAAACCACCTTACACTACAAATCTAAAAAACTAAACTCCCCGTCGCAACAGCCAGTTAGGGGACCATGGTCTTCAGTGCCCATTCCAGCTTTCATGATCAAAGGCTCTGGGGTGCTAGTAACGTCCCAGTAGAAGTAGTGTCTAGTGTCCCAGTAACGTGGTCAGCCTCACGTCAGGGCCGGCCCCAGGGCAGGGCGGTCCGGGCGGCCGCCCGGAGCGCAATGATCTAGGGGCGCCAAAATCACGGAAAATGAAAATGAACTGATCCAAAAATTAATTCACAGGCTATCCTAAAATCAAAAATTCCAAAATCGCTGAAAACGGTTTTTAAATCGAACCGTTTCAAAATATAATTTCTCAATGTATGATAAAAGTTAAAAAAATAAACAAATTTAATACAGCTTGCTACATTTTAAAATATACAGAAAATAAGTAAAAATCAATTATAGTAACTAGAAAGTGAAATGCACTCAGATATTGTTTCACGACTTCTTATCTGCACGCACTGAAACTTTTTGAAGTTTATTCAGTTATTGGCTGAGTTGGACATCTAAGGAAGACTATACAAAACGAAATAATTGAATTATTGCATGAAAACATAAAGCTTCACATCAATGAGCTAGTTTAAAAGGCCAAGTATTATTCCGTGATTCTTGACTGTCCTCCCGATGCACTAATTTCGAAACCCAGTATAAACTCCCGATTATCCGCGGAATTGGGTGGCATTGCATTCGCGGATGAGCGAATTAACGGATAATCCGCAAAAGTAAAGAAAATATCCTCAAAACTGTTTATTTGGTTTTATAAAAGTAAAATAGAGTTATAGTTATGGTAGTATTATAAGAGAAATTCTCCAGAACCATGCAACGCTGTACAATTAAAATAGCTGATAGTTTATTTTACAAGTGACTCTTTATGACAAATAGCTATTGATGTGCACCTGGGCCGAACACATTTTGGCACACACCAGGTTTTCGATAGTCATTCTTATTTTAAGTTTTTATGATGTATTCGTCGTTCTGGAAAGGAATTCGTTGTTCTTGGAATGCATTCTGTCAAGTTCTGAAACAGATAAATTTTTTTTCTCAGCGTTTTGTTAAATTATTATACTTGAAGGGGGGGGAAAGGGTGGGATCGTGGCAAAATTAAGGTTTTGCCCGGAGCGCCAAAATGTCTAGGGCCGGCCCTGCTCACGAGGAATCCCCAGGGTTTAGTTCCCAAGCTTGCTTCTCATTTTATCGACCCACCAAAGAGATGAAAGGCTGAGTCAACCTCGCCCAATCCGGGATTCGATCCCCGGACCTGCGGCGTGGCAATGCGAAGCACTATCACTAAGTAACTGCACTGGGTTTCTACACTACAAATCACTATCCAGATACTTACAATCACGTCAAACCAATTCATCCAGCAACGTATAACCATCTATAATACGTCCCACACCGCAACTTCGCAGTATTTTGTATAATGGATAATAATCAACCATGAATAGTCATTGACTGTTTCCAAGAACGGATCAAGGAATATTTTTTGTTACAAAGGATACCACAATGGCGGATATTCCGTCAGACGATAAATCTACGCTTCAGGTGTCCAACTGGTTATTTCTTTTCATTTTAGAAAGCAGAGGTTGTAAGCCTTTACTTAAATAGGCGCACCTTTTTTCTGGGTGAGCAATTTTGGTAATGAATACTTTTTCATAACCCTTTACCAAGAATAGGTGAGTCAAAGACCAATGTCCAATAGAGACTAGTGGGTTGAGGTTTTGTGAAGGTTCTACGAACTCTCTGTTAAGATATATTTCTCTTTAAAAAAAATTCTATTTTTCGTTTTGGATTTTAAATCAATACAACACATAAATTATTTGTTTATTGCTTCTTATTCATTTGTTACTTTTCCATAGCGCGGGCAGAAGCGATTCTTGCCAAAAACGTACAACAGACTTAAGCATTCGCCCAGCATGCGGAAGGTCTCATGTTCGTGTCCGGTCATCGCCAAAATAACTGCCGACCTATGAACGGCCGGTGCAGCCAAAAAAAAAATATCCGATGAATAATACCCCGTGTGGAGAGAGAGCACGTTAAATATCCTCCAAAGTCCTAACGCTGCGTACGATGTCTCAGTATTCTCTGCGTGCTCATAATTTGGCTCTCACTTTTTAATTTTCGGATTAGGAATTAAAGGGGTCCTTGCCACCATAGCGGCTCGATGAGGGGTCTTCGAGAAAAATTTTGTTGGGAACCCCTGATCTATAGAGTATATTTATGTTAAATTAGTTTACACGAAAAAAAGAATTCAAAAAATTAACATTTTTAACTTTTTCATACAAAATGTAGGCTAATGGTGTTCAAAAAGTCGTCATTTATATGCAATCGCTGTTTCATAGATAGAAATATAATTAATTTGTGACAAAAAAATGGATATAGATTACTGCACAAATTTTGTCAGTATTTTTCATTATGAATGATTTAAATGCACCCCGAACATTCAAAAATTAAAATAGTGTTGTTATATAATATTGACGACTATTAATTAATAATAATAAATAATTAATAAAAAACAAATACAATTTTTGCAGGACTAAGAATGAAAACAATATCGCTGGAACCGTTGCCACTTAAACCATGCCCTTTGAATATCAATACTTAACTTTGAATATCATTCTTGTAACTAAAACCTTACATGGTTCTATCAACCCGGAAACATGAAACCATCATTTGCTTAATGTCTTCGAAAACATTAATTTGGTTTGCTAATAGAATTCATGCTGTCGAATAAAATAACATTGCAACTGATGTGATGCCACCAACCAAAACATTCATTTAAAAAAAAATGACTCAGAATTCACCACGGTTTCGATTTCTAATCAGCATAAAAAACACACTCGTCTCTGTCATTTCAACGGTTACCAGATGACGTAACAAGAACAAAAAATTAAAACAAGTAAAAATATTCGGAGTCGGCCAGACTAAATATTAGGCTCGCATTCGACAAAACTCGTTCTTTTCTCGAAGTTCTTCTGGACTTCATGGCTTCCTGGAAGTTCTTTCTTATGCGGTTGAGCGATTGTCTAACTGTGTCATGCAAAATCACCGATCCCAAGTTGAGATTCAGAAGAATAATGACGTGTTTTGGATAATGGTCTAATCGTCTAATAGGTAACAATACATCTATTTTCATTTTTATTTGGACTCCTTTAGTGAAAGTTAAACTGATTATGTATTTATTATTTGCTTTGAAGAACACTTTTCGAATCGCGCCAAAGATATTTTAGATTCAGCATTCCTTTTTCGGTGTGTTTTGGATTATGGTCTATAAATGCTAAATGCTAACAATGCAACAAATACTCTATTTTCTTTTGTACTTAACATTATTTTAGTAAACGTTTAACTGATTCAGTATTAATATTTTTGCTTTGAATAACACTTTTCAAATCAGGCCTAAATTTGGATTCTGCAATTCTTTCTTTTGTTTTGGATGATGGTCTATAATCGTGATCAACAGACAATAGCTCTATCTGTCGGATCTTAATTTTTTTCTTTGTTAGAAAGGTATGGTATGACCCTAGAGAGCAATCGTTAATACTTTTTGTCCGTCTGTTCGCTCGGACGGACATGTCAACTGTCTGTCGGCGAATTATCTATTGAATTAGCATGTAAATGTAAATTCTACTCTTTGAAATCGGTGTTGCAGCATCAACAATAGCATGATAAACTTTGTTTGAAAATAGTATTTGAAACAAAACGTATTTAATTATTAATCAGTTTAACTTCAATTATAAGGTAGCACAATGTGATTCTTTGCTATTGTTTAAAAAGAAAGCGACAAGGCTTTAACCGTTTTTTTTTATGTAAAACATATAGTTTTAATTTACATTTTTTAAAAAATTTTAATGAAGTTTGGAGTAGTTTCATGCATTGTGACAGAAAATTAATGGTAATACTAGTTGCTTTTGTCTTTAAAAATTAAAATCCGACTGGATGCCGTGTTTGGCGATTTTTTTAATGCGTATAAACCTTGTGTAGAAGCGCTGACATGTTACTGTTACAAACATGTTTAACCCTGTAATGCATGATTTTTTTGTCATCCCGAAAAAAATACTTTTGTATCATTAATACTCATATACTATGGAAAAATACTGAAAAAAAATAATTAACTGCATAGGAATTTAAATAATTTCAATCTTTAAAAATTTTGCCGTATGGCAAAAACCAATTACAAAATAAAAAACTAAATATATTTTAAAATAACCCTCTTGAACTATAATTATTTTTTCAAAACAAATTATTTGTATTTAGTACTAATATTATTAATGCTACCAAAGACGTAGTTTCACAACAGTTAATAACTTCACTCTTTAATACACTTTTTACTTATGTCATCCATGAGGGTTAGTAACTAAAACTAGTAGAATGTAATAGTTGAAAAAAAAAAAAAAACAGATTTGTCGAGAGGGAGCTCAAAAGGCCAGGGTCCCAGCTATGTTGGTCTAAAACTAAAACTTTAGGTTCAGTCAGCCTAAATTCTTTTACTAATTGTTTAACTGATTATGCAATTTTAATAATTAATATTTTCGCTTTGAAGAACACTTTCAGTTACTAATCGTTAAACTGATTATGTATTTTTAATTGTTAATATTTTCGCTTTGAAGAACACTTTCAGTTACTAATCGTTAAACTGATTATGTATTTTTAATTGTTAATATTTTCGCTTTGAAGAACACTTTCGGTACTTCGCCAAGGTTTGGATTCAGATATCGAAATCCTTTCAAGAATCACTTTTTCTCACTTTCATAGGATTCTAAGTTAGGATCCGCGTTCACGCCCGTTCCGAAATGGAATGCCTTTTCGCGCCATTCGAGAACCTGGGTGAAGGTAAAGGTGAGTCCTCCTAATGATGGCCGTACCTGATGGCACACTTTCTTATTGCATCGGTTTACCCAGATTTGCGGAAACGAAACCGGTTCTGCCGGAGTCGTTGTTGAACGGAAACTGCTTTCGGTCTCTTGCAGCCAGCCGCCATTTCGGCCATTTTCTGTTCATGGATGGAATGGAACGCTTTTCTCCCCGTAAGTGTTATTGCTCGTATCCTTTGTGTAACAATTTTCACTTTTCGGTGCATTGTTTAGTTGTAAGAAGACGGAGTTTAGATATTATAGTAATGGAAAATGTCGGTTTGGAATTGAACCTTGTAGAATATATTTTATTGTCGAATTAAAATTTAATTTATTGTTGGACGAATTATAAAAATATAGAATTATATTTATGTCACATGTTGAATGTGTTCACGTGTTGTCATTGAACTAATTTAGATGGTTGATTAAATTCAGTGTTAATTTTACTATTGGGTCATAATTATTTTAACTTTTAAGATGTATTTATGTTTTGTGTCATTCAGAAAATCAGTAAGCGCCATGATTATTTTAAAATATGGCATCAACCAACCATCAACAAAAAATGATGACAACACGTTTGCTAACGCCAAACACAAGTGAAAGTTATCGTATTTTAAATTTTATAATATTATGTTAATATTAACATTTGTATTTGCTGAAGTTTATTCGAAATATTTATTAGGTGAATAAATATTTCCGTCGAAACAATAATTAAACTAATGATATTTGGCCACCACGTGGTTTATTAAATAAAAAATTTTGACTCTTGCGTTTACACTGAATAATCAGTTTTTAAATTAAGTTTCAAAATTCTATAAGTAGTTTTGCTTTAAGATAATGGATATGGAGCGATAGGTTTTTTAAAATGGAATGCAAAAAGTAGAAGCAATTTCTTAATTGGCTTGTTTCAGGTGTTCCAATTGGTGTTTCGTTCTCACGTGACATTGATATCAAGTATCGAGAAAAAAAAATCATTCAGCATTTTTGTTGCCACTTAAGATCAGAAACATGCCCATTTTTAGTTCTTTTATTCTCCTATAAGAAAAAGTAAATAGATTTTTTTCTTCACTGAAATGATATTTGATAATGATTAACATTTTTGGGCAGACACGTTTTAAACTAAAAGAAGTTCTGTTAAATTTGCGTCCTAGTTAATTACCATCAATTACGAAAGTTAGTCTTTTGTATAATTGCTTTTTTTTTTTAAAAAAAAGTCATTGTGTTATATCATTAAAGTGTTTCTAAGACACTTTTTATTTGAATGTATTTACAGAAATCCCTTTAATTTTGTCATTTCCACATTTAAAAATCTCTTTCAAAATCACAATATTTCTGTATTTAATTATCAGCCAATAACTTAATTAATCATCCAAATTATTATTTTTAAATTGAATAATTGGTTTTGCTAGTAATTATTACCATACCAAACAAATGAATGAAAGAAACTAATTTCTTTAAATTTTCGTAAAATGTACAACTATCTGCAATATTTGGGTAAACTGCTCAATATAACGAAAGTCAACCCGATGCATGGAGGGTTACCTCTACTTTGCCTCTACCTGGAGCTATTCGTTAGCACTAGGGTTAATGAAAGGTACCCTAGTTAGCACTAATTGTTTGGTACTTCTCCAACTGTGGAGATGGTTTTTAGCACCTTATAACGTTTTTCAGAACTACTTTATCGCCATCATTTATTTTTTAACCAAGTCGTTAAATGACACAAATGTTTGACCTCATTTTTCGAGAGATAAAATTGGCCGTTCTTTCCGAGATTCGTAAGCGCCTATAAGCATTTTATCTTACATATTATTATTTTCTGACGGGCTGTGCTTTAATGGCGGCTAATCCTTTGCAGACACGGCATATTCCACAGAACTGAGGGCCATTTTTTTGTGGCACCATCTAGGCGACTCCCGCTTCCAATTTTGACGCTCACAATGAACAAAACATAGGCTCTTTGTGGTTATTAAATATGTCGAGATTTAATTTTGCCGAGACAACCCAAGCCAAATGGGTACTCGAAGGATCTTTTACATCACATGCCTCAAAATTAGATGGCATACATGACCATGATTTTCTCATCCAGAAAATGCGACAACTTAGCTGGGACTTCGAACCCGCAAATTTGTGCTTATAACGGACACGTAAAAAGCTACTGAGTATATATTATAGATCTTTAAAGTAATTGATTGTAATATTAATTCCTTATTAATTATAAACATTGAATTAATTAAATTATTTTATTATATTATATTTGGGTAATTATGCATGTATCGCTTACAAGGTTCAGATATTTCTGACATTTGTACTATTTTCATTGTTTGTTTGCGGACAACTATGTCTGCCTTGTCGAGAAGAATTTTTTTCTGGCTATATTTATATATTTTTTTAGGTATTTTAAAAGAAGTTATTTACATTTCAAATTCAGCATATATGTGATCCGGGACATGATAATCGTGGACTCTTGTTGAATCTAGGTGATAAATACATTATCAACCATATTAGCTAAAATGGTTAATTTGATGAAATTAGAAATTTCAAATAAACCATTTGCGCTAATAATTAGTTTTTTTTCTTCACTCTCATAATCATTTTTAATCAACACTTTCCTATTTTTTTTTCGAACGTTTAATTTGAAAGAAAGTTTTTCAGAACAATGAATTCTGTTATATTCTAAAAGCTCAACATCTAAATCTTCTTCATCGTCAAATAAACTTCGTTCATCAGTAGAATCTTTGTACACCTCCTGAATTTAATTTTTTTCTTCTAAGAGCTCTTTTTTCTTCTGAAATTTGCATCCCGATATCCCCCCTCCCCTGAAAAAAATATTGACACAAATTGTTTTTCTCCTTTCTCTGTCATTTTCTCTCGTACTTTATTCGGAATAAGTCTACTGGACCATGCACAGTAAAAAAAAGTAATTTTCGGACATTGTGATACTAGTTAACGCCTCAGAATGCACGCACAACTCTTTAGAATATTTTCTTCTTCTGTTTCATCATTTGAAGTTCAGTGAAGTCACTAGACAAATTGTGCTATTTTTTTGTAGACAATACTAATAAACAAACTGATTCAATTTTTCCCCTCGTTACCTCCTAAATTTACATTGCTGCACTCCTGAAAAACTCCTGAATTTTGTTATCATAGAGTATGAACCCTGGTAGAAACAATCAATCGAAGTTCTCAAACTCCCTATTTCTTCATCTTTCCGAGCCATTTTTGATATCCAAGCCTTTTTTTAATATTTCGAATGAAGTTAAATAACATTTCAAAACTCGTTTTATAAAAGATTCGGAAATCGTTGATTGTTGTTGATAATTACTAATGTTATCTGCAAATGATCTTTCATATTTAAGCTTCCTACTTTCTAAGTTAATCATTTGTAATCAACACTTCTTTAATCTTAAGGGGATAGGATACGGTACTCAAAAATTGGTTAAAAGTAGCGATTTTTCGGTTTTTACTTTTATTATTACAACATCTTTCCGAAAGTTTCATAATGATATCTTCTGTAGAAAAAAGCTATTAATCATTTTCTGGTGTCATCCATTGAAGTTTTAACGTATTTCGTCTCCTTTCGGCTTATTTCTCAAACGCAGAACAGAGAACGCTAATTAAGTTAGAATTTTGAAAATCCTTGAAAACATTTTTTTTTATTAATGGTAAATGTTTATTTAGAGTGGACATTATATAAAACCACTATAATTTGCAAGTTTGTTATTATTTCTAAAAATAATGTTTTGGGTGCCGTATCCCCTGAAGTTCTCAAAAATGCATTTTTTCATCGTCAGCCATTTTATTTCCAGGGACGCTCCAAAGAAGACGAAAAATAATGGTACCAGGTGGGCCGGACTTATACCTGGAGGAGCTCAAAATATCCAGGAATTTTCTATTTTTAGAAGTAGCTCGCCGACCACCCAAGTTCAAGGACATGACCTTTTGCATACAGGTATACCAAGAACCGTCCACTTTTGAAAAAAGAGGGGGTTAGGGGATATGCACTACAATAGGAGGGAGGGGTTGGGTATTCCATTATTCTATTTCTCCTGCTTACCTGTACCCCAAATGCGAACGAGCCCCCCTTTAGGTTTGGAGGTTGTAAAGACGGACGGACAAAAGGTTGAAAGGTAAGGGGCTAGACGCCAGGTGCGATAGCGTGCATTTTGGTACTTGTTCGCCTCTCGTTTGCAGCTCTGCCATCTGCTGCTCGGAGGTATGTATTTGCTTCGAATTATTGCAAGGTAAGTCTATTTTAGAATGGAACAATCTTCTCTGGATTTCGAGTATTTTTCTATTTTTTGCTAAATTACTGGTTTTGTGCTTTCCTTAAAAAAAGTCTTTGTTTAAAAATAAAACCGGTTTTCGTGATCTTAAAAGAACTATGTTTTGCCGTAATTGATTGAACTATTTTTTTTTAATACTTAGTGTAGAATCGTATATTACTTGTTGTGTAAAAGCTTTCGCATTTAAATATTCAAACAGAATCGTAATTGTTTTTTAAACTTTATTCTTCTTTCGAACCAACTTTATTCTTAACTGACTTCAACGGCTAAAAATAAGTAACGCGCTATCGCTGTTAAAATTATCATTCGAACTCTGCCTTTGTAGTTTATTTTTAATTTTCATTTTAAACAGTTTACGAGAATACCATGCGCAACTATTTCTACTTAACTTGCAATTTGAGTAAGGCTTAGACCTCATTTTTTCTGTCTTTCAATCAAATATCAATCCTTATAGGTGCTTGTGACCAACAATGGCCTCGTGCGCTCTAATATGTAGTCCGAAATATTAAAGTTACCAACTTAGTTAGGTTTGGTTTGAATTATCGTCGCACCAGAGCTACACGAGGGCTAGTATTAGTTAGGTTAGGTTGAAACGTTTCTGACATATTTTTGACTGCTTATTGCTGGCTGTGTATTTCTATCCTCTGTGCAGTTTTATCACAGAAATTAAACGCCGCATTATTTAAAATTTTGTCAAGTGACTAAGTTAATCTACACCTGTGCTAATTTCCAACGAAAGAAGCGGCACATCTTACGCTAACGCAATCGAGACTTCGATTCGTCCGTAAATTTAGCGAGGTCTTCTGTCTCGGATACTCTTGCGATTGAGTGAATGTATTACTTTTTTTTTCGGATCCTGATTGAGGGGTGCAGTGTTAAACCGACTCGCTCACAGATACAAAAATTGAGTATTAATGTTAAAATTTTAAGTTACGATCCAGTACCGAGTGCGACATCCCTTCACAAAACCTCAGCGAATTCATTTATTGCTAATTTTTATTCCGTAACACTCTCTCTCTAATTAACTTTCACAAAACGCATACTTTCAAGTAAATAGGTTCCGGCCTACTTTCCATACCTCTCTCTCTAACAAAAGTGAATCCCGGTGACCAACAATGGCCGCTCTAATGAGTCCGTCCCCAAATGAAAGTAAGACAACTGGTTGGTCCAAGGTCCGACTTCGCGATGTGGGTCAGGGATGCCGTTTCCGCGACCGTGGCACTCCGGGCCAAGTGGGGCAAGCGCTCAGGTGTGACGCCTGTCTGCTGAGAGGGTATTTGGTAACGCTTCCGGATTTTGTCGCTTTTTTTTACGGGCTGCTTAACGCGTCTGATGTGGGCCTCGTAATGATTGGCTTTTTTTAAAAAAATTGGTTGTGGGACTGGGGAGCCCAGTCTGTTAGGCGCTCGCCTAGCATGCGAAAGGTCCCAGGTTCGGTTCCAGGAATCACTAAAATAGCTGCCGACCATAGCCAAATATAGACCTATAGCCTGCCCGTGCAGCCAAAATTGTCCGACGAATTGTACTCATGTAAGGGAGTGCACGTTAAATGTCTTTCAAAAACGTAACGCTGCGTACAATGTCGCCCTTAACAGTTGCGTTGGGTGCCTATTGATGTGTCGGCTCGTCACTTGACTGTGGTTCTAAAAAACGACGCCCGTCGCCAATAGCCCTCGTGTTGTCTAGTGTGATGATAATTCAAACCTAACCTAAAATTTTAGCTTGGTTTAGTGGAAATAAGTTTTACGAGAGCTACAGAAGGGCTATTTTAGATCGGCCTCGTAATCTTGAGCTGTGGTCAAAATAACAGACCGAAATTCTTGACGACATCGTACGCATTATTGGTAAAAGTTTAATAATACGGCATTTCGGTGTTTTTGAAAACTCTCCACTCCAGCACTAAAAGAGCCTACCAATAAATTACTCAGTTGCCTCGTCGCTATACTACGGTCTAAATTTGCGAGGCCATTACCAGTGTGTGGAAATAATTGATCAACATTTAAGAAATACTAGTTTTGTAGACAATAGGCGCGTTTACATGAGCCATGGAATGCCGAAATCCTCATTTGGGGAAAAAGAGGTCGAGTAGGATTTCTAACCCAAATGATAGTCTGTGGCGGAATCCATGGTATGAAACATCGAACCTCCTTCATAACTCCCCCAGGTGAACCCCGCAATTCCGGTTCCGTCTGTAAAAAATCCCCAAGAAGGAAAACTTGCTGAGTTTGCTCTGCAATCCATGGATTTGATGGCTCATGTAAACGCGCCTCTAATTAATAACAAATCAAGCCTGAAGTTGAAGCAGCCTTAGGGCGATCACATATCTCAACCCAGTCAATAAAGTAGCCTAAAGTAAGCATTGTTTTTGGAATATGCTAATAATAGAAATTGGTTCTTATTGCTATAAAAGCTGTGCACGATTGATACTTGGAAGTTCTGTGTGAGTATTTTGCAACATCATTCAGCGAGTTCTGGACTAAGTATCTTTATTGTATGTAAGTAATTCTTGGAATATATTTCGAAACGTTATTTGCTTTACTTGCACTAATTGAATATTTATTTCAATTGTGAAGCGTTACCAGTCGTTCTGCTATTTCGTATTGCAGTTTAGTGTTTTATTTAACTATTTTATCTACAGCAAACGTGCTACGTGTATTATTTTTAACTTTTGATACTAATATTTGACGTAAATAAATGTGATTTATGAAAAATATTGATTTCATAGCCAAAAAGTTAATCACCCGAATCAAGTCTGGTCCAGGTACACAAAAGTCGAACTGCTTTATCATTATGCCTAAAAAAAATTTTCTTTTTGTAGATTTGACTACACCGGTTCGTCGTAAAAAGACCCAAGACTGTACAAGCCGTGTTGCAATGTATTTGGCCGTGCCAAGGACATTAGCGTGTTATTAACTGCTATTGCACTTGTCCCGGTCAGCTATTTGTGACTGAAATGCATCTATCCGGCACCTGGGCTGCCTGCACAGGAATCGCAGTACGTATATCAATTATATTTTATATAATTTACTGCTAACTGTTTATTGGACTGGATAAAACAAGCTGTGTTTTGTTCCTCAAAGATTTCTTGAAATCTAGTGATTTACCATAACTATAACCCAGGGTTTTAAAAATCTCAGACCTTTACCCGTCCTGGACGGCTTGTCCAACAACGTACCCGTCAATTTTTAAAATTAACCCGTCAAGCTCTAATTATAATTAATTCTAAATAAATAGAAGTATCATTTTTCTTATTTATTACAAACGTGTATATAAAATGCACAATTAATTAGTACTTGGTAGGATTACATTACAGTAATAAAATGGCCGTCAACGAGGACGTCGGATTCGAGAAATTGGTTGTCCTCCGGGAATTTTTGACTGCCGCGGACGGGCGGAATCATTCGGGATGGAACTGCCCGTTGACAGGTAAAC
Source organism: Hylyphantes graminicola (assembly GCA_023701765.1). Classification (NCBI taxonomy): domain Eukaryota; kingdom Metazoa; phylum Arthropoda; class Arachnida; order Araneae; family Linyphiidae; genus Hylyphantes; species Hylyphantes graminicola. Next base: position 11,651,005 of record CM043116.1, read on the forward strand.
TGCAGTGACCTCTTTACTATGCATTTCATGCCACAGCTATGCATTGGACCTGTTTTCTCTGAAATTATCAGTATTATAGTATACTTTCCTATGGTTTAGAATTATTGATTATTTACAACAAATGTTTATGTCGTATGTCTGGATACTGCAGTTTACTTGTCCACGGCAGAAAAGTTCGATTGAATCATATTTTTGTTGAAAGTTGATAAGCCTGGCGTGACCAGATTTGTTTCAATGAATAACTTTTCGGTGATGAAATCATCGTAACACTTACCTAAATCGTATTTCATTTACGTCGTTTTTGTTAGTTTAAACTATACCAAAACCGACCTTAAGTTTGCAGTATACAAATGTTCTGCGAGAAAAAGGGTAAATAGTTCTCATTTTTGTAGTGCGAGAATCGATTACAAAAAGGTATTTCACTTTCAATAAACATATTGATTTGTTATTTCAAGACACAAATTTATTATTAGTTAAGCTTCAGTTAGTGTTATTTTAATTTTTTTTCCTTCGATTTTGACGTAACAGGGCGCACGAATATCAGGATCGAAAGGAGCAGCCAATCAGAGTACGCTAAATTGCGGCGCCAGCCGGGTTGTTTACCCAGTTTCCTCCGCTCAGTACATTTCTCTGCTGCAAACCTAAGCTCGGTTTTGGTATATAAAATAATTGAGACCAATCGCGCACAATTTCTATTTGATATGCAAAAAGTAAAACCTAAGCATGGTGCTGCGAAATGCAGTACGTTTGATCATGACATCAAGTCACAACCTTGGTTGTAAAATCCACAATTTTTTTATAGTGTTTTCAAGATATTGATGAATTTTTAGCAATTTTGTCTGTTTAATGTTAATATCTCTATACTATGTATTTGATTTTATATCGAAACTCGCTCGTTTGTGTTGTAGCCTGATCAGATTTCTTTCAGTGCTTATAAATTCAACTGGGAATGAAGTCCATTTTTCATAAATCCTGTTAAATTGATGTTTTCGTTCAGAAAGACTAAGAATAAAATGTCTATTTTCGATCGTTTTTATAGGTAGATGTGTAACAAACTAATCTGTACTGCGAAATGCAGTACGTCTGGCCACCCTACTATATCGAAATAATTTTCTTCTAAATTTTGTTTTTCGTAACTCTAAAACTGGAGTAACTAAAACAAACTTCCCTCATTTTTTTAAAGAGTCATTCATTAGTTATCAGATTTGTTTTAAATATAATTTAATATGGCATGTATATACAGATTAAAATTAAATAACATTTAAGCTTTTTTTCTATGTATGCATTTTATAGGAACTAATACTATAACTAAGTTTTTAGTTGGTTTGCTAGTCGTTACGCCGATAGTGCAAAAAAAGATTAATTCAGTATGCAGCCTTTTTGATTAGTTCATCGCGGCTTTCATGCTTGTTTTTTACTGTTTTAAACCTGTCTCTAAGCTTTAAACTTGTCATATTTCCAATACTATATCCGTTATGAAAGCAATCGATAACGATGAGCGCTCAACACGTGTTTCTTGTTGACCCATTCCCCTTGGTAGACAATATCTTCAAACAACATAATACTAGGAAAGAACCATTTTCTAGACCTTTTTAGAGTAGAATATGGAGTTTATGTGATTTTTAGCTGTCAACATATGGATGTCTTATCTTGTGTATTTGTGCTTATGCTTGGAGGAAAGAATAATAGAAAGGAGATGGTTGGCACGAAAAGTGAAACTGTTCTGAATGTCGCCAAATTTCGATGACTCAAATAAATCGTAATCTGCACTCTTAAAACAAAAGAGTGAAATCTACTCCAGTAGGAGAAGTGCATTTTCGACACTACTGGAAAGGAGTGAAAATTAACTCGGACTGAGTTAAAATAGCTCGTTCGTTTTAAGAGTGTATGGGATTCTATTTCGCTAAGTTTTTAATTTCAACCTAAACCTTTTCGCTTAGTAATAACTTCACAATCTCATTTAAAATTTTTTAAATATGTAGTTACTTTTTATTTATAAGCTAGAATGTCCAAGTTTTCCAAAAATACAGATACTGAATGCAGCTTATTTATTAATTGCATTGAAAACTGTTGTACCAAGAAGATCAGACTTCGGAGGTTTTGTCAAAGAAAGTCTTTTGATTTTAGAAGTTAATTTATCAAACATTTTGTATGTATTAAAACAAAAGTTAGGATTGATTATTTATCACAAATAACTGACGGAGCTTGTGTACACCCAAAATATAGGAGATAAGAATACACCGTGTATATTTTTACCCCATATTTTGTGTAACAAAATACCCCTCAAATTCCATACGATTGACGTGACCCTCGGCAAAGGTTGATTTTTTTTTTTCAAAATCAAGAAACCAAACTGCTAAATACATAACAGATTAGAAAAAATACTCTTAAAACAAAGGAGTGAAATCCACTCCTGTAGGAGAACTGCATTTTCGACACTGGAAAGGAGTGAATTTAACTCGGACTGAGTTAAAATCGCTCGATGTTTTAAGAGTGTATGTTTATAGGTAGAATACATGCATGCTTGAAGCAAGGGGTTAAGTTAATGTTACTATAGTCGTCTTCAGGTTAACCTTGCCTAACTAAATACCCTACGACACGATACGAGGGCGTGTCCGAGTGTCCGAACGCTGCGATTAGCTCAGTGGAATGATTAGGGGGTAACAGGTTTGGCGGGATTATCGCTGTTTTTTTTATAAAAAGGATCTAGCTGTTTTTATGGTTTTTTTTTAAGGAAGAATAGTAAAATAATTATTCTTTATAATATTATTTATATTTTTAATTTTCATTAATGGGACGTACTTTACGTTTCAAGAATTAATAAGTAAAACTCACATTTTTTTTTAAAAAAAACTTTTAATTACAGTGGCCGCCGCTTTTTGGAATCACTGGTTAATTGAATCAGCCGCTTAATTGGAATAAATTTCGTAGAATAGAACGGAATCACTTTTTACATTGAAAATCCGCCGCCTTTCTTGTGCTGGTTGTGGGAATACTCTCTTGCATCACGCTATGATAAGGCGCATTGTCAATCACAATTACACTCCCAGCTTCTAGATTTGGCAAAAGCTTCGTCTCAAACCATTCTTCGTAATGATCCCCGTTCATTTCGTTGTGATAATCTCCTGAATCTTTCTTGGCCTTAAATATCAATCGTGCTTGGGGAACGAACCCTTTTGCACTGCCTGCATGGGTGATGATTACTCGGGACCCTTTTCCTGTCGGAGCTTTTAATCCAGTTGACAGTCCAGATTGAAAGGCTTGTTTGGATGATTTTATCGTGCTGTCCTGCCAAACTGATGATTTCGTGTGTCCAAAATTGGCCCAAGTTTCGTCTGTATAATAAATAGGACGCCCCGAAGCACGGTACTGACGAATTTGCCGCAAATATCGACGTCGCCACACTTGAATATCCTCTCTTTCTATGAGCATCGAGTCCCGATCGCGTTTACGGTATACAAATCCCAGGTCTCTCAACAACCTTGTCATCGTTGACAGACTCAATTGAACATCGTTATCCACTTCGGCTCTACGGTACTCATTCAATATATTTTTGGCAGTAGGGATCTGGTTTTTTTTGAAGAATTGGTGCACTATTCGGCGAATCGCGGAAAGAATGAAGTCATCATATCTCACTTTTCTTGTATATTTTCCCACTCTGGAAGGTCGTTTTTTTCCGGGAGTTGACAACAAGCCTTTTTCTCTAAATTCCTGTGACATCGCTCGAATACTTCTAGGGGAAACGCCGGTAAGTTCTGAAGTCATGCTACAGAGCTCTTTGTCTGACTGTGTAGGATTTTGCTCTCTCAACTTCACAAACACGTTCAATATGATGATCTTTTCAGAGCTTTGCAAAGGCTTTCCCTGCTTATGCGTCTGAAATTCATAATTGAAGGTTTTCTTCACATTTGAAGCCATTTCTTTTGGAAAATAAAGTTAGAAATTATAGCACGTTCGCGTTGGAAAACTGGAACAAATATGTCTGGCGTTGACAATTGAGGTGAAGATATATATAGACGCCAAACCTCGCCAAGCGGCCATGGTTGCAGAAAGATTTGATCCCCCCATGACAACCGTAGCCATTTGATTGGTTTAAGGGGTCTAAGGAGTCTTAAAAATGTGCAAAGAAGGAACTACAAAGTATAGTTTGATCTGTCATGTAATTTTTTAACTACTCAATATACAAGTATAATTTTTTTATATGTAATTCTACAAGATTTATTTATTATAAAACAAATTTTAAAATTTATGAAACTTTAGCCAAGACTAAAATAAATGATATTAAACATAAAGCTATTTTAACACATTGTGATTAAGCTTGCGCGGCAAATTTTGAGGTCAAAATTGAAAAAATGACCAAAAAAATTACTTTATATTGTACAAATATGTACAAACTAGGACTTATACCTAAATTCTCAGCTCAATTTTAATTAGAAATTATTTTAAGAACTTTTTTCTAAAAAAATTAATAAAATTTTTTAAATTTTGATTTTAAATTTATTTTTAAATAATTTCTAATTAAAATTAAGCTGAGAATTTAGGTATAAGTCCTAGTTTGTACATATTTGTACAATATAAAGTAATTTTCTTGGTCATTTTTTCAATTTTGACCTCACAATTTGCCGCGCAAGCCTAATCACAATGTGTTCAAAAAGCTTCATGTTTAATATCATTTATTTAAGCTTTGGTTAAAGTTTCATAAATTTTAAAATTTGTTTTATAATAAATAAATCTTGTAGAATTACATATAAAAAAATTATACTTGTATATTGAGTAGTTAAAAAATTACATGACAGATCAAACTATACTTTGTAGTTCCTTCTTTGCACATTTTTAAGACTCCTTAGACCCCTTAAACTCTCTGGGCATCGGCGAATGCCGCCAACCCCAGCGCTCGGACACGCCCTCGTATCGCGTCGTAGGGTTTTTAGTTAGGCAAGGTTAACCTGAAGACGACTGTAAAATTGAAACAAAATGACACTAGTACAATTTTAAGGCAGAAATATTATTTCAAATATTGACTTCTACACACACTTAAAACAAAAGAGTAAAATCCACTCCAGTAGGAGAAGTGCATTTTCGACACTGGAAAGGAGTGAATATTAACTCAGACTGAGTTAAAATCACTCGTTTGGAGTGATCCTGTCGGAGGTTTAACACACTAAGGATCCACTCCTCTGGGAGAAGTGTATTTTCTAGACTGGAGGAGTGAAAATTAACTCGGACAGAGTTAAAATCGCTCGTTCGTTTTAAGAGTGCACACTTAAGAAATATCACAAGCCAGTCTTCACTTGGTACACAAGTTTTACATAATATTTTGACCTGGCAGCATTTTCCGTTTATTCCTACCTCCGTGTATTTACCCTCCTGAGTAATGATAGGTCTTGGGACTTTGGATAAAAATTTTTTCGTTGTATACAAATGTTTGGATACTTTGTTCTTCGGAGGTGTGCATTTGTAGTATTTTGTAGCAGAGTGAACAAAATTTAGTTTGCAATAGGGATGCACCGAATACCAAATTTCGCCGAGTAACGAATATTGGGCCTAAGTCTTAGCCGAATACAGTAGACTCCCTCTTAACCGGCCTCCGTTTAACCGGATCTCCGCTTTAACCGGGCTAAAAATTTTCCACCCTTAAAATGCCAAAAATAGCTAAAAATACAGTTCAATCGGTTTTCGGTGTCGTTTTTTAAGGTATGTAATCAAATATGTAAAATACTACTAATAATATATAAAATAACCAGTAAAATGACGTCTTATTTCAATTGTACAATTATTTCATACGGCAAGTAAACAAAAGTGCAATCAAATAACCATCTAAATTTCAATTTATTTAATTTCTCCGGTTTAACCGGATTTTCGTTTAACCGGCTTACCCTCGGTCCCGTTTAAGCCGGTTAAGAGGGAGTCTACTGTATTCGGCCTGCATAAAACAATTTTTTTTGTCTGATCTAAGTAAGTTGTATTTATTATTCATTCATTTTTATTCAACACAACATAAACATACAAGTACACAAGCGCAAATAATTTTACTACAAATAGAGCTATTAAATTTTTTATTAAAGATACATAAAGTAGTACTCGTTTGTTAGTAAAACAAGCCTTTAAGAAAGTGTTTGAAACTTGGTAAAATCACAACACGAAAACGAAAGTATGAAAACCAAAAACAGAAGAATTTAGATCCGTTGTAGAATGAGAATGAGAAAAAAAAAGTCATGTCTTACAATATTGTTGTGTTATACAATTAAAATATTAATTTTTTTTCTTATTGAAAAAAATTATAATTGTGATATATAATATACTAATATAGTAATTATTGGTTCTTTTAAAGCTTTAAAGAGACATTTTTATTTAATGAAACATGATTAAAGCTTGATTTACCATTTTAATAACAAAAACTTAAGAATTTGCGTCCATCAAAAAAGAAAACAAGTCCTGTTGTCCTGTTCGGGAATTTTTCAATGTTTTAGAAGATGATAACATAAAGAAATTTGATTTTTTTTTTAAATTGCACTATTCGGCAGAATAGTAAAGCTATTCGACCAAACCGAATATTCGGCTTAAGTGGCCGAATACCGAATAGTAACCGAATATTCGGTGCATCCCTAGTTTGCAAACAAACACATTTACGACGATTGGCAAGGAATTTTAAAATCATTAATCTTAGTTAAAAGAAATGAAATGGCAGAATAATTTATGAGGGACAAATTAAGTTGCTTGAAAAACGAATTTAAAAAGATTATTCGGAAGAAGTTTTATTCGGAAAAGATGGTGTTAATTGTTAAAATGGTATTAACAAAAACGTTGCTAGTGGGTTAAAGTACTTCTACACTAAACCTCAACTATTGGTTTGGCTATTTGGTTAGGTTCGCTTTGTAACTGAAACACGGTCTATTAATAAGGCCGAGCTCTGAGATAGCAAACCATTCGGTTAGGCATTCGCCTAGCATGCGAAAGATCCCAGGTTCGGGTCCGGGCATCGGCAACATAACTACCGACCTATAAACGGACCGTCCAGCCTAAAATGCCCGACGAATAATACCCCGTGTAGAAGGAGTGCAAGTTAAATATCCTTCCAAGTCCTAACGCTGCGTACGATGTCGTCCTTACGGTTGCGTTGGGTGCCTATTCAGGTGTTGGCTCGTCACTTGACTGTGGCTCTAAAATACGAAACCAGTTGCCAGTAGTCCTCGCGTAGCTCTAGTACGACTATTATTCAAACCTAACCTAAAATAACCAAGTAAAAAAATAGCCCACCTATGAAACTAGTAGTTTGTTATTTCAACTAAATCAACACTTAGATAAACCGAATTCCATAAAACATTACGAAATGTAAAAAAATAAGATTTATTTATTTTAAAAGAAAAAAAAATCACCGCGTAATTATTCACGAGAGAGAGAAAATCCAAACTGATGCGGCTAAGTGAAAATTCTTCGTTGGTTTGCGGATGGTCTAACTGACAAATTGCTGCAAGTTCTTGTTTAATGTGCTGCTATTGATATTTACCATTCGTAGACTCGGCATCTTCTAGAAGTGATGGCGCCACATTTGATAATTGTGGCGCCATCTAGTGGCTTCTTCCTCCACCAATTTCGTCTTTCATAATTCATATTGCAATTTAATTTTAATATTTGCTCGTAGCAAGTGCTGTTTTCTTTTTAAAAGAACGTTTATGTTTTTCGTTTGGTTTGAATTATCGTCGCATCAGAGCTACACGAGGGCTATTGGCACCGAGCGTCGTATTTTAGCACCACAGTAAAGTGACGAGCCGACACCTGAGTAGGCACGCAACGCAACCGTTAAGGGTGACATCGTACGCAGCGTTTTTCGTTTGGATTAAAGCCGGTTTTGTATTCAAGGGGGCGCTGCAAACTGTTGCGATTTAAAATGTGAACTATAGGAACTCGGTACAGATGAAGCATTGGAGGTTGATGGCATGTATCATGTAACATTATTTTCAGGGTCCCACGATCACTTGGTCCAAGAGCCTTTTGATGTAGGTCACGTGGTGCACTTGAACCAGCTTGACGGAAAATAACAATAGGCTTGAGCGATCTACAATTTCGAATATCTTCTTTCTTAATTTACATTTTACTTTAGCTAAACTCTTTTCTCCCGAAAAGAATTCTTGTTCTCATATTCTCTTTTTTTAGCATATTTTTCAAACTATTATATATTTTAAAGTATGATTCTGTAAGTTTAATTTTGTAAAGAAGTGGAATTTGAAGTTTTAAGTAGTAAAAATATACTGGATGAGTATTGTGTGTTATGAATGAGCAACTAGCTCTGTACGTTTTTTGTGTGAATAATAGTCCATTCTAGTTTTTTTTTTTTAATCCAAAAGTAATTAACTTCTGAAACTTTTTTCAAGACTTCCGAAATCTGCTTGGCTATCCTGCTACTTAATTTATTTTTTATACAATAAATGAATTGCTTCGGTATTTTCGGAAAGAGTGAACGTCCTAGTTCAGTCAGTGGTTCCCAACCTTTTCTTTATTCGGTCACTTTTAATTTAAATAAAACAGAAAAAACAAAAAACACATTTTTAAAGAACAAAAGTGAAATAATTAACCAAGATATTTTTACTGGTTTCTAGAAAATTTAAGAAAGTTGAAAGTAAAAATTAACTGGTTTGGTTATAGTTGAAAATGGTTTTACTGTACAAAGGTACAGCTGTGGAAATAAAAAAGTACCCACTTGAGGTTATTTCATCCGTTAGTCACCCTATAGAATCGGACCTTTTTGAGACTGTGTACAATTAACATTCTGAGTTAATTGCACGATACAAAATTTGCATAAGGGGCCGTCTTCATATTAAAAATATTACGATCTTTGAAATTTCCAATAGCAACACCCAATTTTAATAACTTAGAAATGTTAAGCACTCTTGAAAACCCTTAAATCTAAGTTTTTGTTACATTTGGATGAATATTTGACGAGTTATTCAATCGAATCACTTGTGGACCTTTTGGGGACCAACTCTAAAATGACAAGCAAGCATGCATGCAAAGCCGTCTTTATTTATCAATTACACACGTAATCTTATACACAGTCCCCTAAAGGGTAATTACAAAGTATTTTGTGATTTACTCAGCAAATTATGAATAAACATTTTTAAAAATTGGGATTTCGCTTAAACTTCTTGTCTCAAATTTATTTCTTTAAAAATATTAAGGGGTTTCCATTCATATTTTTTTTTTAAATCAATATAATAATTATTTAAAAATATAAAAATTGTTTTAAATACCCCAATATTGAATGCATTTTGTTTGGGTTATTATAGTTTCTTGTCAGTAAAAAATTCGTTTCATTATCTTAATTATTTATAGATCGGGATAGTTTTTTATGTGCAACTCATTAAACATTATGGGACCTAAACTTTGAACGTCTCTAACTCCTCTAATAATGCATAAAAACTAACAAAATTTGGCATTTCGTATTACATAGGTCAGAGATTTGAAATATGGATTCAAAAAGGGGTGTTGCTATTGGAAATTTTAAAGTTAGTAACATTTTTAATATGAAGATGGCCCCTTATGCAAATTTTTTGTCATGCAATTAACTCAGAATGTTAATTGTTCACAATGTCAAAAGGTCCGATTCTTTAGGATGAATAACGGAGGAAATAACCTCAAGTGGGTACTTTTTTATTTCCACAGCTGTACAACATTATTTTAATTTCACCTTTGAATACTCATCGCCCCCTGATCGCCCCATAAGTATTTTTTGCCCCATTGAAACACAAATCGCCCCCTGGTTGGGAACCACTATTCTAGTTCATAATGGAAAAATTAACAATAATAATTTTTTTTTTGTATGAAGTGAATTCTATAAATGTCCGCTTCCCCTTGTACAGCTGTGGAAATAAAAAAGTACCCACTTGAGGTTATTTCATCCGTTAGTCATCCTATAGAATCGGACCTTTTTGACATTTTGAACAATTAACATTCTGAGTTAATTGCATGAAACAAAATTTGCATAAGGGGCCATCTTCATATTAAAAATGTTACTAACTTTAAAATTTTCAATAGTAACACCCCTTTTTGAGTCCATATTTCAAATCTATGACCCATGTTAATACGAAATGCCAAATTTTATTAGTTTTTAAGCATTATTAGGGGAGTTAGAGACGTGCAAAGTTTAAGTCCCATAATGTTAAATGAGTTGCACATAAAAAACTATCCCAATCTATAAATAATTAAGATAATGAAACGAATTTTTTACTGAAATGAAATTATAATAACCCAAACAAAATGCATTCAATATTGGGGTATTTAAAACAATTTTTATATTTTTAAATAATTATTAGATTAATTTTTTAAAAAAATATGAATAGAAACCCCTTATTATTTTTAAAGAAATAAATTTAAGACGGGAAGTTTAAGCGAAATCCCAATTTTTAAAAAAATTTATTCATAATTTGCTGAGTAAATCACAAAATACTTTTTAATTACCCTTTAGGGGACTGTGTATAAGATTACGTGTGATTGATAAATAAAGACGACCTTGCATGCATACTTGCTTGTCATTTTAGAGATGGTCCCCAAAAGGTCCACAAGTGATTCGATTAAATAGCTCGTCAAATATTCATCCAAATGTAACAAAAACTTAGATTTAAGGGTTTTCAAGAGTGCTTAACATTTCTAAGTTATTAAAATTGGGTGTTGCCATTGGAAATTTCAAAGTTTGTAATATTTTTAATATGAAGACGGCCCCTTATGCAAATTTTGTATCGTGCAATTAAATCAGAATGTTAATTGTACACAATCTCAAAAAGGTCCGATTCTATAGGGTGACTAACGGATGAAATAACCTCAAGTGGGTACTTTTTTATTTCCACAGCTGTACAGCTGTGGAAATAAAAAAGTACCCACTTGAGGTTATTTCATCCGTTAGTCACCCTATAGAATCGGACCTTTTTGAGATTGTGTACAATTAACATTCTGAGTTAATTGCACGATACAAAATTTGCATAAGGGTCCGTCTTCATATTAAAAATATTACGATCTTTGAAATTTCCAATAGCAACACCCACTTTTAATAACTTAGAAATGTTAAGCACTCTTGAAAACCCTTAAATCTAAGTTTTTGTTACATTTGGATGAATATTTGACGAGTTATTCAATCGAATCACTTGTGGATCTTTTGGGGTCCATCTCTAAAATGACAAGCAAGCATGCATGCAAAGCGTCTTTATTTATCAATTACACACGAAATCTTATACACAGTCCCCTAAAGGGTAATTATAAAGTATTTTGTGATTTACTCAGCAAATTATGAATAAACATTTTTAAAAATTGGGATTTCGCTTAAACTTATTGTCTTAAATTTATTTCTTTAAAAATATTAAGGGGTTTATATTCATAATTTTTTTTAAAATTAAAATAATAATTATTTTAAAATATAAAAATTGTTTTAAATACCCCAATATTGAATGCATTTTATTTGGGTTATTATAATTTCTTTTCAGTAAAAAATTCGTTTCACTATCTTAATTATTTATAGATCGGGATAGTTTTTTATGTGCAACTCATTTAACATTATGGGACCTAAACTTTGCACGCCTCTAACTCCTCTAATAATGCTTAAAAACTAACAAAATTTGGCATTTCGTATTATCATAGGTCAGAGATTTGAAATATGGATTCAAAAAGGGGTGTTGCTATTGGAAATTTTAAAGTTAGTAACATTTTTAATATGAAGATGGCCCCTTATGCAAATTTTGTGTCATGCAATTAACTCAGAATGTTAATTGTTCACCATGTCAAAAAGGTCCGATTCTTTAGGATGAATAACGGAGGAAATAACCTCAAGTGGGTACTTTTTTATTTCCACAGCTGTACCTCTGGAGTGGAATAGGTTCGGAAACCTTATCTTTAGTTACAGTAATCTAGCATCGGTTATGTTAATTAAATACTCTAAAACAACAAAACAAAGGTTACCATTATTTCAAATCAACATGCATTGAAACATGGCGAAATGCACCAACAAACGGAAATTGATTTTTAAAAGGGGAAAAGCAGTGGGAAATGCGCTTCCAAATGGAAATGCCATTAGAGAGCTAATCTGGCTGGGCTTGGAGAATTCAGATTTTTGGGGTTTATGATTCGGCTTCACCGGCACAACTTTAAACTAATCGGAGGACATTAGTCCTGGAACAAAAGGATGCTACTCCCCTTTGAGATGGAAATTAACTCATGTGACTCAGTGGAAGAAGGGCGCATGTCCATTGAGGTAAGAAATAGATACCAGGTAGACAGACACATATAGACGCATATATTCAGATTTGTATGCTTGGTCAGTAACACGCTTATAAACCTCCGACGCACACAACACACTCTTAAAAATGAATATTCAAAAAACGACGAAATTTTCCTTAATTTTGACGATTCCATTACTGGCAAATGCTCCGAGTTTTCGTTTCCTCAAAGTGAGGAAATTTGAATCGTCATTTTTATGAGGATTTGAATGTCGTCTAATCTAAAGAAAGATTTCTTCATTTTTGAGCATGTGAGTACAACAATGAGATTCAGTTTCCTCAAAATCACGATAAAGAATCGTCAAATCACGATCGTAAAAGTGAGGATTCGCATTTACTCAAAGGTCACGTGATAGTTTGACGAAACAATCCTCAAAATTAACGAAATGAGGCTTGAGGATTCATGAATCGTCAAAAATGAAAGTGTTATTTTTGAGAGTGCACACATACGTGGATCCATCTAATTTTTAAAGACAGAGGCCAACTAGAGGATCTCCAGAATTGACTTGTCACCCCCAGAGGTATTGATTTGGTATAGGAACTTGGAGGACTTTGTGACCACGACGGATTTAACGTGCACCAGTCACCATTAGCGTACATGGGAGATACAGGTGCTGTTAATCAACATCGACTCGTACTAACGTAATGGCTGGGGAGCCATATGATTGGGTGAGATATGCTTTTGAATAAAACGACAGGAGTACAAATAGCTTAGTTCACATGTACTTTAATGTAATTCAGGCCCGTCCGTGGCCGAGTGGTTAAAGCATCCGCCTCAGGATTCAGCCTTCTCAGGAGTGCGGGGTTCGAATCCCACCTACTGCCAGTCATCCTATAAATCGGATATCTGTACTGGAAAGAGTAGAAAAATGCAACTCGTGACGGATGGGCCCGAATACACTGAGATAGACGTATGCGTTAAATCTGTGGAGTCCAAAGTCCCGACGGCGTCAGCGTACGATGTCGCTCGAAGTTCGGTTGGGTGCCTCCCGCTCAGATTTCGACCTCGTCACTTGACCAGGGTTCTAAATTACAAGGCGTTATTGGCTGTGTTGAAGCTCCTAATGGAGGCTAAAAATAGGCAGCCGGAAACGATTACACTGCACTAAATATAATTCAAAGCAATACAAAGGTTAGAAAAACCCGAACAGGGCGAGTCACTTGCTATTATTACAAAGGTAAAGTCGAGAGCAAGTAGGATATCCAGTTATCCACCTTGGATATAATTCCTACCCCATCATTATAGAACTGGACATCGGTTGTTTTTCTATTAAGATACAGAACTGGAGAAAGAGGAAAATGAAACATTTTGTTTGAATCATTTTCCTCAATAATTCTTTGTTTAACTTATTTTTCATGGCAAATAGTTTAGGTTGGCTCATGATATCGGTGTATGATAAAGTTGGTGTTGCATTTTTGGCATTATTACACATCGAAAGTTTACACAAAGCCAATAGACGTCTATGTATAGCATTTATTGCATTAACGTCAGGTGTTGACTGTTCAGTACAGCTTAATGAACTTACGTGGCGGTTTGGTTTGTCATGTTTTGGACTATAGGCCTATACTAATATAGACCCAATTACACGATTTAAATCTAAGTCTATTAAAATTAAAGTCACTCTACATCGACATATATTTGGATGCAACGACACGCAAGTCGTAAATTTAGCGGTTTGACGAACGCATTTCACCTCCACCCGAGGCAATTAAATAAGTAAATAATTTCTATACTATCTACACAGAAAAAAATATTTTGTTGAAAGAACAAAAATTTTGTTGTTTCAACAAAATTTTTTTGTCACTATAGCGCCAACAAAAATTTTGTTGTCAGTACCAAATTATTTTGTTGAAATTATTTTGTTGATTCAACCAAATGGTTTTGTTGATTCAACCAAATTATTTCTTTGATTCAACCAAATAAATTTGTCGATTCAACAAAATATAAGTCGTTTTTACCAAATTATTTTGTTGATTCAACCAAATTATTTTGTTGATTCAACAAAAGCTTACTTGTTTTTACCAAATGATTTTGTTGAATCAACCAAATGAATTTGTCGATTCAACAAAATATTACTCGTTTTTACCAAATTATTTTGTTGATTCAACCAAATTATTTTGTTGATTCAACCAAATGAATTTGTCGATTCAACAAAATATTAATCGTTTTTACCAAATTATTTTGTTGATTCAACCAAATTATTTTGTTGATTCAACCAAATGAATTTGTCGATTCAACAAAATATTACTCGTTTTTACCAAATTATTTTGTTGATTAACCAAATTATTTTGTTGATTCAACAAAAGCTTACTTGTTTTTACCAAACGATTTTGTTGATTCAACAAAATATTAGTAGTTTTTACCAATTATTTTGTTGATTCAACAAAAGCTTACTTCTTTTTACCAAATGATTTTGTTGGTTTAACAAAAGCTTAGTCGTTGTTACCAAATGGTTTTGTTGATTCAACTAAAGCTTAGTCGGTTTCACCTAATGATCTTGTTGATTCAACAAATGCTTAATTGTTTTTACCAATTGATTTTGTTGGGCCAACAGAAGTTTAGTCGCTTTTACCAAATGATTTTGTTTCTGGCAATAATTTTTTTTATCTCAATCGAAAAATGAATAAAAAATGTTATGTCAATAAATATAATGATGAATAATAAAAATGATGTCATATCATATGCTCTATCTTCCTATTTTATATGAAACAAATATGTTTAAGTATGATCCTAAATCTTTATATATTTTGAGTATTAAGTACAGTTTGCAAAAAATGTAATCTTAAGCATAGCTTTGAAAAGATTGTTTATTTCAAAAATTATTATTTGTACAACATTGAACAAAAATGCTAACATTAAAGACACACAAATATTATACAAGGAGTAATATTACATTGTCCATCAATATTCAATTCTGATTAACACTACATAGTAATAGTACACATACATTGGTAAAAAAATTATACATCTGGCATTTTACAAAACATTTATTTGCAGGTACATTTTTAGCTAGGTCCACCTAAAACCACCATGACCTCACTAAAAAAATTTAAAGTGCAAATTTCTACTTATCAGAAGATTATTCAATGAAAAATTCTAAAATTTTTATTAATTTCCTTTTAAGCGGACTATCTTGGGAATTCCACATCTTGAAAATCGTAATGTCATTCCTATGGAAAACATTCGCAAGTAAATTACCGTCACAATTATAATAAAAGTTTACTAGTTTTTTGCATCATTGTAATGAACGAAAGGAGTAGGTTTCATAAGAACTAATTTGTTATTGTGAAAATCGCATATTTAGTTTTTAAAATAATTTTTTGAAGTTAGTAAAAAATGCATTAAATTCTAACTTTAAAAAAATATCAAAAATACTAAATATGTGATTTTCACAAAACAAAAACTAAACGAATGATACAAGAAACTAGTAACCTTTTAATAAAATTTTGGCGGTAATTGACTTGCGAATACTCTCCATAGGAATAACATTACGATTTTCAAGATGCGAAATTCCAAAGAGTTCTTTTAAGCTATTTAACCTTGAAATCAGCAAATTTAGGTCGATGAGGCATATTTGGAAAATTCTATATGAAAAAGGGATAAGCTTTCAAGATCTCATATACATCCGGAGATATAAAACTACAATATATCTATCTATTCAGGGGGGAGAAAATATAAATTCCAATCTTGTTTCTTTCTACTAAAATTTGTAGATGAAAAATTCAATTTTTTGCACTTTGAAGTGGAGTTTTGAAGCTTATTTTAAACAACTTCTTTCACACTTATGAAAATAATAACTAGCGGCAAAATTATTTCTTTTACAATTTTTGAAATGAGTTAGATATCTTTAAAACTAAAGGTTTTCTGTGAGACTATTTTCATCAAAAAATGCTCAAGACACATTTTAAAAAGGCCATCAACAAAACTAGCAGGGATTTAAAACAAATTTAATCATTATTTTGAACTTTTTATATACTAGTAACTTAACTGACAAAAACAAATGTTGAGCAATATGATCTGGGTGTTTTTAAATGGATTGTCCCTAAAGTAGACTAATTTTAACCCTTTCAGTCCCAAAAATGTACTACACTACGGAAACATCTGATATTCACAAAATAAGCTTATTTCAGGTCAAAAATGAGAGTTCCATAAAGAAAAAAAATCATTTTAATTTCTTAAATGGTTTTTTAAAAAATGCCAAAACTTTTTAACTGTGGAAAACAAAATAAAAAATAGATTTTTCCAAAAATCCCTTCAAGTTATATATTTTAAGTTATCTGACCATATTATTGAAAAAAATTTAGCAATTATTTTAACCAAAATAGTTTAAATTGCTTTTTATATATGTGGAACTGAAAATGAACTTATCAAAAATCAGGGGAAACTCTTGTTATCTATTCTCTAAATAAAAAAATGTTTCGTCTTCTATTGAGATTAATGTAAAATATTGTCTAATAAAACACAGTGTGAAGAATTGAATAATATGTGTTTGGATGTCATAACGGACATAAACATTTGGAAAAAAAAATATTATTGAAAGGGATGATTCAGAATGGCATCACTGGGACTGAAAGGGTTAAAGAATAGCCACATTAAATGTATAAATTAAAAATTTACAATGAATATCTTAGGCAGATAACTCTTAGACCATTTGATAATCTTCTTATAATCGAAGGACTAGATTCAATTAATGTTTGATGGGCTATTATAAGATATTCTACTGTTTCTTCAACTTCATATGCATGATAATGTTGATTAAAACAAGCAGTTTTTAGGGATCGTACTAGAAAATGTACACCATTATTATCATCTAAGAAAATTGATAAAATTACACCAAATTTTGGCATATCATTAATTATATCTATAACTATTACTAAATCTGGTCTATATTTGGTTCCTTTAACTTTTACCCATGAAACATTGCAATTAAAATTAGAAAAATTATTACTTGAAACTGACATAAATTCTGCCCTATTGAGCACTTCTTTTTTGGTTGGACCCGCTTCAATTTGAGAAACTAATCCTCTGCCAGCATAAGTTGATGTTTGAGGGCTAGAGTTAAGCAAATGTTCTTACGGCTACAAACAACATGGGCATTAGTTTTTAACTGTTTGTGTTTTGCTTCGAACCTCATCGACCAAAAATAAATTGGAGGTCCAATATTAAGAATTATCCTGGGATAATGTAACAAGTAGTGAAATTTGGGCTTTAAATTCTTTTTAAAAAGCTTAACATACAATTCATTATGTTCAGATATTAAAGTTGCTAACAGAATCACACGATTGTATTGATCGACTTGAAATTACATCAATGATTTGCCTCAGAAGTAAATAAAACTGCCAAACCTCATTGTTTTCATTAACTAAATCTCCAACAATAATGCAGAAAAAGCGCACAAGACACAACATTTCAGAAGCTGACATAATTAATACCCCTTTTTTTAACTGTTCAGTTGTAATTATGGGAGGTATGTTAGACTCCTCACTAACACCATAATCAAACATTTTTATTCTATTATTGACAGAATCAAGAGAAAACATTTTAACATCTTGTACAAAATAATTTAATATAGCTGCCATATCATAGCGACAAACACCTTCAAGTAAGTCATGCATGATGTCAAATGAAGAATTTTCGGTTAAATGGAAACTTGGTATATCATTCCATATACATTTTTCCTTAATACCAGTAAGGGAGGAATCATTTAAGTTAAGGTCCAATTCATAGTTATTGGGATTTCGCAATAAATTCAAATTTTCTTTAAAACTCTTTCTCATTGTTCCTTTATCAATTTTACAAAATCTGCAAGAAAAGTTTGCAGAAAAACTTTCTACCAGGCCAAAAATTGAATGCAATCCTAAATTATCTCCTAAAATTAAGGTAAGCACAAAATATAACTTTATATGCCTACCTGAAATAGAAATGGTAATGCCTTCACTTTGCAAAAAAATCAATTCATCAATTAAAGTTTTAAAAGTTGCATGGTTTCCAAATTCAATACGATCCGAAGAATGAAACAATAGAGCAAGAAATACATTTTCTAATGAGGATAAAAATTCAGGAGGCATTCCCATAATACTGTAATAAATAGCACCCAATTTATGAATTCCAGATGACGATCCAAGAGGATTACATACCTCAAAGTCATCAAAATATATTGCAATAGGTATTGCATGCTCATCAGTAAATTTTGCAGAGAGAGTTTGCCAAAGTTGACCCTGAAGAATGCTCGAAAGTGGTTCATCCTGGTTAGAAATATCCTTCATATAATTAGTGCAAATAGAAAAAACACCAGGTAGTTCAAAAATTCTTTTTAAAACTGTTCGCATTGAAATAAATTGACCCATAATTTTAACAGTATTAGGTACTTTTCCTATGGAAGATTTTTTTTTGCTGTAATTTTTTCTCCAATGGAATAAGAAACAGGCTTAATAAGGACATTGTTTTTTTCTAGATTGGAAAACCTTAGATATTCAGTAGAAACATTCTCGAAAGGATTTTCTAGAGTGGTTAACATATCTGAAACAATTTTTTTATCTTCCTCACAATTAATTGAGGAAATAATCTTATCTTTCAAAACTGAGAGGAAACCATCACCTAAAAATTCAGTAGTCAACTCGAGTATCATTTGCACTTGACTTCTTGGAAGCGAAGATATGCTGTACAGTTTGATTAGGAAAGCCTCTCCCGATTGCTTTACTAAATCTCGAAAGAGTGTGGGCGATATGTCTGGAGGAGAAGCAACTTGCATTGCAGTTTCTTCCCCATTACAAAAAGATTGGGAGACATTTTGATGAGAATGATGAGGTGGCGAATTGTGTAATGCTGAGGAATTACTTTGCCTGCTAAAAAGTTGTACATCTTTGGAATGACATTTAGTTAAATGTTTTGTAAATGCTTTACATGTTTGAAAATCTCTTTTACAATTTAATTGCACACATCTGTATTTATTTAAAGCATTTAAGCGATGGGATAACTTAAAATGGCACATAAGTGCTCTAATGCTTTTGCATTTCCTCTCGCACACAAAACAGATAAACATGTTAAAATTAATTACACTGTATTACAGGGGTAGTAGTGGGACAATGCAAAATTTCAGGACAAAAATTTAAGAAAAAATCACGACATTATTTAGGTAATAAAATACAGAAATACATTAGAATTTGATCCACGATTATACTGACACTGCTATACACGGAAAAAAATCAAGCCCTACCCAAGTACTATTCAAAAAGTTCACAGAGGGGGGGGGGGGGGAACAGGAGTCGGTTATTTCTCTTTTCTAAAGACCGACTGACAAGAGGAAAAAAATACCCAAGTCAATCATTTTGTGGGAAATAAAAAAAAACGATTTCAGCGGGAATATACGAATCTGAAACCTTTTTTAATTAAATATGTTTTATTGTTAATTCTAGGCTTACGAGCACTTTAGAGCTATTTTGCATTAAACAGCAACCTCCTTTTCTTGTATGTCAGACGTTAAAGAACTTGTCTTTAGTTTTAATTAAAAACACAAAAGAATTCACTTAGCAAAAAAAAAAAATCTAAATAACAGGCCTTGACATCACAGGATATTGTGTTTATGAAAGCGAACGTCCTAATCATATATCAAGACATATATCATCGTCCAAATCCAATATCAAGACAAAACAAATCGCAAAAATAAATTTTGATGAAAATATGGAAGCAATTGAAAAATATAAGTAGTTGTTGACAGGTATAAAATTATGGTAGTATTTTTTGAAAAATTTCAGGAATTTCAGGACAACTACGGCCCCTGTGTATTATGACACTTTACTAATAATGGTTACAAAATATTAAGTTTGACAGGCAGCTAAGATCGAGTTAACGCAAGGTAGCTGTTTATCATGTTTTGTCACAATATTATAAACAGCTTTTTGAATCAAAAGCCAGATTTGCATCGATTCTGGAGCATATGATGCATTCAATGCGTGAATGCATTTAAAGCAAAGGTCAACTGCCTTTAAAGGGGATGACACTGAGTACAAAATGTTATCGATGCAGATGTAACTATTCAAATCGGACTGTTCACCTGTAACAATAATGAATGGCTGAACTGTTAAGTTCATAGCATTCATCTTCTCCCTCTTCCGAGTGATTCCTTCTTGTACATTGTCTCCTGGCTGAAAGAAAATTTAAGAAATCAAGAAGAATCTATAGAATATTAATCTATATATTAGCCTTTAGATTAAATATCCTCTAGCTGACTAGCAACCCAATGTGTACATTCATATTAAATTTCTTACTAAGTCCTAGTGGATTTTTGACATCATTCCATAATAAAGAAAACTCATTGAGATTTGTTTAAAACAAATTGTTAGTTAGGTAAGAAAACCATTAGAAAATTGTCACACGATCATGAGAGTTAGCTTTTTGCATGGAATTTTATACAAAATGTGTAATAAAAGCAAAAACCATTTCAAATTTCTGTCATGATCCACAACTCCTCACAATTCCAGAAAATAAATACTAAAGAAATTTCTCTTACTTTAATATATAAAATAAATCCTTCTTGGGACTCCAAAATAGAAGGTTTCCACTGTTTCCGCTTTTCCGCACCAATCCGGAAATTTGGTGGGCAGAGAGTTGAGAGACTCAACAGCTTGCATAAATCTTTCCAATCTAAATAAATTGAGTTTAGTTATAGTAGGATATATAAACTTGTTCAATCAAGGTGGTTACAAAATCTGAAAAGTTCCCTAATATTTCCCTGATACTTTCACAAAAATTTCCCTGATACTTTCACAAAAATTTCCCTGATACTGTCACAAAAATTTCCCTGATTTTAAAAGCACCTAGAAAACATGCAATACAAACAATTCCGTGCAGTACAGAAAATTTAATCCAGCAGACATATCGGGAATTAAGGCTTTCAAGATTAAGGGTTAGCCTACTTAACTTTTCTACATTTCCGAAAATCTGAATAAGTTTAGAGGAATCATGTGATCAGAAAATAATTTTATAACATGATTCGTGAGAGAGATTGATCCTTCCTCCAAGATTGGTCCTTCAGGCAAATCGAAACAGGATTTTTTATTTTTATCAAGTGTCCTTTAGAAGTGATTACAAGAACCTAAACCTGCTGTTTAATGATCCAAAATGGAAAAAAATTTCCTGATATTTTGTCAAATTTGAAAAATTCCATAAGAATTCCCTGATATTTCCAGAATTTAAAAGTTCCCTGATTTCCAGGTTCTGTTACCACCCTGTCAATGGTCTGAAAAACTTGTCATGGGAGAGATTGACTGTTCCCCCCCACTAAATAATATTTTACAAATTGATATACATGGAATGCAGATGCTCAAATGTATTTTTGTTTTGTATAAGAGTTGGAAAACGCACCTGGTGAATCATCCTCAGAGAACTTCTTAAGATGTGAAACTTCTTTCTTTATTTCTTTTTTTCTCAACTTCTCAAAAAACACTTGAAAGTTGTACAGGAATACAAGATCTTTGTCTGGATATATTTGAGCAAAGTCCGATTCCAGCTGAAATAAACAAACAGGGTTCATGCAACTTTCTTGACATAAAAATGAAGGGGTTTTTAAGGACAACTTTTCTATGATTTTTAAGAACAGAACAGCAGCTTTAACAGCTGTTTGTCATTGAAAATAAGAATGATAGCTTAGAAAGCAAATTTTTTGGTAAAAAGTTTCTTTATTTTATAAATATTTACCGAAAATTTAACTGAACACAGTTAACGTGCATTTACATTAAAAAAAATTATATATATTAATACACACAAGTATTTGATTCATAGGTTAAGTTAATCAACCTTCTAGCATATATATTACAAAACAAATAATGCACTGTAAATAATCTTTAAATTCTTACTAAGGTATATCCCAAAGGTTGTTTTAAGACCGGAAATTCATTAACTATATCAGCTACTTTCCCAGAGTACTTTTCATTCAGCTGGCGTAGTGGGAAAGTATTGCTCCAGTACTCTACAACTTTGCTCCAAGGCTCTTTGGAGTACTTCAGCCAGTTCAGCTTTTGCTCTAGTTCTTCTGAAATGGTAGTAAACCATTAATTGAATCATAGCAAGGTTCTTTTAAATTTGTATAAATAAAAAAACTCTATAAATGCCATATAATTTCTCATCACAATATTATTCTTAATATGATGGAAGATGTTTATGCAAGTGGACAAAGTAAAATTGAAACTTATCAGTGTCATATTTGGTTAAGGAAAAGTTAAATTGATTTGGACAGACAAGGAGTTAAAATATTATTATACTAAGTTCTTTTTAGTTATTACCTTTATTATTGCTCAACAGTGATTGAGATTCATTGTGATCTTCACTGAATTCAATACTATCTTTGTTCTTTTTTCCAGGAAGCAAATCAACGGATCGATAGGTTCTCAAGCTGTTGCGAAATTTATCGACGAGCTTCCCTTTTGAAATTTTTTGCCGAGGGCCTTCAGTCAATGGAGCGATGTAGTATGTCTCTGCAGACTCTGTAGGGAACTGCTTAACAATGTCCAATGCAATCTCTGCAAATTCTGAATTCTTAACTCTGAAAAGTGAAAGTAATTGCTGCATTAGGGAAACATAAAAGTAAAATTATTTTAGAGGAAATAAAATTATTGAAACCCTTCCATAATTTTTTTTTTATTAGACAGTAACTGAAATTTCTGTAGCAAAGGTCTGCAAAAACCATCCTTAAGCTTAAGTGAAACATTTTATGGATGTGGAAACATTTTAGCACATTTTGTAAACAATCTCAAAACATATATATTAGAACTAGATATATTGGGTTTTAAAACAGATAACTTATACAATTTCTGTTCCCCTTGTTAGGCTGTCTCAATTTTTTTCTGTCAGATAACTTATAGCTTACCTCTGAGTCTCTAACCTTTGCTCAATTAACTCATTGATAATTAGACCGACTAATTTTTGTCTTGTTGAGTGATTAAGGTCTTTCTGGCTTTCATATTGTGCTTTGATGTAAAGTCCAGTGGATGAGTTATTAAGTAATTTGTTCAGGTCCTTTGGGAAGGGAAATACAGGGATAGTATTACTAATTTTAAAAAATTTCAGGACAAGTACA
This sequence comes from Hylyphantes graminicola, assembly GCA_023701765.1. Classification (NCBI taxonomy): domain Eukaryota; kingdom Metazoa; phylum Arthropoda; class Arachnida; order Araneae; family Linyphiidae; genus Hylyphantes; species Hylyphantes graminicola. Next base: position 11,674,340 of record CM043116.1, read on the forward strand.
ATAGTAAAATTTCAGGACAATTTTTTAAATGAAAAAATTAATAATTATTTTTAAAATTTGTAGTACATGGATTTTACTGTACTAATAACAGATTTGAGAAACTTGTCTAAGCCTATATATATCTAATATTTGATAAGACAAAAGTAGCCATGATTAGGTTTGATGAAGCAGAGATGAAATTTTATGGTAAAACAATATTCACAAACACAATGGAATCATAAAAACAAAATTCTTAACCGAATTTAAGGAAACTAAAAACTCTTAAGATAAAAAAACATGTGGATATTTAAAGGAACAATATTGCAGCATTACTTTTTAAGATGAATAAGCGTGTTAAAAGAAATGAATGGCTAAACTCATCCAAAATAGCTTGAATTTAAGGACAAATTATTATTTTTCAGCACATATTTTATCAGGAATTTCACGACATTTATTTACTACCTCTTGTGGAAATAAAATAAATATATTTTATGAAAATCATATGCGAATTTTAATATGAACTGAGTGCACACTTACAATATCCAGATGATCTGGGCCTAATCTTGGTCTTTTTGGTGTTGATCCTTGTACCGAAGTTGTTGGTACAGAAGTTTCATCGCCCCAGTTCTAAAAATGAAGACATATTTTATAAAATAAGTTGACATTTACTACTCCTGAGGAAATGTAATCATTAATTATAATTTTTATGAAAATCATATGTGAATTTTAATATGAACTAAATGAATACTTACACTATCCAGACGGTTTACACCTAAATTTGGTGTTGATGTTTGCAAACTTGAAATTTCATTTACCCAATTCTAAAAATAAATTCAAATTAAATAAAATTAGTTTTAAAAAAAAAAGATGAATCGAAACAAATATTTCACGGGAGAATAAATAAAGATTAAAGCTTTGAGAAGTCCATATTTTGCTTAGAAACCACCATCTTACAGCAGAAATGTTTTATTTTCTATATTATAAAAATTCAACTCCAACACCCCATCCCATGCATACAAGTATATATTTTAGTTACTCACAGATGGTAAAATTGTGGAACTTGAAAGTTCCTCTGCCCGAGTTTCTTCAAGGACCTCTATGAACGTTTCTTCAATTTCAGATTTCTAAAAATGAAGTTAGAATTATGTGTTGAAAAATTAAAATAAAGGGACAAGTTACCATATATATATGAAAATTATCTATGCATACCTAAATTAAGTTAAATGTTACTACAATGGAAGAAAATTTCACGTTAGTTGTGCGAATTTCAGCGCCCTAGAGCTGAATGTTTGTGTATATAGCTATATCTTTTACTCGCCAAATTAGCACAAACGCGCCAAATTAGCTAAAAGGATTTTATGTTTTATGCGTGAAATTACAATGGCATTTATCTGTGAATTTTAGAGCGTATTTTTTATTTTGAATTTCAAGGTAATATAAGTAACGAGATTCTACACTCAAGCGGAAACAATGAACATAAGCTTATTGTCTGTAATGCATTAAATGATACATATACTAGGATCGATTTGAATTTTTTTTAGTTCGTGCAAAGAACGTGTATTTATTTGCTAGTGATTTAATATGCACATTGTACACTTACTAATAATTTTTTTGTATGAAATATTCTTTCATAAAACAAGAGGTTTGAATAGGTGTACTTTTTTTCAGGGAAAGGGGATGTTCTGAAAACTGAAAGGGGACAACAGCATGATGTGTGTACCCTTGTTATCATTGAATGTGCACTTGCGTTTGGGAACACTGGTGGCTGCCTATATCTAGCCTAAGAGAATGGCGTAAATATTTCAAACTGAAGTCAAGTAAAGAGGTTGAAGACTAACTAGGAACACAACACAATCTTTAACAACCGCTAATAAGGCATTGGCTCACATAGATTAAAGGGGGACAAGACATTATACACAAGCTAGGACAACAGCTGACAACGTTTTTAGGAAGTCAACCTAATAGATACTGGCATTGCCCAATGCAGCCATACTGAAGTAACCAGGCTGTAACAAGCATTCAAACCAATTTTTTAATAGGGATGAGATTTTTCATACGAGTTCAAATATTAGTTCTTTATGGTAACATATAGGTTCAAAACTTTCCGATATGGTGTAATATTGGTTAACATTCCCCAGTATAAGGACATACACTCAGAAAAAAAATTGTGTTAAAACCAGATTGTGTAAAATGGCAACATTACAAAATTGTGTTATTTCAATACAAGAATTGTATTGATGCAAACACAAATTTGTGATAAAACAACACAATATATTGTAATGTTGCCACTTTTTCACAATCTTGTATTCTTTTATTTTGTGTTTTTCTTTTAATGAACCAGTTTTAAAGTTTTCTGCAATGCTCGCATACTGGTTTTAATATTTTTCAGTATCGTGTCACACAGGTAGAAATTGTGTCAGTTTGGGACAGGGGGGGGGGGGTAACAAGATGTTGGGCATTATTCTACAGATGTCATTAACACACAGTTAAACTTTAATACGATAAATAATGTATAAGTTTTTTTTTGTTACCAAACTGCAAGTATATGTTTCATTAAATATTGTATAATATGTGACAAGGGGAGGAGTGGAATATGGTGAAATGGGTAAATCTTAAGAATCCGGTGCTGCTTTGCGCGTGTCCAAAAACAAATCTTTGGCAAAACTCGTGTGCTTTCCGATTGCCAGATTCCTTCACACTGATGCAGGATGCAGTAACCCTAGTTTTTTAACTGATATCTATCGTTAAAAGATTGCGGACTGCTATGGGAGAGTTGGAAGTCTATCTTCAAGGTCAACCCGAAATTTTTATTTTGCAATGGGACTCTATTCGAAATTGTCATTTTTTAAGTTTCATTTGAATCAACGTCACACTAAAGCTACACTGCAATTTTTTTTCTCTAAAAAAAACATCAGTATCCAACATCGGCAGTATTGTAGGGTCCATTGAAAGCATAAAATTTCATTTGGGTGCCCGGGCAGTTTTGTTATTTGTTTTACAAAAAAAAAATGTTTTTGCAAAGCAAAACAAAAAGATAGTTTTCCCAAAACTGAATGACAGCTAGCTTGCCAGCAATCTTCAAATCGATCAATATTCAAAATAAATAAAAACCAGAATATAATAACCGGATATTCAAAAGTCAACCGTAACTGCAATTCCGCTGCAACCCATAATTCCTCTCTCGCAAGTATTAACAGCGTCGTTAAATGGTCGAAAAATGAATTAAGAACAAAATAATTCCATTGTGCGCGCATCATCCGGGCAACTTACCCACAATTCCACGCAAGTCAGGGTTGGTATGATTTTACCCAACCCGAAAAAACCCAAAAACCCAGGTGGGTTTTTTTCAAAAAAACCCATTTGAAAAAACCCAAGTGGGCAATTGAACTTAAATCCCCTTTATTGAAATTTTTTTTAAAAGTTCAAATTTTTTATGCAAACAAAAAATATATTTCAAATCATTTTTAATTAATACTTTAGTATTATTCTTAATATGTTTTGTTCCTTAAATTTTTAAAATATGTTTAAAAATCTAAAGGTATACTAATTATTTAACAAATAAATACAATAATACTTATTTTTATTGAAATTTCTAGGGTTATTATATTCTGGCGGTTACATAATTTTACACATACGCAAGCAATATTTGGTTCTTTTCTAGAAAATCATTTATAAATTTAAATTGCAGCATTCTTCATTATCTCTTTATGCAATTAGCAGTTTTTTTTTAATTATTCTCTTTTAAATTGCAACATTCCTGATTATAATCAATGCAAACCAGTTTATTTATTCTTTAACAGCGTCTACCAATCTTTTTTTAATTCCTTTCGATTCAAGCGACCCGACTAATTTTTTGCTTGTTCTGTTAGTTCTGACATTTTTTTACCAATAATTAAAACTTCACTAAATAAACCACAAAACCCAGACAAAAATATCCAAAATACATGAAAAAATCCCAAAAACCCTGAAAAAAAACCCAAGTGGGTTGGGTTTTTTATGAAAAAAAACCGGGTTTTTGACAACCCTGACGCAAGTATTACCAGCCCCAACAATTGGACGAAAAGAAATTTTGCCGTATCACCAAATAATGTTGCTTATCGCTCCCTACAAAAAACGCCAAATACCTTGGCGACAGAAGCACCGGATTCAAAAGATTAACCGTGAAGTGTGACACTTTATGAACAAGGGGGAAGGGTCCATAATATTGTAAAAAAGTGTGATACCAACCATATGTTTGATCTTGATGTCATAGATTTTGTTTTACATTATTTGAAGAATTGAAGAAAAAAATTCAAAAATTCAGACTTATAGATTCAGACATTTAAGTCGGTGGCCACTTAATAAATTGACACCATCATGTGTGTTTTTTTTACACAAAAGTTAAACAATAAAATTAATTATTCACTTACATTCTTCGTTGGACACTGCGAACCTACAAGTTCTTTTAATTGCTTAAGAAATTTTGCCCGAATTCCAATTTTCGGTATCAGCTCCTTTACCATATCTGGAGTTAGCAGCAGCAAACTATCGTAATCAATTTCATTGTCTAAAAATTAATGTACATAAACGTAATTGAAATTTTATTCATTATAATAATTTTGTTAAACCAACCTGATTTAAATGTTCATATAATATTTTGGACATCAAGACAAAACAGTGTTGTTACCATTCAAAAGTGTACTAATTGTCAAAAATCTAAAATTCAATACATAAAAAAATACTGTGTTCAACCCCTCTCCCTGAATTTGCCATTGCCCTGACAATTTTTTTTACCACAAAAAAACTAGTTTTGGAGAGAACAATTAAAACAAATATTTAGGCAACAGTCATTTATACTTTAGCTTAGCACAAACTTCATGTCATGCATAAAAGATTGATGATATTTTTCAAATCTATTGCATACATGGAGGTTGCACTGGCTGGCCGAGATTTAAAGACATCTAAGTGTAATAAAATCTGAATTCATCTTCCCATTATGATTAAAATTTTTATTTTCTTTATTATAATCGGTTAATTGAACTTGTTGTTTATTGAAATTTATGTTTAGTTTCACCGTATTACGGCGTCGTATTTTCGCGACGGCCAATATTTTTTTTTTCAATTCGCAATTCGTGCAAATCGTCGCATTTTGCGACTACAGATTGATCACTGAAAGTGATAC